>OU538828.1:3876250-4522291 GCA_912999785.1 Hydriomena furcata | reverse complement strand
ATCCTTATCTCCAGTTTGAAGTGTTTCACACTGCACACCGAATTAATTCGCCCACCTCGAGCTGGATAATGAAATTGAACTGTTCTTTTATTGTAACTTTATCGAGTGGCTGTTGAAAAAAAAAAACGAATGAAGTATCTGTTATATTACTCGTATTTTTAACGGGTTATATTTTTTTTTATTAAGAATTAGTAACAAACTAAGCCTATCATTGACTAGAGATTGACGAGAGAGTGAGAGACTCAATTTGAACTGTCAATGCAATTTTTAGCTTTTTATCAATCAACGTATTCTCGTTAAGGCGAGTAATAAATGTTTTTGATGAATGCAGAATCGTTTTTTCTCAATAACCGCAAAACATACAGTTTTGTTTTTCATGACAAAGATAACTTAAGGATATAATCTAGATAAATTACAGACAGAAACACGATTGGTGAAACTTTTCTCGATAGATTTATTTTCCAAAGTTGGCTCTTCAAAAACACGAGTTTCGTTATTAATCAAAGCTATGAATAGCTAAACAGTTTATTTTTATATAATTCGTAAGATAATCATACTAGCTAAATAAATTACAGACAGTTTCTTTTTAAATTTGATGGTTTTCGAGATAATGCAGTTTTATCACTTTTTCCGTCTTATCCGGGTAGACTCAGCCCATACAAAATGTCAAAAATTTCACTTATCACCTTAAACCACAATTTAATTGAAAGACTACAAACTATTTTTTTCAACCAAAATACACTTAACGTACCATCGAACTACTTTCTGAGGTCATCTACACTTAATATTATAAGTGAGATATTTTTATTGCTTTTTGATTGTAATGGATAAACTAGAAAACGACCAAATCAATTTCTAAAATTCTTTCATCTGTTAAAAGCTACATTACTAACAAGTAGCATAGTAATATTTCATACTCTATAAGCTACTTAATACTCGTATAGATATAATAGATTTCATTGCAATTTACTTTTCGAAGAAAGCTACGCGAAAAAGTAGCAAACGGTCTTTGTCATTTTCTTTTTTCCTGCAACGCTTTCCATAACAAAAGACTTACCTCCAGCTACGAAAGAAATCTTGCATGACTGAAATGGTATCGCTTTTACGAAGTATTTCTTATCCTGCATTTTCCTAGTCATTAATATCAGAGATACAGTTTTCTGTATGGGTAATATTATGTAACGTGTCTGGGTGTTATTGCGGCGATAACTTTGTATAATAAACTCTAAGTACAGGGAGCTAAGATACAATTTCCCACGTTAGTAGATTTACTTGATCATTATTTGGCTTAAATTAAAAAGAAAAGTAGTTAGGTACTGTTATTTTATACAAATCAGGTACTTTGTGATGTACTTTTTAAGGTTCTGTACCCAAAAGATAAAAATGGGACCCTATTACTAAGACTTCGCTGTCCGTCTGTCCGTCCGTCCGTCCGTCTGCACAAGGCTGTATCTCATGAACCGTGATAGCTAGACAGGTGAAATTGTAATGGTATGTATTTCTGTTTTTTTTTACTAAAAATATAATAAAACAAATAATTAAGTGGGGCTCCCATACAACAAACGTGATCTATATGCCGTTTTTATAGATAATGGTACTTACTTATCCCTTCGTGCGCGAGTCCGGCTCGCACTTGGCTAGTCTAGTTGTCTTATAATCGAAATGGATAAGTATAACCAGTTGATTGTTTGTATCCGACGTAAGTATAGCTATATAAGCGGAGTGGAAGGTACCTCGACTACCATAGATCATGAGTTCGATTCCCGCATCAATTTACTTTTATGTTTCAAAGTATATGCGCATTATCACGTGCTCAAGACGGTAAAGAACAACATCGCGAGGGAACCAGTTAGTATTCTTACAAGCGGCCATGGGCTCGCAACCCGTCACGAATAGAATGCTTACTAAGTTTCCGCCAGGGCAGGGCTATTTTGTAAAAAACACGATTATCATGTTATGATGTTGAATGCAATACCTAATGTTAGAGAATACCTAATCTGTACACTTTTCATAGTAACTATTCACTGTTTATGCACCTATACCTATGCTTCAGCGTAGGTATTGTATTGGAAGCGTAGGTATGGGTGCCTTAACAGCATAAAAGCGTAGGTATTATGGCATTCAGTACCATAACATGATAATCATGTTTTTACAAAATAGCCCTGCTGTGCGGAGTGGACCGTGTATTGACCAATCAGTGCTCGAAATAGTTGAACGATACCCCTAAATCGGTTACATACCTACATGTTTACAGTGCCTCTAATAGATAGGTATATAGGACTCCAAGTTTTAGAAGGATGCAAAGAAAGAAATTCCCCAAAAATACTCTTAGGATGTTCTAGCCACTTGAAGATAGACAAATAAATCATATTCTGTTATTTCAAATTTAGTTTTATTGAAAACACAGTGTTTGAACCAATGAATCGTTGTATAACAATTTTATAAGTTGTACATTTTAACTATTTCAAGTAAAAGTTAGTTTTAAATAATTAATTATAAATAATAATTTATTAAAATCTATTATATACATCAATAATTATTAGATTATCTTATTTAATACTAAATTAATAATTTTATTTGTGTAATTACAATTAATTTACTTACAATGACATCAACTGATTTTATTATTATAAATTATCTAATCATAGCTTAGAGCCACTAGACAGTTGTGCCTCTTAAAGAGAAAATACCTATTCGTAAATTCTTATGTATCAGAAGTTATTTTACCTATATTTTTTTTATTTAACATTTACCGATACTTACATACTTATTCATCAGTCATTTTTATTTAAATTCTCTTAAAATGTTACCCCAAAACATTTAAATTATATAAATCAATTTTCTAAATCCAAATTGTGCAATTTATAAAACATAAAAAAGGTGGTTTTGATGGCAAGATTTACACGATTGGAGACCTACAGTTCTAAAATCCTTTTTAATAAGCTTTATTTTGTAATTACATAGTAGCAACTATGTAATTACAAAATAAATATTGTTTTGTCCTAAACCGCAAAGATTCAACTTACGAGATTATTATTCGTACAATTGCTTTGCTAATATTAAAAAATTCACAACACTGGGTAGTAACAAAAAAAGTTGTCAGTATTTCAATCATAAAACTCTTTGAAACTTTGTTCATTCATTATCGACTTTTGATGTTGACTGTACACCACGGTGCTTCAACTGATCGAAAAAGCGTTCAAACTTTTCCCAGTTGTTTTACCACAGTCTTCTTAGTAAACCTACTGGAAACGGCCCGTCCTCACAAGGAACTTTCTAGCACTTTTGCAGATTTAACTAGAAACTTTTAAATAAAGACTACCGCATTTATTCCGTTTGAAACAATAACCCCAATAAAACCAACTACACTACTTAAAATAAATAGTTTAAGATACAAATGTACAATTATTTTGTCTATACACAGCTTTCTTGATGTCCTGCCAGCAGTGGCGTTCTTGTCGTGACCACTTCTCGGTGCAATTTGCCATTGTTGATGCACCGACTTGATTCACTCTGCAACAAAAAGTTACTATTAGATCCAAAATGAATGGGATGAAACGTCATGTATTTCTCTAAAATATAAAATTCTCATGTCACAGTGTTTGTAACCAGACTCATCCGAAACGGCTTGACCGATTTTTATGAAATTTATGGATTCCTTTCTTAGCGCAACCTACAAAATTTCAAGTTTCTAAGACCAGCAGTTTAGTTTTTTGAAACCTTATTAAGACGAGTAATAAATTATAAATGTAGAATCGTTTTTTCTCAAAAACCGCAAATCATACAGTTTTGTTTTTTATCACAAAGATAACTTATGGATATAATCTAGATAAATTACAGACAAAAACACGATTGGTGAAACTTTTCTAGATAGATTTATTTTCCAAAGTTCAAAAACAACTCAAAAACACTAGTTTCGTTTTTAATCAAAACTATGAATAGCTAAACAGTTCATTTTTATATAATTTGTTAGATAATCATACTAGCTAAGTAAATTTTCAAGATAATGCAGTATTATCACTTTTTCCGTCTTATCCGGGTAGACTCAGCCCATACAAAAAGTCAAAAATTTCACTTATCACATTAAATTCGCGTGAAGCACGCGAATTTTTCTTAAAAACAAAAGAAAAGTCAAAATACAAGCCTGTTTATTTTAGAAGAGGTGCCTATGTCGTGTAAAGTTTGAAGTACTCGTATCAACGCTTTCCAATATACTGAGCATTTATGTTCTACATAATCATTATCCTCATTTTGAACCCTTTAGTAAGTATACATTTAGAATTTCTTTCTTGGTGTGTGTGTATAACACACTCTCCTTTTAAGTCTCTGCGATTAAACTTCGCAGTCAGAGTATCATATCCTCTCTTTTATAAAATACTAGCTTCTGCTCACGGTTCCGTTTGCTTAGTATGCGAATTAAAAATAGTTAATATCTGTGTCTGGGTGTCACTATGTATAATATGTATGTATTTAAAAAAAAAGTATATAAATATTCTACCAGTTATCTGGTTCCCATCGTACAAGCTTTGCTTAGTTTGGGGCTAGAAGCTTTGTGTGAAAAAAAAATTACTATGCTATTTCTTAGCTTATACTATAATAGCTGACCCGTGCCCGCTTCGCTGTGCGTAAGACATTTCTAATACCATCGTGGACTTTTTTGTAGACGTTTTTAAGGTGTACAATATTGTAGTACATTTTTTTGATATATCTCGTGGGGTTCAGCCAGCATTTGCAATGTAAGTGCAAAAAAATGTGTTTATTTACGACATCACATTAGAAACCTCTAAAATTATCAGTGTTTCTCTACTATATTATGCATGTATTTTACATATAAACCTTCCTCCTGAATCACTCTATCTATTAAAAAAAACCGCTTTAAAATCCATTGTGTAGTTTTAAAGATATTTTAAACTCTTTTAGGGTTAAGCTCGCCTTTGTACATGTTCTTTGTAATGTCATAATTGTTTATGTTTTCTGTGTACAATAAAGTATTTGAAAGTATTTGAAAGATATAAGCAAACATACATACATACATACGCGGGAAGCGGAAAGCAGCTTTGCTTTATACTATGTAGTGATTTCGTTTTATTTAAATAGGTTAACCGTTAACGGTTACGGCGTATTAGAAACACAAACATTCACCCAAAATTTAGTTGGCGGATTTAGTTGTTAACCTATTAGTTATTCCTGTCTATATGTTACACATTTGCCCGATTAAATCCTGATCTGTTCAGTAGTCAAGATGTGATTAGATGACAGAGATGCAAACAATTTTCTACTTATAGAAACTTTGACACCCCATTTGCACCTCATTTGCACCTCGTTGGGCCACATTTAGGGATAGATGTATCTTAATGTAATTCCGGGCTATTTTTAACATACGTGGCTATTTCACTCGCATGTTACCACGATAAAAAGTATTTTTCGTTTCAATTGGAATGCTAGCTGTAAATTAATGCCAATGTAATGTTTGGACGTGCCTCTGACTACCCTTTTTAGACATCGTCAAGGATTTGAGCACCTGGAGATCTGAGAGGATGTCTACCGCACTTGGAAATACAGACATGATACGATTTTGTTTTTATTTAATTACAAGGCATTAGGTACATATCTCTATATACATACCAAATCTTCATCAAACAAACCAACATATCTATACTTTTTGCGTTTACGCATTAATATTATATTAACTCAATTGTGCTCAAAATGGTGAAGGAAAACATCGCGGGAAAACCAGTTAGTATTCTTATAAGCGGCGATGAGCTTGCAACCTGTCACGTATGGAATGCTAACTACTGCAAAATGTGGGCATGTGCCATATAATGTTTGAACGTGCCAATGACTACCCCTACTAGACATCTTCAAAGGATCTAAGCGTCTAGAGATCTTTGAGGATGTCTACCGTACTTGGGGATTACAGTCGTGTTCCTGTTTTTTTTTTATTGTATTAAAATTTGCAACAAAAAGAGCATCCAAAGTAAACAAAAACAGAAATTTCACACCTGTTTGTCAGCCCATGTCACCGAAAATCCCTAGATTATGACGAAACGGATTAGAATGGTGAGCCGTTATAAATGAGTTTTGGACAACATTTTTTTATGAACACTACGTAAATCATAGGTGGTTTTGGGTGTACCTACCTACTTGGGATTGTTAAGGTTCCGTACCCAAAGGATAAAAACGGGACCCTATTACTAAGACTTCCGTGATAATTAGATTGAAATTTTCACAGATGATGTATTTTTGTTGCCGCTATATCAACAAATAATAAAAACAGAAAAAAAAATTAAGGGGGTTTTAAACAAAAAAACGTGTTTTTTGCCGTTTTTTATAGATAATGGCACGGAACCCTTCGTGCGCTGGTCCAACTCGCACTTGGCCGGTTTTTTTATACCATGTCCAATTGTCCAATGTCCATGCTGCTAAGCTTCAACCATCGCTAATAACAAAACACTATTTTGCAGGCTACGAACACCCAGAGCGCGATTTCTCTACTAATACCTACACTGCAATACATCCGCCAACTTCAGGCATTAAGCCATAAGCGCCTGTAATTTAACTGGCGACCATGCCGTTGAAACTTAGTTTATTTATATTTTCATATAATTTCATCTCAATAACATTAACCTATTTTGTTTAAGACGAATAATAAATGTTTTTGATGAATGCAGAATCGTTTATTCTCAATAACTGCAAAACATACAGTTTTGTTTAATATGACAAAAATAACTTAAGGATTTAATATAGTCAAAACTATGAATAGCTAAATAGTTCATTTTTATATAATTCGTTAGATAATCATACTAGCTACCTAAATTAAGGACAGTTTTTTTTTTAATTTGATGGTTTTCAAGATAATGCAATTTTATCACTTTTTCCGTCTTATCCGAGTAGACTCAGGCGATACAAAACGTCAAAAATTTCACTTATCACCGCTGGGTATATATGCCCGCTGGCATATCAAATAGAAAATAAATTGCAGTATTATTATGTATCAAAATTAAATGAAAATGAAATTGAATCGCGATCGTAATCTCCAAGCACTGTAAGTAGACATCCTCTCAGATCTACAGACGCTCAGATCTTCGAAGAACAACATAAAAACATGACATTTGAGTCTCATTTGCTGTAGCTAGTATTTTTTATGACTGGTTGCAAGCTCATCGCCGTTTTTAAAGCCGGATAATCACTAGCGAGTACGTGGTGTTGTTCTGTTGGTAACGGTCGTTGAGACGTCGAGAGCGAAGACCGTGTCATGTGTATACACCAGAACTCGTTACTGTCTGTTTGGTTACAATTACGGCTCGCAAGTGAGTACCCGTACCCGGCTTAAGATTACTAGTTTCCTAACGATGTTTTACGTGTTAATACGCATACTTTCGAAAAAAATATTTTTCATTGAGCTTTTGCGCCTGGAGAATTTCCAAACTACCGAATTGTTATGACGACTTAAAGTTTACGAAGGTATGAAACCAATTAGCAACGTAGTGCCATAGCTAGCAGCATGCATTGGTCGTAAACGTCCATACCCGTAATACCCTACTATAGGTTCACACCACGGCTCCGCTCGGTTAATACATACATACATAAAATCACACCTGTTTCCCAGAGTAGGCAAAGATCACGGCTTTCCACTTGCTACGATCCTGACATACTTCTTTTGCTTCATTCACTCTCATCACATTCCTCATGCATGCTCATCGGTTTAGAGTACTCTTGACCCGGCCTTTTTTCAAAACATCATTAATTTAATCCAGGAAAATACGCCTAGGTCTTCCTCTTCCTACGTTCCCATTCACACTCGCCTTATATACCTGTTTTGTCAATCTTTCTTCATTTATTCTTTCTACATGCTGGTTAATACCCGGACAAAAAGTAGAATCTAAAATACTACTGTATTTTACAAACTATATTATTATTCCAAGTTTTTATGACGTGTCGAACTACAATCATTGAAAGATCATCTTATGTATTTCTTCCAATAAAGTTGCTTGGTACAATCTTCTTAATATAAATATAATATTAATCACAAGTCACGTTGTTTGTCCGCGATGGACTCCCTAAACTACTTAACCGATTTTAATTAAACTGTGCACACCGTGTGCAGTTTGATTCAACTTGAAAGATAGAATAGCTTTCATCTCAATTTATAGTCGCAATATTATTTCATTTCAAATTATTTGTTTATTATCTGACAGTTACAATTATCTGTTATCTCTAAAAGATTCAAACAGATAGCGATATCTGTTGACACAGCAACGCATGGCCGAGTCTGCTAGTAATGTGTAATTCCACACTATTTACTAGGTACATACATAAATATGTATTATTTCAAACTTATTTTTATCCAGGTAGATACAACGCAAGCAAGCCGCGGGTGGAAGATATTACAATAATACAATAAAAACTAAACATTTTCCATAGTGGCTATGTAACCATAGCGCATGTGAACATGTGCGAGTTAGTATGTTAATGTAATGTTTGAGTTTAATGAAAAAAATGATTTTTTAACTTTGCATTAGATTAGATTAGATCTTGAGGCACCTATATGTCCGAGATTGAATGTTGCAATACATGGCTCCCGGTATCAAGCTGTTAAATTATTTAATTCACTTCCTACTGACATGAAAAATATCGATAGTTCTAAAATATTTCAATCAAAACTCACAAAGCTTTTGTTGAGAGGGTGTTTTTATACAATTCAGGAATTTATTATGACATGTGATAATTTTATATAATTAGGTATGGGATTTAATTTTTATTGTATTTCTATTTACATTTTTGATATGAAATTTAATGTCATGACTGGTTATTTTAATGTTTTTTTTAATATATTTATTTCTATTGTGTTATTTCAAATACGATTATATAATTGTTTATGAATAAATAAAGAAATAAATAAATAAATAAATAAGATTAGTTTATTGCTTTTGAAATAACTTTTTCATTTTTTCAAATCGATATTGAAACACAAGTCACAAGTTGAACATCCTCCAGGATTAACCATTTTTAGGGTTTCGTACCTTAGGGTAAAAACGGTACCCTAATTACTAAGACTTCGCTGTCCGTCTGTCCGCCTGTCTATCACAGGGCTATATCATGAACCGTGATAGCTAGACAGTTGAAATTTTCACAAATGATCTATTGCTGTTTCCACTATAACAGCAAATACTAAAAACAAAATGAATAAATACTTAAGTTTGGTTCCTATACAACAAACGTGTTTTTTGCTATTATTTATAGATACGGAACCCTTCGTGCGCGAGTCCGATTCGCACTTGGCTGGGTTTTGTTTTCACAAGAAGCTTTGGTAGAGATAGGTATGCTTGTGCCTTGTGGAGTCGTCTTATAGCACCTTTTATTAATAAACCTTGTACTTACCTATAAGATTATTATGAATAAGTGGATAGGATGAGAACATGCTAACCTGTGAGTCTGTGTAATGCCCATGCGATAGAACCGGAGTGGTCGGTGAATGCGAGTGCAACGTGTGCGCGCTGCCCGAATTCTTGGCTTGGGTGGCCACCACTGTTGAGTATGAAGGCGGCTGCGGCGGACAATTCGACAACCCTAGTGGGATTAAACACGGTTAGTTGATGCACATACATATCTAAAAAAATATAATCTATACTTATAATAAATCTGTAGAGAGGTCAATTCTGTACATGAAATATATTTCCAAAATAACTATCAGGGGATGATTAGGGATCGATACTGATGCCAAAAATGCAATCAGTAAAATTTTTGTCTGTCTGTCTGTCTGTCTGTCTGTCTGTCTGTATAACCGTTATAGAAACAAAAACTACTGGACGGATTTTAATGAAACTTGGTACAATTATTTTTCATACTCCTGAGCTGGTTATAGTATACTTTTCATCACGCTACAATCAATAGGAGCAGAGCAGTGAAGGGAAATGTTGGGAAAACGGGAGTAGTTACTGCATTTCTTAAGCTTCCGTCGCGTGTGCAACCTTAATGGTTAAAGCTACACAGAAATCATGTATGACGGAAATGTTTTCCTTAAAATTATATAAAAAATATCCCACGACAGCATATGTTTATCTTTTATGGTTGAATCACAATAACACGTGTAACTCCCGATAGCTTAGCAGTTCGAAGCTTTCTGATTATATTTGACTACTCTTACGTTTATAACACTCTCAGTCATCCCTAATTAAAAAAGTTTACATTATTAACTATTCCATAAAAAAGAATAATAGAAATCGGTATAGAAACACCAAAGTTATACATGAAATACGCTAATAATAAGCCATCGCGCATGAATACTGAATCATGCTATAAGGATTATTTTTGTATATAAGGTCGCGAACTCACAGGCAGGCGGCTTGCTTAGCGCCTAGAGGCTAGCGAGTCACCTAGCGAGTAGCTTCGTAAAACGAACATTCTCGAACGTTCGCGACCGGCCTAGCAGCTAGGCGTCAAGCGCGCAGTGCGGCCGGTCGCGAACGTTCGAGAATCGGTCGCCGCGCTCGACGCGTCTCGCGGCCGAAGGTATAAAAAGGCGGGGCGTCCGAGCGCGAGCTTCATACAATTTTTGTGTGATACTGCGCAACCGGACCCACCGTGTTTAAGTGTTAAAATGCATTTACAAATCTATGGAAATGTACAAATTGTACTCCAAAAATCTGGAATTGTACTAGAAGGGGTCCCGAGATAACTTTCTAGATGTCAAACGACGCAAGGAAATATGAGCTTAACTGCTTTGACTCAACGGCACGTTTCAAGTGCACAGCGGGCGATGACGTCTGCCAGTATTAAATTACCTTAGGGTTGACCCAATAAAAATGTTTATTTTTTTTATAAAATGGTCAATTCGTTTTTTTACAAATAGCTAAATAAATAAAAGTGTGTTGTTGGTCGAGTAGGAGGTACCTCGACTTTTAATTTTAAGGTCGTGGGTTCGAATCCCAGCGTGCATCAATGGATTTTTTGTAAGAAATAAAATCCAGTTAGTCCTACTTCCTACTAATATTATAAATGCGAAAGTTTGTGAGTTTGTTCGTATGTTTATGCCTCAATCAGGCCAAAACAACAAAACGGATTAAAATTAAATTTGCTGTAGATGTAGGTATAATGCTCGAATAAATCATAGACTACTCATTCCCAAAATGATAAACAAAACGCACAAAAGGTATGATTTTGGTATAGATGGATCTGGTGTGCAAAATCTGACATTAGTCTTCATAGCAACGTGCGTTACTCTATGCGATTATTAAAATTTTGACAGGATTATTTTTTTCTGTCGCGGGTCTGCTATAGGCAATACGCTAAAAAGTTCTTATTTCTTCAAGTTATACGCGGGTGAAACCGCGGGGTACAGCTAGTATAGAATATAAACATTTAACGATATCCTTTCCTAATAATATTGTAAATGCGAAAGTTTGTGAGTTTGTATGTGTGTTTGTGCCTCAATCAGGCCTAAACGACATAACGGATTAAGATGAAATTTGCTGTAGATGTCGACATAAAGCTCGAATAAAACTTAAGACTACTTTTAAATACAAAAAAACATCCCAAAAAGATAAAAAAACGCAAAAGGGATGATTCTGACATAGATGGCGCTGGTGTGCAAATCTGACATCATGACATCTTCAGTCGTCATAGCGAGCGTTACTCTATGCGAATATTGAAATTCGGACAGGACAACGTGTGTCTGTCTGTCGGTCTGTTAGTGTAACATAAAATTGATAGCTGTTCACGCCATTCATTAGCGATGAGATGGCATCACGATACAAACAGTTAGAGGAATGAATCGCTTAAAAGAACGATGCATCTCGTTGGACCCTCTTGTTTTGAGCATTCAGAACCGACCTACATTCTTACATTCTTTAACTGGCAGTGTCGAATCGCTGCCGAAATGTAAATGTACCTAGGTAGGTAGCAGCCGAGAATCACCCACCTAGAGTCAAAGACCTGGTTGTGGTGCCTATGCCTACCCCGGTTTTGGTCATTTTCACAAAGTTGTTTAAAATATATAGATAATACAATTCTTTGTCTATGGTCCGTTTTGATTAGTGACAGTTGTGATGCGTTATGCCTCTTAATATTATAGACCACAACTAAATATTTCCTATTTTGTCTATTTAAATATGAATAATTCATTAATAAATATCGCCTGTCGCAAAACCTTTGCTTAACCTAAGAGATAGATAAAAACTCTATTATAATATGTTGTTTAAAGTCGTCGTTATAATCACATTTTCAATATAAACCATTTATTTAAAAATTAAAATGCCCACACTCAGCGTTCTCACCCTACCATTCGGTGCGACAGCCGGAACAATAGCAATATCTAGCTATTTTTGCATTACGACTAAGTAGGTAAATACTACTAGATCTCTATGGTATAATATGAACGTAGAGAATTTAATTACTCCATCTCATAAAATAATCAGACTACCTCGTCCGTGTATCGGTTTTAATTACACTTGGTTCTAACGTTGGACAAAGTTCAGTGAAAATTAGTAAGTCAGTCCGAATTTACGACATTCATACACTAATTTGAAACGCGCTTACCAATTTACATAGGAATGTAATTAGCGAGAACCAGTTTAAATCTTCAGTCTGTCTGCGATGAACGCGCAATGCATAAAAAGGTTGCAACCGAGAAACTTGGTCAGAGCTGACTGGCTTGCAACTTAGCTAATTATTCAACGAACCTACGGGTACCATCTACATTCAGGCAATAAATAAATCCAAATAAACGGAGTTTGGTAAAGTTCTTCAGCTAAGCTTTGGCTAAGCCAGAAATAAAAATAAAAAACCGGCCAAGTGCAAGTCGGACTCGCGCACAAAGGGTTCCGTACCAATATTTATAAAAACGGCAAAAAAATCATGTTTGTTGTATGGGAGCCCCCCTTAAATATTTATTATATTCTGTTTTTAGTATTTGTTGTTAGAGCAGCCACAAAAATACATAATCTGTGAAAATTTCAACTGTCTAGCTATCATGGTTCATGAGATACAGCCCTGTGACAGACAGACAGACAGACGGACAGCGAAGTCTTAGTAATAGGGTTCCGTTTTTACCCTTTGGGTACGGAACCCTAAAAATATTAAGACCAGCTTGCACAACAATAGCTAAAAGTGTTTAGCGACTAATTTTATTTTAATTTGACGTATTTGTATGACTTGACAGCTTCGTAAATATGTTTAGCGTGCTAAACACATTTAAGAATTGTTGTGCAAGCCGCCTTTATTTCCAATTATATAAAATTAAAAATCTTAATAAAACAAATGCGAAAGTTTGTGAGTTTGTATGTATGTTTGTCCCTCAATCTGCTGCTGTAGATAAAAAATAAATAAATAATAGACTACTTTAAAATATGAAAAACATCTCAAAAACTATAAAAAAACGCAAAAGGGATGATTTCCGTATAGATGGCGCTGGTGTACAACAAATCTGACAACTGCAACATTCTGATCGTGAACTAAAAACGTTCAGTCTTTTCTATTCGATTATTGAAATTTGACAGGACGTCTGTCACGGGTCGGTTAGTATAATATATATCTTCAAAAAACGAAATAACTGATTGAATACTTTTTTAATATTAATTAGAGAACATTGATCTAATGATAAATTATAGTACCTAATAAGTTATCTTCTTATATATAAAATTATAATTTCATAGTGTTTGTAACCAAACTCTTTCGAAACGGCTTGACCTATTCTTATAAAAAAAATTCGTGTATATTTAAAAGGAATGAGAGGGTAATTTTTATACCCCTAAGTGATAACGGTTCCGTAAAGTTCGGGACAATCTAAAAAGTTATTTTTTCGTGGGATTATTGAAATTTGACAGGACAACGTCTGTCGGGAGAGCAACACACAGTTTTAATATAAATATATTTCAATGTAAAACCGTGTCATTAAACGTTATTTACTCTTGTTTTCTCACTTTTAAAAACCACCGAGTAAAACGAGAGAGTACCACCGTCTAAAAATAGATTATTCTTAGTCCGACTAAGACCAGTTACAGTTTTTAGTCCAAGTCGTAACTTTGTCACTTCACTAGCTAAGAGAGAGTTGCAAAAAACTATGAATGTTGCTTTTAGCAAAGTGTCTGGTGGCCGGTTGTTGTTTTAGGAGTTACCTACTTTGTTTAGGCAATATGCACAAGAAGAAAACCGCAGAAGCGCAGAAATTCGAGCGACACAGAACTTGAATATTTAAAGGAGAATAAAATTGGATAAAACGTGCTAAAACCTTGGTGTAACTTGTTACGAGTTGCACTAGTGTGGTTGGATTTATGTAGAAACTAGCCGACCCGTGACAGACGTTGTCCTGTCAATTTCAATAATCGAATAGAAAAGACTGAATGTTTTTAGTCTGTGATGTCAGATTTGTTGCACACCAGCGCCATCTATACAGAAATCATCTCTATTGCGTTTTTTATCATTTTGGGGATGTTTTTCGGATTTTAAGATACCCTATTATTTATTCTGATTTTTTACAGCAAGTTTCATCTTAATCCGTTTTGTCGTTTAGGCCTGATTGTGGAACAAACATACGTGTCTTTTCACAAACTTTCACATTTATAATATTATTTGGATTGGATTGAAAAGGTGAAGAGATTATGAGCTACTTTGACTGGTATGACAGCTCAATTGGTAGCTCTGCGTTTTGCGCTGTAGGTTGTGAATTTCATTTCCAGTCAGAAAATAAATTGTTTGAAGAACATAGATGTTTGTTTGTTTCGTATCTGGGTGTTATAATGTATTATAAACTAGCAGTCCGCCTCGACGTCGCACGGATATACCTAATATTGATTTGATGGCTAATATTTTTACACCTTGGATTACATTATTTAAGTTTTAGTAAGGATCCTTATTTTTTCCTGTAATAATGTAGTCTATATTAATCTGTGATTCGCGTGATTAGCATTCAAATGATAATAGTAGTTTATGTAACTGTCATATAAGGAAGGGTATTAAAACACGAGTGTGAGTTTATGAAACGAGCGAAGCGAGTTTCATAATAGTAACGAGTGTTTTAATACCCGTGTTATATGCAGTTACATACACTACTTTATCTTCACTAACGTCGCTATCCATTTTTAACTTTTAATTTGTATTTTAAAAACAAAACACATTGCGAAACATTAAATTCACGCGTACGTGTATTGTATTGTCAAAGTGAACTTGCCGCCATTAAAATCTAACCAATAAGAAGAGCACAGCTGCGCGCGCAGGGCCAATCAGGAGCGAGCGCGCGCTGTTTTTTTTTTTATTTAATTGGCACAAGATCTTACCAAAGAGTTTTGTGTATGTAAGTTTAGTAGTTTCACGTATAACCCAACTGTTTTCAAAAGCCAGCCTAATATCAACATTTTATACAACTTGTATGAGGATTTTGACATAAGGCTCGCCAGGTTAATTGGTCGCGTTTTATTGATGTTATAATGAGATTTTACGATATCGATGTGGATATTATACCATCATGTGAAATTGCTTAAATTGAGTGTTTTGTTGTCTGCGCTATAACAGTAGTAATTATAAGTCAAGTATTGGAAACATAAGTAGAATGTTACAACATTAGTGTAGATAAAAGAATTTTTGAAATCGGTCCAGTAGTTTTTGAGACAATTCGTTACAAACATACATACACACTTATATAAATACAAATCTTTTCTCTTTATAATATTAGTATAGCTAAAGATAATATGAATTTATAAAAAGTACATAAGCAACAATCAGTTATTTAGTTCAAGTGATACAAACTTTACTTACAATGAAGTTACGAGTAGATGACGCTGTGAGAAAAATATCCACTGATATTTATTTATTTATATCTTTAAATTTTATTTCTAAATCAAGTGTAGCGTGTGCTGCTTTTTGAATTTGTGCTGAGGCTCTTTAGTTATTATTATTATTATTATTTTTATTGTTTAAGTACTTGAGTAGTACTTTTAATAATTATTCTTGTTTGAGCCTTCACCTTGTTCGATTGGCATCACACTGGAGCTCTACATAGCTTTATGAAAAAGGATCATTAAAAAAAAGGTAGACCCCAAGCCGTGTTTGTTGCCTGATTCTTCTAGGCTTGGTCGCGTGGAATCGGCGTAGCTTCACCTAGTTCCTAAGACGTTTCAAAGTGATCCTTGTGATTTTATTGAAATAAATGATTTTTGAATTTGAATTTGAATTTGAATTTGAATTTGAATTTGAATTTGAATTTGAATTTGAATTTGAATTTGAATTTGAATTTGAATTTGAATTTGAATTTGAATTTGAATTTGAATTTGAATTTGAATTTGAATTTGAATTTGAATTTGAATTTGAATTTGAATTTGAATTTGAATTTGAATTTGAATTTGAATTTGAATTTGAATTTGAATTTGAATTTGAATTTGAATTTGAATTTGAATTTGAATTTGAATTTGAATTTGAATTTGAATTTGAATTTGAATTTGAATTTGAATTTGAATTTGAATTTGAATTTGAATTTGAATTTGAATTTGAATTTGAATTTGAATTTGAATTTGAATTTGAATTTGAATTTGAATTTGAATTTGAATTTGAATTTGAATTTGAATTTGAATTTGAATTTGAATTTGAATTTGAATTTGAATTTGAATTTGAATTTGAATTTGAATTTGAATTTGAATTTGAATTTGAATTTGAATTTGAATTTGAATTTGAATTTGAATTTGAATTTGAATTTGAATTTGAATTTGAATTTGAATTTGAATTTGAATTTGAATTTGAATTTGAATTTGAATTTGAATTTGAATTTGAATTTGAATTTGAATTTGAATTTGAATTTGAATTTGAATTTGAATTTGAATTTGAATTTGAATTTGAATTTGAATTTGAATTTGAATTTGAATTTGAATTTGAATTTGAATTTGAATTTGAATTTGAATTTGAATTTGAATTTGAATTTGAATTTGAATTTGAATTTGAATTTGAATTTGAATTTGAATTTGAATTTGAATTTGAATTTGAATTTGAATTTGAATTTGAATTTGAATTTGAATTTGAATTTGAATTTGAATTTGAATTTGAATTTGAATTTGAATTTGAATTTGAATTTGAATTTGAATTTGAATTTGAATTTGAATTTGAATTTGAATTTGAATTTGAATTTGAATTTGAATTTGAATTTGAATTTGAATTTGAATTTGAATTTGAATTTGAATTTGAATTTGAATATAATTTACACAAAACACAAAATATCAAGTAAGTTTTTGTATACAAACTTTGACATCCCTTTTCAACCTCTTAGGGTTAAAAACAAAATCTCAAAAAGTATCTACTACCTCCTAAAAGCAGCGCCAAAGCTAAAAATCCTAGAATTCTGATAGATTCGGAAAATCTATAGGAATACTCGTATATGAAAAATCGTTTCGATTACTCAGATTTACGAGTACCATTCTATTCAAATATGATATGGTTGGCTGTTGTTTGTCTGGAGGTATTCATTTTGAAGCTGAAACAATTTTGACTATACTAGCTTTTACCTTTACTCAGCGGAATGAGATCCGGATTCTTGTCATCAGGTGCATGTATGGAGTTGCGTTTCGGAACGATGATTTTCTGATTCTTCAAAGACGGTAATGTTACTGCAACAAAAAATTGTTTTTAATACAAAAAAAAATACGAAAACGACTGTAATCCCCAATCACAGTAGACATCCTCTCATATATCTAGGCGCTTAAATCCTTTGAAGATGTCTAAAGAGGGTAGTCAGAGACACGACCAAACATTATATTTGGCACATGCCTACATTTTGCAGTAGTTAGCATTCCATACGTGACAGGTTGCAAGCATACTAACTGGTATCCTTACGATGTTTTTCTTTACCGTTTCAAGCACGGTTTTATTCGAAGTATAATAATAATTTATGTAGTACTTATGTTGATCTATTAATTTTCAAATGCTAATATTATTATCTGCAAAAGTTTGGAAGTTTGTTATACAATCACGTCTTAACGACTTTGCTGAAGTTTGGTTAAAATAAATAAATCAATATTGGTGAACAAAGCTTCTACGTACGGGGACTAAATAACTCATAGAATATTTTTTCTCATACATATACTACCAACTGAGCTGTCAGAGTAAAGGTGTGACCAGACATAGCGCGGCATTCACAGGACACAAGTTTGCCGCGTGACTAGTTTAAACATAAAGTTAAATTTCGTCGTCCGTCATAGCGGCTGCCGCGCTTGAATGCCGCGCTGTGTCCGGTCACACCTTAAATATATTGATTTTGACCTGGTTTGATACATCTACAATACTTTTTATCAAGGTACCATAAACGTCACCTAAATCTAGCACAGTTGTTCTATCTCACGAAGGGGTGTGAGCAGTATACTAGTAGTTGTAATGTGTATAAGCACGCGCTTTTGTGTGCGTAAATGCGGTTTGGACGATACTGAGCACAGATAAGCCCAACCCGCTTTTATGTGATAGAACAACTGTAAATGGCAACACCACATGAATTCATCGCTATAAGAAGTTCAATTCTCCCAATCAATGTGCTAAAAGGCAACTTGTAAATAAAAAGCATTTTATCCCCTGTGAGTTGGAAAAGTTTCAAGGAAAGAGGAGAAGAGCTAGTTGGCAACACGCCAGCTTTTGCTCAACTTTTTTTAATTGTGGTATGACAATCTTCGGAAAATTGAGCGGTCATTTAATTTTCGTTAAGCCATACAGGAACTGCATGCCAAACAGCAACCTAACTGTCGTGCAACACACTGATATATAGGTAAAGTTTGGATGTTTGTTTAATCACTGCGTAATTTGGAGCAGATAGGTATGTAGGCATTTGCCAAAAATGATGTTTGGACGTGCTTTTCACTATCCCCTTAGTCATCTAGATCTGAGTAGATATTACTGTACTTGGGGATTACAGTCTTAATCTTGTTAGGTAAAGTTGTAATTAAAACACCTAGACATAGAATACATATTTATGTTTATCACACAAAATGTCTGTCCTTGGTAGGAATCGAACTCGCAACCTACAGCGCAGAAGACGGAGTTACTACCAACTGAGCTGTAAGGCCGGTCTTCACCTTTCAGTTTATGAATTTAACCGCACTACAACTAATAACAAGTAACACTAAGGTTCTATCACGTTTCATCTAATTTTCTTGTGAATTACTGGTCCACTAATTGTATGTATGTTAGTATGGGTGTTAGTTATATTGTTAGCAGTTTTTTCATCGGACACAGAATGGAGAATTGCCGCCTATAAAAGCCAGGCGCACACTTGGTTCGGGGGCAGTTGTTCGTTGGCGTTCGAGGCGTTTACATCACTTAGGTTATCGTTGTCACAAGTCGTGACGCATTAGCTTTATTTCTTGTCGAGGGTTATCAAGGTTTTGCAGTGTAAATTCATGTAAAGTTATGATTGTGTCGTTTTGTTCCATTTTGGTTGTTTTTAGTTGAATTACATAAATTCTGTTCAGTAAATTGAGTTTAGTTACAGTTGTGTTTTCTTTTATTTCTGGTGTTTCTTATAATATTATAATAATATGTCTATGTATTTAAAAAAAAAAAGTATTTAATCAGTTATCTAGTTCCCATAGTACAAACCTTGCTTAGTTTTGGGCTAGATGGCGATGTGTAAAATGTCCACCAATATTTATTATTATTATTTTTCTAAGTTATTACTTATCGAAATATTGAATTTCGGTATAAGTGAAGCCGTGAACCTGAACCAAGTGAGTATCACTTCAGTTTTGTATGGTGTTGGAATGTTTTTGTAAAAACTTTCGAACAGTTCTACAAGTATTTAAAATTCCAGCTTTCTGCATCGTTACATAAATGTATTATTATTATTAACTAGCTGACCTGGCGAACTTCGTATCGCTTTAGAATAAACAAATGCTGTTTTAAGGTCCCGTTCCCGTTCCCGTTCCCGTTCCCGTTCCCGTTCCCGTTCCCGTTCCCGTTCCCGTTCCCGTTCCCGTTCCCGTTCCCGTTCCCGTTCCCGTTCCCGTTCCCGTTCCCGTTCCCGTTCCCGTTCCCGTTCCCGTTCCCGTTCCCGTTCCCGTTCCCGTTCCCGTTCCCGTTCCCGTTCCCGTTCCCGTTCCCGTTCCCGTTCCCGTTCCCGTTCCCGTTCCCGTTCCCGTTCCCGTTCCCGTTCCCGTTCCCGATCCCGATCCCGTTCCCGATCCCGTTTCCGTTCCCGTTTATAAAAAGTATCCCATGTCCTTCTCTTGGCTCTAAGCTATCTCCCCACCAATTTTCAACCAAATCAGTTCAGCCGTTTTTGAGTTATAAGTAGGGGTCGGCGTAGGTAGTGCTAATTTGGGTCAATTAACCTGAATTATAATGTTAATGTGGACATGCCCCGGGAATTTGCCATGGAAATCCCGGGAATATTTTTCTGAATGTCAATTTAAATGAAGTTAACGAACGATGTGTATTTGCATAAAGCTATTCAGCTTTATGCAAACTTTATGTCAAACACGAATTCCTAAAAAAAGCCTGTTTGATAAAATAAATAGGTAACATATATCCCGGGATTTAGACGGCATATCCATGTTACCATAACAGTCACTAATTCCCGAGAAAAGCACTAAATACGCATTCCTAAAAAAAACCCGTTTGATAAAATAAGGTAATATATTTCCCGGGATTTAGACGGCATATCCATGTTATGATAACGGTCACTAATTCCCGTGAATAGCACTACCTACGCCGATCACTGGTTATAAGTGTTGTAATAACAAACCCGACTTTCTTTTATATAGTAGATACTAATTAGCCGTTCTATTTGTAAATGGCACAACCGATTATCTTCAAAATATGCCCTGACATCCGCATCCGAATTGCTCTCTTGGGCGAGCAGCAATCAAGATCGATTCTCAAACCTATCTCACAATTAAGCTCGTCAAACGAGCTCGACTAGCTTTGTAAGCGTCGCAATGAAAGCGCGGTAGCCGCTGGATTATTGAGTGTTGTCCGATCTGTCATGATAAGGTTTTGCGATAGAACATACTTATTTGCGATTCATATCACTACATAGTATAAAGCAAAGTCGCTTTCCGCTTCCCGCGTCTGTATGTCTGATGTATGTTTGCTTATATCTTTAAAACTACACAACGGATTTTGATGCGGTTTTTTTTAATAGATAGAGTGATTTAGGAGGAAGGTTTATATATAATAACATGCTTAATATATTAGAGAACCACTGATAATTTTAATATTTCAAATCAGCGCGACTTTTTTTTTTTAAATTTTAAATGCTGTTATCGAGTATACAAAGACATTCTGTAATATATTTTGGTATCAGCTTTGCACCCGTGCGAAGCCGGGGCGGGTCGCTAGTTCATTTATATATTGTTCCAGTTGTTCATATGGTGGAAGGACTTTCGTACGTTTCATAATAATAATTCATTTATTTATTACTAGCAAACCCGCGACAGATGTCCTGTCTAAATTTAGATAATAGCATAGAGTAACACACGTTGCTATGACGACTGATGTTGACACGTATGTCAGTTTTTTAGGGTTCCGTACCCGTAGGGTAAAATCGGAACCCTATTACTAAGACTTCGCTGTAAGTCTGTCTGTCTGTCTGTCCGTCTGTCTGTCACAGGGCTTTATCTCATGATCCGTGATAGCTAGACAGTTGAAATTTACACAGATTATGTATTTCTGTGGCTGCTCTAACAACAAATACTAAAAACAAAATAAAATAAATATTTAAGGGGGGCTCCCATACAACAAACGTATTTTTTTGCCGTATTTTTACAAACGTTTTATTTTTTTGCCGTTTTTATAGATAATGGTACGGAACCCTTCTTCGTGCGCGAGTCCGACTCGCACTTGGCCGGTTTTTTTATATATTACACATAATTATGTTTATCACACAAATATTTACCCTGGGTGGGGATCAAACCCACAACCTACAGCGCAGAAGGCAGAATTACTACCAAGCTGTGAGGCCAGTCCATGAATAGACTATTTTTAGCCGACTTCAAAAAGGAGAAGGTTCTCAATTCGCCTGTATGTTGCCTTTTTTTTGTTATGTTACGCGATTTCTCCGGCGTTTGTGGACGGATTTACAAAATTATTTTTTATTTGAAAGCCTTATACTTCCGAGGTGGTCCCATTACTACCAAGTCAGCATCTGATGATGGGATACCTCCCCCCCACTACAATTTTTATTTATAAACATGAAGTAGGTTTTGCTTTTAGTTTTTTAAACGTAATTATTAAAATAGAATATTTGGATACACGTTGGTTATGTACCAGTTTTGACTTTCTGCAATTTAATGTTAGGGTATTATATGTCAGGCATGAAGACTCGTTGGCTTCCAAAGCATTCCATTTAATTTTGACGATGCAGAGCTTCTAGGTACTGTTTGGACAAACCACCTTAGTTTAGTCAGGATCTCAGTTAGCTATGTGTCTCGTTTAGTCAGGCTTTAGAGTTGAGTGGCTTTTGAATATTCCTCGAGTCAAAGAAAAGATGTAGAGAGGTGGATGGTGGAAGACCAAACCACATCAAACCCAATGAGTGATAATTTGTAACTGATTTTATTATATCTTAAGTATATATAAAAATGAATCGGTGAATGTGTTGCTAAGCGCAAATCTCGAGAGCAGCTGAACCGATTTCGCTAGTTCTTTTTTTGTTGTATTCGTTAATATCAGGTTAAGATTCTTATGAAAAAAAAAATGAGTTTGACAGGACAACGTCTGTCGGGACCGCTAGTATTAAGTGTATAATAAATTAATAAATTATGTAGAAAAGCGTTAGCAACATACCTTCATAATCCCGTGACCTTTGTCGTAATCTCGAAGCGATGAGCGCAAGGCACAGAATGATGGAGACGGTAAGAACTGCACCTAGGACAATACCCACTGCCCAGTTAAACTCCCAGGCCTCTTGAGCTTCTGTCAATAAAAACATTAGTCAGTCATACTGGATGTTGCATGAAACACAACTTTTCTATTAGTATAGTTCAAGCAGAAAAAATTAAATGAACTACAAAAGATTTTCTCGTGTTTCCTTGTTCGATTGTGCATGTCATATGCTACTTATTCTTAAGGTGTGTCCAGACATAGCGCGGCATTTGCAGGACACAATTTTGCCGCGTGACTAGTTTAAACTTATAGGTATATGTACGCGCGACCGCCCTCCAATCATAGCGCGGCAAGCAGCGCGCTGCTGCCGCGCTATGTCTGGTCACACCTTATGAAAGACATTTTTTTATTAAAATATTGCATATTTTGGCAATTTAAATAATATTTCTAACAGTCAAATAGGGATAAGTGAAATTTTTTTGTAAAATCGTCGAAAAATGTCGCTTATAAAATGGGATAAGAAATATAATACGATAATGGCAAAAATTTACTCATAAAGTAGGTTTCATACCAGTCCTAGGCGATAGTCTCGGTGCTGTCTCCACAGTGAAAGTTACGTGCTCAGAGCGCCCCCTTGCATTTGCTGCATATACAATCAGCTTTAGCTGCCTCTTGGAACCAAGCCGTCGCAGATTCCACATAGCAGATCCATTGGTTGCATTAACGGCTAAGCCTTCCTTGGCCCACACTTCAGCTATGTAGACGCATTGAAGGCCACCTTCGTATCCTAGGAAATGACAAAAGTATATAAGCAAGCTCTACTCAGTTTGAGACTAGATAGCGGTATGTGAAATAACCACTAATATGAATATGACGTCGCCCAACACGTATGTCGCAGGACAAATGTCTCTAGTGCAATTGCGACTTGATTTTATTATGAAACGGTAAAAAGAAAATAAAAAGTAAAAGATCGTACGAAAGGAGATTACGTACCCGCTAAACACAGCAGGTCCAACGAGTCGTGAGTCAAGTTATATACAGTGCAGTTCGAAGGCGGGTCTGGCCTTGTTGCCGGAAGCAGTGTGTACACACACGGAGACACTTGTTGGCCAGCGAGATTAGTCGCGCGACACGACAACGTTCCGTAGTCGATCTCTGAGACTGGAATGTACGTCAGCACCGATCTACCCGTGCTTTTGTTCAGATACATTTCAATTGTGAAACGGTCCTGCAATACAACAATCAATACTTATATACCCTGATACAGTCATAGTTCTAGGCATAGCATTCCCTTCATCGTAGATCTAAGAAACTATAGAAACATTCAGACTCAATTTTTTTATTGTATTATTTAGTACCTACATAAGTAGGGTTGACACATTTTTAAATCGCTCTCCAGTATTTAGACAGCATGCAGGATTATGACATTTTAACAATTCATATAATAATGGTATCAAAACATCCGATTTATTATTCTAATATAAAATTTTAACTCTAAAACTAGTTCATCCTCTAAAAGTGTTCTACATTTAGACTTTTGTTTGACACTATTTTTAAGACATTCTGTACAATATTCAATGAAAGCGGCAATTTATAAGTTGTTTATAATAATCTGAAATGTTAAAAAATATGTTTTTGCGAATCAGATTATTTGGCTCGAAGTCAAAAGTTTATTGAGTTATAATGGTATTAAAATAATAAATTATCTATACATCTATACATATAATAAAACTGTAGAAGAGTTCAATTCTGTACATTGAATAAAAACTAAAAAAAATACTCCTAGGGGTCTTCACACAAGTAACACAAACCAAAAAAATATATTTGGAAATTTTTGTCTGTCTGTCTGTCTGTCTGTCTGTCTGTTGTCTGGCTTTCACGCAAAAACTACTGGACGGATTTTGATGAAAATTCTTTTGTTATATAGCTATTAGTCCTCGGCAACATATAGGCTATAATTTATTTTGAAGATTGGAATACCAGATGTGAAACTATCTATCGACCAGCGAAGCGGGCACGGGTCAGCTAGTATAAAATAATAAGCTGTGTTATTTCAAAATATTTGTTCTTATTCACGGCAGTAAGTAGATAACAATATTCGATGACTCGACCGACCACTTTAATATCAAAATAATAAATAAATGGTTGAATCAGATTTATTTACGTGCAACACGAAATGAGACCGTCTGTTGTGGAGATAAGGTTGACAGTGGTATAACTCTACATAAGTATAATATACCCTCTCGTTATAATAAGCCCGCATTACAACCGACGGAATGGAACTAATTCACTCTAAAATCACTATCACAAGATAATCAGCAGTATTCATGCGCGAATCCAAAGGCCATTTACGTGCACCGAAGCAGAGAAGTGCTCAGCTATCAATGCCACTAGCGGTCACCCATTTGTTTGACGACTGCGAACGACCGAAGGTTGCATAACTTAGACGATCTAAAAAGAACGATAAAGCTAGCTAGCTACGCCACGAACGCTTCAGTCTGGTAGGTATTCATCAGAATCATCAGAGTTCAAAAATGTTTTCTATTTACCAATCTTTGTTAACGTAATGTATCTTTGTAATGTATTCGTACACGTTTAAGATTACGAAACTTTTATAAGTTTTTTGCTGATAATGATTTGAACCAAAATTGCAGGACAAGTTTAAAAAATATTAGGTTGATTTTATATTAATTTACAACACAAAAGTACGAGTTCCTACATGACCTACCAAAACAGAATTTGCTAATGTCACTGATTTCCCCATTTGATAGGAAGGCATAAGTGCTAGGGGTTAAAAAAAATACTACTTAATTCTCTAAAATAGTTCCATACGACGCTATATAAAACACCTAGAAAAAAAATATCTATAAAAAGCTTTATGAAAACTACGCAACTCTTTACGCAATATTGTTAACGAGTTTTTTTACATTACAGAAATAGGTTCAAGAATAATAATCAAGACCATTTCAATTAATGATTTGCTTAATTTCGCAAAGAGTTAAAATAATCTTGGCAATTTATTATGCTAACCACGAGCAATTATTCAAATAATTGGCTAGGATACACAAAACAAATTAGGTACCAAGTCTGATACTGCAGATAGGAGAAATGGGACTCCGTGGAGCATCTAATTGCTAACTAGACGTCCTAGGCTATATATATTAACGTGTTTTGTCCCACCGGCTTTATATTCCGATGCTACACTAAGATAAAACATTATTTAAAGGAGAGTGGACAAAATATTGCTTGTATACCTACTTACATCTATTATGATTCAAAACTTGAGTTACTCGTATCATACTAAACGATTAAATTGAATAGTCTGCAATTTTACCCATTACTGGATTCATGCGCTCTGTCTAAGAACTAGTGATGCTCCGCGTCATGATTCATACATTTGATGCAGCATGAAACTGAGATAAAGCCTGCACGATTTACACATTTTTGATACATTATATCTGCCATTATACATGTCTACTAGCTGTACCCTGCGCGCGTTGCTACACCACCAACTCAGAAACATTCGTGGGCTCATGTACAACAACTTTGCTAAAGATTATCACATGATCAAATGCATAGTTTACGATTTTATGAAGGACATACAGACAAACATTCATTTTGTCACCTGTTCACCTGTATTTAAATACAGGTTCATCCTAGTTCAGGCACAGTGTAAATTGTAACAGTATAATTGGATACTATTCCGTAATGTTAATCCCACCAAAAACATTCTGTAAAAAACTAGCCAAGTCTCGATGGAGCTGCTTGTTTATCTCTAAAAAGTAATGAAATCTAGACAAAGTCGTGTCAAGTCTGAGGTTCTTTACTGCGATTTCTTTATTATTATAGAATGTTGTGTGACTTGGCCGTTGAACATTCTTTATACGTTAGTGGGTACAAGTCAATTTTGTTTACACGTAATGTTATATCTGTTGTAACTACCTATGTTTGTTATGCAAGATAATAGCCAATACAGGTATTGGTAATTGGACGCTAGTGTCTTAGTTTAGGCTGTTGTTGATCGTGCAACACATGCATTCAGCATTGACAATGCTGACTTCTGCTGTCTTCTTTTTGGAGCGTCAAATCGACCACCGATCTAACATAAAATAGACGTATTTTGACGGCCAAGTCACATAACATTCTATAATAATAAAGAAATCGCAGTAAAGAACCTCAGACTTGACACGACTTTGTCTAGATTTCATTACTTTTTAGAGATAAACAAGCAGCTCCATCGAGACTTGGCTAGTTTTTTACAGAATGTTTTTGGTGGGATTTCACTTCTTTTTGTAGAAACGTGGGCTTATTGATTTATTTTATTAGATTTTCTTATTTGACACAGATTTTTTTTCTTTTTATGAGTTGTTTTTTTATTATAAAATCAAATCATAAGCGCGTTTAAAATACAGCCATCTAGCGACGTGTGCGCTGGTATCACCGCCACTCTTAGTCCAATGCATTATATTTTTATCAAATTTTGAGCGAAATTAATATTTTAGTTTATTTAATTTGTTAATTTGTTTATTCAATTTGTGTAATGTTCGATTAGAATAAAGTTAATCGTTCAACTATTTTTTCTTGTAAACTTGTAAGTATAAAAGCCAGTCTAGTCTTATCCAGAGTTTTCCTTTAATTTTATTGCGTACTAGCAGTCCGCCCCGGCGTCGCACGGATGTAATAATGATAAAGGTAATTTTTTTACACCTTGGGTAACATTATCGAATTTTTCATAAGGATCCCTAATAGTGAGATGTATGGTATTACATACTTTTTTGTAGATATTGATGTTCTCTTTAAAACTGTAGTACATCACTTTGCTCTATTGTCAACAATTACAGCAGCGTACGCGATATAAGGATTTTTTTGGTTTTTTTTTTACACGTTGGGTTACATTATCGAAGTTTTCATACGGATCCCTAATAGTTAGACATATAGTATTGCATACTTTTTTGTAGATATTGATGTCGTCTTTAAAACTGTAGTACATTACTTTGCTCTATTGTCAATAATTTCCGCAGCAAACGCAATATAAGGATTTTTTTTTAATTTTTTCACACTTTGGATTACATTATCGATGTTTTCATACGGATCCCTAATATTTTTGAAAATATACTGTAGCCTATGTTCATCAGGGATAATGTAGGATTCTAATGGTGAAAGAATTTTTCAAATCGGTCCAGTAGTTGAATATTTTTTGTAAAGGCGGTATGTCGATCTCTAATAGTTTGGTTAGGCTCTTGTGTTTTCTTATCAGGGTCACCAGGTACTCCAAGATCTTCGATTATCCTAGTTTTTATGGTTTTCCCTTTATGTGGCCATTAAACCCTAACTCTGTACCAAATTTCAGCTCTCTGAGTTTATGGGAAGTACTAGTTCTATTCTGATGATCATGAGTGAGTGAGTGAGTGAGTGAGTGAGTGAGTGAGTGTCTGTCTAAAATGCGAAACTTTGCTTTCGCTTAACTTCGTAACTAAATGACCTACAGACTTGAAATTTTGGATTTTAAGTACGTGATTATGGCTTACTGGATGACGAAAATTTCAGCGTTCTGGTCTTATCCAGAGGTTCTCAAATAGGGGCATGAAAATGCGGCGAAATGGTTCCAGTAAAGGATGGTACGGCAGTGTTTGCTTCGCGCTCGACTTGGCGGGGGCACTGCCGTGCCCCCAAATCTTAGCACTAAGCTAATGAATAAAGATTTATTTACTTATTGATCTACATAACGTCTATGTATTTATGCACCTTCCCTCTTCTTGTAACGAGTACCTATTTATCCGTGTGTGCATTTATTTGACAAGCACATTCTCAACCAAGATACTTGGATGATCTTAGATGTATATTCAGCATTGGTATCGTATTTCGATAGTCACACAATAACTCTTCCTTCAAGACTATATAGTTGGTTGCAATAAACGCCACCTTCGGCTTGGACCAACAGCCAACCAATAATTTAATTATCGACCGCAATGACATCATTTATTCGATTAATTTTTAACAGAATATTTTTTCTAAAGCTGATAAACCATTCGTCTCTAATAAGAGCTATCAGTGCGTTACGCAGTTCAACAAGTTCGTAGTGTCAAAATACAAGAGCAATCACAAACGAGTTTCCCCGAATACTATTTCGGAACGTACTAATAAATTGACGCAAACCACCTGTGTGGCATGAATTTAACTGCACCTTGTTCCGAGCCTGTAGGCATTTATGACGTTAGCTCAGGTTCCGAAAATAAACGTTAGATTTTCACGTGCGATGCGCTAAATTTACATCATAGGTTAATAAGCCGAAGAGAGATCAACTTACTTGGTATTCCTTATCAAGTATATTAATAATGTGACTAAAATTATGTACTTTAGCTAATCTTCTTCTTATAAATAAAAAAAAATCGCTGTTCGTTAGTTTCACTAAAACTCGAAAACGGCTTAACCGATTTGAATATTTATTTTTTATTTTGTTTGCTTTAATACAGAGTTGGTTTAAAAATAAAGAAAAATGGGATAAGTTACCTGGAAATTGTAAAAATCGGGTAAAACTGACGGTGCTTTTTTAAATGGAACTATTACAATTTGACAGGACAACGTCTGTACAGCTAGTAATACTATAAATATGTTTTTTTTTTTACTTTTCTTTTTCCATGGTTTTATTCAAAAATCAAGCATTAATGAACTCGTTAAATCCGAGTTTCAGAAGTAAAGTACCTACTTATAGTTTTATTCAGTAGGTCAAACAATGCTGCAGCTTGCTTGTAATTTTTGACTCATTTTCTCCTAACTCAGGTTATATTCAAATTTGAACTTCGGTAACTGAGAAGTAGGAGGGAGGGCGAAATTTTTTAACATGTTTTAAGCTTCAACATTTGTAACCATATGAGATTTTGAGAGCCTGATTCACATTTTATTTAAGATTGTTCACTGTTTGAAATGTATATTTTTAACTCTGTTTGCACTCTATTTAAAAATAACGCTTCGATTTTTGTAAAGTATCATTCATCGTTTCTTTTTGTAAAAATAGACTGTTCACCGGTTTACAAGGAATGAAAAACAAAAACCCATTTATAAATGTTACCGTTACTGCTTCTATATGTAACCGATGGAAACGATAACCCTTATTTTCTTTTGGGCTTAACCGAAATGAAAAGGTTACTGATTTAACGAACGCAACGATACATTTATTCCTGCCACAACAGCAGTACAACAGTATTTGAACACACTTGCCGAATCACATTTACGCCAATTTGAACCTTATAACAAACCCCTTATTACATCATTTTCTGCTGAAATGATTTGGTAACCGATACTGTTTGCCTTTATTCAAACAATTGAACTATTATTATACGTAAATTATTTAATAATGCGAGAAGCTATTCAGTCAGTCATCGGGCGAAATAGACGCATTTAGCAGAATTGACATATTGATATGATATAACATTGGTTATTGGTTTTCTCGTTATTGTTACCCAAATAAACCTTTTGAGTCTAAATTACAATACAATGTAATCATTACTGTAATTGTATTTAATAAAATACATAAATATCATCAGATCCATCAATAACAGTATCATTTGAAATTACACGAAGCTTAAATAAAACTGGCCAAGTGTGAGTTGGACTCGCGCACGAAGGGTTCCGTACCATTATCTATAAAAAAACGCCAAAAAAATCACGTTTGTTATGTGGGGTGCCCACTTAAATATTTATTTTATTGTTATTGTGGCGACAGAAATACATCATCTGTGAAAATTACAACCTAACACTTATTGTATTGCTTATGTGATAATGTATGATACGTGTCTAAAAAATCGGTAGGTAAATATATCGCATGACTGGTAGTTGATTTGTGATCCACTATATTTCCATCTAAAATAAAGTGAGTTCACTTACTGGATCAACTTTGATGGAACCACCCGAGTTGTTAAGCGTCCACTCGAAGGTTTCCGGCGGTGGAAATGACTCCACTTCGCACACCACATTCGAGGGCTCTTGCAATGCAGCTCCTTGAATCTTCATTTCTTTTGCCTTGCATAATGGTTTATCTAGGAACAAATATATTCAATCAAGTACGTTTTAATATTGCTCAAACGAAAATTGCATAGAATATACGAGTATCTTTATTGTACACCATAATAAAAAAATACTTAAAAAAAACAGAACATAAAAACTATTAATAAATCATTGCGGCAATGGGCCTTAAAGAGAATCATTATTTAGATGAACAGGCTAGTTTTCTATATGTTTACAGTAAGATACTACAAGCTGAAATCATCATCATCATCATCCTGCCCTTATTCCACTTTATGTGAGGTCGGCACAACTTGTAGAAAAAAGTTTACAACAGGCCACTTGCCTGACGTTAACCTATACTGTCAATATTATTATAAGTCGTAAAATATTTATTTTAATAAAACCACAATGATCACATCGCAAATATTTGATGCTACCTACGTTCTGTTCGTCACGACCACCGTTACGCTCTATGACGTACCGCAGCGACGTTTTATGACGTTATGGTGTGTTCAAACACAGCGCGTAAGGTGCGCGGCATTCGCGGGACACAAGTTTACCGTAAGTAAATGTCCGCGTGATAAACATATAAACATATTTATAAACCTTTATGTCTGGTCACACCTTAAAAGTGTGACCAAACAGTGTGACATTCGCAGGACACAAGTTTACCGCGTGACTAGTTTAAACATAAAAGTAAATGTACGCGCGGCCGTCGTCCAATCATAGCGGCTGCCGCGCACAAATGCCGCGCTATATCTGGTCACACCTTTATGGTAGCGATCTACTCACGAGTTATTGATATAACATAGTAAATACTTACAAACTATCGACATCTTCAGCGGCTGTGACCTCCCATCGCCCTCGACGTTAGACGCAGTACAAGTGTAGTTCCCGGCTTGCAGCCGAGACACGTTTCGGAGTGCCATATTACTGTTCCCAGTTGTTATCACCCCGTTTGATGGATTGTGCTGCAGTTGCACGCCCTGGGGCAATATACGAGTAGATATAGTTTTAGGAGACGATTATTTGAAAACTTACTTTATAACAGAATATTATGTTTCATAGTAATCAGTGATACAATTGTTTTTATACTTAATAGTCAGTCAGTCAGTCAGTCAGTCAGTCAGTCAGTCAGTCAGTGAGTGAGTGACAAAATTAAAGACTTTGTCTAGTTATAATTCTTAAACTACTGGTTCAAATTGAATGAAATTTAAATATACTGTGTTTATACAATGCTCGCTTGGTTACTGAAAATTCAGGCTTCTAGTTTTATCCACAACGAAGTTATAAGGGGTCGAATATGGCCTGAACTGCTCGGAGAAAAGAATGGTACGGCCGTGCCGCTTTTTTTGCTCGACTTGGCGGGGGCACTGCTGTGCCCCCAGATTAAACTCTCTGCACAATTATTTAATAAAAAATACATGAATCAAGTTTTATTTTCATTAAAAACTTGTTGAGGGTGCTTGAGTGGTTTCAAAGTTCAAATGGAAGATTTTGAACGACACAAGAGTATGTCGGTAATATTATACATGTTAATTATTATTTATTTGTTTGTCAATAGGTACTTAATAAAAATAACTGTTTTTATAACTGAACATGATAGAATTCGTATTATAGTTTTTAACGTTGCCCCTAAAAAGGGTGCAAAGTCGTTAATGTTTGTATAGTACAATAAAACGAGTACAAAATATAATTAATAGATTACTACCAACAACACTTTATTTTTCATACTGTCAAATAGGTAGCCTATTTTAATGGGCGCTGATGACCTGTATTACAAGGGTCGTACGCTCAAAAGTAATATCAAACTCGTAATATAGATTAACAGAATTTTCCAATTTAATTTCTACAATTATTTAAGTTTACAAATTCATCATTAAGAGGCTGCCAGTCGCTGATTGCTCTTTTTCGAAACGAAAAAAGAAATACTTCTGAACAAGCCACATCACCTATTTTTATAAGTATATTACTTCAGGTTCCTACCTAGATTTCTATTAAGCTGAAAACATAATAGCAGAAACTTTTCACGATAAAAATATTATTTCAAAATGATACGTTTTAGAATTTATGATCGAAATATTTTATATACCTACTATTAAAATCAACTTGTGATTTATTGTTAAAGATAGGTAATATGTAGATCTAGATTTCTATTAGGATAGATTTTTGATAAGTAATTATACAAAATTTATATCATTAATTTATTCGAAAAGCTAAGGCGGACCACGCGCGGACGTGTGTTTGTCATCATTGCAGCGGTCGGTAGGATTATTTATCGAAGTGATTAAAGATGGGTACATCTTTATTCACATATACTATCACTACATAGTATAAAGCAAAGTCGCTTTCCGCTTCCCGCGTCTGTATGTCTGTATGTATGTTTGCTTATATCTTTAAAACTACACAACGGATTTTGATGCGGTTTTTTTAATAAATAGAGTGATTCAAGAGGAAGGTTTATATGTATAAAACATGCATAATATAGTAGAGAAACACTGATAATTTTAGAGGTTTCTAATGTGATGTCGTAAATAAACACATTTTTTTGCGCTTACATTGCAAATGCTGGCTGAACCCCACGAGATATATCAAAATAATGTACTACAGTATTGTACACCTTAAAAACGTCTACAAAAAAGTCAACAATGGTATTAGAAATGTCTTACGCACAGCGAAGCGGGCACGGGTCAGCTAGTATATTATAAAATAGGAGATGTGGCTTGTTCACAAGTATTTATTTTTCGTTTCGAACAAAAATAATCGTAGACTGGCAGCGTCTTAAAAGTACATTATAAAGTTGCATCATTACTGATCCGACTGTTATTCAGTAGGAATATTATTTTTGGATATGAATCTCGCACAACCCGCATTGTATTCATCGATTTTGCATTGCATTGCATTATGACTTCGTGAATGAGAACGAGAATGTCAGGGCAACGAATGGGTTGATTCTACTGGATTATGTGAACGAATTGCCGGTTAACAATAGTGGTTTGCTTACGTCACGTTGAATGCGTTATTCAAAAGAGTACTATGTTTTCTCATTTTCAATATTAATATCTAGAAGCCGTGTTGGCCGAGTAGGATGTACCTCGACTTTCAATCTGAAGGTCGTGGGTTCGTATACCGGCGTGCTTCAATGAATTTTTCTGTTCGAAAATTTATATGCGCATCAAAAACACGTGCTTAGAACGGTGAAGGAAAAAATCGCGAGGAAACCAGTTAGTGTTTTTATAAGCGGCGATGGGCTTGCAACCTGTCACGTATGGAGTGCTAACTACTGAAAAATGTGGGCATGTGCCAAATATAAGGTTTGGACGTGCCTCTGACTACCCTCACTAAACTTTTTCAAAAGATCTAAGCGCCTGGAGATCTGAGAGGATGTCTACCGTACTAGGGGATTACAGTCGTGATCGTCCTATTTATTTTTTTCTTTTTATTAATATCTGTCAATTGTGGAAACGGATTATATTATTTCTAACTGTAATATTGTGTGAATGGACAGAGGATTTATTTCAAAGTGAAAATGATCTGGATTTATGTTTTGCATGGTCTCTCGACTTTAATGTGTTCTTACTTATAGATGTTCTCTCTCACGAAGGCGGGTTAGTCCTAATTGAATGGGTAGATTTGATATTAGAATAATTGTTTGTATGTGCGTAAGTTCGGGAGTGCTCAGTAGGTATCAGTCACACACACATAAGCGCGTGTATACACATTACAACTAAAAGTACTGCTCTCCCGCTTTCGTGAGATAGAATAAAATAGGTACATATATAAAATTGAAGAGAAACACATTCAGTGTTGCAAAATGCAAATACTCATTTTATATTAAAAAGCGGACTTACGTTATGCTCCCAGACAACTTTATAAGCTGGCGGGTTCGCGTCTACCCTGCAACCGAAGTACACGTCGTCGCCCTCTTCAATGTCGTTAGGGTTCATTTTAGCACCGAGGTGTATCGTCGTCTCTGGTATGTCTGAACGAAACATAATTAATTTATACTAAGCAACTTAAGCTTTATCCTTCGTGGAAGCTTCAGTTGTTAGAAGTCAGCCAGGTAGAAAATAAATCGGGTAAGGCGAACATCAAGGTATGTTGCCAGATATGTGGTATAAGCCCAACAATTCTTATAATAACAGAAGGAACAAACTCGGGGAGATAAAGCTATTGAAGAATTTCCTTTATCATTGTAAGTTTGTTTCTTATTTTTCAACCGACGAAACAAAATGGAAGAGTTTCTCAATGATAAGTTATAAGGCTTATAATGCTTTCTAAATAATAGTATAAATTTTGTACATGCAAGTTTCAAAAAAATCATTTACTTTGTTAATAATAATTTTCCTTTTATGTTGTTTCTTTTTGGTAATTGAATCAACGGTTTCTTTCTTTTCTTTATAATCACACAATGTGCTGTGTCCCTGATTTAGTGACTAACTACCTCTCTAACCCTCGTATTCAAGAACGACACAATGAGAACACGCACCCACAGTGGACGAAATCTTTTTTCATAAACATCACTTTATGTGTTGAGCGGCACTATGGTGCACGCTACCGTGTGCCTTTGGAGCTCAACTTTGGCTAGAGGCACACGACAATGTGCCTCTAGTCACACTATGCAGTGTCGCACAACACATAAAGTGATTTTCATGAAAAAAGATTTCGTCCACTTTGGGTGCGTGTTCTCATAGTGTCGTTCCTGAATACGAGAGTTAGACATGTTCTAATATCAAAGAAGAAGTCTACTATACAGTATTACAGTCGCAAGTTTATTTATGTATATTTACAACCTAATAATTATCTTTTCTAAATAAAATAAAGCTTTCTGAAGCTAGATATTTTAACCCACAGAAGGCTGAAATAATACGTAATTTAAAACTTCCAAGTCTAAGGAAAACTAAGTTAACAAAGTTAACTAAAAACTAAGTCAAAAGAAAACTAAGTTTGAACAATTCATCGAATACCTAACTTCAAATAAATAAAATACGTTCTGAAATAAAAGTCTGAAAAGTAACGTTCGCACAACTTCATCGTCGAACTGTAAAGGGTTTTAACCAGTCCTTTTATACCTACTTACCTACTCGAAGAATACTTTCTTTTTAATTAAAAGTTTATTATCAACCTTCTTTTGTTTTGTCGGTAAGTAATAAGTATATACCTATACAGACATTGCGTAGCAATCGAGCGCGGTAGCCACGCTATATTTGGATGGCAGCCGCGAGCTACCTGCCGCGCGCAAACGGTGTTATTGTTCGGACGGCAAACTTGTGTCGCCGCGCTCGAATGCCGCGCAATGTCTGGTCATACATTAAGAGTGTAAACGCGGAATTTTATGAAATTGGCATACAATTTGGCGCACATGTACCTATACGTATACATGTGCGCCAAATATATATAAATAAACTACAACAACACTTTCTATGAAAGTACTATGCGAGTAAGCCACGGGCGTTAGCTAGTACTCCAAAAATATGGGTTAGTCCAGAAATGCTCACTGACTATCTTCATCAATAAGCATGTCTGGACTTTTATGTTGTTAATCTGGATATATAATTTTTCAGTCAAACGGCTGAAACGATTTAGTCATTACCATAGTTTAAGACCTAGAATATAATAATAAATAAATATCTAACAATATTTATTTATTTATTAAGTATGACTGAGAAATGTTTGAGTCATAAAGAAGAATAAAAAAACAAAAACAGACAATACATGTTCGAATAGTTTCATAGATACTTTCACAATCAAGTAAGAACATCGAATTCGATATAAAATACAGTATCAAAAGTATAAATGCAGTAACCAACTTACAATATATATTTAGAGGGAGCTTGCTTTCAATGGTTGAGCGGTTGAACTTGGAATGTTCAGCTCTGCAGATAACCACTTGACCATTGTCCTCTTTCAAAGGCACCCACTGTAATAGCGATTGGGTTTCGTTCGCATCTTTGAGACCCTGAAAATTGCACTGTGTTATTGTTCGCTGGCGCAAAATTGTTTCAGTAACGAAGTCAAGCATACAATTTTGCCGATGAGTAGGTATTAAATTATTAGGTTCCGTACCCATAGGGTAAAAACGGGACCCTATTACTAAGGCTTCGCTGTCCGTCTGTCTGTCCGTCTATCTGTCCGTCTGTCCGTCTATCCGTCCGACTGTCCGTCCGTCTGTCCGTCCGTCTGTCCGTCCGTCTGTCTGTCCGTCTCATGTCACAGGGCTGTATCTCATGAACCGTGATAGCTAGACAGTTGAAATATTCACAGATTATGTATTTCTGTTGACGCTACAACAAAAAATACTAAAAACAGAATAAAATAAATATTTAAGTTGGGCATACAACAAACATGTTTTTTTTTGCCGTTTTTATAGATAATTTAATAGATAATGGTACCTTCAGGAACCCTTCGTGCGCGAGTCCGACTTGCACTTGGCCGGTTTTTTTTTTAAACATTACATTTAACTAGGAGCATAAAGGCTCTTATTGATACCGTGCTTACTGAGTCTTGTTATTGTTATGTTATTTTAACATATTTTATGATGAGCTGGTTAAAAAGATATGAAATATCGAAACTGGTGAAACTTCAGTGTAAGTAAATTTTACTGTTTTTAGTGTTCTAAGTCAAAATGGTTAAACGGTCTGTTACAGCTAATTACTACTAAAGCAAAGGACATAAAATTTCATATATTATAAATACATCATAATTCTGTATTCATATTGCATGTAGAAATCCAAAATATTTACATTTTTCAAGCTAAAGTATTCAAAGTCTATCAATCAACTGAATTTTTCGTCATCTCATCCAGTTGCTTGCAATTCTGACTTGAAAATATTCGCCCAAATTTGTAACTTAGTCGATCGCTACTCCTTCAAACATCAAGTCAAACTGTGAATATTTCAAGCCGCGCTACAGATATTGATGAATATTTGACAATCGCAACTGAGTTGCTAACTGCTCGGTAACATCAGAAACTTGCTCAACAAACTATATGGGCCATGAATAAGGAAATTTCCGAATTCGAGTCTACTTTGTATGAACTAGTGGCGGAGTGATACCTTACGTAGGGCAGTGAGTTCGAATATGGATTTTTTCCATTCAGAAAATAATTATAGGTTTATTATCGTAATGACGTATATACTTTTACATCACACGCTGAAGGAAGACATCGTATAGAAAATGATATCGCAGTTCAACTACGTAGTTCAAGAAAATGATATGATTCACCTACTTAATAGCCGTGTGTGCCATATAACCTTTCAAAGGCGCATTGAATCCTTTTACCGTAGTGGTTCTTTCATCGTCGCTCTAGAGCAAATGTTATCATACCACACAACTAGCCATTGACATAAAGAGCAAGCTACTTACCGAATACTTAGTAATTGACTTCAATAGTTTCGCTCCGAGCCACCACGTGATGTTGGCAGCGGGCCTGGCGCCAGTTGACCGGCACCAGAGATCCGTCTTGCGCCCGACCGACAGTGGCTGCTCTCTTGACATTATTTCAACGTCGAGTGGTTTCACTGCGAACAAAACACATTTTATTATCTTCTTAAATATAAAATTCTCGTGTCACAATGTTCGTTCCCGTACTCCTCCGAAACGGCTAGACCGATTCTCATGAAATTTTGTGAGCATATTGAGTAGGTCTGAGAATCGGCCAACATCTATTTTTCATACCCCTAAGTGATAAGGATGGCGTAAAGATCGGGAAAAACGGAAAGTGCTTTTTTCTGTGGGATTATTGACATTTGACAGGACAACGTCTGTCGGGACAGCTAGTAATTTTATAAACGCCTACTCTCTCTCATTGGTGAGAGAGAACAAGAGAAAAAGCCGTGTTCCGTCTGCGTCTTCATTCACTTATAAAAAAACTTATACCTATTGTTAGAATTTTTAGACTAGATACAATAAATATTATATGTAGAAATGATTTAAAATATTATTTGTTGTTGTATTGAGTTTGCGGAATAGCATGGTGAATGGCATGCAGGTGCCATGACATTCTGACATTAGCGGTCAACACAGTGCAGTGTAAACTCAGTACAGTGTTGCAAAATTAATTGATAAGGTTAAGAAATAGGAATAAAATGGATTGAGCCGGTTACTGTGGTGTCATTTATGGCCTCATCCTGATGATTTATTACCATGCTATTTTCATACCAAATCGGTTCATAAACAGTTGATTCCTTACGAGATTGAACCAAAAACATCTTCACAAGCTATATAACCTAACCAATCTAAACATTTGTATATAACCTAGTAATACTTTACATATTGTTTTTCTATATCTCCAGGTTGAAGTAACAAAAAAAGGCAAGCCAAAAAAACCCTTTAGGCTTGTCGATTGTCATCTCCGGACAGGTTGGCCAAGCCATTTAGGACTTTATTTTAAAATGATCATGATAAATTATGGCTTGAAGTCTTTATTATTCGATTCAGAGTAAAACGTATTATAACTGTGACAGCGAACACGAAAAGCGGTAAACATGAGAAAAAAATCGTTAAATTTTGTACGAGTCTGCGGGTGATAAAGAACTTTGCTACGAGTAATTGGGTCCGTACTGGCTTTTCGGTAGTTTTTTTCTATAAGTGAGTGCTTAGTTCATTTAAAATACTTTTAACCAATTTAGAAATATATGTTGTATTCTTATAAGCGGCGATGCTAACACAAGGCGCTTAAATCCTTTGAAGATGTGTAGAAGGGGTAGTCACAGGCACGTCCAAACATTATATTTGGCACATGCCCACATTTTGCAGTACAATTAGAATTACAACTCACGAACTTTAGATTGAAAATCGAGGTAAGTACGTACTTGTACCTCCCACACGCCAATACGGCTAAATTGCTATTTATCTTAGTTATTTCCAACCCATCGTAGCTGATGTGGAAGTCAAGTGCTATATGAAAAGGTAATATATTTATACCTCTATATAAGAAAATACATAGCGAGGCACCTATCAATATTTTCTATAGATTCCCATTCTATTGGTTCATGTGTATTTCTGAATTGTTTTCCTTTTACGGGAAATGAATTCGGTTTCCGTCACTAACCCTAAAAGTATCGCAAGTATTTTCCAAACAGAAAAAGCACGAGTGCTCTTGGATCAACAACACCCTTCTACACTCATACTGAAAGCTTTTTATAGATTCGATACAGCAAAACGCCATCATAAAGTAGAATAGACGAGACTCTTTGTGTAAACTAAGCCAATATAAGAAAAAAAAATATGTTTGAAAGTGTTCGCGTGGGGTTCCATCGTAGTTGCAATAAAATATTCATGCACGAGTATAGATAACGTTTATTTCGTGTTTATAGCTTAAGCCGTTTGGCTTAGTGGGAGAAGCTTCGACTTTCAACCCAATTGTCGCGTGTTTGAATCCCAGTTTTCAATAGATTTTTTTGTTTAAAAATGTATGTGGGCTTTAAGAGCATCCCTGTTTTTCTATACATCTTAGTCTCCTGTTTCCATCCTGGATATTGATACTAGAACAAATATTTTTCTAACATGCCATCTATGAGAATGAGAATCACTGTATGCCCCTGTTTTATTTTTCTCCATAAATTAGTTTTTATAAGAATTATGAACAGTTTAAACCCCACCCCCAACAGTTTAAACCAAACCCCTATGGTTATTATTTTTTAAGAAAATATTAATATGGATCAAGTTTTGAAGGAGAAAACAGGTAAATACGAAATAGCGGTTTCGTCATTTTTAAATAGGAACATTGATTCCGTGCTGTTGTTGTCTTTATCGCCACTCATACGTTTATATTTGAGGCTCAGCGCAACCTATACTTTTAAATACCTATTATAACATAACACGTGCCTATATAACACGTGCTCAAAAAACTTGTAGTAGTCAGCTCCGCATCGATCATGTCTTTCCTATAGATAAGGCTGGCTAATCTAAGGGGATGGTATTGATGTTAGGCAAGCCTACTCCATCTAATCATGTCATAGGCACACAACGTTTCGTAATTGAGTAGAAAATTCCACCTGATTCCGACTATATCATCTATAAAAGATGTCTGAAGAAAAAGGTCTTACTACAATAGCTTAGAAAAAATATTATCCAGCTCGGGATTTTTATGAGACATAAAATTGCAAATAATTTTGGCTGTACCCAATTTATGTCAGAACCTTGTAATAATTTCAGGCAGTTACTATCATTGGTTCGGTATAGCTACTCGTATGTTCAAACTAGTGCTGCGCGCCCAAGCGATTATTTTGACCTCGTTCGACTCTTGAAACCGCAATTTTCTCATATTACTTACAACCAACAAGTATACAGAAATGTTACAAAAATCGTCGAATCAAAACGTGCACCTGATCAAAGTGGGTTTTGGAAGTCAATCGAATAAAATCTTTTTCCGAGAATGTACATTTTTAACTTAAGTATAGTCTAGCTACATTTTTAGGGTTCCCAAAGGGTAAAAACAGGACCCTATCACTAAGACTTCGCTGTCCGTCTGTCTGTCACAGGGCTGTATCTCATGAACTGCGATAGCTAGACAGTTGAAATTTTCACATATGATGTATTTCTGTTACTGTTATAACAACAAATACTAAAAACAGAATAAAATAAATATTTAAGTGTGGCTACCATACAACAAACGCGATTTTTTTTCCGTTTTTTATCGATAAGTACGGAACCTTTCGTGCGCTAGTCCGACTCGCATTTGACCGGTTTTTATAGTTACACTTTATTGAAAGAGTTTACAGGAGCGTATATTTCTGAGGGGGTCATAGTCCTCACAAACAAATAATTAATCATTAATACCTAACATTGGGTTTAATTGTAATTTAATGAGTTAAATCGTTTATTAACAAGAGGATTTTGATATATGTTCATGACAACATCAAAAGGCAATGATACTCGCAGTTAATTAAGTAAAGTTTTAAGACCGGCTTGCACAATAATCGCAAGAGTTTAGCTATCTTTATTTAAATAAGATTATTTAGGTTTCATACAAAGTACCTAAAAATTAAAGTGCCGGCCATAATTTTTTTTTGTTTTATTTCTAACTAGCGACCCGCCCCGGCTTCGCACGGGTAGCATGTTATTATACATATAAACCTTCCTCCTGAATCACTCTATCTATTAAAAAAAACCGCATCAAAATCCGTTGTGCAAGTTTTACAAAAACAGCAATAGTTTACGAATAGCGGCAGAGCTTCTATTTGAGTTCGAAATATGGTTAAAAATATATAATATCGGTCAAATTATAGAAAACTAGCTGCTCGCCCCGGCTTTGCACTGGTGGTACCTAGATAAAAAGAAGCCTATGTGTTATTCTGATGTATATGAGCTATACTGTATTACTGTAAAGTTTCATTTAAATCCGTTCAGTAGTTTTTGGGTAAAAGAGTAACAAACACATACAACTACTCAAACTTTCGCATTTATAATATTAGTAGATAAATAATACTGATCCTGCTTTGTGTTGAAAGTTGAGAAACATTTTTTTTATTAGGTACTTGCGTAATGTTTTCTTAGAATTATTCGAACTCAAATAGGACCTCGTAAATTGATCGTAGATCTTTGCTGTCTTAGTAAAATATGTTCCTAACAATATTAATATTTTTTGGCCGGCTCTTTTATTTTTGGGTACGTTTTGATGATCTTTTTCGTATTTGTAATAATTGTCAACTTCTGAACTGAACTGAATATGAATATATTTGTATATTTATCTTATCTAACCTAACCTTATAAATACTCTTTCTGTTTTACCTATTCTAAACACTTTCTTACAAAAATCAACTTGTTAAAAATTCCTTTTTACCAGCTAATTTTAAAATATTCAATTCAGCCCTCCATCGTTTTACCGTTTTAAATCCTGTAAACATCGACGTTGCTTGTCTAAATTGTGGTATCACCAACCACAGACGCCAAAACAAATAGAAGAAATTAGTTCAGCCAAATGCTATAATGCTAATTATATAATCTTTATACCTAAATATTTTCTGTCATATTTATTTTAAATCGAATCTAAAATTATTTATAATTTCTCCGTGTTTTAAATTTCTTAGTTTATAAGTTTTTTTTGTTACCAACTACTATTTTCCACTACCAATTAGATTGGCTGGTAGAAAATGTCTCGGCATTAAGTCCGCCTTTTTGTATATATTATTAAGTGCACATGCTCACATTTTGCAGTATATATCATTCCATACACGATACGCGACAGGATGCAAATAAAAAAATAAAAAATGCAACAAAATCGGCATTATTCCTTCTCTCCCTTACGTTTATATAACTCGTTTCTGTGAACATGTCAACGTGCGCGCGCAATAATTACCTAACTGTCACTGTGACCGCAAGTACGGGAGCAAACACACATGCCTCGAAATTACTTTCAAACTGGAACGACTACTAGGCACTGACGGGATATGGATGAAATTTGTAATACCTATGGTGTTAGGTAGAGTAAGGTATGTAAAAATCCCTTCTTGTGCTACTACTACGGATAATTATAATACTCCTCTTTTGTATACATAATTTTTATTGTGGACATTTAACATATCACCATCTAGCCTCAAAATAAGCAATGAATGTACTATGGAAACAAGATAACTGATAGAACACTTACTTCTATACTTATTTTTGTAAATACATAGATACAGAACAAACATCTATGTTCATGACATAAAGATTTGCCCTGGATGGGCCGTCAAATATTTTATAACATGGACCACACACCAATACTGACCTCAGCCGATTCTTTTGAATGATAGTTTAGCTAGTGTTTACCTACCCTCATCATATCTATTAATTTCTGTTATCTTGGTAACCACTCTATGTAGTATGTTAACCTATTTTGTTTTGTATATTTTATTGTTGTATTAGTGGTAATTGTATGCGTTTAACTTATCGATCTATTTAAAAATATACTAACTGTACTAGGCCCTTAGGTGTAATCATTTAAAACGCAATATTTATGTGTTATTTTTGTATCTCATTTTAAGTGAACTCTGTGTTTTTATGAGAAATAAAATTCTTTAAACCTAATATTAAATCAAGTTTGGGGATAGATGGCAATGTGTAAAATGACTGTCAATATTTATTTATCAATATTTATTTATTTATCATTATTTATTTATTTATCATTATTTATTTATTTATCATTATTTATTTATTTATCATTATTTATTTATTTATCATTATTTATTTATTTATCATTATTTAGTTTAGTTAATATAAGTGGAGTTAGTAGTGTTAGTAGTTAGTAGTTTGGGGCTAGATGGCGATGTGTAAAATGACTGTCAATATTTATTTATCATTATTTAATTTTGTTGTTCATCAAATAAATGTAGGTACCTATTTAATTTGATTGTTTTTAGGGTTCCGTACCCAAAGGGTAAAAACGGGACCCCATTACTAAGACTTCGCTGTCCGTCTGTCAGTCTGTCTGTCACAGGGCTGTATCTCATGAACCGTGATAGCTAGACAGTTGAAATTTTAACAGATTATGTATTTCTGTTGTTGCTATAACAACAAATACTAAAAACAGAATAAAATAAATATTTAAGGGGGGCTCCCATACAACAAACGTGATTTTTTTGCCGTTTTGTATAAATAATAGTACGGAACCCTTTGTGCGCGAGTCCGACTCGCACTTGGCCGGTTTTTTATAGCTACCGATTATTAAAGCCATTTATAATTAACTGCACAAACTAAAAGAAAGAATACTTCTTATCATGGATCGTAAATGTTAAGTAAATAAAGATAATTATATTTTTTTGAACTAGCCATCTACATTATTTAATCTATATTTGACATTACAAAAAATGTTAATTGACAAAGATGACAATATATTCTACACTTAAATTGTATCATGCTTACTGTATCTAATTATTACAAAAAAAAACAAAGAACTAAACGAATAACATTTGTGAGTTTTCTCCGAATTTAAATTCATCATAATTTAAACGCCACATATTGTGTTTGGACGTGCCTCTGACTACTCCACTAGACATCTTCAAAGGATCGAAGCGCCTGAAGATCTGAAAGGATGTCTACCATACTTGGGGATTACAGTCGTGGTCCTATTATTTTTTATATTAAAACGCCAAAAAAAACATTATAATATATTATTTTTCATTAAAGATAAAGAAAAAGATAAAGATCATTTATTTGCTTGAACACAATGATGGTTATACAGATGATAATAAATAATATTTATATTATATTACTAATTCAATTAGTCAATAATAAAATAACCTCTCTATAGTTTTCACTGTTGGCCGGTAATCATGAAAGCTGTTTCCCGATAAATAAAAATGGTCTTCACTTTCGCGCCTCGTCAGACAAGCTGATCGTGTGAAAATGTTAAAATTGATTCAATATTTCCGCCAAGCATTTTGCAGCAACCTTTTAGTAGTTTTAGGCGCTATCGATATTTTTATTACACTTTTCCAGCAACATCTTGGATGAAAATTTCATAATTGATCAGGTGTTATTTTTACAAACTTTTATTTAACTTGTAATGTATGTGTACGATACGTATGTAACCAAGTTTGTTAAGGTGGAATCATGCAACTCAATTTTGATGCAGTTATCCCCAACCGATTGACCTGAAATTTCACATATTTATGTAACTTCGGTGACAATGCAATAATATGGTGACAGCGAGCTGATCTGATGATGAAGTCAGGAGCTGAAACTTATTTTGAGATTACGTCAGAAACTATTTAGAGTCCGGTAGGTAAATGCCGCTAGGCTTATATAGTATAAAAAAAATAGAATCACCACTGTAAATTCCCAAATACAGTCGATATCTATGCCGATCCTTGAAGAGGTTAAAAGGAGGTAATCAGACACCCTTTCAAACATTACATTTGGTACATACCCACACATTGGGTGAGTTTCCACCTACGCGGACCAAACACAGCGCTCAACATTTTCAAACTCGAATATTTGAGCGCTGTCTTCGGTCCGCTCCGCACTTAGCGCAACTGCGCACATTTCCGCGTAGATGAGAACTCACCTTTAGCATTTCATGTATCTCACTCATCATATCATTTAATAATAATACAAATTATGAAGAAAAAAAATAACCAGAAGCTCAGGTCTTTGAAGATCTCTAATGAGAGTCAGAAGTACGTTCAAATACTTCATTTGGTATTTTAGGGTAATTTCCACAGTACAGTGAGTTAATATAAGTGGAGTTAGTAGTGTTAGTAGTTCACACATTTCCGGTTCGGGGCCTTCTGAGCCTCAGGCCATCAGGGACGATGCTATCTGTTACCTGCGTTTGAACATATCAGAAATAGTGTACCTATAAATAAATATAAATATAAATATAAATATTGGCGGACTTTACACACAACGCCATCTAGCCCTAAACTAAGCAAAGCTTGTACTATGGGAACCAGATAGATAACTAGTAGAATACTTATTTACTTTTTTTTTTTGTAAATACATACTTATTATACATAGTAACACCCAGACACAGAACAAACATCTATGTTCATCACACAAATATTTGCCCTGGGTGGGGATCGAACCCACAACCTACAGTGCAGAAGGCAGAGTTACTACCAACTGAGCTGGGAGGCCTGGCCTATAAAACCTCTATAGTCTTTTTCAAATTACATTTGCGATCAGAACACTTTAAATTAATTATTTAAACGAGTATTTATCGCGCTATTACCTTTAAGTTATCGAGACTACGATTGTTGTAACAATCTCGAAATGTCGGTATCAATTTTAATAAGGGCACGATAAATTACCCTGTTGAAATATTAATTAACTAGCGACCCGCCCCGGCTTCGCACGGGTAGCATGTTATTATACATATAAACCTTCCTCCTGAATCACTCTATCTATTAAAAAAAACCGCATCAAAATCCGTTGTGTAGTTTTAAAGATATAAGCAAACATACATACATACATACAGACGCGGGAAGCGGAAAGCGACTTTGCTTTATACTATGTAGTGAAGTTACCCAATGTATAAAATATACTTTGAGATGTCTAGTATCGTCAAAGAATGGATAGCATTGACTGTCCATGTAAAATTAAATACGTTATAACAAGTTTCAAGTTACTAGAGCCGTACTACAATCTCTAAAGTAATACTTTTAGAATCTGTGCTGAAGCTCTATTTAGTCTCTATTTTTTTATTATCGTACGTACTTGGTTAGTGCTTTCAATTATTATTCTTGTTTAAGCCTTCACCTTGTTCGATCGGCACCACACTGGAGCTCTACATAGCATTAAGGAAAGGATCATTGAAAAAATGATAGACCCCAAGCTGTGTTTGTTGTCTGATTCTTCTAGGTTTGGTCGCGTGGAAGGCGTAGCTTCACCTAGCTCCTAAGACGTTTTAAAAGCGATCCTTGTTATTTATTGAATTAAAAATGATAATTGAATTTGAGTTTGAACTAAAGCAGTTTACTCGCGGTGCGAAAGTGACAACGCCATACGTGTTCGTATAGCGTTGTCACTTTCGCTCCTGATAGCCTCTGATACTGACAATATGAACAATTGTTAAGGCGCTCCATGTCGACGATTGTTTTTGTTCGAAACGAAAAAAGAAATACTTCTGAACAAGCCACATCTCCTATTTTATAATGTATAGTATATGTGAATAAAGATGTACCCATCTTTAATCACTTCGATAAATAATCCTACCGACCGCTGCAATGACGACAAACACACGTCGGCGCGTGGTCCGCCTTTGCTTTTCGAATAAATTAATGATATAAATTTTGTTTAATTACTTATCAAAAATCTATTCTAATAGAAATCTAGATCTACATATTACCTATCTTTAACAATAAATCACAAGTTGATTTTAATAGTAGGTATATAAAATATTTCGATCATAAATTCTAAAACGTATCATTTTGAAATAATATCTTTATCGTGAAAAGTTTCTGCTATTATGTTTTCAGCTTAATAGAAATCTAGGTAGGAACCTGAAATAATATACTTATAAAAATAGGAGATGTGGCTTGTTCAGAAGTATTTCTTTTTTCGTTTCGAAAAAAAGCAATCGTCGACATACAGCCCCTTAAAACTTTCGTAACATAGTTGAAACGTCAGGTAGCACGTAATAAAAAGCCGTATAAAAAATATTAGTTGTTGAGGCAAATTTTCTCGTCCTTGACGTAGCACGCTAATACGATACTTATGGATATGTGTGGGGAACCCTTTATGCCCGGTTTCTATATAACTTATAGGTACAGGTAACAACTGTCGGTAAAGATCAAGGTGTCATATCAACATTGTTTTAAGGCGATACTTGAAATTTTTGACTTTTTGTATTGGCTGAATTTACCCGGATAAGACGGAAAAAGTGCTAAAACTGCTGAAACTGTCTGTTATTTATTTAGCTAGTGTGATTATCTAACGAATTATATAAAAATGAACTATTTAGCTATTCATAGTATTGATTAAAAACGAAACTAGAGTTTTTGAAGAGCCAACTTTGGAAAATAAATCTATCGAGAAAAGTTTCACCAATCGTGTTTCTGTCTGTAATTTATCTAGATTATATCCTTAACTTATCTTTGTCGTAAAAAACAAAACTGTATGTTTTGCGATTATTGAGAAAAAACGATTCTGCATTCTTAAAAAACATTAATTACTCCTCTTAAGCTAAGTTATTTTTGGTACCATAGAATATGATTAAACTTATTATTTCGTAGGACTTTGGTTTTATGTTTTGGCATAAATAATTGTAAGGAGATCGTTCTGACTAAAACTGCGCATCCTCTTTTAATATGCACTTAAGCAACGAGTGGACCCATAGGTACTTCCGTAGAATTAGCCAATCAGCGCAAGCAATTTCAAACTTCGAACATTACCCTATTGAAATAGAGGTGAAATTGGCTTGTGCTTTGCCATGTCGCTTAGGACAGTCACGCGATCAAAATGTGTAAAAAATTCTGTTTTTCATGCTTTAAATTACTAGAAGCTGACTTTAGATAAAAAGTGCACTTCATAGCTTTTGTGTTTATAGGTTTAAGTTGGGTGGAAATTAATTTAAAAATACTATCCTATGAATAATATCAGATAGATAAATAAATATGGATAGCTTGTCTGAATAGTTTTTTTTTTTTTTTTTTTTGGTTGGTGTGGTCTCAAAACGACCAAGCCCTTTTTTTCGTACGTTGAATAAATTAAAAAAAAACACTAAATATTAATCATACTCATTTGTGTCTTGATAAGGGCTAAGAAAAAATAGTGCGGTGGAAGGATTCTTGTCATGGCTAGTCACAAGTTCTTTAGATTCTAGTACATTTCGTTATTCTCATGATGGTTTCCATCAACATTTTAGGGTACAGTGCACAGAAATTTTGTACGACCGGGAATCAACCTCACGATCTTTGGGTTGGACGTGCGGGGTCTACTCTACCACTAGTCAGCTAGGCGCGGGCGCGCCCTCACGCCACTTGCTAGACTCCGAACCGACTCTGAACCGACTCCGTCTCGACTCTAAATCGTGTTAACGATGCGCCTTAATGCTAAGACTTTAGTTTAAACCAATTTAATGAGTAAGCGGTAGTAAATACTCACAGTGCGCCATCGTACCAAATAAGGCGTGGTTTTTGTCCCACCGCGGTATCATGGGCAAGAATTTTACTTTAACATACACGGTGCACCTTAAGAGCTCGTTAGCGCAATCGCTAACCGTGGAAACCACCCTTAATCTTTGCCGCACTAAACGGCCGCCGTCTGCAGCACGTTTCTACCTCGTACTTGTAGATTGAAATGTCCATCATTTCACAGGGGCACCGATGAAAAAAGGAGGTTCTCTTAAACGCGTATATAAAATATTGTAACTTTTTTATGTATGGCCGTGCATATTTTTATATGTACCTGTTTTTTTTTTATTTAGTACAGAATAGTCCAAAATTGGTGCCATTAAATTGCATTTATGTAGGACTAATAGTTCCTCCATAAAAGTTATAAGACGAATATCGTCTCTCGATTTTTCGATCGGTCGAAATATTTTCTACGGATTTATTTTGTTTTTAAACGTTTAAACGAGTATAAAATATAAGGTCATCATTTTCTTCTCCCTTTTCGCACTTAATGTGAGGTCGGCACAACATGCTGACAAACATGTTTCGAAGAGGCTTTGGCTTATGTTTTACAACCGCCCGCCTGCCTGACGTCAAACCTCTTTGGAGAAAGATATTAATATACTAATAAGGTATACTTACAATAAAGGTCCACTCTCACACTGGCCTTCTGCGGCGGCGCCAGCAGCGTATTGTCCGCGGTGCAGGTATACACAGATGACAGATGCTCTCTGCTCGCGTTTCTAACTACTAACACGAGGGACTTCGTAAGCCCCGCCGGCTGAAGATCCCCCGCGCCTAATGTTATTAGCGTCACGTCGTCTTGCTGCCATTGTAATCTTGGAGTTGGCATACCTGCAAGAAAATAAATGTGTTAAATCTATCTATTAATCGACTACATAGCCCAATAGACGAAAATACAGTTCTGATTGGATGATTTAATGCCACAACCCGCCGCGGGGCGCGTCGAGAATCGCGCTCGGTGTCTTACATCACCAGTATAAGCCTAATGTGTTGTGTGAAAGTGTTCGCCTTGCATGAGGAGTCTATAGGCTGTGTGGTCGATAATTGCATTGCAAAACAACTAGAAAACAATACGAGAAAATCTTCACCACTCCTAATAAGAAGTCTAGTAGGTTAGAAGCGGCGATAAATGCAATCTGTCTGTTACACATGGAATACTTTCAACTGTAGATAAGTATTTGCAAAGGTATTGTTCTGGTACCAGTGATAATGTAATGAAAGAATGGCGTAGTAAGGAGGGGACATAAATAAGAGTAGATACCCGGCAATGGGTACAAACGGGTTGAGATGATGATATTGATAACTCTCCCAGGCTACCTCTGCTCGGAGTACCTTAGAGTTTGAAGATTTTTATCGCCCTTAAGGATTGCAATCAAAAGTCTACTAGACTGGCCTTACAGCTCGGTTGGTAGGTAGTAAGCTCAGCCTTCTACACTGTAGATTGTGGGTTCAATCCCCACCCAGGACGCAGATTTGTGTGATGAAGAATATATTTGTTCTGCGTCTGGGTGTTAAAACGCATCTTGCGTTATCGCATCTAAATAAAGTTTATGTAAGTATTCTTTCAGTTATTTACTTCTTATATAACTAACTTTGCTTAGTTTGTAGCTATATGGCGTAGTGTACAATGTCCGCCGATATTTATTTATTTATTAGTAATATGTTATTGCTGCCAACAGAGCTCTTATTGTGTAGGTAACTAAACTTGATTCGAAGTTACTTCACTACATAGTATAAAGCAAAGTCGCTTTCCGCTTCCCGCGTCTGTATGTAATATGTAATATGTATGTATGTATGTTTGCTTATATCTTTAAACTACACAACGGATTTTGATGCGGTTTTTTTTAATAGATAAAGTGATTCAGGAGGATGGTTTATATGTATAATACATGCATAATATAGTAGAGAAACACTGATAATTTTAGAGGTTTCTAATGTGATGTCGTAAATAAACACATTTTTTTGCGCTTACATTGCAAATGCTGGCTGAACCCCACGAGATATATCAAAATAATGTACTACAGTATTGTACACCTTAAAAACGTCTACAAAAAAGTCCACGATGGTATTAGAAATGTCTTACGTACAGCGAAGCGGGCACGGGTCAGCTAGTTGATAATATTAGTAAGCTCATGTCAGTCAAGTGGATATAATCAAACCCGCATATTGTTATCCACTACGAAATTTGATTATGTATTGTCACTTAGCTCATCTTATATGGGTGCCTACATATATAGCACAAAGAGTTCCGTACCATTATCTATAAAAACGGAAAAAAAACACGTTTGTTGTACGGGAGCCCCACTTAAATATTTATTTTTATTCTGTTTTTAGTATTTGTTGTTATAGCGGCAACAGAAATACATTATCTGTGAAAAATTCAACTGTTTAGCTATCATGGTTTTTCCCGGTTTTACGCTTTAGATACGGAACCATAAAAAAGTGCGGCCTAAAACTCAGGCACCAGATTTAACCAAGGTGGTAAACTCTGGTACCTCATACGAACTTACTTATTTACGGTGGCTAGTGAAAAATTTATTATGTTAGTATATTCATAGGTTAACTACGAATACGTTTTCAGGTTTGGATTTAGATAAAAAAAACAGAGCACCGTGTTTTTTAAAAGAACATCAGATTCTACTATCATATTGCATGGAAATTCATGAGAACTGAAAACTGCCGTGTTGGCCGAGTTGCCGATCAATGGATTTTTCTGTTTGAAAAATTTATATGCGCATCAAAAACACTTGCTCAAAACCTAGAACTTATAAAAGATTCATTTTCAAAATATATAAAAAAAACTTATTTTTAATAATAAGCAAAAAAGTATTCGCTTTTATAAGAATCTACTCACATAATTATATTAATTATCTTTCTAAACTTTCGTGAGTTGTACTAGATTATGAGGAATTTTGACTTTTACGGGTCAATATTATAAGAGTAAAATTATTAACAAAAGATGGAATAACAAGTTCAATTTAACTACGAATACGAGTACGTCAATATTATGTTACATGATGACACGAAGACGTTCCGAATTACGAATAACAACAGACATTTCCATGTTTGTGTCCCTTTGTATGTTCAATCAAATTATATTTCATTGTGGGGTGAACTGAGAGTGACAATGTTCTAACTGGAAGAAAGAAAACGATGGAATGAGGGCCTTTTTGGGGTTCCGTACCCAAAGGGTAAAAACGGGACCCTATTACTAGACTCCGCTGTCCGTCTGTCTACCAGGCTGTATCTAAAGAACCGTGATAGCTAGACAAGTGAAATTTTCCCAGATGATATAATTATGTTGCCACTATAACAAACAATACTAAAAGCAGAAAAAAATAAATATTGAAGTCCATACAAAAAACGTGATTTTTTCGCTATATTAACTTGTTTGGTTCTGTTACTTTAGTTTTTTTCCGATTACATGACTTTATTATAGTATCATATTCCGAATAAGTACGAAAATATATATTTATCCTAATAATATTATAAAAATACGAGTTTAACGTAAGTTACTCTATCCGAATATTGAAATTTGGACAGGACAACGTCTGTAACAGGTCTGCTACTAGTCTATTTTATATATAGGCTATAGCAATCTACATGTTTCGATCTAACAAACTCGTCTGTATCAAACTTACGTATCTATATATCTCGGATAAGACGAAAAAAATGATTATACTGTATTATCTTGAAAACCTAGTATGATTATCTAACGAATTATATAAAAATTAACTGTTTAGCTATTTAGAGTTTTGATTAAAAACGAAACCAGTGTTTTTGAAAAGCCATCTTTGAAAAATAAATCTATCAATAAAAGTTTTACCAATCGTGTTTCTGTCTATAATTTATCTATTAAAATATAGATCCTTAAGTTCTCTTTGTCAAAAAAACAAAACTTTATGTTTTGCGGTTATTGAGAAAAAACGATTCTGCATTCATCAAAAACATGCACCATTTAAATAATCCCATAGAGTTAGTTCGATGCAAATAGGCATAGTCTGGCTGCGTAAATTGTTCTGCTTATAAATACATTGTAATAGTACTTGGTACTTACCCCCTTTCACAGAACAAATAAGTCTGAATTCGCCTCCCTCGTTGTAAGGGCCTGCTATTCCGTGAATTTCTTTACCGAACTCATCAAAGATAGCCGGTTTGCTTGGTAACTCTGAAAAATAAAACTTTGTTGTTATAACAATTACTAAAGAACGGAAACTGGAAAAAATGTTAGGCTGGTGCAGAATAAATAAAAAATAAGTTCGTTTTGAGTTAGTTGCTAACTCTGGTGACGTTTTTAGGCAGCCCAGAGGCAGGCTATATTTTTTTTAGAAACTTTCTTTCAAAGATTCTCTCATGATTTAGTTATGGTTAATTTTTTTAAATTTAATTGAAATTGGATCACTTCTGTATTTCCCAAGTATGGTAGGTTATCTACTCGGATCTCCAGAAACTCAGATCCTTGAAGCACGTCCAACTATTACAATAGGCTATTTGACAGTATGAAAAAGAAAGTGTTGTTGATAGTAATTTATGTAAATTATGCCTTCATAAAGCGTTATGGAGTAAAAAAACTTGAAAATAAACAATGATTTATTAAAAAACCCATAATTAAAATTATCTATTATTAAACGCCAGTCAAGTGACACAAAACGGTCAGGATGGTGGTGGTCGAATCGACGATGACGTAAGATGCTTGTAGATATGTCTTCGCCTGCCTTGAAAAATTTGACGTTTGTTTACTTGTTGACAAGCATATGACGTCACAGAAACTAGTGCGATTTGCACTAGTTTCTGTGACGTCAGATCATTTGCATATAGAAGCGTTTTTTGCGGGTTATTTAAATTTACAATATTTAATTAAATTTTTTATTGCCAATAACTTTTTTTATCGGTTTCACAGTTACTACTGATTAATCTAAAATGGGTTTTATAATCTTGTCAAATAGCCTATTGGCACATGCCCACATTTCGCGGTAGTTGACATTTCATATGTGGCAGGTGCAAGCTCATGCAGAAGATGCAATCATTTGCCCACCGAATATTCTTACGTCACAGCCGAGCCTTCCACGCCAGCGAGATCAAATGAGAACGAGGCAGGCATTAAAATTATTGTTGTTAGCAACGTGAGCCAACTTCCATGCCGAAACCATAAATTAACGCAAACCGTTGAAAAACTTTTCTAAACACAAACTTTTGTTGCTTTTGTGTTGTTGCGTAAAATATTTTGCGCTTCTCAGGTAATTTTTATAAGGATGCCGTACCTTAAAAGGCAAAAACCGAAGCTTTATAAAATCACTCTTGCGTCTGCCTGTCTGTCTGCCACAGGCGGTTTAAGAACTAAGAGGTGCATAGATTTGAAATTCGGTTCAATGTGTAGGTTTGTAACGTATTTAATCGAGAGCAGTTTGATATGATAGCGATTTCCCAATTTCTCAATTTATTATAATTTTGGTTTAGCACTATGTTGTGTTATTTAAGGAGTAAGACATATAGAAGAAACTTAAGACGAGAATGCTCCTTAAACGTCCGTTTTGATGTACTTTTATAGAAAGCGTATAGAAGCGTCGAGACGCAAAACATACAAAAGACAGGGGGTGCTGACGCAACGCATTGAAGTCTGCGCCCTTTTACGACGCGCTTTCTTATAACTTCACTTATGAAGAATATAACAAAAATAATTTTGTAGTTGATATATCCAAAAATGTAACCTAACAAAACAAACAAGTTCATTGTTTTATGTAATATAGAAAAAGAGCAATATTTTGTGAAAATTGTTTTAGTATACTGTATTATGATTATGATTATATGAGCATAATAAGAAACCCAGGACGGCCAGTTGAGGACACTACTAATGAAATAAGAGGAGGACTAATGAATAAGAAATATAGACCGCCGGTAGAAATGATAAACGCAAGTTATCTCAAATTAAGAATTTTATATATTATAAGCTGCGTTTTTACTAAGTGTTTTGAACGTTCTGTGCGAGCATTCGTTCTTTCACGAGCGTTTGAGCGAACATTTGAGCGAGCAAGAGAGCTTTTTCAGACGAAAAAAAAACCGTCTTCAACATGCATAAACAAAATATGTGCATTAACATTTGCATTAGTTAGTATATAAGCGCCTTGAGATCTGAGAGTATGTTTACCGTACTTATGGATTGCAATAGTAATACTATTTATTTATTTTTTGATTTTTTATACTTAATAATCAAAATCAGTTAACAAAAAAATAAACAACCTCCGAATTGATAACCAATCAATTTTCTTTGAATACTTTAAAAAACCAAATTAGTTTTCTAACTTTATTTTTTAAAGTTATTGTTCAACTGAACTGATAAATGTAATCCACTTGTTTAATCCTTTTGTGTAACTGTCAAAACACATCAAGCGGCGTGCCGCTCTGCCCTAAATTTTTAATTGAGTGTAATTTTTCACTTTCACTCAGACTGACATAATTTTCTTCATAATTGATGTCTTTGATTTAAAAAATACTCATCTAATTATGTTTTTTTTGTGTGTTTTATATTTGGTAGGTATGAGAATAGGTCATAGGGTATTTTTTATATCCGTAACTGATAAGGGTGGCGTACAGTTCGGAAAAAAACTGAAAGTGCTTATATCTGTGGGATTATTGAAATATGATAGGACGTCTGTTGGGACAGCTAGAGTACTATATATAATTATCAATTACTAGTTATTTACTACTTATGGTTTATTTCCCTCAAGTGAGTTTTTCTTTATGAGTAATTACTATTAGTAAGTGCACCAGGTGCTCACGTTTTTATGGAGGGTCTTGAAGCGCTAACGAAGTCCACGACTATAATCCCCCAAGTGCGCTAAATATCTCAGTTCTCTTAGCGTTCAGATCCTTGAGATATTTAAAACGTTTGGACGTGCCTCGATCTATCCACTGAAGCACGTCTTAACATTAAAGATAGTGCGCTCACATTTTGCAGTAATTTATTTACCATTTAATAAATAATATTTGCTTATCCGACTAATATTATAAATGCGAATGTTTGTTAAAAAAAACCATTTATGCAAATTTAAGGCTCGAATCCATGACCTTCGGATTGAAAACTGAGGTGTCTCTCACTAGGCTAACAGGGCTATTAAAGGAGTGTTATCTACGTAATATTTAGTAATATTTCGTCTACTTAAGGGCCGAAATCATTGACTCGCACGTAAATTTGACGACTTTCTACAGATTTTGCGTGGGTTTTATGATTTTTTCTCATATATAATACGACATACATGGACGGGCCTAATCTTGATAAGATATTTATTATCCTCATAATATTATAAATGTGAAAGTTTGTGAGTATGTTGGTATGTTTCAAATCAATCAGGTCTAAACGACAAAACTGTAGATATCCGAATAAAATATAGAGTATAAAAACATTCCGAAAATTATAAAAAAAATGCAGAAGTGATGATTTTGGTATAGAAGGCGCTAGTGTGCAAAAAAACTGACATCAGTTTTGACTACATAGGACACGATAAAGTCTGTCACAGGTCGGCCAGTACCTAGCAATATAAGGTAAAAAATACGTTTTCAATAAAAAAATATATGCAAAGTTCAAATAATTAATGATGTGCCTAGCTGTTACAAGAAAATGTACTGGATTTGATCTCAAGAATAAATTTGTGTAATTACAATGAAGAACTGCCATAAGTTCGACGCTTGAGTTATAATTTAGGTCTCAGTTAATGAATATAACTACCTAATAATAAAGTAATATTCTATTGTTAACAATGAATTAAAATAAAGCATTTTACACCAATCGATTCTAATTTTCCCCTCAAAAGTAACTCATATTCTAAATTTATGTACTTACGTTACACGTGCATGTTTGGTTCATAAAAACTTATATATGTACCAAATTTCAACTTAATCTGTCCAGTAGATTCAGAACAAATCAGCTGTGACAGACGGACAGACAGACACGTGATCCTATAACGGATTATTTTAACTGCGCAGCGAAATGTTTAGATGATGAAAAAATATAAACTTGCGCATTATCGTTTTGCGCATTGCAGTAAAATAAATAACAATTACATTATATTTTTCTATCTCATCGTCAATACGTAAGCCTAAAAAAATGTGAAAAAATATCAGCATAGATAAGATACGCTTCCTACAATATCTCATAAACGTTCCTACATATCGTGAAATACTTCAGTTGAACATAGTGTTCCATTTATATCCTAAATAAGTCAATCTATTAAGTGTCAGTCTACTGAAAAAGTGGACGCGAGAATACTTCTTGATCATCCAAAGTTACATCAGTCACAACTTTAGGCAACAGTTTATCATACACTGTTAAAATCACCCTAAAACAGAAAGTAACTTCCAAGAAATATCGTAAAAGTAACGACGCTCGTGAGATAAGCAGGTAATCCATTTCGACATAAGACTCACTCGTAGGTACCTAAGATCCTCTAAGTTCTCATAAAAATTTAATTCGCAAACTGACCCACATTCTTACTGTCCAGGGGGTAAACGTAAATCATCCCAACGCATTTTGGACTTTCCACGGAGTTTTCGTGTTGATTCCACTAAGAAAAGGGAGGGTCAACTTTACGATCGTACTAGTTTTTATCGAGATTGCCCGACTGGCGGTACTACGACAACGACTTTTCATAGCTTTTTCCCCTCTGTTTCGGGTTGAATTATTTTATTAAAACACAAAAAGGGGAAAGCTGCGCCAACGCGAGATTAGGTGAGAATTTAGGAGTTTCAGCTATCTTCACGGAGATCGTTTTTCTGATACGGAAAATAGTTTTCAGGTATCTGCAATAAAGAAAGGGTCTCTATTTTATTGCCGCTGTACTAAATTTTGTGAATTGCCTCCATGGCTCTGCTAAATTATACAGACGTTAAGCGGGAAGGATCTCGTAAAATAGCAGAATTTAATCTTCGAAACATTTTGTAGGGTTGCGTATAGCAATTGCGTTTTCAAGGTGTGATAATAATATTAAACACTTAATTTTATAGGTTTCAGTTTCTACCTACTGAGTTCGTTGCTGAAATAATTGTTGGAAGGTAAGTTACCAACGAGGTAACTGAAACAAGCTTCAAGTTTCAATCGATTAAATGTATACATACATTCCATATGTAACCTAACGTGTTAGGCCGTGTTGGTCGAGTGGGAGGTACCTCGACTTTCAATCTGAAGGTCGTGGGCTCGAATCGTGGATGCATCAATGGATTTTTCTGTTCGAAAAATTTGTGTGCTCAAAACGGTGAAGGAAAATATCGTAAGGAAACCAGTTAGTATTCTTATAAGCGGCGATGGGCTTGCAACCTGTCACGTATGGAATGCTAACTACTGCAAAATGTGGGCATATGCCAAATATAATGTTTGGACGTGCCGCTGACTACCACCCCCTCTAGACATATTCAAAGACTCTAAGCGTCTGGAGATCTGAGAGGATGTCTTCCGTATTTGGGGATTACAGTCGTGATCCTATTTATTTATTTTTTTAGTAACTTAACGTACATTACACACTTTCCTAAAAACTACATTTTACTACACCCGTTTGAAGCCTAGCACAGCTAGTGTCATATAAAATAATAAATTCAAATTCAAATTCAAAAATCATATGGACTTCATAAGGATTTATTTCATAAAATCATAAGGATCACTTTGAAACGTCTTAGGAACTAGGTGAAGCTACGCCGATTCCTCGCGACCAAGCCAAGAAGAATTAGGCAACAAACACGGCTTGGGGTCTACCTTTTCTTTCAATGATCCTTTCCTAAAAATACTCAAACTATAAACTTCCGTCATTTCAACATTGTTGTGTTAATCGAATTGGCAGTTTAGGACAGCTCTGTATAATTTGACACATACTAGAGAGTTGTCGAACAAAACGAGACCAATACATAATTATTTCTATACTAATATTATAAAGATTTGATTGTTTGTTTGTTTGTATCGAATAGGCTCCGAAACTACTAGACCGATTTCAAAAATTCTTTTACCATTAGAATCCTACATTATCCCTGATGAACATAGGCTATAAATTATTTTCAAAAACGTTAGGGATCCGTATGAAAACTTCGATAATGTAACCCAAAGTGTGAAAAAAAAAACAAAAAAATCCTTATATTGCGTTTTCTGCAGAAATTATTGACAATAGAGCAAAGTAATGTACTACAGTTTTATAGAGGACATCAATATCTACAAAAAAGTTTGTAATATCATATGTCTAACTATTAGGGATCCCTATTAAAACTTCGATAATGTAACCCAAGGTGTAAAAAAATAGCCATAAAGTAATTATTACACCCGTGCGACGCTGGGGCGGACTGCTAGTTTATACATAATAATTGTTGTCAAACTTACCGATAACATCGAGAGCAATCTTGTAATTTCTTGTTGGCGAGATTTGGAAGTCGACTCTGCATCTGTAGACGGCTCGGTCGCGAGCTTGAATGTCCTCCAAATGAAGGCCAGGTGATGGCGAGCTCATCCACCTCGCTCGCTCTCTATACGGCACTTCGATCCAATGAGCTGTTGAACCCGCCACTCTTGTGTCGTAACTAGGGACAAAAAACACAACAAAGTCAGTACCTACAACCATACAATGAATAAGACACGAGACAACCTTGGTAAAATAATATTAATAAAAATTGTTACATCAACACAATTTTAATGAACGACAAATGCATACTTATATAGATTATTTTTTTTTGGCTTGTGTTACTTGTATGAAGACCCCTAGGAGTATTTTTTTTAGTTTTTTATTCTATGTACAGAATTGAACTCTTCTACAGTTTTATTATATGTACTAGCTGACACGTGCCCGCTTCGCTGGGGGACAGATAGTTTCACATCTGGTATTCCAATCTTCAAAATAAATTATAGCCTATACGTTGCCGAGGACTAATAGCTACATAACAAAAAAAGTTTCATCAAAATCCGTAAAGTAGTTTTTGCGTAAAAGCCGGACAACAGACAGACATACAGACAAAAATTTCAAAATGTTTTTTTTGGCTTGTGTTACTTGTATAAAGGCCCCTAGAAGTATTTTTTTTAGTTTTTATTCAGTGTACAGAATTGAACTCTTCTACAATTTTATTATATGTATAGATAGATTGGAAATGATTGTGATAAAGATTTGAGTACCATCAATATTACAAAGAAACATAGACACAGGATAACTAGGTATCTACCATTTTTCCTTTATTCATAAAACACCCAATTAGTTTGAATATCGACACCTTAACAAGATTCGGAAGCCTCCTTCATTCGGCGTGCCCTAAAATTCGTTGAAGGTCTCTTGTTTATAATTTGATGAAAAACAATTAAAATTTCAACGAATGGGTACAAAAGTTTGAAGGGTAGTCTCTTTGCATAATTGAGACGGAGTTCCTCTGAAGTGCCGAACAGAGCTAAATTGTGTTATGAACTTACAGAGTCTTCAAGTGACTTCGGTAAATTTTGTTCTTATTTCACACGGGTACGATAAAATCGACTATTACCCAAAACGTGGATATGACATTTCACGATCTATTTGATGTGAACTTAGTCATATCAGAATGTATAATAAATACCTATTATATTTTTAAGAACTCGCATGTTGCTATGTCACACAAAAAATAATTCGTAATAATGAAGATTTAAAAACTTAATAAAAGTATAGGTGTGACCAGACATCGCGCGGCATTTGCAGGACACAAGTTTGCCGTGCGAACGAACAATAACACCGTTTGAGCACGGGGCAGGTAGCTCGCGGTTGCCGCGCGTGGCTGTCGTCCAAACATAGCGCGGCTATCGCTCGATTGCCGCGCAATGGCTGGTCACACCTTATGAAGAATAATTATTAATACCTAGCAATGCCTAATTAATTGACCTGTCAATAGGTTTACCTTATAATTGTGTGTTATCACGTCATTAGTTTTGCTAAATAATAGTTCAGTTCAGTTATTTTTTTCTGCTGTGGCTGTTGTCACAATTCTGCTAGTCATAATATTTAGTATTGACAAAATATTGTTTTTATAGCGTCGCACAACAAAACATTTTGTTTACAAAATGATTAATGACAGATATTCAGTCAGTCAATGTCATGACATAAAGGTTCGTTTCGAGAGGTTGAATATTGATATTGAATATTGATTAAACATGTCATAAAAATGATAATATTCCGTTGGAGTCTTTTTAGGAGGGTTTTTGTGAAAAACCAATAGTTAGACAAGTGTTTTAAGTCTTTAGCTCTCTAGGATTAAAACACTTTGATTTAAGATTGCATAAATTGCACGAATGTATTGACAAGTAAAATTTGATGTCTTCTGATGATTGTAGTTTTTGACTACTGATCCTATATCGTTGAAATGTTTATGGAACTACTTCGAAGACATTCTGTACAAGATAACAAACAATCATTGAAATCAGACCAGCCGATAAAAACATCGCATGAAAACATACACATGCTTCACGCGAACGAAGTCGCGAGGTTATGCAATAGTTATTAAGGCGCTCCCTGTCGACGATTGTTTTTGTTCGAAACGAAAAAAGAAATACTTCTGAACAAGCCACATCTCCTATTTTATAATGTATAGTATATGTGAATAAAGATGGACCCATCTTTAATCACTTCGATAAATAGTCCTACCGACCGCTGCAATGACGACAAACACACGTCGGCGCGTGGTCCGCCTTTGCTTTTCGAATAAATTAATGATATAAATTTTGTATAATTACTTATCAAAAATCTATTCTAATAGAAATCTAGATCTACATATTACCTATCTTTAACAATAAATCACAAGTTGATTTTAATAGTAGGTATATAAAATATTTCGATCATAAATTCTAAAACGTATCATTTTGAAATAATATCTTGATCGTGAAAAGTTTCTGCTATTATGTTTTCAGCTTAATAGAAATCTAGGTAGGAACCTGAAGTAATATACTTATAAAAATAGGAGATATGGCTTGTTCAGAAGTATTTCTTTTTGGTTTCGAAAAAGAGCAATCGTCGACATACAGCCCCTTAATATGTTTTCAAAACTCATTGTTTTTGTCCACTAGCGATCGATTCACATTGAAAATGTTATCAAATTTAGTCGACAGTTTCGTTTGTTTTTGTACTCAAAGCTGCGTGTTTTATGCCTATCACGTAATAAGCTTGGGATGAAGCCCTTATAAGCAGAACTCACCTTATGTAGGTTTTGTAAAGTTTGTCCACGTTCACCAAACTCCGAAACATCTCAAAGAAACTTTTCAGGGCTGGATGAAATGAGTTCGTTTAGTTTTTCTGGTCGCATTTTGCGCTTGAAACACCATGCGAGTTCTTGTGTCAAAAATGGCAGTAAATTGAGTTTACAACGCTCAAGAATACTCGTACCGTTTCAGAATAATTGAGAGCAAGCTGCTACTCTAAAGCTGTTTATTTGTGTCAGCTACTGTATTATTTTATCAGGGAATGTAGGTGCAATTATACCTTTCTTTCTTGGGTTTGTAATAATTAGCCTGGTAGTTATTGTCGGCGCCATAGTGCAGCCTTCTTGTATGAGGTAGAATAAAAACTTTTTAGAAGACAGAGTTCGAATTTTAAAAAGGTTGTGAGTTGGCGGGAAGAGAAAAAGTCAAGAAGAAAATTATTGTATTTTACGAAATAAACATAATGTGAGTACCTATATTTGTTATTTAGGTAGAATCAGGTAAGTAGTTTAGACTTGTAAACGATGAGGTTGATTGTGTTAAATGTTAGTGTGGTAGGCAAGCTTTGATAAGTTGGTAATTATTGCAACATTCGTTTGTTTACATCAAGAATTTATTTGTACGGAAAGAATTGCTTTTTAATTACTTGTACCAGTTGCTTCAAGTAGGTATTGCAGGTATTGGCAGCTGCAAAACTATCCAGACGAATACGACTTTACGAGTAATGTTGTCAATTTAGTATTGTTTACACAAATGAAAGTTTTACATTCAATTGAAACTCTCTAGCTAGATGAATATAAAGGTGTGACCTGACATTGCGCGGCATTCGAGCCCGGCATTCGCAGGACACATGTTTGCCGCGTGACTAGATAAAACATAAAGGTAAGACTGGCATAAAGGACTGGCCTCACAGCTCGCCTCGCATTTGTGTGATGAACATTGATGTTTGTTCTGTGTCTGGGTGTTAATATGTATAATAGTATGTATTTACAAAAAAAAAGGTAACTCTTAAGTATTCTATTAGTTATCTCATATCATCATAGTACAAGTTTAGCTTAGTTTAGGACTATTTATTTATATAAATGTGCGCGCGGCTGCCGCGCTCGGATGCCGCGAAATGACTGGTAACATCTTTACATATTGCATGGTGTAAACGGACCCAAAGGTCTTAAAAATATGGCTGGTATTATATTCTATCAAACTATCTCTCAAGCCAAATATTTACAAATCAATATTTTAAAATATTATTCTACAAAACAAGGCACCGAATACCAATTCAATGTGATTGTTATTTTTCAACGTGAAAGTTTAGCAAATCCGTGAAAATGTAGTTGTCGCCGTCAAATTGCTTTTCAACGTCACGTTTTCATACTAAGGCTGTGCGCACATGTAACTAAAATATAATACAAAATCATGTAGGTACGCGTTTCATTTTTTTTTTGTGAAAATTTTAAATGTGATGAAATGAATCAAACTAAGAGTATGTTTGAAGTTTATGACATTTAGAAAATAAATAAAAAATATTAGCGGGCATTTAACTCAGCGCCGTGTAGCCCCAAACTAAGCAAAGTTTGTACTATGGGAACTAGATACTGGATTTGTAAATTAATACACCAGATACATGTTAACACCACGACACAAAACAAAAATCTATGTTCATCACACAAATATTTGTTCTGGGTGGGGATCGAACCCACAACCTACAGCGCAGAGCTACTACCAACTGAGCTGTAAGGCCAGTCATCTTTTGTAAGACTCCATCTCTTTTTTGGGACACTCTGTATAAGTGTTTAATATAACACGATGCTCTGACATTGTTCATATTAAACCGATTGAGCTCGTAATGTGTAAAGTTATACAATTAATCGCATTTGGCGAAGTTAATAACAATTGATAAGTTTTGTCATCATAATTAATAGGTCACGAGGTCATCAGTTGACTTTGTACTAAGTAAACTCTCTATAAATATTATGTTTCTCAAATCTATAAAGTTAGAAGTTCTTGGTATCAATTACACAATTACACAATTTACCTAATTGGTATTTGACGAAAAACAATATTACTCATTCTAAATAGCACGTGTTAGGTTATTTTAAAACCTAGTGCGAGTTGGACTTGTTTACTAAGGGTTTCGTATAAATTTTTTACATAGTTTTTCTGTACCTATTTTTTCTATATTTTATTTTAAATTGTAGGCCCAGTAGTCTCGGAGATAAAGGGGGAGGAGGGACGGACTGACATAGGTACCATTTTATTCGATGATTCTTTTTGTAAATGAGGTCCATTGTCGATCGAAAAAGGTGAAAATAAAAACAGTCAAGTGCGAGTCGGACTCGCGCACGAAGGGTTCTGTACCATTATCTATAAAAAACAGCCAAAAAAACAATTTGCTGTATGGGAGCCATCCTTAAATATTTTACTTTTAGTATTTTTTGTTATAGCAGCAACAGAAATACATATTCTGTAAAAATGTCAACTGTCTAGCTATTACGGTTCATGAGATACAGCCCTGTGACAAACAGACGGACAGATAGACAGACAGACGGACAGCGAAGTCTTAGTAATGGGGTCCCGTTTTTACCCATCGGGTACGGAACCCTAAAAAACCCAACTGTCAAAGTATAAAACCCTATGTTATAGAGCTATGTAGATCCTTTAAGCCCCAAGCTACGAAATAAGACTTAGATGCTATTTTAATTCACATTTACTTTTATCTTGTGATAGAATAGCTTATTTTCAAAGCTCTTTAGGACGCTGTATCTTGATGTTGCTCAGCTAACATAATGCTTACTTTCGGATGCTCTGCGAATCAACATTGTCACAATATTGTGCCGCAATGCGCAGGGACTCATTGAAATTTTTCGAGGGTTATACAAAATTTAGACACGCCGCGTGTGTGAAGTAGGTCAAAAGCAAACGTGTGACTCTGTTCGCAATAGCTGTGTTATAATCGTATGGAAAGTTGGTAATCATTATTTTCATTAGCTAGAAATTTCTCCGATTTAATTATATACCTAACTATTTCGCCTAACTATGCGCGCGTCTTCGTCCGCGTAGATGCAGAGTGTATATACTGATTCGAATTAAAAAAGAAAAAAAAATTTGGGGAGAAAAGTCCCGAAACCTGAAACTATTCCTATATGAAATTTCATCACAATCGGCCTAGCGGTTTGGCCGTGATAACGTCACAGACCAACAGACGAACTTACGTTTACGTGAAGTTCGATCATAATTATATTATGATCAGCTTCATTCGAAGTGAATTATAATAAGCAAGGCTGTGATATAGGGACATGACTTAAAAATGTAAACCAAATATAATATTAGTATAGATAGTATAGATGAGCTAGCTTCATTATTAGGCTTTGTTCATTAAGATAACATATAGGTCCCTTGACTGATGTCATGTCATCAAAATGTTGTCTACTTGTTTGAATAAATTCTGTCCTCATAAATAGGTGATTTATGAACAACGTGGGAGCAGCCACCGTTTTTTTAAAGAGCCATGTTGGCTAATTAAGGCGTGCCTTCGATCCAAAGGCCGTAAGTTCGAATACCGGCCGTACATTAATGGATTATTTTATTCCATCAGTTTATATGCCCATTTAGACATGCTTATAATGATGAAGGTAAACATCATGCCCATTTAAGACGTGCTTATAATGATTATCTTGAGGTAACCAGTTAAAAAAGGGGGGTATTTGAGAGGCATGATTGTCGATGAAATTACAGGCACAAACACCTGTATGCTTTAAATTGGCGAACTTAGGGCATCGTAGTAGGCGTTCTAAGTGTTCATGACTTACGATTTTTTTTTATAGGCTATGTTTAGTATATAATTATGTATGCTCTACCTTTAAGTGGAAAAACAATCTTTTACCATCTCACCGCCTGTTAATTTAATATTGTAACTTGGGTATTAAAGTTTTGATCCTATTTAAGTAGGTATATAAATATTTTTTATTTATAAATACTAACGTAATAATCTATATTATACTAATGGAAACCCTTACGTCTTTGTTTACGGGAAGTAATTTTCAAACAGACTTTAATCCTCGTTGCACCCTCTTAGGGGTTGAATTTTGGGAATTAATTTCTTAGTGCACTCCTATACACCCTATAAACCCTCCAAATTTCAAGTTCTAGAACCAGTGGTATAGCAGTTATTCAACCAATCCGAAACGCAAGAATTTTAATAAATAAATATCCTAATAATATTAATAAGGCGAAAGTTTGTGAGTTTGTATATATGTTTGTTCCTCAATCAGGCCTAAACGACAAAAGAGATTAAGTTGAAATTAGCTGTAGATGTAGATATAATCCCGAATAAAATAATAGACTACTTTAAAATATGAAAAACATCCCAAAAACTATAAAAAAACGCAAAAGGGATGATTTCTGTATAGATGGCGCTGGTATGCAACAAATCTGACAACTGCAACAGTCTGATCACAGACTAAAAACATTAAGTATTTTCTATTCGATTATTAAAATTTGACAGGACGTCTATCACGGGTCGGCTAGTCGCTAGTCGTCCTATAATATCTCATCGTACATACAATTACCGCTCATCATAGATATAGTGCGGTTATTATTGACCATTAAACGTACACTGATTGATGTATGTAAAGATATGTTAACACAAGCGACGCCAGTGGACATGGACAAATTAAAATAAATAACCCAACTGATAAATGAGCGAGTACATCATTTAAAATCTCTGACAGCGCTCAACATTTGTCAAAGGGTTGTTTTGTTATTGCAGCATTTTTTCGGTTCGCTGTCGGAAAAATGTATAACGCGTTGTTTATTCGTACGAATTGATGTTTGCATGCACTTAAATATTGTTTCGTTTAGTAGTTTATAAAGTAAAATGCATTTTATGGTGGTTATAATATATTAAGGGGCTTCCAGTCGACGATTGCTCTTTTTCGAAACGAAAAAAGAAATACTTCTTTTTTCGAACAAGCCACATCTCCTATTTGTATAAGTATATTACGTCAGGTACACTTCACTTTTCACGATAATGATATTATTTCAAAATGATACGTTTTAGAATTTATGATCGAAATATTTTATATACCTACTATTAAAATCAACTTGTGATGTATTGTTAAAGATAGGTAATATGTAGATCTAGATTTCTATTAGAATAGATTTTTGATAAGTAATTATACATAATTTATATCATTAATTTATTCGAAAAGCTAAGGCGGACCACGCGCCGACGTGTATTTGTCGTCATTGCAGCGGTCGGTAGGATTATTTATCGAAGTGATTAAAGATGGGTACATCTTTATTCACATATACTATACATTATAAAATAGGAGATGTGGCTTGTTCACAAGTATTTATTTTTTCGTTTCGAACAAAAACAATCGTCGACTGGGAGCGCCTTAAACCGCCAGTAGTGCTTGGGAAATATACCTAGATGAAGTGGGCTTGCCTAAAGAGAGTTGACGTCAGTTAGGCGGTCGATTGTAAAACACTAAGCAAGATCCTTTGCAACATCCTAATAATATTATAAATGCGAAAGTTTGTGATAAGGCTGCTATGTTTGTTCCCTAATCAAAAATAAACGACAAAACGGATTAATATGAAATTTGCTGAAGTATTTAGATAAAATCAGAATAAATAAAGGGGGAACATATAATTCGGAAAACAACCCTTAAATGATAAAAGATTTTGGTATAGATGGCGTTGATGTGCACAAAATCTGACATCACAAACTAAAAACATTTAGTCGTCATAGCAACGCAGTTTTGACTAATGAATTATACGCATTCTACCAAATTCGTAATTTTTTTATCAGTACAAGGTTTGTAGGGAAAAAAATTGGAAGTTGCCTGAAATTGCTTTTTCCTATGCGATTATTAAAAACTGACAGGACAACGTCTGTCACGGGTCGGCTAGTCTATAATAGTTTGTTGTGCCGACCCCACGAGGACGTGGGATAACGTGAAGGAAAAATAAGAAGATGAAATGCGCTCGCCCAGTACCTATACCATTCTCTCAGTTTAGTTAAGTCTGCTTTACCGGGAAAGACAGTGTTCCATAAATAAGAAGAAAATTCCACCTTGCGCAGTATTTAAAAATGATATGAGAAACAATAAGTGCCGATCGAACAAAGATAGCTAAGACAAAAAAGATAATAAGGTAAAAAATAAATAAATAATGAGCTTCAGAAAAAGTTCTAAAGGCGGCAGACGCTTAACTTGATTTTTAAATAGCAACCTTATACTTAAATAACTACTTAAAAATACTTAAAGTAAGCAAAAACAGACATTGTAAATTAAAAAGTTAGTCGTCGAGGGGCGGAGCGATATCTGACCAAGCGGATCTGTCATTAATATAGTCATATTATACAGTATACTTTCTTTTCAAGATTATTTCGTAGCGATTTCCTACAAATTCAAATTCAAATTCAAAAATCATTTATTTCAATAAAATCACAAGGATCACTTTGAAACGTCTTAGGAACTAGGTGAAGCTACGCCGATTCCACGCGACCAAGCCTAGAAGAATCAGGCAACAAACACGGCTTGGGGTCTACCTTTTTTTTTATGATCCTTTCCTTAATGCTATGTAGAGCTTCAGTGTGGTGCCAATCGAACAAGGTGAAGGCTCAAACAAGAATAATAATTAAAAGTACCTACAGTTTAAGAAATAGAATAAATTAATAAATTATGTATAATTACTTATCAAAAATCTATTCTAATAGAAATCTAGATCTACATATTACCTATCTTTAACAATAAATCACAAGTTTATTTTAATAGTAGGTATATAAAATATTTCGATCATAAATTCTAAAACGTATCATTTTGAAATAATATCTTTATCGTGAAAAGTTTCTGCTATTATGTTTTCAGCTTAATATAAATCTAGGTAGGAACCTGAAGTAATATATTTATAAAAATAGGAGATGTGGCTTGTTCAGAAGTATTTCTTTTTTCGTTTCGAAAAAGAGCAATCGTCGATATACAGGGCCTTAAGTGCTTCTTTATTTATTTTTATCTTAGTCAGGCTATGCGCCACGTTAAGCAAAGTGAATTTAATGCATTTTGTTTTCTTGGAATAAAGCAAATAATTGTTTACAAGTTAAGTTAAGTTGGGGACTAGCGCGACGTATTTACATCCTTGAAAAGCGAGGTATCATTAGCAAAAATAATTATGTCACAAATGTCTTCTACAATAAAAAAAATTAAAGCGAAAAAATAAACCGCCGAGAAAAACTGTAAAGCAATAAATAATAAACCCTTTTTAATTAACCTAAATAAGTTCTTCTTCTTCTAACTTAAGAGCTGTGCTCTTGTCGGTGTAATTGATGCAGCTCTCTCCATCTATTTCTCTCCAGCGCCGTCTCTTTAACTTCCTTATACGACACGACAGCTATTTTCTCCTTTATCTGGCTCATGTAGCTTATTCGTGGCCTTCCTCTTCCTCTCTTCCCTTCAATCTTCCCTTCCATTATAGTCTTTATAAAACTGTCGTGCCGTATAAGGTGGCCAACCATCTTCCCTCTTCTGTTCTCAATCGTTGTTAATAGGATCCTTTTTTCCTGTATTCTACGTAAAACCTCTATATTTGTAATTTTTTCTGTCCAGCTTATCCTTTCCATCCTTCTCCAGCACCACATTTCGAAAGCTTCTAGGATCTCCCTATCTCTCTGGGTCATTGTCCAGGTCTCACACCCATATACATAAGTTAGTACCTAAAAATATATTATCATTTATGAAATTTCTATAGTAGAAAGAAAAAGAACCTAAAATCATGAAACTCCTCAAAGGTCCCTCCAAATCCCTGTAGAACCAATATTTCAACAGTAGACCCAGAAGACCGTTCACCACTAATATAAACTTTTTATTAACTATTCGATAAGTAAGATTTTACGAGACGATTTTCGATGCCGTAGCGTTTTAACTTACTTAGAATACAAACGTTTGTCGCAAAGTTTATTTTTGTTCTATTTTGTCTGACGATTAGTGTGTTAAGGGTAGGTTTATATTATACCGTGTCGTGCACGGGTCGTGCCGTGTACGTGTCCCGGACGGGGCCCGGATTTGAAGCGTTACAAACATTTTGTGTGAAGCAATTTATTTTTAACAGTATCTGATCCATGTCCCGTTCGGGCCCGTCTACTAACTAAAGGCCGGGACACGGCACGCTCCTGACACGGCCCGGTCAAATATAATTCTACCCTAAAGATGTTATTGAATTAGACACACATTAGATCCGCTTTTTTGACTGGCCTTACAGCTCAGTTGGTAGTAACTCTGCCTTTCCTGCTGTAGATTGTGGGTTCAATTCACACCCGGGAAAAATTTGAATAGATAGATAGATAGATAATACTTTATTGTACACCAGAAATAAACAAGAAACACATACAAACAATTTTCTAAATAAGTACAATTGGGCGGCCTTATCGTTAAGACGCGATTTATTCCAGGCAACCTGAGGATGGAAAGTACTGAGCGAAACAGCATTTGTGTGATGAATATTAGATGTTTGTTCTCTGTCTTGGTGTTATAGTGTATTCAATTATGTATTTATAAATAGAGAAGTATTTAAGTATTATCTCAGTTATCCGGTTCCCATAGTATAAGCTTGGCTTAGTTTAAGGCTAGATGGCTCTGTGTAAAACGTCCATCAATATTTATTATTTACTTATTTTCTGGCTGCTGTAATATCGTATAATTCAGCGAATTGATCAACGATAAAGGGTTAACGTCGGTTAATTATAGGTCAATTGTCCTTTAAATTTCCTACAAACTACATATTCTATTAAATTGTGTTGTGCTAAATATAGGGTAATAAATAGTTACATTTTATCATGAATTCATGACAGAAGTTATTATTACCTGCTATAAGATATAATTACATTGCAAAATGATGAACGCCAAAAGTCTGCACCGGTTTCGCAAACGAAAACAAAATAAAAATAAACCTAGTCAATTGCGAGTTGGACTCGCAAACGTTGGGTTCCGTACCACCGAGTGATATAGAGCACTGAAAAAAAACGTTTTTTTATGGTATAACTTTTTTTTAACTCTTTATTTGTTGTGAATGTTGTGATAGCGGCCACGTAACGCGCATTCTGTAAAAGTTTCAGGAATCTATCTATTTCCGTTCAAGGGATAGAGCCCTGTGACAGACAGACAGACAGACAGCAGGGGCTGGGGCATATTAATACGGTTCCTGTCGTGGTCCCCCGTCGCTAACAGATAAAACTTTTTATTCCCGTTCGTCCTCCTTACAGCGGGTGTCCCCCTGTGACGTGAGTACAATGTACCTAAAGATTATTGGAAAATTTTGTATAGGTACCTACTTTAGGTTATATTATTGCAATTTTATGTAGGAATCTCTATTTATTTTATAAAATGATAATGTAAAGTTTGATAAAATAAAGAATTTTTTAAATTGGTTCAGTAGTTTTTTAATTTAAAAAAAAACAAAAAAAATATATTGAAATGTACCATGCTAGTTTATAGTGTACCTAAAACCTATACATACTGGAAGATAATACCTCGAGACTTAATAAAAACTTACGCAATACCTACTTATATATTATTTTACTTAGATAAGATAAGCGTTTAGTTCATTGTTGTCATAATTATAAATTTATTGACTTTGATAAATTGGACTGCATATATATTTGGATGATTACTTTTATCAGTGCGTATATATAGAGAGACATTTGCGGTTCGTTTGCTATTTTTTGGTGACGGACGTGTGCCAGTGTGTCAATCCGTTTTTTTTTAATTCTTCGACAGTCATGGCTGCAAGGGATCCTGCTTCTGACCAACTGGTCAACTTCAAATACTCTGCCCAGGTAATTTTTTTCTCATTTTATCACTAATCAAAAATTTTTAGCTATAGTTTTGTTTGGGACTTCGTACTTAGTACTAGAGTCGTGTTGTCTTTGTGACAAGTGCCTCGATGTTTTGTCTGAAAGTTGTTAGATCGAATCCTGGTTTTGTGGTTCATATTTGAAAAATGTATGTGCATATTAACATTTGCTCAAAACGGTGAAGGAAAACTGTACGGTCCGCACACCTTGGCTTGATGATAGTTATATCAGTAAAACTCTGAGATAAATTTTAACTGATTTATTGATATAAAACTTATAAATGATGAAATGATAATGAGACGCGAGGTTTGATGGATTACCGAACGCGAACTGAATTCGCTGCTTTTGATGACTAGCGTAAAGTGCTTAGATGGCACGAATTAAGTAGGACAGTGTACGTGCTCGTACATTCTCCCGGGCCAGAAATTGAGGATGATGGGATGCTGCTAACATCAAAGAGTGAATGACGTGAATTACATGGTGATAAAACAATGTTTGCTAAAAATAGGTGATTGTCCTTGATAGTTTATTATAAGGTGCGATCGAACTTGTTACGGAAAAATATGGGTGAGCTAGCTTTGTTTGAGAAACGCGCACTACACGATTTGGCCTCTACCTCACCACGAACACAGCACTGATTCACTGCACTCTCACTGACACCTCTAACCGTGGGAGGCTTGTAGCTCGTTTCTCGAAGTTCTATGTCTAGTCCCGCAGCATACACTGGCGAAGTCGGCGACTGCGGCGTGGCGGACGCACCCGGCGACGCTGCTCGCGCCCGCCGGCGGCGCCACACCAGGACCCCTATCCCGACGACGGCCGCAAACAGCACCAAATATATGACGATATAGTGATGAACGTCATGAAAGGATACGCGATCTGCCAGCACTTCCGCTGATGCGCTCTCTTTCAATTCTTTTATCTGACTGTCAATTTTCTCAAAATACGGTTTATTTTCAGAGAATACTGATTGATTTTCAACAGTCAAAATAGGCATTGATAAGTTGATTATGTTATTTATAGGAGGAATTTCAATTTGGAGAACATCGGCTTCCCTTTGTAGAATGTTGGATCTTGATTTATGAGCAGATATCGTAATAGAGTCAGTTTTGATAATACATTCTTCAGTTATTGTCATTATTCCGTACTTATGCAATTGCTCTGCTGTAATTTGATGCTCACATATGATACGTACAGAGCATTGACCGCAACAAACATACAAGTAAGTATTTATGTTATTCAGCGCAATCCAGGAATCTTTACAAGGTAATGTCTTTGTTTGACATTGTTTGGGAATCTGGCTTTGGACACACAGATTCTCTTCTGATCTCATCTGATGGATTAGCTGTTTTACAGGACATATGTGAGAGTCTTGATCTAACTCGACACAATTATGTACATCTCTCTCAGTGATAGGTACATAAGAATCCTTTTGCATGTTAATTGCTATGTAATCGGATATTGGTACTAGGCTAATCATTTTGTCTTCATTTTGCTGTGGGACTGGTATAAGCCTATAAAGTTCAAAGTTATCACTGCTCACTAACGGTATTTTGATCTCAAATATGATGAACTTATTTGAAGCTCTTGCCTTCACGGTGAGGAGGTGATACATTTTTGATATATCTGATTCAAAGTTATTCAAAGGCAATGATAAATCTCTTGATAATAATCCAGTGATAATATTCATCTCGTCTTGTAATTGTTGAGGAGTAAAGAGGTGAAAGTTGAATTTACCAGCGTAGACGTTTGTTAGCGAATCTATGATTGTTTCTTGAATATTTTGTAAGTTCACTAGTACACCTTGTGCGATAACCGATGATAACGTGAAGTCACAAGAGTTCAATACTACTTGTAGATCGTCTTGCTGCTTGTTCAGCGATCTCTCTACCTTATTTAGATGTTGGTTGAAAAGCTTTCGTTGCCTATCGATAGAAGCTTCCACTCTCTTAATAAGATTGAATTCTCCCTCGACGACTGAAGTCTGGTTTTTCCAAAGTAAGGATAGATGTTTCTCATTTTGTCGGATATTCTCAATGTCAAGTTCGTACTGTTCTGCGAACTCTTGATCGAGTACACCGAACAGTTTGTTTGCTAGAAACCCGACACCGTTGATAAGGCCGCGCGGTAGTCGCGTGTGGGTGCTCCGTGTGAACTGCTTACCGAGCAAAATACTGTTGTAATGCTCGAGTTCGTTGAGCCCATGATGTAATTGGAGAAGGATTATGTCACATTGAGCTATCTTTTTGTTAGTTTGATCGTTGCAAATGCCGTCTAAATGATTAATATATTTCCCAAGCAGTTCTGCGCTTTGCCAATATGGGGTCATGTCGTAGTAAATGACTAAGTTCCATTGATCTCTTACCAGGTGAATATTAGTGATTTGATCGAAGTAAAATCCTTGACTGATATTAAAGCTTAATATTTGATATTTGCTGTACACTGGCGTTGCTAACGTAAAAAGAAACATGAACAACAGTAAGGCGAAATTGTACAGACTTAGGCTTGTTTTCTTCGAGCGATTTATATTAACTGCGACTGTTTTTTCTGGTTTCTGTTGAAATTTACACTCTTGTTCGACTGTCTTACTATCGTTTACAGGTAACATAGAAATTTTCGTGATTGGTCTTTTAATCTCACCATTCTTGGTTTTTAGGCTAACTACGCGTACGTAACTATCCTTGCCAGGATGCAAGGCTGTAATTCTGCCTAGTGCCCATTTTCCAGATGGCAGGTTCGCGTCGTTAATGAGGACGACGTCATTGATATTTAGATTTTCTTTAGTTTGACGCCACTTGCTGCGCGCTGATAACTGGCATAAATACTCTGATTGCCACTTCTTCCATACATCTTGAAATATTTTTTGAGTGAGTTGCCATCTTGTTCGCTGGTCTCTCTCGGTTTCTATGATAGTTAACGTAGGACCACATGCTAAGAAGTGTGCTGGAGTTAGATAATCTAAGTCTTCTGGATCTTCAGTTAGAGGGCATAGCGGTCTTGCATTCAAACACGCTTCTAACTGAGCTAGCAAAGTGGTGTATTCCTCGAAAGTCAACTTTTGTTCGCCGATGACTCTCTTTAGGTGATATTTTAGACTCTTCACTGCTGCCTCCCAGAGACCGCCTGCGCTAGGCCACCCTGGAGCGTTGAAGTGCCATTGAATTTTCATGTCAGTGATTGATGTGTAAAACTTTTCGTCCAATGTTGCTTGGAGATCTAGATATTCTCTGTTGAGAATTTTGTTTGCGCCTACGAAGTTGGTACCATTGTCACTGTAGATGTGATTCGGAGTTCCTCTCCGAGCTACCATTCTACGTAAAGCAGCTAAAAAGGCTGATGATGTTAGGTCGGACACTAGTTCGAGATGTACAGCTTTGGTCACCATGCACACGAACACTGATATATCCTTTCGTTGATTTTATACCTCGACCTTTACTTGATTTGACGTCTACAAATCCAGTGAAGTCAACACCGGTATAATAGAATGGTCTGGTAGGAGTAATTCGTGCAGCAGGCAAATCACCCATTATTTGTTCATGCTTGACAGGATCATGGCGCCTGCACTTGACGCATCGACGTAGTTGTTTCTTTACTATCTTATTCCCTCCTATGAGCCAATACTTTCTTCTTAGAAATGCTAATGTAAGTCTTGCTCCGCCGTGATATGAAACTTTATGAGCCTCCTCGACCAGAAGCTCTGCTAGGCGACTAGACCCTGATATTATGATTGGATGTTTCATGTCGTAAGATAAATTTGCATTTCTTAGCCGTCCCCCAACTCTTAGGATTCCTTTTTCATCGAGAAATGGATTCAGCTGTGATATACTGCTCTTGGGGTGGACCCGACTGTTTTCTTTGATACCTTTTGTTTCTTTTGAAAATTCAATCTGTTGAGTTTGTTTGATGATAACACTCTCTGATTTATTTAGTTCTGATATTGATAGATAAGTTTGTTTGTTTTCGCATGTTTTAGTTAATCTAAACATCCATGATACAATTCGAATAACTTTGCTGATGGTGCTGTGATTCGAAAGCAGTTGATAGATTATGTTTTGGTCTAAATTTTGAGTGACAAGGTTGACTTGACGAGCTTTCTTCACTTCCTGATCGGTGATAAATTCTGGCTGTTTGCTTTGTCCATCGAAGTCTGAAAGCCAAGACGGCCCCTGCCACCACAAACTATGCATACTCAATTGTGAAGCTGTTAATCCACGGCTGGCACAGTCCGCCGGGTTTTCTTCAGATTTGACATAACGCCAACATGTTGATGGCATTATACTTATGATATCTCGCACTCTGTTAGCGACGAAGGTCTTCCAACGTGTTGGATCACTGTTAAGCCATCCTAGAACAATCATGGAATCGGACCATCCAAACATTCTTATTTCGTAGGTACTCAAGCACTGTTGCACTTTGAGTACTAATTTTGATAGAAGATGAGCTGCGCATAACTCCAACCGTGGGAGAGTAATGCTTTTTCCACATGGTACGATCCTTGCTTTTGCGACCAATAGTGTGATAATAGTTTGTTCATATCTTTTAATTTTACAATAAATAACGCAAGCGTAGGCTTTTGTTGACGCGTCACAAAAACCGTGTAACTCGATGACGTCTCGCTCTTTTGTTGATAGCCATCTCGGTAATTGCAGTTTATTTATGTTTTCGATGTCGTTTTTGATAATTAACCATTCTGATAAAATGTCTTTCGGTAGTGGGTCATCCCATTGGATTGCGGACAGCCATACCTTTTGAAAAATGATTTTTAATTTAGTTGATATAGGTGCCAACCAGCCGAGTGGATCGAATAATTTTGATATGTCTGATAAAAGTGATCGTTTGGTTTCTTGCTCGGTGGTAGGTGTAATCTTAGATTTGAACATAAATATGTCCTGCTGGTGATTCCAGCTAAGTCCCAGGGTTTTGGATGTTTCCAGTTGCTTGAAATCAAAGTTTTCTTGCTTACTATTCCTTATGATAGCGTCTGATAATTCAGGGACGTTTGATTTCCATTTCCTTAGGTTGAACCCACCTGATTTTAGTAGGCTGATAAGGTCTTCGCGTAATTGTTTTGCTGCTTCTAATTGGTGAGCCCCATGGACCAAGTCATCCATGTAAAATGAACTCTCCAGGACCTCTGCCGCTATACTATTTTGATAATTTGACCTTTCGTCTGATGCTAACTGCCGAAGGGTCATCATTGCTTTGTGCCATAAGTAACGGTCGTTAGTTCCCAATCTATGATATTTTCATTTTCAGAATCTCGCCAGATTATTTTTTGGAGATTTTGGTCCAGAGAATTTATTAATATTTGTCGGAACATCATTTCAATGTCTGCAGCATAAGCGAATTGATATTGTCGCCATTTAATGATAAGAGACTGCAGGTCCTGCTGAAGGTTCGGTCCACATTTCATGACATCATTCAAGCTGTAGCCTGAGGACGTTTTAGCTGAGCCATTGAATACGACTCTAAACTTAGTAGTCGTTGATTCTGTCCGTTCTACCCCGTGATGAGTGAGATAAAAATCGGGTTTGACGCTAGTTGTAGCGGGAATCATGTGGCCCATTGATTGATATTCCTTCATAAATGATTTGTAGCTTTCTTTCATTTGCTGATTCTTTGCAAATTTTCGTTCCAATGATTTAAATTGCGCCACTGCTCTATTTTTAGATATACCCAAATTCTTTTCATAGTCTGCTTTTAAGGGCAATCTTACTTCATACCGACCGTCTTCTCGCCGAGTTGTGGTGCTATTATAGTACTGAATGCACTCTTGATCTTCTGATGATAAATTTGATTCATCTGCAATGTCTTCGACTTCCCAAAATCTTTGGATTTCGTCTAAATTATTGATGACAACATTACATTGCAGTGTTCTTGCGCAACCACTCAAAATCCACCCTAACCGCGTGTTTTGCGCAATAGGATAATTATTATGTTCGCCTCTACAAATCCCTTCTAATAGGATCAATGAATAAATATCGGCTCCGAACAGAATGTCGACAGGACGGCTGATGTTGAATTCAGGATCTGCTAAAGTGATATGATCTAGGTATGACCAATCTGGCTTTGTGAAAGAGTGACTTGGTAGATTCTTGATGAGATTTTTCATGATAAGAACATCCGTATGAAACTCAAAGTTACGATTAGACGATACACATTTGATATTGATGGATCCTCTGCAGTTGGCTTGCTTTGCGCCTATACCAGTGATCACGCCCTGGCATTTGCGGCGTGTCAATCCTAGCAGTTGTGCAGCATTTTCGGTTATAAGGGATGTTTGAGAACCCTGATCTAGAAGTGCGCGCATGTCTATGTAAGAACCAGCGGATGTTTCAACTCTAATCACCGCTGTTGCTAGGAGTATTTCAGGTATTTCAGTTTGCAGTGACACGTGCGAGCTTCGCATCGCGGCCTGTTGCCCTTGTTTAGGTATGCTGACGTTCGTATTGTTTGAAGTTGACGTCCCGGCCTCGTTATCATGTTGCGTAAACGCTTCGTGTAAAATTGTGTTGTGTGCTCGGTTACACTCACGGCAGCGCTTTTCTGAAATACAATCATTGCCATAGTGGCAATAAAGACAGTTTTCGCATAATTTTAACTTGTCTGTTGTCTTACGTTTCATAATTGGTGTCATTTCTTTAAACTGATTGCAATTAAAAATTCCGTGGCGATTTGTTTTACAAATTGCACATTTATAATATTTTGTCGCATAGACGTTTTTGTCGTTGACCGCTTGCGCAATGCTACGTCCGGTCGATGACGGCTTCATGTTAAAATTATTGTTAAATGTTCTCTGATTTTTATGGTTTTGATTTGATTTTGGTTCGGTTTTTCTTCGAGAAGTTTCCAGTGTCGTAAAAGTCTTCTCTAAAAATAATAAAAACTCTTCTAGGTTCGGTACCTCCTTGGGCTCCTTTACTGATAAGAGATATTCACTGAGGGTCTCCGTGTCTAACTTTTGGCACATGAGATGAATGATAAGAGGGTCCCATGAATCTACGTTAACTCCTAAATTCTTGATAGCATTGAGACTTTCGCGAGTAACATCGTGCATTTTCTTGATATGATTCAGTGATAATTGCTGGATAGCTGGAATGTTAAGCATTAAATCGAAATGCGAACTCAATATTAGGCGCTTGTTGTTATACCTATGATTAAGTAAATCCCAACTGATAGAATAGTTATCTGATGATATAGACAAGTGCTGGATCAGTCTTTCGGCTTCACCCTTGACCTTTGTTTTCAAAAATTGCATTTTCTGAGCGTTAGACAGGGTCGGGTTTGCATGAATAGTTTCTGTAAAAAGATCTTTGAAACTGGACCACTGATGATAATTGCCAAAAAACGTAGGAATTTCCATTTTAGGTGTAGACTTCTCCCTGTGCGAGACAGACCACATTTTCTTATTGATCGCTTTAATTATACCATTGTACTTTTTCTCTGCTTCGAAAAAATGTGATTCATATTCTAAGCTTTTTTGACCTGATTCGCTATCCAACTCCCAATGAAGAGTGTCGATTGTAGTCCAACGAGATTGAATGGTACGCAATAAATGATCAAATTCCCATTTTTCTTGTATGAAGTCTAGATCGATGTTCGAAATAGTATGCTCAAATGCCTTGAAGTTACTGCTCTGTTTACGCAGCATCTCATCGGTTTTGCTGTTGCTACCCCGAGCTTGAGACGAAAAATCCAGCCCGGCAGTCCCCGGAATCGACATCGGGGTTGCTGGTTTTATAAGAGGAGTGGAAGGTCTTATATCATCCTTCGGTTTCACGTAGTTCTGTATAGCTGACTTGATATTAGTATATCTTTCTCCAGTATGCTCAAATTGATTGGTTGTAAAATACGAATTAGACTTAGTACCAAATCCACACAGCTTGATATGGTTTGATTGATACTCCTTCCAGTAGTTATCTAGAGTGTCTAACCTTCGCTTGATATAATCAGGAGATTTCCTATCCGAACCGTCTTTCTTAAAATTCGAATAAAGTTGCTCAATCGCATCTGATATTTGAACTTGATTAGACAGTAAGTCTTCCATGCTCATCTTGATAGATTATGATGTTAAGAGAAGCAAATTTGGAAAGATCTTACTTGATATCTTGATACTTGATGAACGGCGGCGCGATCTGATCTGCACTCGTCCGTGCACAGGAACAGTTGATATACTGCTGCTGCTATGATTGTCGCAAGCCGTCCTGGCTTACGTCCCTTTGTCGGTAGCTGTTGCTACCCGTTGATAGTTCCACTTGCTAGCGGATGATCTCACTTGCGTCACAGAGTCACGTTTAGCCATTCACTGAGACACACGCGAGGTGATAATATCAGTTGTTAAAATTAAAAAAAAAAAAGATGTACGGTCCGCACACCTTGGCTTGATGATAGTTATATCAGTAAAACTCTGAGATAAATTTTAACTGATTTATTGATATAAAACTTATAAATGATGAAATGATAATGAGACGCGAGGTTTGATGGATTACCGAACGCGAACTGAATTCGCTGCTTTTGATGACTGGCGTAAAGTGCTTAGATGGCACGAATTAAGTAGGACAGTGTACGTGCTCGTACAAAAACATCGTAAGGAAACCAGTTTCAGCTTTCAGTATGGAATACGCAAAAAGTATGCATGTGTCAAAATATAATATTTGGACATGACTCTGATTACTATCCTTAGATACCCTCAATGATTTGAGTGATTTGAGATCTGGAAGTATGTCTATCATACTTCGGGAATACAGTTAAACCCTACTAGCGGCATCCGGCTTCGCACGGATGGTACCTGGATAAGTGTTATTCTGATACTATATTAATGTAAAGTTTCATTTTAATCCGTTCAGTAGTTTTTGCGTGAAAGAGTAACAAACACACACCCATTCACTTACACACAAACTTTCGCATTTATAAAATTAGTAGGAAGTAGGATTAATAGGAAATAAGATTTACATATTAAGGATTCTTTGCATCTGATGAAAAAACGGAAAAGAATCACTTTCGTATCTGTCTGTCTGGCCGCCTGTCACAGCCTATTTTCTCTTAATCTACTAAGTAACGGAAATTATTCGTGAACAGAAAACTATAGGCAGTAACTCTCTGCACGCGTGTCTGACTCCAAATCACCCTGTTTATTCATAGGAGCTAAAAATTAGATCGTGATTTGATCATTCATTTAGTTTTTTTAGCAAAACATCTTCAACAAAAATGTGTCTTTTGAGTACTTTTACATCAAGTTTTGTTTTCTTTCAGGGGACTCTAACACAGTTAACTAACAAATCTGGAAACCCAATTGGTCATGCTAGCGGTGTTTTGACCGTTGGAGAAAATGGCCCAGTACTTCTTCAAGATCTTCACCTTGTCGATGTCCTATCATCATTTACAAGGGAACGTATCCCTGAACGCGTTGTTCATGCGAAGGGAGCTGGAGCTTTTGGTTACTTTGAAGTAACCCATGACATCAAGAAGTACTGCGCCGCGAAGGTTTTCGATACCATTGGTAAAAGAACACCTATTGCTATTCGCTTCTCGACGGTAGCTGGTGAACTCGGCTCAGCAGATACAGTCCGTGACCCGCGTGGTTTTGCCGTCAAATTCTACACTGAAGAGGGAAACTGGGATGTTGTGGGCAACAACACACCAATCTTCTTCATAAGAGACCCGACTCTCTTCCCGAGTTTCATTCATTCCCAAAAACGCAACCCAGCCACTCACCTTAAAGATCCTGATATGTTCTGGGACTTTATCTCACTGAGGCATGAGTGTATTCATCAAACGATTTACACGTTCGGAGACCGTGGCATTCCGGACGGTTACAGACACATGAATGGGTACGCTTCTCATACCTACAAGTTTGTTAACGACCAAGGAATTTCTTACTGGTGCAAATTTCACTTCAAAACAAACCAAGGCATCAAAAATTTAACTGCAGATAAAGGAGCAGAACTTGTGGTATCAGATCCTGACTACGCAATAAGAGATCTTTACAATTCTATCGCCAAGGGAGACTTCCCGTCTTGGACTCTTTACGTCCAAGTCATGAGTATGGAGCAAGCTGACAAAAGCAAATTTAATCCGTTTGACCTAACCAAAATTTGGCCACATGCAGACTACCCACTTATTCCAGTGGGAAGATTGGTTTTGGATAGAAACCCTAAAAACTACTTCTCTGATGTAGAACAAATTGCCATGAGTCCTTCAAACCTGATCCCAGGAATAGAACCATCTCCGGATAAGATGCTACAAGGACGTCTGTTTGCTTACAACGATACGCACCGTCATCGTCTCGGTGCCAACTACTTGCAAATTCCTGTGAACTGTCCATACCGTACCAAGGTGTCAAACTATCAGCGAGATGGGCCGCAAGTTTTGTATAACCAGGATGGCAGTCCCAATTACTTCCCCAACTCCTTCTCAGGACCACAAGAGTGCCCTCGTGCTGCTCGCTTGGAATCTAAGGTTATGCTTAGCGGCGAAGTCGGTAGATATCCAGACTTAGCCACTGACGATGACTACAAACAAGCAGCCGTTCTATACTCGAGGGTCATGGATGCTGACGAGAAGAAACGTGTAGGCAAAAATATTATTGACCATCTGAGAGGTGCTTCTGATTTTATTCAAGACAGAACCATTGCGATGTTTAGCAAAGTGCACCCTGAACTTGGCAGACAAATTGCTGCCGGCTTGAACAAAAAAGCACAAGCAAATCTGTAGTGTTTTTTTTATTATTTCAGATACGACAGAAAAAATCTCTTTTATGAACGTACTCAAACCTATAACTATTCATGTTTGTATCTACATTTTTATTTATTTAAGTAGGTACCTTTTTACGACACAACATTTATTTTTAGTTTCATAATTTTTTTTCTCGATATTTTCGATTAAAACATTTAATCTAATGCCTACGTTTTTTTTGTAAATAGAACAATCTTTATTTACTTACTGAAATAACATAGTTAACATAAGTTAGATTAAGGTAGGTATATTAGGTATTACACAATCATAATAAATAATATTTTTACAAAACTTGCGATATTTTTATTAACCTACCTATAGTTATCGGTATGTTATTGATATAAACTGTCTCTGCTCGATTTTTTTTTGCAAAATATATAAAATAGGTGACCCATTAAAGCAGATAAGCATGTGATAACGATGCTTTTGAGCTGTAAATAGATTATTCTGAAATTTGTGTTATAATATGATCGTTTTTAAAAATGTGTCACTGTCGTGACCTTAGTATTATCTATAATCACACATTGTGCTCAAAAAATATACAAATTTTACTTATTACAAAGTTGCATACACCACATAATATCCTTTCTAAGGTTCCGTACCCAAAGGGTAAAAACGGGATTTTCTGCTGTCCGTTTGTCATCTGTCCTTCTGTCCGTCTGTCCGTCTGTCTGATACAAGGCTGTATCTCATGAACCGTGATAGCTAGACAGTTAAAATTTTCTCAGATGATGTATTCTGTTGCCGCTATAACAACAAATACTAAAAACAGAATAAAATAATAATTTAATGGGGTTCCCATATACCAAAAGTGTTTTTTTGCCGTTTTTTATTGATAATGGTACGGAACCCTTCGTGCATGAGTCCGAATCGCACTTGACCGGTTTTAATAATGTTTTTTTCCATTGACAGAAATTCACCGCAACAAATGTCAAAAGATTAGCATTTTAGTCAAAAGAGGTCGCATAAAAACAGTTTAAACAGTTTAATAAAGTGAGCACGCAAAAAACTAAACCTAACCGTATAAAGGCCTGTGCACACCGCGTTTTTATCCTTAAGAGCAGTTTGTTGTCGATTGTATCGATACGTACGCACGTTACGCACGCAGCGTCTGTATCGAATCAAAAGCGCGTCGACGCACGGAGCGTTTAAAAAACGTGGTGTGCAAAGGCGAGTGTCCGACTTGCGAGCGTGTTGCTTTTATATCGCTACAAACGCGCGTTTTTATTCTACAGAGCAGTTTGTTGTTATTTGTCGATAAACACGCGTGTTAACATCGCGTTTGTATCGATTCAAACGCGCGACACCGGCGTGTTTTAAAAACCAGCAGGGCTATTTTGTAAAAACATGATTATCATGTTATGATGTTGAATGCAATAACCTAATGTTAGAGAATACCTAATCTGTACACTTTCCATAGTAACTATGCACAGTTTATGCACCTATAGCTACGCTTCTGCGTAGGTATTGTATTGGAAGCGTAGGTATAGGTGCCTAAACAGCATAAAAAGCGTAGGTATTATGGCATTCAGTACCATAACATGATAATCATGTTTGTACAAAACAGCCCCACTCATGTGCAAAGGCCTACAGGCTGCGTCTGACTCGCGTGCGTATCGCGTCTGTATCGCTAAAAAACGTGGTATGTATAGTATAGGTTCTTTCTTTAAGTTTTTTACAATCAGTTTTAGATAAGATACATTACAAATGAAAGGTAAAATTCTTTGATAAATAAATAATCTCTAACCATTACTTTACCTGAATTAATCAAAACTTTACCTACCACTTTACCTCATGAAAGAAGTAAGTCCCTAGTTACATAAATATTTATCCGCCACAGGTCATCATCTCGCTGCCATCTCCCACTTCATATAGGGTCGGCACAACAATTTTTTTAGTCAATAAATCTAAAGATTCAAGATAGCAACATCGCAACACAGGCAGCTATCTGAATCAGGTAAACGCCATTATTTCTGGTCGTTCCGCCGATTTATGCCCGTTATTATTCATGGGACCATATTAAATCGCCTAACACATACCTAAAGTGGTATTTTGGCACCGTAAATCTTGACTAATGAGGATTTGTTACTCGAGTATCTGAATTCGAGAATAGGGTTGCAATGCATGCTTTGTGTACAAATGTCGTAATGAATTTAATTAGACCACGACCACTACCCAGTAGCTGGTGCCCTCAGAGGTTAGATTTCTTTTGGACGATTAAAGAAATTTCAAAAAACTAGCTTAAACAAATAAATCCTACTATCCTACTTCCTACTAATATTTTAAATGCGAAAGTTTTTGTGAGTGAGTGAGTGTGTGTTTGTGTGTGTACGTGTTTGTTACTATTTCAAGCAAAAATAACACATAGGCTACATTTTATCCAAGTACCAACCGTGCGAAGCCGGGGCGAGCAGCTAGTAAATAAATAAACTTGAAATTTAAAGCTTTTGGTGTGTAGGGTTACACTGGGTACACGTAACAAGGAATTTCCTAAACTAAAGTTCTGAAATCTGTTTAAAAATAACCTAGAAAACAAAGTCGCGGGGGTTAGTGTATAACGGGTGCAACTTATCTGTAATACGATAATACTAGATATCGTCCATGTTGCTGGGTAATTAGCACCGACAATATTAAACCTCTTGAACAAATACCGATAAACAAGATTGTTATGATGACGTAAACGTATCAACCTTTCTCTTTATATAATATCTACCTAAACAATAATATCTTCACGATGAGTATTCATTATATTTAAATAAACATTTCCAATACAGCAGGGTTATTTTGTAAAAAACATGAATATCATGTTATGATGTTGAATGCATTACCTAATGTTAGAGAATACGTAATCTGTACACTTTTCATAGTAACTATTCACAGTTTATGGACCTATACCTACGCTCCAGCGTAGGTATTGTATTGGAAGCGTAGGTTTAGGTGCCTAAACAGCATAAAAAGCGTAGGTATTATGGCATTCAGTACCATAACATGATAATCATGTTTTTACAAAATAGCCCTGCAGTTAGTCTCAATATATCATCTATTGATCTAGTCATGAACTCTGGTGACTGAGCAGTGGGGCTATTTTGTCAAAACATGATTATCATGTTATGATATTCATACCAATATTTATTGGTACTGAACGCCATAATTCCTACGCTTTTTATGCAGTTTAGGCACCTATACCTACGCTTCCAATAAAATAAATACGTAGAAGCGTAGGTATAGGTGCATAAACAGAGAATAGTTACTATGAAAAGTGTACAGGTATTCTCTAATATTAGGTATTGCATTCAATATCATTACATGATAATCATGTTTTTACAAAATAGCCCTGCAGGTACGAAAACGATAATCGAAAAAAAATATAGGTTCGAAGCCGAGTTTGTTGCCTGATTATTTCAGGCCTGGTCGCGAAGAAAAGATGTAGTTTTACCTAGAACTTAAGTCGTTTCAAAGTGATCCTTGTGATTTTACTGAAATAAATCCTTTTGACTTTGCGTGGCTACACACTGGGAGCCTAGCGCAGTGGTGGTAATAAAACGCGCCATCACTGCACTGTGGCCGCAAAAGCGCGTTTCATATGTTTAAAAGTTCGCGGCCGTCGTCGCCACCGCGCTAGGCTCGGCAGTGTGGACGAACACAATCGTTCACGGCCACGAATCGTTCTCGTTGTCGGTGTCCTCATCGACAATTTATTATTTACGTGAGTAATTCCCGTTGTGTCATAATGTGTAAGACACTCTAAAGCATGAAAGAGCACAATCGTTTATGCAACTAGCTGTCACTGTCATCTATTTTAGGTATTATACGTTGCTTAGCATAAAATTGTTTACGCTGGATCGGAATGTATGGTTCTAATCTCTCTTTCAGTAAGCTGCGAATAACGTTTCCGACAGTGCAATTTGCTTTTGGTCAGCGGTGCCCCATTCCCTTTATTCCATTAATTTAATAGTGAACTGGCTAAGCGGATAGTTTAACGAGCGCAAACAGATCGACACGTAACGGACATCCAAAATATGGAGCAGCCCGATTGATTACAATCTATTAACTTCGATCACGCCTGGAAAATAATACCTACTCGGTATGTAGTCATGAAGAATGCATGCATATTACTTATTCGGTGTGCTTTGTTTAACAAGAACAGATACCATGAATCAGAGATTAGACAGACTTTTTTGATTGAATAGGAAAGACGTTTGAAGAGGAGCTCTTTCCTGTCATTGGTTGTTTTGAGAAAAACTTACTCGTAATAATGCAGAGATTTTTATTCATAAAGTCAATACTCAGCTATTTGGTAGAGCTGTTTAAACCACGGCTTTCCTCAAGATGTTTTCCTTACCGTTCTAAGAGCTTATTTACAAATCTTTTGGTGGACGACCGGAATCTAACACATGACAATTGGATCAAAAGTCGAAATATCTTACACTTGGTCACCACGATAAGGTGATAAGTATGTGTATGTGTAGTCATCTAAAACTCATTCCTCTAAATAAAGGTTTCGTAACATTATACGTTTTCATAAATACCTACCATAATTTGTACTCATAGTAACAAATATTATAATTTTTGGTCTTTTGATCATATTTTACCATTTGAAATCTACAAAGACATTGTACTCTTTACAACATATTTTATGAAAAAATATGGTCCGGGAAAAAGGGTTCATCCTACTTGAAAAGTGAAATGAAAAATATCAAACATAAAAATATTTTTCCTCTCGTTTTCATTATGAATGTGTGTATTTTACATAACACTCGGGGGATAGGTACCTGCTATTTAAGTCTTTGTTAAGATTTTCGGACAAAAGCACGGCTATTCACCGGTCGTTTTACATTTAGTAGGCAGATTGGAAAATTCCAACGAGCCTTTGAAATGTACGATGTAAAAACAACATTAGGAATGGAAAAGAACATCGTGTTTTATTTTAAAAACTCAGTGAGCCGATAGCTCTTTGAAAAGAGTGACCGTGCCTTTTGATTAAATCCATAACATAGGAAATGTATACCATTCCACATAGAAATTCAGTAGTAACTGGATCTGCGTGGTAAAAACCTAGGCTTTCCCATTAGCCGTATCTATACATATCTATACATATAATAAAACTGTAGAAGAGTTCAATTCTGTACATTGAATAAAAACTAAAATAAATACTCCTAGGGGTCACACAATAAGTAACACAAGCCAAAAAAAAACCTTTTGAAATTTTTGTCTGTATGTCTGTCCGTTGTCCGGCTTTCACGCAAAAACTACTGGACGGATTTTGATGAAACTTTTTTTGTTATGTAGCTATTAGTCTTCGGCAACATATAGGCTATAATTTATTTTGAAGATTGGAATACCAGATGTGAAACTATCTGTCGACCAGCGAAGCGGGCACGGGTCAGCTAGTAGAGGCATAAATTTTACAAGAGTTTTGTACACTGACATAAATAAAGAAAATGGATTGGGATTGGTAATGCCTATTATTTATTTAGAAGGCAACACGGTAAACTATTAGACGATATAGTGAAACAAACTTTATAAGTATCTGTAATTGTTTCTGTAAGAAATAATTTATGAGGATAGATAGGAACTCGAACAAGGTGTAAATAATACAGGGATGTGTCAAGATCCCATACTACATTAGTGTTAAGAAGTGGACGGACATTTTGTTAAATAAGTTAAAGTTTGTCTTGACTCTGTATCCTTCTAGAATATGAAAATACCCTATTTATTTTAGTGTTTTATAAAAGTAAAAAATAAGTAAGGACCGAACTTTTTTAACGTTAATCTTACTTTTTTTCGATTTTTGTATATATTTTGTGTTTCAATCGAAATGGTCAGTTTTGTTGATTCAGGATTATACACCATTTAATGTGTTCTGTTTTAATGAGCCCTTCTTTGTATTGAGCTGAATATTTTATAAAATTATTTATTTTTCGTTTGCAAAACAAAAACAATGTCAATAAAACTAAAGTCTCTGTAAAACAATTTTGCTAATAAAGTTTTATTAACTTGTCAAACTAATGAAATTACTAATGTTTTCATGTAAGACACATAGCATTGAAAGAATCGCTTTTATATGCGTGTTTATTACCTACCTACCCTACATACTTGTACCAAACTACATGTTACAAGTTCATGCATAAAATATCACATACATGTATGGTAAAATAGGAATAGACTATAGGGTCATAGACCCGGTTACGGCACCACGCCTACCCCGGTTTTGATCATTTTCAATTTCGGCAGTCAATAACTAAGCGTAGCAAACAAACTTGTTTAAAATCTATAGTTAATACAATTCTTTGTCTATAGTCCGTTTTGATTAGTGACAGTGAAAATTAAAATGTTGTTAAAGTGCCTACAACCAGCGCTCTCACCCTACGCCTTGTGTATAACATCAACATAGAGCGCATAGTGTACGTAGCTTGTCCAGTCGTTCATAATAGATTTCAGTTCACCAAATCGATGTGTACCTACCCTGTAGCATCAACAACTGATTGCATTTGAGTAGTGAGTCTAGTGGGAGGTACCAACCTCGACTTTCAATCCGAAGGTGGTGAATTCAAATCCAGATTTATATTATTATATAATTACCTAGGTACCTCATGGATACATTAAACGGTGAAGGAAAATATCGTGAGGAAACCTGTTAGTTTTCTTCCTTACTTATAAGCAGCGATGGGCTTGCAATGAGGGTATTTACAATATATAAAGTTTCTCTAAATACATTCAGTAGATTTTTATTTTCGCTTTTTTACGTTTTATAGGTAAGTTTTAAACGTGACTTCGTTCGCGTAGATTCAGAAAATCGATTTTGTCGATTTTGTGTTTTATCGTAACAAACTTAAATTCCTAAAAATACTTTTTTGGGAAATAAGGAAATATCCGTCCCAAGATGAGGGTTTCTACTACAAAAATAAAAAATTTAGAACATATTTTTAGTAATACAATACAATAGATAATCTTAATATTTATAAATTACGCGTCACGTCGTTTATCCGTGATAGATTCCTTAACTACTTTATCGATTTTAATCAAACTTTGCACACCGTGTGCAGTTTGACCCAACTTCGAAGATAGGATAGCTAACATCTCAATTTATAGTCGCGATATCTGTTGACACAGCAACGCGTGGCCGAGTCTGCTAGTGATAAATATAATGATAGTTAATGTGCTGGAGTAGAGACCGCGTTTAGGCAAGCGAAGTGCAGGACGCCCTCCAGCCAGGTGGAGCGACGATCTTCGAAATATCGACGGAAAGCGATGGATTAGAAGAACCAAAGACCGGGCTCAGTATCGCGTCTTTAGAGAGAACTATGTCCAGCAGTGGACTACTATAGGTTGATGATGATGACATAGGTAATTATTACCCTAGTGCTTATAACAGTTGGCAAATGGCCGTAATCTTCCGTAAATGGGTTGTGAAACTCAAACCCCTTATTTTTCGGAAAAAAATCCTAAACGCTAATACTGTTTAATGCAAATTGTTTTCCGGTAGCCATTAACAAAGCAGTTCACCGGAATACATTATCATATAGGTATGCTAATGGCCAGGGCGATAGATGTAGGTTGTTGCTTCCAAAAACGTTTTATATGCGCATCAAAACATGCTTAAAACGGTGAAGGAAAACATCGTGAGGTAACCAGTTAGTATTCTTGCAACCTGTCACGTATAGAATGCTAACTTTTGCAAAATGTGGAAATGTGTCAATATAATGTTTGGACGTGCCTCTGACTACCTCCACTAGACATGCTCAAAGGATCTAAGCGCCTGGGGATCTGAGAGGATGTCTATCGCACTTGGGGATTACCCACTATCACCTGTCACATCATTTAACATTTGTCATCGGAACTTGACAGGAATGCAAAGTTTTTTCTTAATCGAAGTATTTACACTAAGAAGTTCCGTTGTGAGTGACTGTTGAACAGCTTTTGACTCTATCATCAGATCAGCTCGCTGTCACCATATTATTGCACTATCACCGAAGTTACATAGGTATGCCAAATTTAAGCTCAATCGGTTTAAGATAACTGCTTTAAAATTGAGTTGCAGGATTCCACCTTATCAAACCACCCACCTTATTCCACCTTATAAACAAAGCGTATTATACTGTAGATGATTATACATAAATGATAAATCCTCGTGGCCTGATGTCGCTCTGCCACTCGACAGCTAAATATTAATTTACTTAGTCTGCACTATTTTATTTTGTGTAACATTTGTCTACTTTAATTATTTTTAAGCAAATAGTTATTTTATCTTTAAGTTTTATTTCTAAATCAAGTGTAGCGTGTGCTGCTTTTTGAATTTGTGATGAGGCTCTTTAGTTATTGTTATTATTATTATTTTTTATTGTTTACGTACTTGAGTAGTACTTATAATAATTATTCTTGTTTGAGCCTTCACCTTGTTCGATTGGCATCACACTGGAGCTCTACATAGCTTAAAGAAAAGGATCATTAAAACAAAGGTAGACCCCAAGCCGTGTTTGTTGCCTGATTCTTCTAGGCTTGGTCGCGTGGAATCGGCGTAGCTTCACCTAGTTCCTAAGACGTTTCAAAGTGATCCTTGTGATTTTATTGAAATAAATGATTTTTGAATTTGAATTTTAATTTGAATAAACATAGTTACATACATACATACATTGCAAGTTAAATAAAAGCTTGTAAAAAGAGATAGAAATAGTAGTATTCACCTGTACACTGGGTCATCATCAATGTACCACACGACGAGAAGCAAGCTGTCGTTTCGCATAGGTGGTCGCGAGTCGCATGGCAGCACGACTTCACCGCCGACAACCGCTGAGACGCGAGTCACTGTTCCTGGCATCGAAGGCATGGCACCTGTAGGAAATATTAAGGTCAGGAAATGTTTAACAAAGAGTTTCAAAAAATCAAACTATCGTGGTTGTTAATCATTTTAAATAGAAATACGGCTATTACCGAGTTCTTTTCTTGTATTGTTGACGTTTTGAGAAAATTTTCAAAAGAGTTCAAATGTAAAGGTGGCATAATCATGTCGGTGTAGGCCACAGCATCCATAATATGCGCGTAATTTGTGCTTGGTCTATGCTTAAACTTATGGCCAAATAGGATCGCCATGAATAAAGTACATATTGATAATTATTGTTATAATCGATCTGCTTTTAAATAGTCTAGTAAAATATTCAGTACCTATATAATTACATGTCTGAGTTGGTATTGATGACTGTTGAATGTAAGCCTTAAAGTGACCAGACCAGATGACCCTTAAGGACTAGATATTACGCGGCAATCGAGCGCGGCAAAGTTTTCTATGCGAACGAACAATAACATCGTTTGAGCGCGGCAGGTAGCTCGCGGCTACCGCGCGCGGCTGTCGTCCAAACATAGCGCGGCTGCCGCGCTCTATTGCCGCGCAATGTCTGGTCACTTCTTTTGCCTGTTATAAATATGACGAAAGGTTTTGAGTTTCATCTACTTATAGCAATGACCTAAAGTTACAAAAATCACGTTATTTGAGATAAATTAATTAAACAAAAACTCTGAAACTGATCTGATTTTTAGACAAAAAAAGCCTTGGATTTCATTTTACAACTCGTCTTATCAATAACTAGCGACCCGCCCCGGCTTCGCACGGGTAGCATGTTATCATATAAACCTTCCTCCTGAATCACTCTATCTATTAAAAAAAACCGCATCAAAATCCGTTGTGTAGTTTTAAAGATATAAGCAAACATACATACATACGCGGGAAGCGGAAAGCGACTTTGCTTTATACTATGTAGTGATATAGAATGAAAACAAAAGATTCAGGTACAACTACCTCTACAAATGCCCTATAATGAAAATCAAATGGCTTGATAAATCTGTACCTGTAAGACTGTTTTTGTATCTGTGCGAAATAACGAAAATAAGTTTTTGCGGAAATCCAATGACAAATTGACTAAGCTATAGAGACGGAAATAATGGCCGCTAATGAACTGAACTCAAACTAAAAAAAAACTTCTTTCAGGCGTTGAGGTTTTGGAAAAGAGCCAAATTATGAATTAAAAAAAATTACCACTTTAGTTTTCGTTTTACAAACTACGCTGGTATTTATAACAATTTAAAATTGTCTTACTTATTTCAATGAATAAACAATTTTTAGAATTAGAATTAGAATTTGGGTAATAATGCTTTACTTTTACCCGAGGGAATGAGATCCTTGATTCAATTGGCTAATTTCTTGGTAAAGTTCTGGCTCTGCAGGACCATTGTTGGAATAATTTACGGCGTTTCCACGTACATTGCTACAACACAATGGACTAGATAAGTACTATACTTAGAAGTCTATTGCGTTAGTTATTCATACTTACTAAGAATTATTACGATACGGTGTACGAAGTAGTCCCTATTGTGTGATAATACAAATAAAACTGACAAATATGGGCTAATCTAATTTTAGAACGTAAAATATACATTATATTAATGATACCCTGAACTTAAAACACTGTAGTAATTCTTTGACATGTAGTATTTTGAAGCATTAATGTTCAAATTAAGGTGTGACCAGACATCGCGCGGCATTCGAGCGCGGCATTCGCAGGACAAAAGTTTTGCACAGCAAACGAATAATATCACCGTTTGACCTGGCAGGCAGCTTGCGGCGTGGCAGGCGTCGGTCGTCCAAGCATAGCACGGTACGCCACGCGCGGCTGCCGCGCTCTATTGCCGCGCAATGTGTGGATACACTTTTAGATGATCGTTTGATTTTCAGAGAGAAACAACATCTAATATTATATTACAGAGTATTAAATATACAAGAAACTGTTGAGCTATCTAAAGAACGTTTCCAATAGTCAATTAGTGGCTCAACGAATGCTGGCAGCAATGCCAGCCATTCCATTGTTTTGATTGTAGGTATACCTACAAATACATTTTATTTCAGCAGTTAATTGAGTTGGTACATATCCAAAATACAAATTCAAATATATTTAGATATTACTAATTTCAAAAAAATAAAAGCAGTAAAAGAAGGAATGAAATGTTCTCAATAAAACGAGTTGGTGAAAATAAGGCTTTATGTTATGTTGGTATATAGGTTTAAAATAATCCATTTAATCTATAGACAAATTAATAAATACTGCAGATTGTCTAAGTTTTAATGAATGAGAACCTTTCAAACTCTAAAACAATGGCGATACTAATTGGCGATAAAAATGCCGGGAAGGTTCTTCCGGTTATCCCGGTTATCTTTACTTAGGAAAAATACTTACAAAATAATTTTCAAAAGAGTACCTACTTCAATTAAGTCTTAGTGTAATTATGACGGCCGTTAGCAGAAAAACGTGAAGCAATTATTTTTGAACCAATTTACTAAGAATTTAAATTATATAAATAAACGTTTTCAATTACTTACATTCATATTTTATTTGAAAACTGAAAATAAACAGCTTAATATGTCAAGGTATATTCGGAAATTTACTCGATCAATATCCTAAGTTTGGCGATGAAAACGTGGAATCGACGTTGAAAAGCTAAATGCTTTTAACACGTGACACGGACTTGCTTTTCACGTCCTGTGCAAAGTTATAATAGAGCTTGGTCATGGAGGGTTGCTTAATCAGAATAGAGTCAGATTAAATTCAAATTAAAGTCATCACACTGGAGCTCTACATAGCATTAAGGAAAGGATCATTGAAAAAAAATAGACCCCAAGCCGTGTTTGTTGCCTGATTCTTCTAGGCTTGGTCGCGAGGAATCGGTGTAGCTTCACCTAGTTCCTAAGACGTTTCAAAGTGATCCTCGTGATTTTATTAAAATAAATGATTTTTGAATTTGAATAAGATTGAGAATTGAATTTTGTCGTCGCATCTTATTTCGGCTGTTCAATGTCTTTTTCACTTTACCGAATCTTTTGAATCACTTGCAATGAAGAAGGATGTTTTCAGCATTAGCATAGTTGTTCTATCTCACGTAGAAAGGGTTGATCATAATCATTATTGTGTGTAGCGCTCAGTATCGTCCGAGACACGCACACAAATGCTTGTGTCTTTACACATCATAATTACAAGTAAAGCTCACCTACGCGGTAAAATAAAGCAACAGCTTAGCGATCAGTCAATTTATCATCAAAAAACTACGTACGTAATACAAAAGTGGCGTTTTATAACAACGATTGCACAATTCACGCATGTAAACCTATTGCGAGATACATAATATTATTATGTATCTCGCAATAGGTTAACAACAACAAGGTTAGATTATTATGATAATAATCTAACCTTGTTTGTTTCTGTAGCTTATTCTCTATAGTCTGAACGGCTTGGTAGATTTTCATAAATTATAAGTTGAATTCGTCTTGATTAAGACAGTGACATAGATTATAATAAATTATGGTTTTAAAATGCCAAATTTATCTTTTTGGTTTTATTCGCCGTCGTGTTAGATTTAATATAGGTATTATAAAGAGGTATTTTTGTATTTTTGTTTGTACAGGATAAACTAAAAACTACTGGACCGATTTAAAAAAAGCTTTCACCTATCAAAAGATACTTTATCAGTGAGTAACATACGTTATATTTTATATTTATCTAAATTAGAGATCATTTCGAAAATTGCGATAATTTTAACTAAAAATTAATTTATCTAAAAAATACCCTTCATTTAAAAACCCGTGCAAAGCCGGGATGAACTGCTAGTTTTGATATGTTTAATAATATCGTAAAAAATCTCGTAGGTCAATTTAGTGTGGTAACTTAGTATTTTAGTGTAAATTAAATTTTTTGTTGTATTTTGAAATGAAAAACTCGTAAACGAATTCGGTTTTCAAAACTCGTACATTTTTTCAATTCTACACCAGACGTTTTTTTATTGTTCTGAAAAGTTCACTTCAATTGACATACGAGGTGTTCACTCTACGCCGATATGTGACAATATGTTGAAACGACTTTGCATGAAGTGGGATAAGGATAAGAAGATGATGATGATGAATAAAAATAAAAAAAATAGTATCAAGACTGTAATCCCCAAGTTCGGTAGACATTCTCTTAGATCTTCAGACGCTTAGATCCTTTGAAGATATCTAGTGGGGGTAGTCAGAGGCACGTCCAAACATTACATTTGGCACATGCCCACATTTTGCAGTAGTTAGCATTCCATACGTGATAGGTTGCAAGCCCATCGCCGCTTATAAGAATACCAACTGGTTTCCTCACGATGTTTTCCTTCACCGTTTTGAGCAATACTTTTGATGCGCATATAAATTTTTCTAACAGACAAATCTATTGATGCACGCCGTGATTTGAAACCACGACCTTCAGATTGAAAGTCGAGGTACCTCAGATGATGAATATTGTTGACATAAACAAAACATCTATATCTAAGTCATAATTATACTAACGAGCACCGATCACGTCAGTCAACACCATACAAAACATTGACGGTACAAATGGAATGACAGCCGCTCAATATGGCAGCCTAATGTGGGTATTTATATAGCTTACCCGTACTCAGCGCAAAGAATTTATCAACCATGTTTTTGAACCTTTTTTTGTAGCAGGTACCAGCGGACAGTCTTTTGTTTTTGTACGGGTTGTGTTTGAGAAAACATTATTTTATTAAGGCCCGGCTCACACCCACACACGTATTTCAATGATTTTCAGGTACCGATTTAAAAACCAGGAATCACAATTGTGAGGATATAATGATACAAAATTACTGATAATATATTCATCTTTAATAGTAGATAATAAAAACTGGCCAGTTCTATACAACATTTTCAAAAAAATACGTTTTTACCGTCGCAAGAACCGCTGAAAATGTCGAAAAATGGGGTGTGGTTAGGTACCAATATCTTTAGACCCACAGCATATTTTTATTTGAAAATAATACGAAATTGTAGATTTTAGATTAGATACCGCGTGGCATTATCTTGTTTTCAAATAATTTACTTTTTCATTTATGAACAATATAAAATGCAATAAAACTTATCCATACATTTTTTCCATACAAAACTCACATTCACCTCAAGTCGGCACGTCAGTCAGCGCTCAGACGCGCTCGGGGAAGCACGTCCACGTCACATTTTTCTTCGAATTTAGGGGAAGTCTGACATAACCGGATACTGGGGTAAAATAGTGGACATGCAAAACTAATGATAACATTTGTATAATGTATTGCCTTGACGAATTTGGTGCAAGCCACACAGATGAAGGTTAGGTACAATGCATGAGTTGTAAGGGCTGGGCTCATGTACACTGTACAGACTATGAAAGAGTTGGATGATTTTTTTGTAGAAGATGCGTTACATCGAGTTACGTTTCGAAACAGTATGATAATAGTTTACGGTTTTACCTTTTTGCATACGTCGCGTTGGAGCAAAATCGAAATAAGCAGATGTTTCGTATTTGATTGTTATTTTAATAAAAATATTAAATTTCAGAAAAATGTGAACCTGTTTTTGTCCCTTATTAGTCCTACTAAATAAATATAAATAATGATTTGATACATTTCTGTTTTGAAATGAAAGTTCTAAAAAGGTACCATGACCCTTAGTACGGTTTTAAACCGGCCTCCCCTATATTACCAAGCGTGTTTTTTTATACATGGATGGAAAAAATTGATACTTTATCTGAACAAAATGCGAAAAATTACCTGAATTTTCGATTACGAATATAATTTATATTTATTATCTATCTACATTTAATATTATAAATCTGATTTGTTTGTGCGGATGTTAGGTATGTTTGGATGTTTGTACCTCAATCAGACTTAAACGACTAAACGGATGAAATTGAAATTTGCTGTCGATGTAAATATAACCCTAGCTTATAAATATGCTATTTTTAATTTAAAAACATTCCCAAAACTATAAAAAGACTCCGAGTGCTGGTGTGCAACAAATCTAGCATTAATCAATTTTGACGACTGATGAATGACTGACGAATGATACGATACGCATTGAACCAAAAATGTTGAACCTTCTAAAAAGGTCGGTATCTGTTATTATCAAGGCAAGGTTTATCTGGGGGCACGGTAGTGCCCCCGCCAAGTTAAGCAAAAAAGCGGCACAGTCGTACCATCCTTTTCTCGAAACAGTGCAGGTCATTTTTTGGACAGACAGACAGACATTGAAATCTCACAACTTTTTACGATAGAAGAACTGAGTTGCGTTGCGAGAATTGGCTTTTTATTTTAATTTTAACAAGTTGTTTTTGATGGCATATACTTAAGTTGTACATGATGCAAATAATTAAATATTAAAAAAATAATAAAGTGTCCTGAAAAATTTTTTAATTCGAAATACTGAAAGTGCTCTTTAGTGTTTCGTAGTTTACAAAAAACCCTTATAGTTTTGCCATTTCCGTCCATTCGTCCGCAGCTTAGCTCAGATACTCTTAATACTAGAAAGCTGTAATTTGGCATGAATATACTAGTCACGCCGACAATGTGGTAGAAATAAATATATATTTTCAGATGTTTTTTTTTTCTCGCATACTCTCCATGTCTTTGGATAGGTCTTAAAAAGTATTGCGGGTTTGTGATGTCATTTAGTATAAATACAATGGAAAATATGAATTTGTAAAAAGAGCAGCTGGTCATCTCTTTTTCTGGAAAGAAAATATTATGGAAGATTATTTAGTAAAATTTTACAATAACTGTTTAATTTCAGAACTTGTTGACCCTCGCTACGCGCTGTCTATGGATCTTCGAGATCATAGCTCGCACACAATATTCAAAAGCATACCTACATATTTTATCAGTATTTCACTTTCAAAACTTTCTGTGAGTGGTACTCGAAACGTTGACGGTGCCGTCATCGATTTTAGATGACAATAAGTTTTTTTATTAAAAATATATTTTTTAAATCAAGCTTTTGTAAATTCTTGTGCTCTAGTTCTCGTCAAGATAAAAATAACGAGCCCAAACGCGACGTGGTTATGTTGTGTAGTTGAGGAGTTCCGATGGCTACATCCGACCTCCATCATCAGACCAGGTATATAGATATGCAAAGTTTTGCCTCAATTCGACTATTTAGTGAAGAGTTCCGTTGAACAGCTCCTGACTCCATCATCAGATCAGCTCGCTGTCACCATATTATGTATGCAAAATTTCAGCTCAATTGATTGGGGATAACTGCTTAAAATTAAGTTGCAAGATTACACCTTATCAAACATAGATACATAAATATGTACATAAACTGCAAGTTAAATAAGAGCTTATAAAAAAACGATACTTACCGTTTTGTCATAATGTATTTTATTAGTAGGTACCTAACAAATATTTTTTGCACAGTCAAATATTAGTAACTGTGTAGTAGCACTTTACGATTTGTAACCTGTCTTATAATAATTAATTTTTTCTATATTTATTTTCTTTTTGTCAAGTGCAACCTATAAAATTATTAAGTACATACCTACCTATACAAATATGACATACCTATTGCACCAAATATTTTCAAGTATCAAGACTAGTTATTTAGTCTTGGTAAATGAAGTGTGAAGTAGCTTCAATGTGTGCGTTTGCACTATTCGTAGTGTGCGGCCACAGAATACGGAAAAGTACAAAAAATGCGAGCTGTCATATTTGAAACAGCCACCTTAACGCAGCATGTAACCATAAGAAAATAGGTTTCAAATCTATTAGAAAATAAAAAAATAAAATTTTGCTTTAAATTATTTTATCAGAAAAAAAAATATAAATTGAATAAAACAGAGCTAAAAACATAGAAATTCGTCTAGGAACGGGTCGTGGCATTTTCGAGATGTTTACGCCAGGTACTTCTAAGGATAGGTACCCACTCTACTTGCTAGACTACCAAACTTACGCAACGTAGTATTTTTCGAGATAAAAGTATAGGTAATATATACACATAGGTAGATTTTAATAAAATAAACCCTTAAATATGGTTAAAAATATAATTGATTTTTTTTATCGGAGATTGTGACCCCAAGCTTAATTAAAAAATAAGCTTGTTTTGAAAACTTTGAAACCGTACTTAAAAAAAACCGGATAAGTGCGCGTCGGTCTCGCGCACGAAGGTTTCCGTACCATTATTTATAAAAACAGCAAAAAAACAAAAAATAAGTTCGTTGTATGGGAGCCCCACTTAAAAAGGTATTTATTTTATTCTGTTTTTAGTATTTGTTGCTATAGCGGCAACAGAAATACATCATCTGTGAAAATTTCAACTGTTTAGCTATCACGGTTCTTGAGATACAACCCTGTGACAGATAGACGGCACAGACTCGCAGCGGAGTCTTTGCAATATGGTCCCGTTTAACCTTTGGGTACGGAACCCTTAAAATAAAAGAAACGCTCAATCTGTTACAGCGACCATTGTTGAACACCACATAATTATTTGTATTATATATACCCGCTAAAAGTCCAAGGTATAGGCATTACAGCCGCGCGTGTCGCATGCCACGTAAAAATTAACGAGAATTATTTTTATACGTAGTTCAAACACGCCCTTCAATTTACAAGCATTATTGATGATATGGGGCGTGGTGGAACCAAATTTTGACCTCGGCAAATAAAAGTTGGAATTTTTGTAATGAAAATTCGATGAGATTTTTGAAAAAAACTGATTGTGTATCCTCACAGCTCAGTTGGTAGTAGATCTGCCTTCTCCGCTGTAGGTTGTGGGTTCGATCCCCACCCGGGATAAACATTTGTGTGATTATCATAGATGTTTGTTCTGTGTCTGGGTGTTTTGTATAATAAGTATGTATTTACAACAAAAAAAACGTATTATATATGTATTCTATCAGTTATCTGGTTCCCATTAGTTTGGGGCTAGATGACGCTGTGTGAAATGTCCACCAATATTTATTTTGATTACATGACACACTTTACCATAAAATAGAAGGGATATAACTAATTAAAGTGATAAGTGACATTTTTGACGTTTTGTATGGGCTGATTTTACCTGGATAAGACGGAAAAAGTGATAAAACTGCATTATCCTGAAAACCATAAAAATTAAAAGAAAAATGTCTGCAATTTACTTAGTATGATTATCTAACGAATTATATAAAAATGAACTGTTTAACTATTCATAGTTTTGATTAAAAACGAAACTAGTGTTTTTGAAGAGTCATCTTTGGAAATTAAATCTATCGATAAAAGTTTCATAAATCGTGTTTCTGTCTGTAATTATTCTCGATTATATCCTTAAGTTATCTTTGCCATAAAAAAACTGTATTTTTTGCGGTTATTGAGAAAAAACGTTTATTTAGAGTGAGTTTAAATATAACGAAATTGCGATTACTTCTTCGAAATGGTTACCTACAATCAGATTACTTCAGTGCAGTTAAGTAAAACGAATAATATAATTTAAATGAGTACCTACATAGACAGAGTATACTTGAAACTACTCTTATAAAATAGTCATAAGTTAAAAATCAGAATAAAGCAATTTTGATTTCGCTTAGCTCTTATGTAGCGATTTTCTTCATTTGTTTTTGGCAGTAGTTTAATAACATTATAGGTTTTATTCTAATACTAGCTGACCCGTGCCCGCTTCGCTGGGGGACAGATAGTTTTACGACTTCATATAGAATACTTAAAATTATCAGTGGTTCTCTAATATATTTAGCATGTTATTAAACATATAAACCTTCTTCATGAATCACTCTATCTATTAAAAAAAACCGCATCAAAATCCGTTGAGTAGTTTTAAAGATATAAGCATACATACATACATACAGACGCGGGAAGCGGGAAGCGACTTTGCTTTATACTACATATACATATTGGCGGACTTTACACACAACACTATCTAGCCCCAAACTAAGCAAAGCTTGTACTATGGGAATCAGATAACTGATAGAATACTTATATACTTTTTTTTTGTAAATACATACTTATTATACATAGTAACACCCAGACACAGAACAAACATCTATGTTCATCACACAAATGTTTGCCCTGGGTGGGGATCGAACCCACAACCTACAGCGTAGAAGGCAGAGTTACTACCAACTAAGCTGTGAGTAGTAAGCAGTGATAGTGATTTATTTTTTATAGAATCGATAGTACATACAGTACTCGTGTGGTACTACGCAGCCTGACCACCTAGTGGTTAAGGGATAATTTAAATGCAGTTACTAAGAGAAGGAATTGTACGAAACTTAGTACATTATTACACCGAGTGTACGGCCGAGTGCACTGTCTCGCCCATTTTCTTGGTACGTGTGATCAAGGCATTACTCAGTAAAGGCAAACCGCTATGAAAGAAAAATCATAATTCATAAGTACTTACATGTCTACAGAGTATAACTACGTAGCCGAACTTACTGCTACGAGGCTACAGGCTCACTGCTACAAGGCAGGCGCTACGCACGTAGAGCGTTGTACGAGTCTTTATTGCTTATTAGTTATATTGTAACTCACGATCCACAAATACTGCACGAACGCTAAATAGTATTTAGCCGACTTCACATTCAAATTTAAATAAAAAAATAGCTGTACAATGGTTTGCATTTGACAAATGCGATAGCTTGGTAGCATTTTTAAAACGAGAGACTCTGGTATTCGTAAATAAAAACTACCACTGCATTCACAAACCCGTGCAATGTTGAAAGTTCCAATTTTTCATCATTATTCGTTTGACCTGGAGTTTTGAACCGTGTAGCCAACCGGGTTTTCTCAGATCGGGTGAGAATTTGCGACGTAGCCTTTTTACTGGGTTAATTTTGAACCGTAAAACACGTGGAACAGCTTCTAAAAGAATGTCTGTCACGGATTAACTATTTAATTTTATTCTATTTCAGATTTTAACGACTACATTTCAAGCGTCTGAGCTAAGTTGAATCTAATCTATTCGAGCTAATTATATATCATTTTAGCGTAAATTTCCAGCAAGTCGTTTTTAGCTGGAAACGATTGCTTTGTGCCTAGGTAGTTTCCTAAAGTACGGTATTTTTGGACTAATAGGCACCTACCTACATATCTTCTTATGATAACGTCCTCTACTTTCTTCTTGAAATCACGTGGCTTCTTTGAAGTTATCGAAACTCAGAGGTTTTTTATAACTATGTGCAAAAAAGGATTTTGATTTGTCTGTAAGTTTTATGGTTGATCCAAGCTCAATATTGATTTATATGGCTTCTAATGAATATTGTACGAAGTGCTACTTACAGCGAACTATGCGTAAAATCTGCCTATAGTTGTTGAGAATGTTCGTGATACCTACTCGTGCATAGCATGTTCCAATGAAATTGTTCAAGACGTTGCCTACTTCACGTAATTGCGAATTGAACGGGAATGCTACGTATAACTAGGTAAATATTTTGAACATTCCGTGTCAAGGTGAGTGAGTACTGTGGCCAAGGGTGAAAACGTTACCGTGAGGTGAGCTTTCCAGAAAACCTTGTAACAAGAACAGTTTTGGTGATATCGTGCGATATCCACATTTCTATTGAGTTTCAACGTTTATTTGAGCCTTTACTACTGTTATTTTTTATTCGTATACGTAAACCGACTGCGTAAAAGCTTGTTCGATTTCAATGATTTTTATTAGCTTTTCTGAGTCTCATAATTTATAATAAAATTTCATATCATATCAGTAGTTTGATAAAATCAACACAATATTTCAAAACTTGTCTAGTAAGTGTTTATGAATCGATTCGAAAAAACAAAAAATAATAATTTCTGAAATCCTACGGTATTAGCAATGCTACATAGAGGACGCAATAATAACTGCTACCATCCCTAATTCAAAGAAAAAATAAATAAAATTTTCATTCAGGAAACCTGATTTTTAAAAAGTGAAAAATTATGAATTTCGTTTTTGTAGGTGATAATAGATCAAGATGCATGGTCTGAACATCCAGTTTCAGTTTTCGAGAGTAGTCTTATTAAACCCTGTATAGGTACTAGAAACTTTCCCTAAAAGTTCTTTATTACGCTTTGTATTAAGATTTTATGAATTGAACAAAACCTCATTATCAATATCCAGCCTTGGGAATTAGGCGAAACTTAATTTAGCGAAATAATTAGGTAAACCTTTAAGCTAGGGTTAATTAGCTATTGCTGGGTACAGGGCTTATCATTTGTGCTTCAAGCAAATTAGGATCAAAATATTCCTTATTAGGTAAATGAAACGTATTGGCCGAATGGGAGGTACCTCGACTTTCAATCTGAAGGTCGTGAGTTTGAATCCCGGCAGCATCAGAGGCACGTCCAAACATTATATTAGACACATGCCCACATTTTTCAGTAGTTAGCATTCCATACGTGATAGGTTGCAAGACCATCGCCGCTTATAAGAATACTAACTGGTTTCCTCACGATGTTTTCCTTTATCGTTTTGAGCACGTGTTTTTGATGCGCATATAATTTTTTCGAACAGAAAAATTAATTGATGCACGCCGTGATTTGAAACCACGACCTTCAGATTGAAAGTCGAGGTACCTCCTTTGGCAAACACGGCTTTTAGAATTTTGTACCCGATCTATAAATAGATACTAGGTAGGTACAACCTCGTTAGCAAGTCAACTTTGCGCAATAAAAAGGCTTATTATCGAGAATGTTGTGATGTTATACCAAGTATCGCCACCATATAAAACGAAGTGAGCATTGAGCGGAACACGGTGTGTGTTCAGTCGTCCAGTGATTGGCGTGTGCGAGGTATTAGCAGATAACGCACATAGTAAGATAAGATTCACTTTTCCGCCTGCCGGAGGCGCTTCGCTCGATCTGGAAGTAATGTGTAAATTGCCTAAAACCTATCGAATTTTCATGCAATTTCCGTTATAGATTTGGCGTCTTTGTATGAGTACAGATAATGATACACGCGCGTGAAATCCTCTCACACTGAATTGGATTGTGTATTGTATTATTTGGGTATTTTGCTTGTATCATAGTATCTTGTTCTTCTATATTACACATAATATCAATTTCTAACTGCCAGCAATAGCTGTAACAAATATGTTACACAAAATAAACTATTTTATTTTATTTCATTCTGTTTGAAAGGAACAGTAGCCTGAGCACGAACCACTATTGTATCGACAACGTATCGACTAAATGTCAAAGCTGACACTTTTTGTACAGTAATAAGTATGTAATTGTATAATAATAAGATACGTTCTCGATAAGATAGCGGTTCATGTTAACCCCCCAGGATAGTTTTAATATTTAAATTTATCGAGAATTTTTTTGAGTTCTCGTAATGTTCTAAGTGTTTTTCCGACTTTTATTTCCAGCGGTTTCATGACCTAAAAGCTCTGGCAGCACTCGAATTTTGACGAAGCACCCAGACTACCGGTAGGTATATTTTTATCGCGTAGCTGCTTTATGTTTACAGTGAAACTAAATGGCCGCAGTGCCCGGCGCAAGGCTATTCCATTTACGATCTCAACATACATTACGTTTATTATGTACGATTTACGTAACAACAACAATTTGTTTTTCTGTTCTGCTATCTGCAGACTTACATGTGTGATCGCCGAATATTAGCGGAATGAAATTCTTGCCTATTCTGGTTAGGTGAGACCGCCCGTGTAACACGACAAAGGATAAAATTACAACAAACTCCCACGCTTTGGTTACACAAGATACCTTTTATTTATAACTAGCGACCCGCCTCGGCTTCGCACGGGTAGCATGTAATTATACATATAACCCTTCCTCCTGAAACACTCTATCTATTAAAAAAAACCGCATCAAAATCCGTTGTGTAGTTTTAAAGATATAAGCAAACATACATATAGACGCGGGAAGCGGAAAGCGACTTTGCTCTATACTATGTAGTGAAGGATCGTAAGGCAATGATAAGAAGATGTCATTGTTTTATCGCATATGAAATTTCCTATTTTTGATAAAACGCTGATTCTTTTCATTGGAAGTGCCATTACGCAGAGCAGGATTTCGCGTACCAAAAGGTACTTTGATTATTATTCTTTACTCCGTAGCCTCTTCTAGTTAATCCGTTAGACCCAATATCGAGTCAAAATGAGCACAGAGTAGTACTTACTGGCCTGATTGCGTTACCCAGTGCTCAGAGAGCTCATCTCATCCTATAGTGCTTAAGTGCCCCGTAAATAATGCTCTCTGAAGATTCTTAGGTCAGGTCTTAAGCCTTAGGCCAACGCAAACTGGAGCAGCGCAGCTAGAAATATTTTTGTTTGAGTATCATTCAACTAAATTTGCACGCGGACGAGTTACTCCTACTATGCATTGGACGGCTCCCCTTATTTCACGTCTCTATACGTAACCTGCGTCTTGCTTTATTTTTTACTAGCTTTTATTTTGGGAATGTTTTACGCGTTTTTTTTTAGGGTACAAACTAAATCTTAATCTATTCAGTTTTTTAGGCCTGATTGAGGCTTAAGAGGCTCCCAGTCGCTGATTGCTCTTTTTCGAAACGAAAAAAGAAATACTTCTGAACAAGCCACATCTCCTATTTTTATAAGTATATTACTTCAGGTTCCTACCTAGATTTCTATTAAGCTGAAAACATAATAGCAGAAACTTTTCACGATAAAGATATTATTTCAAAATGATACGTTTTAGAATTTATGATCGAAATATTTTATATACCTACTATTAAAATCAACTTGTGATTTATTGTTAAAGATAGGTAATTATGTAGATCTACAATTCTATTAGAATAGATTTTTGATAAGTAATTATACATAATTTATATCATTAATTTATTCGAAAAGCTAAGGCGGACCACGCTCCGACGTGTGTTTGTCGTCATTGCAGCGGTCGGTAGGAGTATTTATCGAAGTGATTAAAGATGGGTACATCTTTATTCACATATACTATACATTATAAAATAGGAAATGTGGCTTGTTCACAAGTATTTCTTTTTTCGTTTCCAACAAAAACAATCGTCGACTGGGAGCGCCTTAAACACACAAACTTTCGCGTTTTTATTATTCCTCAGATTAATATTGCATAACTTTGGCCTAATAGTTAGGATAATTTGCTTCAAATCAACGTTGTTCTGAAACTACTGAACCGCTGAGCATGAAGAATGTGAGCGAATGAAGCTAAAATGGTGTATAAAGATCTATACCAAGAAACTGTAGTTCGATCCGTGGTCTCTGCCAAATAGGTAATAGATAATAAGTGTAAATAAAAATAATAAAATATTTACAACCTTCGGATCGTATCTACATTTTTAAATCTGGAAGAAGAAGAACTGAGTTGCGAGACTTGGTTTTTTTACATGTTATGTTATTGATATTACGTTAACTTGTTCAAAGTAACATAATAGGCACACACACACACACAAGGCACTGATTCCTCTAAACAATTTTACTCATGTGTTAATACTGATTTGACTCTGATCTTTTCCAAGTTATTTAATTTATTTCCTAAGTCAATAAGAATTAAAAAACGTTAAACGTTATAATACGGTAAAATGTAATAGAACGTCATGTTTGAACGTGATAACGTTCGAACGTCGATTACCAATTTATTCTGAATTTGAATGGGTGTACCTTTCAAAAACAACTTTTTACGCATTTGGCTTTTAAAATCCCATATTGGTTCCCTGACTTTATATAATAAGCAAAAAGCTAATGACGTTAACAATTTAGTAATATTGCAATCATTTAATGTTGACGAACTTGGTGGGCAAGTGCCATCGACTACATAGTGAATGAATCATCTTGAACCGGCCAATCAGAATGCACTTTTTTCCACTCCCACCGTACCGTACTGCGTTTTTTTTATGGTTTTGGGATGTTTTTCATATTTTAATGTAGTCTATCATTTATTCGGGCATTATATCTACATCTACAGCAAATTTCAACTTAATCCGTTTTGTCGTTTAGGCCTGATTGAGGAACAAACATACTAACAAACTCACAAACTTTCGCATATATAATATTATTAGGATGTCGCCCGTAGGGATGACCCGCGTAAAATATTGCAAGGCAAGTTGCAGGACACTGTGCAACGTTGCGTCACGTAGATTGAGCATTGCGGGACAGAATGTCTCCAGGTGTATTCTTGGCTTAATAAAACAAGCGTTTTCGGTCACCCGGTTGATTCAACAATGCCGTAACTCCCATCTTCTCATCTCTATTAACCAGTAATGTTGCTATACTCGGATACGAAAATTACTGTAACAAACTTTTATATTGCTGTTCTATTATGTGTGTTGTTTATTTACCACTGTTTTAACGAAGAAAATTTGTTTGTGTTCGCTTAAAGTGGGAAACTTCTCATTATGGGTAAACTAAGCTAAGGCTTTAAATTAATTTGTGTACTTACGCTCGCTTAAATTTAATACAAATACAAAATGGCAACTTTTGTGTATTCAAATGGAATGAGTAGATACGTATTATTATAATAAATTATTTTTAAATAAGGGAAAATATGTATAATCACGTTACAAAGAGTATTGCTATTACAAAATCATTATTGCACATGGTATAAATAATGTACCCAATTATTATTTTAGTCTAGCCAATATAGCAGGCTAATGAGTAATTTAACATTGACCTACACTATTAACGAAAAACAAATTACTAGAATATAATTGTCTATTATAATATTAAACATTTGTGTGATGAACATAGATGTTTGTTCTGTCTGGGTGTTACTATGTATAATAAGTATATAAGTATTATATCAGTTACCTAGTTCCCATAGTACAAGCTTTGCTTAGTTTGGGGCTAGATGGCGTTGTGTGTAAAGTCCGTCAATATTTATTTATTTATATGATTATGTCTCTAACGATAACTCAAAAGGTTTCGTGCTTTTGAACCGTCGACGATCTGTTGTATGGCGTATCATGTATTTTTAAATAATTTATGCTTGCCAAAATGTTTGCATACAAATCGCTAGTTCATACTGTACTGAAACAACTTTTACTTAATCTTGTAAAATGCAATTTTCCAAGAAAAGCAATTCTAAAGGTCCATTCATATTATACGAAGACGGACGGACCTGAAAGGGATATTTAAATAAAGCTCAATGTTCAACCTAGTTATTGCGGAATTTGTTGGACCGTTCGTAAAACTTTTAAGTTTTCACTATAATTTTCATGGTTTAAGCTTGACTTGGGTCCGACCTGATAGGGTCAGATTAGGATTTTTAATCCTCCACGTTCATTGCTATACCTACTATCACCAGGTATTCTTGGTTAGAACGCTAATTAAGGTGATATGTGAAATGCTTGGTTTTTTGTATGGCCTGAGTCTACCCGGATAAGACGGAAAAAGTAATAAAACTGCATTATCTTGAAAACCGTCACACTTAAAATGAAACTGTCTTTAATTTACTTAGCTAGTATAATTATCTAACGAATTATATAAAAATGAACTGTTTAGCTATTCATAAGATAATTGATTGATTCAGGCGTGACTTTGCGGAAATCCATTTTAAAAAACTAAACGGACAAAGATATATAGCTGATATTGGGTTGGACTCTTTGGGAGCAGATTGGCGGAATTTGTTGCTATATATCTTTGTCCGTTTAGTTTTTTTTTTTTTAGCTATTCATAGTTTTAATTAATAACGAAACTAATATTTTTGAAGAGCCAACTTTGATAAATAAATCTATAGAGAAAAGTTTCACCAATCGTATTTCTGTCTATAATTTACCTAGATTATATCCTTAAGTTATCTTTGTCATAAAAAACAAATCTGTATGTCATGCGGTTTTTGAGAAAAAACGATTCTGCATTCATCAAAAACGTTTATTACTCATCTTAAGAATGCCCCGGATCTTTGGCATCAAACACATGTATTATTGTCAAGACAAGAAACAAAAGACACGCGTCAAGCATCCAGCGAGGTGTGAAGCATACTTGACAAGAATGAAAACATTAAAAATTACATAAAAATACTTAAGTCCCGTGCTATTAATATGCTCAAACTTGTGTTTTAGTTTATTTAACAACTAGCCTACCCGTGACAGACGTTGTTCTGTCAAATTTCAATAATCGATTACATAAGACTGAATGTTTTTAGTCTGTGATTTCACATTTTTTGGACACCAGCGCAATCTACCAAAATCGGGATGATTTTTTTAGCGTTTTTTTTATCGTTTTGGAGATGTTTTTCATATTTTAGTCCATGTTTTATTCGGGCATTATATCTACATCCGTTTTGTCGCTTTATGATTGAGGCACATACAAACATAAAATATACATACAATAAGAAATACATACACATAATAATATAAGAATATAAGAATATACATACATAAAGAATAAGAAACATACATACAAACTTACAAACTTTCACATTTATAATATTATTAGGATTCTACTTTTACCATCTACTCTCTGGATGGTTTGATGCGAGTAACTTGGTAAGCTGTGCTTCAAATCAGTAGCATTTGCACCCTATAAATCAAACCAAGGAAGTTGCGGCTTCATTAGCATTGTAAAATACGTTCAACCCAAGAGCCAGATTGTAACGTTCATTGTTTAACTTGCACACGTTGGTCTACTCGAGCACCTACCCAGAGCTATTGTCAACAAAGATCGTCATCAGCAGCCTATTGATCCCATTGACTGGCCTCGCAGCTCAGTTGGTAGTAACTCTGCCTTCTGCGCTGTAGGTTGTAGGTTCGATCCCCACCCAGAGCAAATATTTGTGCAAACTTACAAAAAAAACTTGAGAGGTGTCAAGGGACACCCGGATGGAACGAAGTTCTCACAAAATAACGTGGGACAAGGGAAGGGGAATCAACTTTGACTTCGACTTCGACTTCGACTTCGACCTCGACCTCGACCTCGACCTCGACCTCGACCTCGACCTCGACCTCGACCTCGACCTCGACCTCGACTTCGACTTCGACCTCGACCTCGACCTCGACCTCGACCTCGACCTCGACCTCGACCTCGACCTCGACCTCGACCTCGACCTCGACCTCGACCTCGACCTCGACCTCGACCTCGACCTCGACCTCGACCTCGACCTCGACCTCGACTTCGACCTCCACCTCCATCTCGACCTCCACTTCCACCTCGACCTCGACACAATTAATAGATATACTATAGCAAAAAAGTGTCGTGACAACTTTTCGTGACAACTTTTCGTAAGAATTTTTTCCGTCTAGCCCCCTTTCACAACGCGCGATAAGGAACTTCGTCCCAAAAAGTATATAAGTATTCTTCTATGTATTTGGTTCTCATAGTACAAGCTTTGCTTAGATGGCGCTGTGAGTAAAGTCCGCCAATATTTATATTTTTTTTATTATTATAGAAACTCGGGTTATACTGGACTGAAAGCATTGTGCTTTTTTTGGTGAGGTTTAAGCCGCATTTTCACTACACATGTCCTGCGACATTGTCGCTCGACACGTCGACATCGACATGACGGACGATAGTCTCTCTGCAACATGACCTAGTCCAAATGCGGCTTTAAGTGAGTACCTATTGTGCTGGAGGTTTTATAGCTTTTGACTTCTAGTCTAGGTACATAAAGACCTTTTCATTAGAATATATTAGTACCCAATGGTAGGGTTGTTAGGTTTTTGACCCGAAATGCCTAATGTCTACGCCACCGTAGCCTTACCAGTAAACATTTTGGAAGTCAAATTCAAATTCAAAAATCATTTATTTCAATTTAATCTCAAAGATCACTTTGAAACGTCTTAGCCTAGAAGAATCAGGCAACAAACACGGCTTGGTATCTACCTCTTTTTTTTTCAATTATCCTTTCCTTAATGCTATGGAGAGCTCCAGTGTGGTGCCGATCGAACAAGGTTTAGGCTCTCTAAAAATAACATTACGTAACGAAAGCAAAGCATAGTTTTATTCCTTCAAATTGAATACAGACAACTTCATAAAACAAACACGGCTGCTTTTGGTTCACGCGTTTAAGCCGATAAATAACAAGATGCAAGATAAATAACAGAAATAAGTCCAACAGAAACCTGAACTGACAATCCTGAACTATTGCTTTGTGGATTTTCAAAGACAAATATATTTTCTATTAGCAACGTTTAATTTATTTAATGGCTCGTGTAACTTTTCGCGTCAAAGTTGAGCGATAAACAAACGTGCAAACTCAAACAACAGACACTCCGGAGACTCTTGTTTATTTTGTACAAAGCTTGCAAAGTTAATGAATGACCGAACAAACCGTGATATTTCACCAGTTTTATTACTGAGTGATATTCTCGAGATATCTCTACAAACAACTCAAATAATTTGTCGTTCAAAAAACTAAAAACAAAACCGATTTCATGTTTATAAATAACAATTGTAGTGGGGGGGGCTCCCCCCTCCGCGAGATCTAGGGTCTCCTACCCCGGATAGGCCTCCACTCGGTGTATGCCAATGAAATAAGGGCAAGTTCTATAGTTGAAGACCACTATCACAATACATTTTGAAGGTTTATCTCGATTTAACTGGGATCTCATTATCAGATACTGACTTGGTGGTAATAAGACAACATCAGAAGTAATAATAATAATAATAATAATAATAAAGCCATTTATTCAGACATAAAAGTGAAACGTAAGTACAAAAAAACAAAAAAAATAGGTGCTAATGGTAAACTATTCTATTACTACATTTTATAAAACTAATTACTTAAATTATTTATTACCTAATTATAATGTTAACCTAAAATAATATTTTTTTTTTTTTTTTTTTTTTTTTAGTCTGTGTGCCCTTTGGCATAGGCCTCCTCCAATTCCTTCCACTTTCCTCTTTCGCTTGTGATCCTTGTCCACAGTTTTCCTCCTGTTTCCTCAATACGTCTTTCCATCGTTTGTATTGCCGTCCTCTACTTCTTTTACCATTTCTTGGGTGCCACACTGTTATTCTTTTACTCCACTTGTCGATACCTCTTAGCATGTGTCCAGTCCATCTCCACTTCAATGTTTTTGTTTTGTTGATTACGTCTGTCAGCCTAGTTTCGTCCCTTATTTCTGTGTTTTTCTTCCGGTCCTGCCGCCTGACGCCGAGCATGCTTCTCTCCATGGCTCTTTGGCGGTTCACTAATGTTTCACCGACAAACGTTACGCAAATCTTCATTTCAAAACCAACGATTCGTACACTATTAATTCCACAAATATATCATTCCGCAAATGTATAATTTCGCAATCCAACGGGTCGTATACTATTTATTTCAAAAATGTATCGTTCCGCAAATGCATCGTTTCATAACTCAACGCTTCGATTCATTTTATTTAGCAAACATTTTATTACGCAAACGTATAACATCACAACATTTTACTTCGCATATAGTTTATTCTACAAACATATTTTTTCACAAATGTGTTTTTTTTACAAATATATCATTTAATAATAAACAAACGTATAAAAAGACGTACGATACAATGTTTGAAATGATGGTGGAATACGGAGCAGAAATTAACATTGAAATCAAGCCAAAAGTTTGCATATTAGATTTTGAAAAAGCTGCCATAAATAGCTTGAAGTCAAATTTTGAGAATGTAATCCAGCACGGCTGTAATTTCCATCTTGGACAAAATAATTTACAGTTAAGTTTTAATTCTATACATTTTATTATCTTACTAAATATTAAGAGGTAATGGTTAATTATTAAATGACCTCTAAAGTTAATTACATTAAACTAGTAAAATAACAGCATTTCGGTTCTGGCACTCGCCGGCCGCTGCCGCGGCACGCTCGCTTCGCTCGCTCGGCTCGTGCGGCGGGTCACAGTTCTAACCTAACCTAACCGACAGTGTCGTTTGTGGTGGTGATGTTTTTTGAATAGGCACTACATTAATAAAAACTAGTTGATTCGAAATATTGTGCAATTTATTTTATTTTACCTCAATATTAAACCATGCATATCACATCTTAGTACTAGTAAATTAGCACGTAAATTAAGTATTTTTTTTAATAAAATATGTTTTCGAAACATTGCATTTGGTTAGCGAAGTGTTGGTTTATGAATTGATATAGTTATGATATGAATTGTTTTTGAAATAATATGTTTTGAACTGAACATTTGCGTAATGAATACTATGCGATATGAATTATTTATGATGTGATGAGTTATGAAATTAATAGTTTTGTAATAATACGTTTGCCAAGTGAATTATTTATGTTGTGATGTAGTTGCGGAAAGTTGAGATTTGAAACGAAAGGGTTCCGAAACGTTGGTTTTGTAATGAAGAGTTTTGAAACGTTTGTCGGTAAAATGAACGGGTACCCTCTTTGGCAGGTCGATAGTTTGCGGAGTTGCGTGTTCGTGGGAGCCCAGGTTTGGCAGCCATAAGTGAGTACCGGCAGAATACAAGATTCGTATAGTTTTCTTTTCAATTTTATATTGAAAGATTTATTTTTCATCACTTCCTTTAGTGACCAGTATCGCTTCCAGGAATGGGCTATCCGTCGGTTTACTTCTTTTTCGCTTTGGTTTTTAGTGGAGATAACTTGCCCTAAGTATGTGTATTCGTCTTGGTAGTCTATACATTTGTTCATCACTGTTATCTCTACTTTCTCACTATTGGTTAGTAGTTTGGTTTTTTCAGCGTTTATCGTAAGTCCTATCTTAGCGCTTTCTTCTACCAAGTCTTCCATCATTCTCTTTAGGACTTCAGGTGTCTCTGAAAACAAGACCACATCGTCGGCAAATCTAAGGTGTGTTAATCTGACTCCGTTGATGTTTATTCCCAGATAGTCCCATTTCAACTGACGAAAAACGCTCTCTAGTGTAGCTGAAAAGAGTTTGGGTGACAGTGGGTCACCTTGCCGTACTCCTTTTTCAATTTGTATGGGGTTGCTTTGCTTTTCTAATAAAATTCTTGCCGAGCTCGTGGTGTACACATTTTTGATAATCCTGATATACTTATTTTCTACTCCCTGCTCTTTTAGCGCCTGCCATATCTTGTCGTGTTCAAGTGAGTCGAACGCTTTGTTATAGTCCACGAAGGAGCAGTATAAAGGTAGGTTATACTCGTTGAATTTTTCAATAACTTGTTTTACAACGTGCAGGTGGTCTATAACAGAGAAACCGCTTCGGAATCCTGCTTGCTCAATAGGTTGGTTGTCGTCCAGTGTACTAGTAAGCCTTTTGAGTAGTACCTTGGCGAAAATTTTGTAAATGTTAGACATGAGACTAATTGGTCTATAGTTGTTAATATTGTAAATGTCCCCTTTTTTGTGTAGAAGCACTATTTTGGATTCAGTCCATAGAGTCGGTATCTTTTCCGTTGTAAGGACTTCGTTGAATATCATAGTTAGTATCTTTGCTGATGTAATTTTTGTATGCATTATTACCTCATTCGTTATGTTGTCCGGTCCCGGTGATTTGTCTTGTTTCTGTGTTTCTATTGCCTTTTCTACTTCTCTGACAAGAATTTCTGGTGTGTCTAGCTTGTTACTTTGTATATTTACATTTTCTCCTTCCTTTTGTTGTTTGTATAGTGCTTGATAAAATTCTGTAGCAATGTTTAATATGTCTGTTCTTTTTGTTTTATCGAATCCGGTTTTATTCTTTAGTTTAGGAATCCAATTCTTTTTATCAACAAGGTTTTTGTGGGCTTTTCTGATTCCCCCAGATTTTATTATATGTTCTTCAATTACTTCTCGTCTGTGGTTTTCTCTTTCTTTCCTCATATTTTCCCTAATGCATTTACTTAACGTGGCAATTCTTGATCTAATTTCTTAAGATGCATTGAAATTAACGGCTACAAGTTAGCGTCATATTATTGTAGAACTCAAATAGATCGTGGTGGGTCATGTTTATACGTAAAAAACTCAATAAAATGTGTAGAAAATATTGATCTGACATCCTTATCGGTGGAAAGATTTTGCGAAATATCAGCAATAGATTTAGTAGACTTTAGTTTAACTATAGTATGTATTTATAGGACTAATTTGATCACAGTCAATGAATTCCTTGAGAAGTTTGATATCTTGCTCGATAAGATTAGTGCACTTGGACTACAATGCATAATTGCCGGTGACTTTAACATAAACTACACGGGAGGTATAAACAGCGATGTAAAAAGACTGACAGATCTACTTTCGGCCCATAATATGTCGAATCTAGTTGATTTCGTAACTCGACCTAGTAGTTCTACAAGCCTTGATCACGTATATAGCAACCTAATGACGGGCACCGCAAGTACCACGCCCGTTATTACCAACTTGAGTGACCACATCGGCATAAGATGCGAGGTGATCCGCGCTAGAAAACAGCCATCATCGAACTGTTCTTTTGTACGAAGGTTTAGTAATGCAAATAAAGCGAATTTCATAGCCTCCATTGAAAGCATCGACTGGAACGAAATACTGACTAGAAATATTTATTCATCTGACATTATCCGATCAATAAATAACATTATTAAAAATAAATTTGACATATGTTTTCCAATCAAGAAAACTTATAATACTCAAAAAGAGACATCTTGGATCACTGCGGACATTAGAAACTATAGATTATTACTATTTGACATTATTAAAATCAGTAAATCAATATCGAGTAACGAATCGATCCAAACGTTGCTAACGAATATGAACAAGCATTACGATATGCTACTCAATAGTAGTAAGCGTAAATATTATGCGGACTTAATTAAAATTAGTAAAAATACCTCAAAATCAATGTGGGGTGTAATCAATAAGGAAAGAGGTAAGAATAACACCCTGCATCTTGACTTTACTGACGTGGTTGTGGGTTCCGATGGGTCTAGTTTTAAGACTAAAAAGGACGTGGTGAACGCGATGAACGCGAGGTTCCTAAGTGCGGCGGAGGCGTGTGGCGCGCCGTGCGCCGACGTCGCTGGCGCGCGTCATGTACTGCGCTCAGCACGCGCGTCCGCTGACCGCTCGCTGAGACTGCAGCCGTTCACTGCGCAAGAGGTGTACTCGATTGTGACCACCCGGATACCTCCAAAGGTGTCTAGAGATGTGTACGGCATTTCAATGAGGCTCCTTCGTTCGGCTATAAACGTACTCGCTCCAGTCCTGGCCCACGCGTATAATCGTTGTATCAGGGAGGGCGCATATCCAGCATCTATAAAGATAAGTAAAATCTCTCCCTTGTTTAAAGGTAAGGGAAAGCGAAGCGACATAGATGGCTATCGACCCGTATCTATTATACCCGCTGTCGCAAAAATATTTGAAAACGGTCTGAGTGCTCGACTCACGACTTTCCTGTCATCTACAGGCGCCCTCTCTGATCGGCAGTATGCATACCGTGAGGGTCGATCGACTACATCGCTGTCGCGGAAAGTCGTCGGCCTCATCGTTGCCGCTCGTGAGAAGAAACAGCACGTCGCAGTGCTGTGCTGCGACTTATCAAAGGCGTTCGACGTTGCAGACCACGATACTCTCGCGGTGAAACTGCGGCATTACGGGATCCACGGCCCAGCGCATGCCTTGCTTTCGGATCTTGTGAGATGTCGAACTCAAGTGGTACTGGGGAGTGGCACCATTTCGGATTCGCTTGAGACAAAAATGGGCGTGGCACAGGGATCTTCTGTCTCGAATATTCTATTCTCGATGCTGCTCAACGACCTACCAGAAGCTATAACGGAGGCCGAGGTACTAATGTACGCCGATGACGTAGCCGCCGTGGTCACTGCGCCATCAGTCGATCAGCTAGAAATAAACCTAAACAGCACGGCAACGCAACTAGCAAAATGGTTTAGAATGAACGGTCTTGCCCTTAACCTGAGCAAGACGCACTATTTACATTTTTGCCTATCCGGTCGTACAGCGCGTCCCATGTCGGTGATCATCGATGGCAGGACTATAGATCAGGTTAAATGCACCGAATTTTTAGGTTTCCAGATTGACGGAGGGCTGACTTGGGCAAGTCATATCCACAAGCTATGTGGCAAGCTAGGCAGTGCTTGCTACGCGCTGGGCCGCGTGGCGCGGGCGGTCCCCGGCGACGTGGTCCGCGCATGTTACTTCGCCACGGTGCACTCGCTGCTGCAATACGGTGCCGAGCTATGGGCGCGCGCCGCCGACTGGGAGCGCGCGTTCAGAATGCAAAAAAGGGCCGTAAGAGCAATCGTGGGCATCCGGAGCGATGAAAGCGCAAGACCGTACTTCAAGAGCTTGGGTATTCTTACGCTGCCCGGAATAGTCATTTACCAAGTGGCCGTCTACGTGAAAACTAACCTAGGGGTTTATGTAAGGCACGGCGACTTGCACGCACACCACACTCGGAATAGGAATAAACTCAAGTCGTTGTCGCGAACACTTACGAAATCATCAAAGCTGACACATATTATGGGTCCATCTGTATTCAACAATCTTCCTGATAGCGTCACAGAGGCAGCCAACTTGGTTGAGTTTAAAAGAAAACTGAAACGCTGGCTTATCGAGCGAACCTTCTACAGTTATGAGGAATTCATTGACAATAAGTATTAATGCAAATGTATAATTATTGTAATTTAATTTATCTGTGATATTGAAAAATGTTACTTAAGTATCATATCTTATGTATAACAATAATGTTTGACCTATAATTATGATTATCAATAAATAACTATTATGACTATTATTATGACTATTATTCTTTTTATTTATACTTATGAAGTGTTTTCGTTCTTCGAGAAGCTTCCTTATGTCTTCTGTTATATAATTATGTTTATCATTTATTTTTGCTTTATTTAGTTTCTTTTCTTTTGGTTTAAATGTTTGTTCAATCAGGTTGTATTTATCTTGGAAATTAAGTTGTTTTGTTCGACTTTCGTAGTTGGTGAAAAGGTCCTGTAGACTTTGATCTAGGCTTTGCAATTCGTTGCTTCCCATCTTTCGTTGTGAGGCGTGGTAGTTTCTCCTAAATGATCTCTGAGGTCTTGATTTTAAATGTGAGTTTACCATTCTGTGGTCTGAAAAGAAGTTAAACTTGTTTAAGACATTTATATCTTCAAAATTATTTGGTTTGTTTGTTAGGATGAAGTCTATTTCATTTTTTGATCCACTAGGAGAGGACCACGTCCATTTTCTGTTTTTTGGCTTCTTAAACTTGCTGTTTAGCACTGACAGGTTATGTTCAAAAGCGAATTGGACCAATCTCTCGCCGTTAGTGTTCCGTTTTCCTTCTGTGAATGGTCCCACAAGCATATCTTCAAATGCTTGCCTGGTTCCAATTTGGGCATTGAAATCGCCCATTACTATCAAGTGTTTGTGTGCGTATTTTTTTATTGTGTTGTTTAGATCATTGTAGAATTTCTCGACATCCTTAGCTTTTTCTTTATTTATAGGTTCTGTGGGTGAGTAGGTTTGGATTATAGTCCATGGTTCTTTGTAGCCCTGCAGCGTTATGTTTAGGACCGCAATTCGTTCTGAAATACCGATCAGTTCTTTTATGTTATCTCTGTGGGCATCTTTGATGACAAAGCCTACCCCATACAGCCCGGGTGTTTCTCCTAAATGATAAAGCAAGAATTTTCCATAGTCTTCTATTCGTTCCCCTTCTCTTCGTACTTCACAAATACCGAGTATGTCCCAATTTGTATCATCAAGTGCTAGCTCTAGTTCAAGAAGTCTTTCCCTAGATAACAATGTTCTTGTATTCAGTGTAGGAACACTGAATACAAGAACATTGTTATCTAGGGAAATCAACAAAATACTTATATATAGGAATATATAAGTATTTTGTTGATTTTGATTTTCCGTGATTTTGAGTTACCGAAATTGGAGGGTTTTGGTCGTTTTCCTCCGCGGTGACCAACCGTGTTGGAGGAAGGAGAGGGGTCGTGTGCTTTGATTGCTATTGTTGATGTTTAGTATTTACGTTGGTTGTATTTACGTCTGCAGAGTCTGTGCAGTGTTCGCTTAGTACCGCGCTGGTAGAACGCGAGGGAGTCCAGTAGGATGACAATTTATTCTTCTTTTGTGCTTGACCTCTTTTTATTTCCTTTGTTTCTTTGATAATATTTATTTGTGGAGGTGTTTGGGATAGAGCTCGTTTCGTATTTCTTGATGGTGATTTGATTTCCATCTGGTTGGAGGGCAATATTATAAGCTTGTCATATTTTATTAGTACTCTGTTTCCCTTTTCTTTTTCATTCTTAGCTTGTTCTATAAGAGTTTTCCTTTTTGCTAATACCTTAGGAGGATAATCCTCTGAGATCGAGTAGTTTGAATTTTCCAGTGTTTTCCATTTCTTCTGAACCTCTATTTTCCTCCCTAATGTAGTGAATGAAATTATAATTGGTCTGATCCTTTCACCCTTCTTTCCGACTCTTCTCAGTGCTTGTATTTCGAATATTGTACAATTAACTTTCATTGTGTTATTTAGAATTGTTAGTACTATACGTGTGAGATCATCATAAGTACGTTCCTTTTCTTCCACTCCAAATATGATAACATTCCGTTGCCTCTGTGTCCTTTCGATTGTATCAATTCTCTTTTCTTGAGATGCGTTCTCTTCTTCAAGCCGTTTTATTTTTGACTGTGGGTTTTCAACAATTTTGTTCATGCTGTTGTTTATGTTTTTTGTTATGTTCGTTTCCATATCTATAAGAGAACTTTTTGTACTTGTAATGTCCATTTGGAGTTTTTGAAACATTTCTCTCACCTCCTCCATTGTGTTTATTATTCTTACTTGCGCGTTTGATTGTACTGCGATTCTATAGAAAAAATTTATCGCACAAAAAGTCTTAAGCGCGCTGGAGCTTGAACCACCAACCGTCGTCCGTGCGATGTACAGAAGCGGTCCTGTTACCGCTATACTAGCGGGCTAGTTACGTAATTGACGAAATTATGTTTCACTTATCTTGATGGAAAGAATTCTACTTTGTTAGAAGAAAGTTTTATTTTGCTTACACCGTCAAATAAAAATAAAACATTCGAAATTTTTGCACAACCACTTTTTTGCACTTGATACAATCCATGTAGAAACTGATTATTGTCTTGTTTTAATGTGATCTTCCGATTGACACTCTTTGTTCACAATACCTGAGGCACACTTCACTAGGAATTGTGTTTTTTTTTACGTTTTTGATGAGTTCTTTTGCACTTTTGTTAACTTGGGTTTGTTTGTTTTCCTTCGAGTTTGTAGTGGAAATAACAGTTTCACTAGGTAATTGTAAGATAATGGTCACAATTAAATTGTTTTTGCACTAGTTAACGCACTTATTATAATTTTAATGTTTTTTTAAAGACGGGACTAATGTTGCTTGTGCGACTGTAGCGACCTCTCACCACACATCAGAAGTATAGGCTTTCAAATAAAAAAAAAAAATTTTAAATCCGTTCACAAACGCCGGAGTAATCGCGTAACATACACAAAAAAAAAAAGAAGAAAAAACATACAGGCGACTTGAGAACCTCCTTTTTGAAGTCGGCTAAAAATATACGTCAAAATATAATCTTTCAAAAATGCAAATGTGCACATTGTATGTAGTTTAAAAAATATGCCTAGTATAACTGTTTTATAAGTAAAAGTCCTGGGTATTTTGATCGTTCAAAGATTTTGTGAAACGTTGAAGTGTTAAGCTTGAAACCAATAATTGGATTCTGAAGTTTATCTAATTTTCTGCTCGACGCGGCGGCAAGGCCTTATCTTAATCGACAAATCTCTTTTGGATTTCCAAACCTAAATGTTTCCAATTTAAGCTGGTTTTACAGAAAGTTTAAATTAACTTAAGCCTATCCAATGATGAACGGTAACATATAAAATCAAAATCAAACGCAATGATATCGCACGTAGGGACAACGTGAAGTAATTATTGATTTCAAAAGCATGTTATTATATTAAAACCTTTCACATAAACTTATAACTCGTAAAAATCAACACTCGACTCGACAAAACCAAGTAAAAATATTATCATAATTAAATTTTGTTTTGTAGGTCATATTGCATTTCCCATTTCGTTTACTAAATAAAGTCAGTCGTAACCTTTTTCACTTTTCAAGAAATACAGCGTTTGTATGCAAGACCCGGAACCCGTTATAAGAAAAACGAGTGGAGTGACTTTAGCGGCTTAAGGAATTTCGTATGGAGGCCTTATTCAAAAGTTTGTTTACGTACTTTTCGTTAACGCTTACACAGATGAGGTTTTAAGTGGTAGTCTCGATGAAAGACCACATCCATCTAGGTTCCCTTTTTATAGCCTTGGAGTTTACCAACGTATTATAGACAAAACGATGACTGGTCTCATAGCTCGGTTAATAGTTACTCTGCCTTCTGTGCTGTGTTGTATTTGTGTTAAAAACATACTTCGGAGTCTGGGTGCTAGTATGTACGTATTTAAAAAAAAAAAAAAATTGTGTGTGTCAGTTCCGACGCACGACTGGAGTTTACCAGATCGTGCGTAGAGCGTACCCCCACTATAAGATGTTTTGCCATCAGTAAGAGTGAGAGAAAGCATTATAAAGTATAGGCAAAGTAAGGGTACACACTACCCACGATCTAGCTGCACTGCTCACACCAAATTAGAAAGGTGCGCACCAAAAACGTAACGAGGTCATGCGTTCAGTAGATTTTACTACTCACATTTTTTTCATACCCCGGGCGCCTTATATCAAAAACCGATTCTTAAGGAGTAAACTCCAAAAAGTATTCTTTCAGTTATCTAGTTCTTATGGTACAAGCTTTGCTTAGTTTGGGGCCAGATAGCGCTGTGTGATACTGTCCATTAATATAAAGTCCATTAATATGATGGCTGATAGAGGGAAATGGAAGAAGAACATTATGTCGTGCCAACCCCACTTAAGTGGGAAACAGGATAATAATGAGTTTCTGATACCCACGACCACAGTGGCCTGAGCACGAACCACTATCTTATCGACAACGTATCGTCCAAATGCCAACACTGTCACTTTAAAAATAAAAAATAAATAGGATCACAACTGTAATCCCTAAGTACGGTAGACATCCTCTCAGATCTCCAGACGCTTAGATCCTTTGAAGATGCCTAGTGGGGGTAGTCAGAGGCACGTCCAAACATTACATTTGGCACATGCCAACATTTTGCAGTAGTTAGCATTCCATACGTGACAGGTTGCAAGCCCATCAACTGTCACTGTCACTTTTACTGTACAAAAACCCTAGTATCAACCCCCCCAGAATCCTAAGTAGAAGCAACGATTGTCATCACTCACGGTAAATGGTGAGATATAATTTTTGTATCAAGAACAATGGTTCTCGAAGTGACCGCCAGGGGCGCTTTGCCGTGACTTCGATGTTTCTTTATTTGTTTGTTACTCAATCACGTCGTTACCGCTGAACTGATATTATATCGATAATAGGCATTTATATAGATTATGATGTGGGTTTAAACACATGATATTGATCCAGTTACAGAGTAACTGGAACTAATTCTATAATATGTTACACAACTACCAATTCGGCGTAATACGACGAAACATAACCAAAGTTTGTTATGACTGCTCATTTTATTAACCGACGAAAGACGGAGGACCACGCATATCTTTTTACCTGGTGATTCGATTTGAATGTTTTAATAACAGTAATAGTAATAACGGGACCCTTTCACTAAGACTTCGCTGTCCGTCTGTCCGTCTGTCTGTCACAAGGCTGTATCTCATGAACCATGATAGCTAGACAGTTGAAATTTTCACAGATTATGTATTTCTGTTGCTGCTCTAACAATGAATACCCATTAATATAATTAATGTCCTACATTAATATAATTTAAATTGGACCAACTTGGGACAATTCTCTACAAAATAGAAAAATAAAACCGGCCAAGTGCGAGTCGGACCCGCGCACTAAGGGTTCCGTACCATTATCTTTAAAAACGGCAATAAAATCACGTTTGTTGTATGGGAGCCCCACTTAAACATTTATTTTATTCTGTTTTTAGTATTTGTTGTTTTAGCGGCAACAGAAATACATTATCTGTGAAAATTTAAACTGTCTAGCTATCACGGTTCATAAAATACAGCCTTGTGACAGACAGACGGACAGCGAAGTCTTAGTAATAGGCTCCCGTTTTACCCTTTACCCTTTATCCCGGATACAGAAACCTAAAAAGTAATGAAATAGGATCATGGCTGTAATTCCCAAACTGTAAACTGACTGTAAACATTTTCTAGAATCAGAGCGTCTGGAGGTCTGAGAAGATAATATTATCTACCGTCCTTGGGGATAACACACACTATCCTGTTTCATTTGTTTTTTAGGGTTCCGTGCCCAAAGGATAAAAACGAGACCCTATTACTAAGACTCCGCTGTCCGTCTGTCCGTCTGTCTGTCACCAGGTGATAAATAAAATAAATAAATATTAGTGGACATTATCACACAGCGCCATCTAGCCCCAAACTAAGCAAAGCTTGTACTATGGGAACTAGATAACTGATAGAATACTTATATACTTTTTTTTTGTTAATACATACATATATATGATACATAATAACACCCAGACAAAGAACAAACATCTATGTTCATCACACAAATATAATTTGTCCTGGGTGGGGATCGAACCCACAACCTACAGCGCAGAAGGCAGAGCTACTACTAACTGAGCTGTGAGGCCAGATAGCTAGACAGTTGGAATTTTCACAGATGATATATTTCTGTTGCGGCTATAACAACAAATATTAAAAAACCGGCCAAGTGCGAGTCGGACTCGCGCACGAAGGGTTCCGTACTATTATCAAAACTGCAAAAAAATCACGTTTGTTGTACGGGAGTCCCACTTAAATATTTATGTTATGCTCTTTTTAGAGAAATACATCATAATGTGAAAATTTCAACTGTCTAGCTATCACGGTTCACGAGATACAGCCTGGTAACAGACAGACGGACAGCGGTGTCTTAGTAGTCCCGTTTTTTACCCTTTAGGTACGGAACCCTAGAAACATAAAAAATAATTCATAATATCTCATAACCTACCTATTTACCTAACTACGTAGTTAGCATTCCACACGTGACAGGTTGCAAAGCCGTCGCCGCTTTCAAGAATACTAACAGGTTTCCTCACGATGTTTTCCTTCACCGTTATAAACACGTGTAACACGCATGTACATTTTTCGAACAGAAATATCCATTGATGCACGGCCAGGATTCAAACTCGAAATTAATTTGAAATTAATAATATCTACCTAGGTACCTATTTACCTAACTACATGAATTCAATAATTCAATTTCAAACTTTTTAGTCGATCATGTGAAGTACCATCTATTTACCGACTAACTTTACCGATAGTGGTAAAATAGCGCCACCTGCCAGCGGAATGGCAAACCTATTTCATCTTACCTCTCAAACCCCGAGCGGTCGCATGAGGTCGCGAAAAGTACTTATATTAACGTAGTAACATCACATGAAACTAGATGGCGCTGGAATGCAAAAATCAAGTTTGTTGTATGGGAGCCCCCCTTAAATATTTATTTTATTCTGTTTTTAGTATTTGTTGTTCGAGCAGCAATAGAAATACATAATCTGTGAAAATTTCAACTGTCCAGCTATCATGGTTCATGAGATACAGTCCTGTGACAGACAGACAGACAGACGGACAGACAGACGGACAGCGAAGTCTTAGTAATAGGGTTCCATTTTTACCCTTTGGGTACGGAACCCTAAAAACATAATAAAATAAATGTTTAAGTGGGGCTCCCATACAACAAACGAGATTTTTTTTTGCAGTATTTTAAAGATAATGTTATGGAACCCTTCGTGCGCGAGTCCGACTTGCACTTGGCTGGTTTTTACTGTTATGCTAGTACTGGTAATTACAGTCATGATGCAATTTTATTTCTTTTTTTTATATATCTCTAGGGCCGGGCCACTCCAGCGTGTTAAAAATAGTAATAAAAACAATTATTATCAATCCATGATTACAAATCAATAGGCCCAGGCTAGCTTTAAGAGTAAACTCCAGAAACACTTTTATATCGAACTATACCTTCCATTGTTTAAGGTGGAACTAAGAAATTCATAGCATACCGGCACTTTTATTTAGGTATTTTAAAATACGAGCATAGCGGAACTAACCCGGCAGATGTGACTCTGCCTTGAAAAAAAACACCATTTTATTCTCAGTTGAATGACAAGTAACGACTAAGAATACCAAAGTTTGTTGACTCACCTTTTCCTCCAAAACCTAAATAAATTAAACTTGTAGTAAACATAAACGTGGTAGAGTAGTGTTTGTATTAATAAAGTCAATAACAACTTAATGCAGTTGTTCTATCTCACTAAGGCGGGTGGGTAGTACCTATAGATAGTTGTGATGTGTATAAAAACACGCTCTTTTGTGCGTGTTGTACATAATTGTAATGTGTAGACATGCGTTTATATGTGCGTGACTGCGGTTCGGATCGGACGACACCAATCCCCATATTCTTAGTTGTAACCTCGAATCTCCACCTCGACTCGACTTCGAAACCGTGTTTTGATGGTTTTGGTTGATAAAATTACCTCGAGTTTGCCTTTATTCGAGGATTCCTTAGTCAACAGAACTGTCAACTCAAGGTACCTTGAGATGTACCTTGACATTCCACGACAGTTTCTAAACGACGCATGTGACGGTTTGTTTTATGATAAACTCCTCGTAATGACGTAATTGAGGAACCTCCGAAATATAGAATTAAGATACCAAACATGAGATACTTTTCGAGGGAAATTCGACGACCTCATAAGGTTTTGATTCAAGGTAGTTTCAAGGTTACAACTAAGAATATGAGTATAAACGCTACACGCGCAACCCGCCTTCGTGAGATAGAACAACAAATGGAAGAAGATTCATTTAGATCCGATTTTCACGTCCTAGTTCACAGCGTCCCTAAAATAGGCTAGTAACCTGTCTTGTAGGGAATGCTAACTGCTGTAAAATGAGGGTATGTGCCTTCTCTTTTTAGTCGTCTTCGAGGTTTTGAGCGCCTGGAGATCTAAAAGGATGTCTACCGTACTTAGGGATTACAGTCGAGATCCTATTTCATTAATTTTAGTAAACGTAGTAACCCCAAGTACGGTAGACATCCTCTCAGATCTCCAGGCGTTCTGATCCTTAAAGACAACTAAAAGGAGTAGTTAGAGACCCAGCCAAGCATTGCAATCGGCACATGCCTATATTTTGCAACTGTTAACATTAAATGTATGACCAGCAAGCCCATCGCCGCTGTAAATATGAAAATGGCTGTAATCCCCAAACAAGATCGCCGAGCACTCAGAAGAGTGGGTGATACCATACGTTACATTTGGCCCATTAATGCTAGGTATTAGTTAGCGTTTCATTATGTGACAGGTTGTTACAAGCCCATCGCCGTTTATAAGAATCCTAAGCGGTTTCCTCATGATATTTTCCGGGATTCCCTGTAGTCCTATTAAATCAATCGTCCGTAAATCACCATCAATATCAAGTTCCTAAACATCTTTACCATCCATGATTTAACGGATATTTATCGCGTTATTACCTCTTAATATGGGTTCGGATCACAAAAGTAGTTTGAAAGGGTCACAGCCCTTAATTTTTTCACTTGTAAAATCCTTCCATACATACATCGACACCTTCTTGCACCCCCCCAACGGGCTATTTGATAATCAATATAATTATTAATTTTTAATTATTTACTTTGCAGATTAATTGACTGAAATTTTCAGTTTAAGGCGGCTGTTATATTTATGACAGCTCGCATTTTTTGTACTCGGTCGTATTCTGTGGCCGCACACTACGAATAGTGCAAACGCACACATTGAAGCTACTTCACACTTCATTTACCAAGACTAAATAACTAGTCTTGATACTTGAAAATATTTGGTGCAATAGGTATGTCATATTTGTATAGGTAGGTATGTACTTAATAATTTTATAGGTTGCACTTGACAAAAAGAAAATAAATATAGAAAAAAATAATATATATTATAAGACAGGTTACAAATCGTAAAGTGCTACTACACAGTTACTAATATTTGACTGTGCAAAAAATATTTGTTAGGTACCTACTAATAAAATACATTATGACAAAACGGTAAGTATCGTTTTTTTACAAGCTCTTATTTAACTTGCAGTTTATGTACATATTTATGTATGTATGTTTGATAAGGTGGAATCTTGCAACTTAATTTTAAGCAGTTATCCCCAATCGATTGAGCTGAAATTTTGCATACATAATATGGTGACAGCGAGTTGATCTGATGATGGAGTCAGGAGCTGTTCAACGGAACCCTTCACTAAATAGTCGAATTGAGGCAAAACTTTGCATACCTATCAATCTCAATGACAATGTAAAATTATGGTACTAGCAAGCTGGTCTGATGATGGAGGTCGGATGTAGCCATCGGAACTCCTCAACTACACAACATAACCACGTCGCGTTTGGGCTCGTTATTTTTATCTTGACGAGAACTAGAGCACTAGACATTACAAAAGCTTGATTTAAAAAATATATTTTTAATAAAAAAACTTATTGTCATCTAAAATCGATGACGGCACCGTCAACGTTTCGAGTACCACTCACAGAAAGTTTTGAAAGTGAAATACTGATAAAATATGTAGGTATGCTTTTGAATATTGTGTGCGAGCTATGATCTCGAAGATCCATAGACCGCGCGTAGCGAGGGTCAACAAGTTCTGGAATTAAACAGTTATTGTAAAACTTTACTAAATAACCCTCCATAATATTTTCTTTCCAGAAAAATCAAATATGAATTTGTAAAAAGAAATGACCAGCTCTTTTTAAAAATTCATATTTTCCATTGTATTTGTACTAAATGACATCACAAACCTGCAATACTTTTTAAGACCTATCCAAAGACATGGAGAGTATGCGAGAAAAAAAAACATCTGAAAATATGTATTTATTTCTACCACATTGTCGGCGTGACTAATGTATATGCATGCCAAATTACAGCTTTCTAGTACTAAGAGTATCTGAGCTAAGCTGCGGACGAATGGACGAAAATGGCAAAAGTATAAGGGTTTTTTGTAAACTACGAAACACTAAAGAGCACTTTCAGTATTTCGAATTAAACAATTTTTCAGGACACTTTATTATTTTTTTAATATTTAATTATTTGCATCATGTACAACTTAAGTATATGCCATCAAAAACAACTTGTAAAAATAAAAATAAAAAGCCAATTCTCGCAACGCAGCTCAGTTTCTTTTTTTGTCTTTTTTTTGTTGGAACTATGCTCGTGTGTAGTAAACTTAACTTGTGAGATATTGTATAAGTAGCCTAAGATGACCAGAGATAATCTGTCGATGTCAGTCTCTCTTCCCTGTTCACTTGTTACGGCTGGTCGTGTTCTATATCTCTACAATAAAGAATCCATATATATCACCCAGATCGTGTATAATTTAACCAAAAACCCATCAGTTCTTCTATCGTAAAAAGTTGTGAGATTTCAATGTCTGTCTGTCTGTCTAAAAAATGGCCTGAACTGCTTCGAGAAAAGGATGGTACGACTGTGCCGCTTTTTTGCTTGACTTGGCGGGGGCACTACCGTGCCCCCAGATAAACCTTGCTTTGATAGTAACAAATACCGACCTTTTTAGAAGGTTCAACATTTTTGGTTCAATGCGTATCGTATCATTCGTCAGTCATTCATCAGTCGTCAAAATTGATTAATGCTAGATTTGTTGCACACCAGCACTCGGAGTCTTTTTATAGTTTTGAGGATGTTTTTTAATTAAAAATAGCCTATTTATAAGCTAGAGGTATATTTACATCGACAGCAAATTTCAATTTCATCCGTTTAGTCGTTTAGGTCTGATTGAGGTACAAACATCCAAACATACTTAACATCCGCACAAACTTTTAGATTTATAATATTAAAGGTAGATAAATAATAATTATAAATTATATTCATAATCTGAAATTTATGTAATTTTTCTAAATCCAATTATAGATAAAGTATCATTTTTTTCCATCCATGTATAAAAAAACACGCTTGGTAATATAGGGTAGATCGGGTCAAAATGAATACAGGTAAGGATCATGGTACCTTAGAACTTTCATTTCAAAACAGAAATGTATCAAATCAACATTTATAAATATTTATTTAATAGGACTAATTAGGGACACTTCAAAAACCACAGCAAAAGACGTTGTCCAGAAAGTATTATCACTAAAATGGAAATAGGCCGGGCTCATCCAAAGATTACAAAATGAGAGGTGATCTAAAACAATTATGAATTGGGACGCAATACATAAAAAACGAAGAAGAGGAAGGCCTGCTATGCGATGGAATGATGACATCGTGAAAGTAGCAGGCAAAACATGGAGCAGAGCCGCTAGAGATCGGGAAAAAAGGATAGAGCTGGAGGAGGCTTTTACCGCTGAAAGCGGTCCTTACACATAATTTGATATACCTATGCATAGATACATATTTAAGTTAATTTTATATTGTGCAAGGAAATAAAAGCTTTTATTATTTATTATTAATTAGGGACACAACCAGGTTCACATTTTCCTGAAATTTAATATTTTTATTAAAATAACAATCAAATACGAAACATCGGCTTATTTCGATTTTGCTCCGACGTGACGTATGCAAAAAGGTAAAACCGTATACTATTATCATATTGTTTCGAAACCAAACTCGATGAAACGCATCTTCTACAAAAAAAAAACCATCCAACTCTTTCAACAAATCATGCATTGTACCTAACCTTCATCTGTGTGGCTTGCACTAAATTCTTCAAGGCAATATATTATACAAATGTTATCATTAGTTTTGCATGTCCAGTATTTTACCCCGGTATTCCATTATGTAAGACCTCCTCTAAATTCGAAGAAAAATGTGACGTGGACGTGCTTCCCCGAGCGCGTCTGAGCGCTAACTGACGTGCCGACTTGAGGTGAATGTGAGTTTTGTATGGAAAAAATGTATGGAGAAGTTTTATTGCATTTTATATTGTTCATAAATGAAAAAGTAAATTATTTGAAAACAAGATAATGCCACGCGGTATAGAGAAATATAAAATCTACAGTTTCGTATTATTTTCAAATAAAAATATGCTGTGGGTCTAAAGATATTGGTACCTAACCAGACCCCATTTTTCGACATTTTCAGCGGTTCTTGCGACGGTAAAAACGTATTTTTTTGAAAATATTGTATAGAACTGGCCAGTTTTTATTATCTACTATTAAAGATGAATATATTATTAGTAATTTTGTATCATTATATCCTCACAATTGTGATTCCTGGTTTTTAAATCGGTACCTGAAAATCATTGAAATACGTGTGTAACTGTGAGCCGGGCCTTAAAAAGTCAAGAGAATTCTATTTGTCATACAAACGTTTTCATCGCTTTTGGATAAAACCTAATTATTACACAAATTCAATATTTTTATCCTTATTTATTATTTTTTATTACTTTTATTTAGTTAAAATGAATCGCAAAATAATGATGAATTAAGTTATGTCGTTCATAAGCAGAAGCTTGACTACAAAAACCTATATACAAGTATTTTCAAAACGAAATGAGTACAAATTTTATACTCATTTGGTTTTGAAACATACACAAACTTTGTTTAAAACTAAGACGTTAATTTAAATTGTAATGTTGAAGCTAAAAGCTTAGTTTTACTTAGCTCCCACATGAAAAACTTTTACGGGCCTCATAAAGTTTAATCTTAGCGCGAGTCTCGCTGTACATTACCTTAAAAATATAGCTACTAAAATGTGTTCTACGAATTCCAAGCAACTCGAACGTTAAGATCAAAAGGGTTCAAACTTACTTACTGTTGAACGTTTATTTGAAGTTCTTACCACAAAGTAAATAGAGTGCTAAGGAGAGCTGTAGGCGCAATATTTTTTGTTCATAAAGTTACCTACTATTATTCTTGGCGTAAGACAAATTTTCAATGTAATATCTGTAAAAAAAATAACAATTTTTGACCGACGAAAAACGGAGGAGGTCTTAGAGACCAATCTTTTTTATTTTTTTATTTATGCATGCTGTATATTTTTTTATCTGGTGATCCGATTTTATTGTTTTTTTCTATTGTGTAGAAATTATTCCCAAGTTAGTCCCATTTCAATTATATTTATGTAGGACTGACAGTTCCTCCAAAAACAAAAAAACAAATATCGTCCCTTGACTTTGCGATCCTAGGTGACCGTATTCTAAAAAACCGGCCAAGTGCGAGTCGGACTCGCGCACGAAGGGAACCCTTCGTACTATTATCAAAACGGCAAAAAAAATAACGTTTGTTGTACGGGAGTCTCACTTAAATATTTATTTTATGCTGATTTTAGAGAAATACATCATCTGTGAAAATTTCAACTGTCTAGCTATCACGGTTCACGAGATACAGCCTGGTAACAGACAGACGGTCAGTGGTGTCTTAGTAGTCCCGTTTTTTACCCTTTAGATACGGAACCCTAGAAACATAAAAAATAATTCATAATATCTCGTAGCCTACCTATTTACCTAACTACGTAGTTAGCATTCCACACGTGACAGGTTGCAAGCCCGTCGCCGCTTTCAAGAATACTAACAGGTTTCCTCACGATGTTTTCCTTCACTGTTATAAACACGTGTAACGCGCATATAGGTACATTTTTCGAACAGAAATATCCATTGATGCACGGCCAGGATTCGAACTCGAAATTAATTGGAAATTAATAATATCTACCTAGGTACCTATTTACCTAACTACATGAATTCAATAATTCAATTTCAAACTTTTTATTCGATCATGTGAAGTACCACCTATTTACCGACTTACTTTACCGATAGTGGTAAAATAGCGCCACCTGCCAGCGGAATCGCAAACCTTCGAAAAGTACCTATAATACGTAGTAACATCAAATGAAACTAGATGGCGCTGGAATGCAAAAATCAAGTTTGTTATATGAGAGCCCCCCTTAAATATTTATTTTATTCTGTTTTTAGTATTTGTTGTTCGAGCAGCAATAGAAATCCATAATCTGTGAAAATTTCAACTGTCTAGCTATCATGGTTCATGAGATACAGCCCTGTGACAGACAGACAGACGGTCAGACAGACAGACGGACAGACAGACAGACGGACAGACAGACGGACAGCGAAGTCTTAGTAATAGGGTTCCGATTTTACCCTTTGGGTACGGAACCCTAAAAACCAGACAGGAATAGCTATGTTGAGAGAAACGTTTACCTGTTAGCTCTGGTTTGACTATATTTTAATACCTGTTGAATCCCGTGTCCAACGACTCAGATTTAAATGTAAATACTATTGACATACAAATAGAAATTATTTATTTCGTGAAGTAGGTGATAGGTCCAAAATATAGATCTGTCTCCTATGGTAGCTATATAAAATACAATTTTTTTTATTAACTTTTTTATGCCTGTTTGATCCCACATAGAAATCTAAGGTATTTACTAAAACTAGTAGCTATATTATGTATACACAATTACACATCATACTCTGTTAAATAAATATTGGCGGACTTTACATACAGCGCCATCTAGTCTCAAACTAAGCAAAGCTACACACCATACTCTTTGTTTGGCTGTTATTTATAGATCTGATCTATCTCAACAGAACTAACAGCACTTCTCCACAATCACAATGTCATTGGGATTGAAACGTAGGCAATGACAAGCTGTGGAGGATTTCAATGACCGCAAATGTTGGCTAGTTTGTTAATAAGATAACTTTGAACGCTTTAGTTTTGTGTCACAGTTGTGCCTTGGTCAAGAATCGGATTTTGACGACCGCACAAATATTATATAGTTTGCAAAAAAAGTGCAAGTCGGACTCGCGCACGAAGAGTTCCGTACCATTATCTATAAAAACGGCAAATAAACACGTTTGTTTTATGGGAGCCTCACTAAAATATTTATTTTATACTGTTTTTAGTATGTGTTGTTATAGCCGTAATAGAAATACATTATACGTGAAAATTTCAACTGTCTAGCTATCATGGTCCCCGAGATACAGCCTTGTGACAGACAGACGGACAGACGGACAGCGAAGTCTTAGTAATAGGGTCCCGTTTTTACCCTTTGGGTACGGAAACCTAAAAAGATTTCTAACCCCCAATGAAGTAAAAAAGTTATGTTATGTTAAAATCTTATGTGCTTGATGATGATAATGCTTGATGATTGATAGGTGCTTTGAAAATTAATAGCTCCAAAAAAATGTTTTAGTAAGGTTGAGTTAAAAAAAACTGAATTACGATCGCGACTAAGGTAATCCCCAAGTACGGTAGACATTTACTCTTAAATCAATAGGTGCTCAGAACCTTTGAGATGTATATAAAGTTGGTAGACAGAGGCAGGTCCAATCGTTAAATTTGGCACACCCACACATTTGCAGGTTGAAAGACCATTGCCGCTTGTACGAATAGAATTAGAAACTGGTTTCTTTCACTATTTTGAGGATTTCTGTTATTTTCGAATAGAAAAATCCATTGAAGGCTGGGATACGAACCCACAGCCTACGCGTTGAATCTCAAGGTATCTATCGGCCAAAACAGTTTTAAGGGTTCCGTACCCAAGGGGTAAAAACGGGATCCTATTACTAAGACTTCGTTGTCCGTCTGTCTGTCCGTCTGTCTATTACAGGGCTATATCTCATGAACCGTGATAGCTAGACAGTTGAAATTTTCACAGATGATGTATTTTGAATGGCACTATAACAACAAATACTAAAAACAGAATAAAATAAATGTATATATACATATTAACGTGTTTTTTGCCGTTTTTATAGATAAGTTTACGGAATCTTTGTGCACGAGTCCCACTCGCACTTGGCCGGTTTTTTTAATTCTAATTAGTTTTATATTATAAGTGTTCAAAAGCTGAACTTGGAAGAGTTCATTTTGAAGTAGCACAAAAGCCGTTAATGCCGTTTCGTGCCTTTATTTCGAGTCAAATATTTGATATTGCGAAACTTTAGGGTGGAAGCGCCTTAACTTCTTCCGCTGATAGAGATATAAAGTCCGGGCCGAGATGAAGATAAACTGTGGTTACGCCTTAGTTATAAATCTTTCACGAGATAGATAAGGTACGGTCACGTTGTAGCCGTTCCGCTGATTAAATTAGGAAATCGAATTTCGCTGTGTGATAGTCACTGCTCATTAGTCTTTTATAAATACTTACGCGTACTTGTTATAAAAAAAACCGTCCATACGTACCTTTATCTATAAAAAACGGCAAAAAAACAAGTTTGTTGTATGGGAGCCCCACTTTTATAAATATATATATATATTGTTCTGTTTTTAGTATTTGTTGTTATAGCGGCAACAGAAATCCATCATCTGTGACAATTTCAACTGTCTAGCTATCACGGTTCATGAGATACAGTTCTGTGGCAGGCAGACGGACAGACAGACAGACAGACGAACAGCGAAGTTTTAGTAATAGGGTCCCGTTTTTACCCTATGGTTACGGAACCCTGATGATGATGATGTATTTCTGTTGCCGCTATAACAACAAATACTTAAAACAAAATAAAATAAGTATTCAAGTTCTCCCATACAACAAACGTGTTTTTTTTTGCCGTTTTTAATAAATAATGATACGGAAACCTTCGTGCGCGAGTCCGACTCGCTCTGGGTCGGTTTTTTTTTATGTTAGACTAGTGGAAACCTTTGCGACCCCGTTAAATTACGTTTTTAGTGCACCTGTTATACCACCAGGAATATAGCCTTCAAATTTCAAGTTTCTAAAACCAGTAGTTTAGGCTATGCGTTGATAGATCAGAGGGGTTAGCCAAAACTGACACTTTTACTAAACAAAAAGTGTCAGTTTTGACATTTGGATGATAAGTTGTCGATACCATAGTTGTTCGTGCTCAGGCCACAGTTAGTCATTCAGTCAATAACGCAAGAGTTCTATAAACAAATATTTCGATAATTAGTAGCATTTTATACTACACGCGTCTTAGAGCCTCATTTAACAAATTAACTTTGATTCCAGCATTTGTGTAGCATACTTGTATTCCAGGGATGAAAACAATTATACCTTCATTTCCAAGCACATAATAACGTCCAATTAGGGAAATCATTATATCCATTAATATTACTTGAAAATGTTGCGGTTAAATCTGTTTTACAGACTGTGTCAACATTTAGGTTGGTTGTGAAAGTCCGACAGACTACATTATAAAGCAAATACTGGTAGCCAAATCAAATAGTCAATTAAGGTACTTTTTATGCTTTTTAAATAAATAAATAAATATTTGTGGACATTATCACTCAGCGCCATCTATATAGGTAACTGATGGGAACTAGATAACTGATATAATACTTATATACTTTTTTTACGTAAATACATACATTAAACCTAACCTAACCTAGACACAGAACAAACATCTATGTTCGACTAACAAAGTTTTGTTCTGGATGGGAATTGAACCCACAACCTACAGGGCTGAAGGCAGAGTTTCTATCAACTGAGCTGTGAGGCCAGGCACTGTGCTTGACTATCATAGTTGACTGAAGTTGTGGTAGCGCTGTGGGTTGTTGGTTCGATTCCCAATCAGGACACACATGTGTGTTGATCATAGATGTGAGTCATGTCATTAAAAATAGATTATTATGTAGAAACAAAACGATATATTTGTTACTTCACCCCTCCTGAGCTGGGACCAGGTTCATGTAAAACTCTTGTAAAATGACTTTGAAGTTTTCAAATCTCTGGAGTCTTTGGATACACAGATTTAAACTTTTTGCTCCTAAGCACACACAAATATAAGCTACCTACTAGTTAGTTTTTGGCTACTTCAATTATTTCGATAATATTTTGCCAAAATAACGCAGCAAAATGTGTATTAAATTTGAAGTATCTTTTTTATCTTTGAACACGCTTATTTTAAAACTAGCTGACCCGTGCCCGCTTCGCTGTGCGTAAGACATTTCTAATACCATCGTTGACTTTTTTGTAGACGTTTTTAAGGTGTACAATACTGTAGTACATTATTTGATATATCTCGTGGGGTTCAGCCAGCATTTGCAATGTAAGCGCAAAAAATGTGTTTATTTACGACATCACATTAGAAACCTCTAAAATTATCAGTGTTTCTCTACTATATTATGCATGTATTATACAAATAAACCTTCCTCTTAAATCTCTCTATTTATTAAAAAAAACCGCATTTAAATCCGTTGTGTAGTTTTAAAGATATAAGCAAACATACATACATACATACATACGCGGGAAGCGGAAAGCGACTTTGCTTTATACTATGTAGTGATTCGGTTACAATCACACATTACTGCATACTTCAAATCCTGATTAAAGTCAACATTTTGGCCTGGTAATGTTCACGTGACCCCCCCCTTTTGCCAAAGCTGGATCGGCCCTTGGCTCCGCGTAGATGGAATCTCATCCTTACAGCTAAGCGCTTACGAGCTTCGAAGAGCCCTTAAAATGTCTTAAAAAAGTAATGAAGCCATGACTGAGGTCTTTGAGTAGCCTAAACAGCCATAATAGAGTAAGCCACTAACTCATATAATCTTACAGAAGATTTCATTTACATCAGACTAGCCGACCCGTGACAGACGTTGTCCTGTCAAATTTCAAAAATCGAATAGAAAAAAACTGAATGTTTTTAGTCTGTGATGTCAGATCTTTGCACACCAGCGCCATCTATACCAAAATCATCCTTTATGCGTTTAATTATCATTTTGGGAATATTTTTAATATTGTAAAGTACCTAGTCTATGTTTTATTCGGGTATTATATCTACATCTACAGCAAATTTCAACTTAAACCGTTATGTCGTTTAAGAATGATTGAGGCATAAACATACATACCAACTCACAAACTTTCACATTTATAATATTACTAGCAGACCCTTGACAAACGTTGTTCTGTCAATTTTTTTTGTAATAATCACATAGGAAAAAGCAATTTTAGGCAGCTTTAAATTTTTTCCCTACAAACCTTGTACTGATAAAATAAATTAAGTATTTTGGTAGAATGCGTATCATTCATTAATCAAAACTGCGTTGCTATAAAGACTAAATGTTTTTAGTCTGTGATGTCAGATTTGTTGCACACCAACGCCATCTATATCAAAATCATCCTTTTTGCGTTTTCTTGTCATTTAGGGGTTGTTTTTCGCATTATAAGTTTCCCCATTTTTTTATCTACATACTACAGCAAATTTCATCTTAATCCGTTTTGTCGTTTATTTTTGACTAGGGAACACACAGCCTTATCACAAACTTTTGCATTCATAATATTATTAGGATTAGGATGTTTTAAAAATATCAAAATAATAAAAGAACAAACGATAGTAAAGTAAAAACAAGAATTTTACCACGTTTGTTCCATTTGCGCGAGTTTTTTGCTGAAAAGGTTTTGCGGCCTGGAACGCCCCGTATTGGCCTGGCTGAAAGATTTATATACCGGGAATGGCTGCAGACAATACGATGTCTGTATTTCTCTACTGGTCTCTTCGACGTACCAAAAAATTGGTTTATTTACGGAACACCCATTCTGTATTTTTAAAGGATTCTCGTAGCGCTTTTACCTGCATATTGTTTGCTAAACTCAAATAAACCATTTTAACTGTGTAGGTACGTTTGTTCAAGTATGTCATTCGACATCCTCTATTTTTCCTTACTTGTTGTTTTATTTGTTGGTTTACGCTACACAGTCATAAATTAGAAAGCTTTATACAGTGTTGCAGTATCAGCAATTTCGGGAATATCTTCAACTAAACTAACAAACATACTTTACTTTATAATCCTACTAGCGACCCGCCCCGGCTTCGCACGGGTAGCATGTTATTATACATATAAACCTTCCTCCTGAATCACTTTATCTATTAAAAAAAACCGCATCAAAATCCGTTGTGTAGTTTTAAAGATATAAGCAAACATACATACAGACATACAGACGCGGGAAGCGGAGAGCCACTTTGCTTTATGTAGTGATCAATATTATAATTTCGAAAGTTTGTATACATTGTTTGTGGCTAAATCACATCTAAAACCCATCGGATTTGTATGAATCTACAATATACTTGTAGTAGTTTATGCTTTGGAATAGCATACAGGCTTATTTTTTTTCCAGGTTCAAGTTTTATATTATTACTAGATTTTACCCATGATTGTCCGCGTAGATTTTGGAAATAGATTTTTGACGACTTTATCGTGAAACATTGAAATTTATGAAAATCAAAAGTTTTTTTGGAAAAAAAAGTAGGCTATCTTTAGTTCATCGTCATCATCTTCCTGCCCTTATCCCACTTAAGTGGGGTCGGCACAACATGTGTACTTCTTCCAGTTCCCTTTATCAGCCGTCATCTCATCACTCACTGCTTTCTACCCATGTCATCTTTCACTCAGTCTATCCATCTTTTCTTTGGTCTTTATATGTAGACACATCCATTCATCCACATTCATTCCTATCATTCTTCTCTAGGTATATTCAATTTTATCACAATCGGCCTAGCGGTTTAGCCGTCATAACGTTACAGACAGACCGACAGATAGACAGAGTTACTTTCGCAGTTATAATATTAGTATAAATATAAACACCTTTTACTGAAATATATGTTACTTTCCTTTCATTACACGCCAAGTAAACGCGGCTTCTGTGTTGTATTAATATCAACAATGTAGTCTCTAATGAGAAGAATTTTAGAAAAATAATTTCCACATCAGTGTAGCTTTGAATCAAGTTCTAAATAAAAACGGGCCAGGTACGTGTCGGGTCACGCGCAATGTAAGGTTTCGTAGTTTACTACATAGTATTTGTACTACATTTTTATTATTACTTCTCCAAGTCCATTTTATAACGCCTACTTAGCTGTCATAGTATTCTTTTTTAGGTTCGTTATATATACTACTACCGTGAAATTTTTCACGCCTCCAAACCCAATAGTTTTGATTTTAGGGGTGGGGGGGAGACACTTGCTTCTAACAAAAATTGACACATTTAAAAGCTTTATATTTCACAAACTTATCAAAAACCCGCAATACTTTTTAAGACGAACATGGCGAAACTATATGATTTCTTGTAGACTACGAAACCCTAAAAAGTAACAAGTCCACCAAACTTTTAAATGCTCATTCTATTTCTGACTAATTGTGCTATTTTTAGTCTGGGTAAAAGAAAATGTTCCTATTGAAGCGACCCCATTATAACTTACTTTAAACAATATTTTCTAAAAATGTTTACCGACCTCTTTATTAAGCTCTCAAAGTTGTCTAAAAGCAATAACATGTTAATTTAAAACTTACCCGTAGCAAAGTTTACGTGATAGTTGCTAAATAGTTCACACGCGATGGTTGTTCCTATTACTTCTTCTGTGGTGTGGGGTGCAATTGCTATTACTTCACGCTACGCTATCATAGGATTACTTAACACTTTTTCAACCGTCGAAAAAAGGAATTTCTCAGTTCAACGCTTGTTTTTTTTGTTTATTTTTTAGGGTTCCGTACCCAAAGGGTAAAAACGGGACCCTATTACTAAGACTTTGCTGTCCGTCTGTCTGTCAAAGGGCTGTATAATGTATATCATGAGCCGTGATAGTTAGATTGTTGAAATTTTCACAGACTATGTATTTCTGTTGCCGCTATAACAACAAATAATAGAAATAGAATAAATATTCAAATATCTAAGTGTGGCTTCCATACAACAAACGTGTTTTTTTTTGGAGTTTTTTATAGATAATCGGAACCCTTCGTGCGCAAGTCCGACTCGCACTTGGCCGGTTTTTTTTATTTATGAATGTTCGCGCAATATTATCTTGTTGATATTTTTTTTCTGTTTCGTAGATAGTATTCCAAAGTTGGTCTTATTTTAATTGTATTTACAAGTATGTAAAACTAGTACTTTAAAAAAACCTTAAAATACTAATCTTCTCTTGACTTCTCTTACTCATTGAAACATTTTCAATATTTACAGTACAGACGCAGCTTAGATTTATCGTTTTTATTTATCCAAATAAATAAACCTTTAATGAAGATAATTTTTATATAAAAATGTCTCCAAAACCACAGTTTTCGTGTATATTAAAAATTCAAAAATTTTTAACAGAAAACTTTTATATAATTTTGTAGATAATCTTATTACCCACCTTAATTAAAAACAGTTTCTTTTTATGTTTGTTGGTTTTAAAAATAATGCGTTTTTATCACATTTTCCTTCTTATCCGTAGACTCTGCCTATACAAAAACCGAAAATTAATTTTAGCCCGAAACCCCATTTCTTTTTTTTCCCGGTTTTGGATTTTTACCTAAGAGTAAATTCCTAACTAATAAAAAATAATGTAATACTAACCACTGCAAAATAAGGGCATGTCCTAAATACATAGGTATATTTGAACGTGCAACATCTTTAAGGATCTAAGCACTTGGAGATCTGAGAGTACTATGTCTACCGTACTTGAAGATCACAGTCGTGATCTTATTTAAATTTTTTTCTACTAATATCCCGAGTAAGTTTCTTATTTGCAAGTACCTGCAAGTAAATTGGCAGAAATCTCTATTATTTTTCATGGGATTTTGTGTTAAGAAATAATTTAGATTTTATTCAGAAAATATGTTTCAAATTTCATAAAACAAATGTCAAAATGACTGGTCCATAAATTTTGTGCAACTTACGGGCATAGTAATATTGAGATCGGCTTTAATCAGAAACTGAATAAAATAGGTTTTGTTCGCCTCTGAACCACAGATTTTTATTGGCCTTACACAGGAGCTCTACATAGCATTAAGAAAAGGATCATTGAAAATAAGTTGAATAAGAAAATAAGCGTTCAAAAATATTTTTCAATGACAAGCTTTTGTAAAATCCAACGAGCACCAGCGCGCTATCACCTGTCACATCATAATAACATTTGTCATCGGCACTTGACACGAATGCAAAGTTTTTACTCAATCAAAGTATTTACTAAGAAGTTCCGTTGTTAGTGACTGTTGAACAGCTCCTGACTTAATTATCAGATCAGTTCACTTTCACCATATTATTGCATAGTCACTAAAGTTACCTAAGTATGCGAAAATTCAGCTTAATAGGTTGAGGAAAACTGCTTCAAAATTGAGTAGCAATATTCCATCTTAACAAACATAGCTACATATACATACATTGTAAGTTAAATAAAAGCTTGTAAAAATGATAGCTGTGTTTGTTGCCTGATTCTTCTAGGCTTGGTCGCGAGGAACAGGCGTAGCTTCACCTAGCTCCTAAGATGTTTCAAATAGATCCACGTGATTTTATTAAAATAAAAATACCTTTTAAGTTTGGTCACTCTACTAAATTTACTCTCTAAAATGGTTTTAATTATTTTACTTAAACTAATTGCTCCTTGTAAAACAGGCTGATTAAATTATCCTCATTTTTCATTCATTCAGAATAGCTCATCCGAATAATTAAGGTAAATTACGAACTTTGGTTATTTTAGGCAGGGCCTCTCACGATCTTCAAGTGAAGTGTCAATCACTATACATAGTATAAAGCAAAGTCGCTTTCCGCTTCCCGCGTCTGTATGTAATATGTATGTATGTATGTTTGCTTATATCTTTAAAACTACACAACGGATTTTGATGCGGTTTTTTTTAAAGATAGAGTGATTCAGGAGGATGGTTTATATGTATAATAACATGCTACCCGTGCGAAGCCGGGGCGGGTCGCTAGTTAGTTACTAAAAGTAACTTTAAGTTTAAGCGAGTAAGAATAACCTATAACTGTCTCACAAACGAAAGCTAAATTCCTAATAGTAACTCAATGGTTAGTTGAATGATTTTGAGAATCGTTTAATAGTCGCATTTTAATATAATAATGAAACCGGCCAAGTACGAGTCAGATTTGCGCACGAAGGGATTGCAATTGTCTAATATTTATTTTGTTTTTAGTATTTGCTGTTATAGCGGCAACATAAATACAACATCTGAAAAAAAAATCAACTGTCTATCAATCACGGTTCAAAAATCAAAATCAAAATAGCGTTTATTCATTGAAATCACTTGGATCATTTAGAATCGTCAAATTTAGTTAAGTTTAATTTAGTTTAAGTTTGTACATTGTTTGTTATTTTTTTTTTAAGTCTTTGTACTTATTTTTAATACAAAATGAATCTTAATTATTATTTATACAGCGAGTTGGAGCAGTCCCAGGCTTTTTTGTCGTCTAAATAATCAGATATTTTATAGTAAGCCTTTTTACATAGTTTACGTTTAATTAAGTTTTTAAATTTGCTAATAGATAGCTTTTGCATGTCATTTGGGATTTTGTTATAGAAGCGTACACATTGCCCTTGAAATGATTTCTTAGTTTTAGTGAGCCTAGTCGTGGGAACAGCGAGTTTATCCTTATTTCTAGTATTTGCATCATGATTATCGCTATTTTTCTTAAACAAACTAATATTTTTACGAACATACATTAGATTTTCATAAATGTACTGGCTAGGTACAGTCATTATATTTATTTATTTAAACTTATTTTGCAGTGATTCTCTGGGGCCCATGTTGTAAATTGCTCGAACAGCTCTCTTCTGCAACACAAATATGGTGTTTACGTCTGCAGCACTCCCCCACAACAATATGCCATAAGACATAATGCTATGAAATAACATAATGAATGTTCATGAGATACAGCCCTGTGACAGATAAACGGACAGACGGACAGCGAAGTCTTAGTAATAGGGTCCCGTTTAAACCCTTTGGGTACGGAACCCTAGTCATAACCACTTAATTTTGATTAAAAATCGATGTCTATTCTATATCTTCTATTTCTATTCTATTCTATACTATATCGATGATATCTATTCCTGCCATACGAGGCTTTTGTAGGTCATGTACGTAAAAATATATCTAAAAATATCACTCACCTTTACATTTTAGACATTTTAATTATGTTCTGTTAGGATGTGCACTTGATTCACTGCATTTTTAGAAAAAAAATCTGTTATAAATATGTGTTGGTGAAATATATCCATTTTCGAATTCCATTGTAATATTTCCATATAGAGCCACGCCAATAAACCAGAATGAACTGTGGTTTTACCTTACTTAATTGCCAATTAAATGATCTATCCGGCAGATAAAGCAAGAACTAGGATTCTTTAACTCCTGATGAGTACTCTTAACTCTCTTACTCTTAACTTTAACTCCCGGAGTATACAGATACCATACTTACCCTCATATTCAAAAACGACACTAAATCACTTTCTGACAACAACAAATCTGACATCACAGACAAAAACATTTAGTCGTCATAGCAACGCAGTTTTGGCTTATGAATTACCAGTATCAGTACAAGGTTTGTAGGGAAAAAATTGGAAGTTGCCTGAAATTGCTTTCTCCTATGCGATTATTTAAATTTGATAGGACAACGTCTGTCACGGCTAATAATTTATATGAACTTATCAATTCTACTTAATAGTCTTCATTGGTTGTTTATAATCGAAGCCCCTCAAATTTAACCTATTATTGCTTGTATATTTAATGCATATCTCCATTTAAAAAAATATTCCGGTCTCACAGAAAAAAAAGTTCTATTTCTTATTCATTTAGCTCTATTTTGGTTCGAGATAATAAACTCAAGGTCATACGGGCGGGTCAAACTATGGGTGAAGCTAATAATCTATTCTACTGATGTCTTTTGGGTTCCTACGTATATTCTCACAATAAACGAGGGTTATTTCATATTGATGATAATGATAGCAATTTATTTGAAAATGTATGACTTAGTTAAATTACATTATAAATACGAGTATTATTGACATACAAATAATGGAATATTAAATTATTTATTCTTTTTTAAAGACAGTATAGTAAAAACTTGGCTTAGTAAATGTTTTGTAAATGTCTAAACTGGGGGATCAATATTTCTGTTTTTATATTTAGCCGGTAAAGGTTATAAGGTAAAGGTTACGTTTATCTATGAGGTTAAGGCGATACTTGAAATTTTTGACTTTTTGTATGGGCTGAATCTACCCGGATAAGACGGAAAAAGTGATAAAACTGCAATATCTTGAAAACCATCAAATTTAAAAAGAAACCGTGTGTAATTTATTTTGCTAGTATGATTATCTAACGAATTATATAAAAATGAAATGTTTAGTTTTGATTAAAAACGAAACTAGTGTTTTTGAAGAGCCAACGTTGGAAAAAAAATCTATCGAGAAAAGTTTCACCAATCGTGTTTCTGTCTGTAATTTATCTAGATTAAATTCATAAGTTATCTTTGTCGTAAAAAACTAAACTGTATGTTTTGCGGTTATTGAGAAAAAACGATTCTGCGTTCTTCAAAAACATTAATTACTCCTCTTAATAGATAAACGTAACCTTTACCTTTTTGATGACAGTTAAAAGTATTTCGGTAAAATTAAATATTTTGTCTATGCTTCAACCTTTTCAGGTGAGCTGTTAAATAATGTAACTAAATGAACAATTGCATTATTTTCAATAGTGATAAGCTAACTAGAGTCTGAGTCTGAGTTCTATTTTTTCTATTTCATAAGCTTACTAGCTTCGAAGAACAAAATAATCAGTGTTCTACTTTCTCCAAACAAGCTTGACTCCAACTTTTGTTTTATCTGTGCTACTCAGTGAAAGATAAGCTCACAAGATCTCGTTTTCATTACCCTTATCTCCATTCACTATCACTTTCATTAAACATTTGCTTTTATTCTTCTTTCTATAGGTCGTTGAAACGCATTTTTCGAGTCCGACCTTATCTGCCACTAAGATTTATTTTGGACCCTCCCCTCGTGTTTTACAACTAAAGGTCCCCTTGAAAATAAGACGCACATTTTTTCAGGGCATTTCCACAGAGTAAGATAGCAGTACCTAATTATAAGGTTCTTAATGAAATCTACAAGGAAAAGTAAGTTTTAAAAAGTTTAAAATCAACCAAATCGTTATTTTCTTAAGAGTCCTATATTTAAAATATGATAAGCAGTGTACGGAGAAATAGAGTAATACAAAAATCGTGTATAGTAACTCGATTACATTATCTTTTGAAGCTCAAAAAAATTAATATTCGTAGGTTTTGTAATGATAAATTTATTTAGTATACTGTTTTAAATTGTAATAATAAAGCAACCGCCAGTGAATTTAGTATTCGTGACAGTGTTTGATTATAGGCGATGGTATTAGAAGCATGACTTTTTCAATGTTATGCATTAAAGTAGTATATAAAAAAAGCTTCATGCCTTTTAAGTATCACGCGTCATAAGAGTTCTTGATGCAACTTAGAGAAGATAAAGTGATTCCTAATTTTCAGGTTCTTATTAGAACAACTTTACATTACGGTTTTAGCAATTACCTGAAGTATTTTAGAGAACAATCAAAATTAAACTTGATCTTATACATAAAAATATCACAGCACAATCAATTATCCGAACTTGAAGGCATATTTCGGAGTCAGTCGGCCGGCGAGGCGACCTTGCCCAATTTCCGACAGAATAATGTTGGAAATTCTGTATATAATACATTCGCAAACTGTTTCTCGCATCCCTATTGTGTCTAATATCAGAATAAATTCCGCGCTGGGGAGGAAAACGATAAACTTACACTCGATATCATACTCGATAAGAGGCACGGTTTTGCGACTCTTCTTTCTTAGAAATGACATGGTTTATTCACCATGAATGATTTAATAAATCGATTGAGTGTTCGCCAATCCACCGATTTAGGTAGTCGCTGGCGATGCATATGATGATGATCATCTGATTGTATTGTAATGATAGCAATACAAGTTCAAACTTGGTATATGGCAGTATTTATTTTTAAACATCTTCAAGGATCTGAGTGCCTAGAGATCTTGAAAGGATGTCTACCGTACTTAAATGGTACAGTCGTGATTCTATTTATTTATTAGATCAAATTCAAAAATTCAAAGTCTATTTATTTGGAACAAAATAACACTGGTATACAAAAAACAAGAGATAAACGTTGACAACTGCAAAAGTAAAAACCTACAAAGTGCGAGTCGGACTCGCGCACGAAGGGTTCCGTACCATTATTTATAAAAAACGACAAAAAAACACGTTTATTATAATTATGGGAGCGCCACTTAAATATTTATTTTATTCTGTTTTTAGTATTTGTTATTATAGCGGCCACAGAAATACATTATCTGTAAAAATGTCAACTGTCTAGCTATCACGGTTCATGAGATACAGCCCTGCGACAGACAGACGGACAGCGAAGTCTTAGTAATAGGGTCCCGTTTTTACCATTTGGGTACGGAACCCTAAAAACTGAGTAGCAGAGTCAACGCCCTATTTTAAAGTGTATAAAACCTCGTAAGTTTTAATTCGTTCTCACTAGAAATAGTATTTATCGACGACACGATATAAACTTGACGCACGCTCGTTGTTACAGACTTAATAGAACATTAATTATTGGCATGTTTATTCGTTTCAAGGGGGTTAATAAGGCTTTCTCTATTGGCAAATGAGGTAAAATACAGTTAGATTCTGGTAATACTTTAATGGCACGGTAGCACGCAACTATTTAGTCCTAGTTGCAGCCAAGAAGTAGCTTTACATCTAAGGTAACTGGAGTTGAATTTACCGATATTCATAAGGACAATTTTTAGTATGGAATTAAATTTAGCGGCGATGGGCTTGCAACCTGTCACGTATGGAATGCTAACTACTGCAAAATGGGAATGTTCCAAATATAATGTTTGGACGTGCGTTTGGATACCCCCACTAGACATCTTCAAAGGATCTAAGCGCCTGTAGATCTGAGAGGATTTCTATCGTACTTGGGGATTACAGTTGTGATCCTATTTATTTTATTTTTATTTAATTATTTTCAGAATCAATAATGATACAATCATACTTATGGCATGTCGGACTGTCTGTACAATCAAACTGTAAACGCAATATCATCATCACTAAAATACTATGGACGAATGAGATTATGGCAGCCACAAATAAAAAGAATCACAACCAATCTAGTCAAGGTAGGCTAGTCAAAGCCTACCTTGGTGTTTTTAAATCCATACCTAATAATCTTGAATGGTATCTTTTTGGAATAAAAATATTCTAATTTCTTCATTTGTTACAATAATTACTGTACAAATTGCAAAGTGCATGTTTGTTGCTTACTTGTTTTTAAGATTAAGTACCCAAAGGGTAAAAACGGGACCCTATTACTAAGACTTCGCTGTTCGTCTGTCTGTCACACAGCTATATCTCATGACCCGTGATAGCTAGACAGTTGAAACTTTCACAGATGATGTTTATCTGTTGCCGCTATAACAACAAATACTAAAAACAGAAAAAAAAGGAATTGTGTGATTTTATGAAACCACGGTAAAAGTGAAACTTTTAGTCTATACTAGCGACCCGCCCCGGCTTCGCACGGGTAGCATGTTATTATACATATAAACCTTCCTCCTGAATCACTCTATCTATTAAAAAAACCGCATCAAAATCCGTTGTGTAGTTTTAAAGATATAAGCAAACATACATACGCGGGAAGCGAAAAGCGACTTTGCTTTATACTATGTAGTGACACTACACGGTCAGCTGATGGAACTATAGACGCCGCCATATTGACCTCGGCTGCTCTGACGTGCGTCTTTCACTTTATCCCTGCTCCGCGGCCGACTGTCACGCGACATGCGACACACAGACCAAAAAATTTGGGACATTTCACACAGCGCCATCTAGCCCCAAACTAAGCAAAGCTTGTACTAAGAGAACCAGATAACTGATAAAATACTTTTTTTTTTTGTAAATACATACTTATTATACACTAGCGTCGCGCTGATTTGAAATCTTAAAATTATCAGTGGTTCTCTAATATATTAAGCATGTTATTATACATATAAAACTTCCTCCTGAATCACTATCTATAAAAAAAAACCGCATCAAAATCCGTTGTGTAATTTTAAAGATGTAAGCGAACATACATACAGACATAGGTACATACAGACGCGGGAAGCGGAAAGCGACTTTGCTATATACTATGTAGTGATAACACAGAACAAACATCTACGTTCACAACCTACAGCGCAGAAGGCAGAGCTACGACCAACTGACGTTATATTATTATGTCACAACTACTACGTTATATTATTATGTCATTTTTATGTTGTGTACGTACCTGCAATAAAGTGTTTTCTGTCTATTTATGTACGGTTTCTATTTCCTACGACTGAAAATTGGAAAGCATGTAAAATATGCATTAAAAGATAATTTTAGGAGCGCACTGAATCCTTTCACGTGAAAGGGTCACGCTCACGGTAAACCCCACAAAGAGGCCCCTTTGAACCCGATATTTTTAAGGGTTCAACAAGTTTGTACTAAATCGGCTCATTTGTTCAAACATATTTTAATGAGCACTGTGAACTTTCTGTAAAATTTTAAGTATAATCCTTACATGCTTACGAACAAACACACTTACAGAAGATCAAGAAGAGGAACTACTTATGTTTGCAGTGGATTTACTGAACCCGAAAGCCCATGCACATGTCTTTATGTAATACGTACGACAATAATTATAATCAATTGCCATCTGGCAACCCTATTGCATATTTTTGGATATACCTATCTACACGGTAGTGTATAAATAAATAGTGTATAATAAAGAAATATCAATATCAGGTGGTAACCTGATATTGATATTTCTTTATAGTTTATAGTTTGAAGCCGTGTTGGCCGAGTGGGATGTACCTCGACTTTTAATCTGAAGGCCGTGGGTTTGAATCCCAGCGTGCATCAATGGATTTTTCTATTCGAAAATTTATATGCGCATCAAAAGACATGCTAACAACGGTGAAGGAAACCAGTTAGTGTTCTTATAAGCGGCGATGGGCTTGCAACCTGTCACGTATGGAATGCTAACTAATGCAAAATGTGGGCATGTGCCAAATATAATGTTTGGACGTGCTTCTGACTACCCACACTAGACATCTTCAAAAGATCTAAGCGTCTGGAGATCTGAGAGGATGTCTACCGTACTAGGGGATTACAGTCGTGATCCTATTTTTTTAGGGTTCCGTACCCAAAGGGTAAAAACGGGACCCTATTACTAAGACTTCGCTGTCCGTCTGTCCGTCTGTCTGTCACAGGGCTGTATCTCATGAACTATGATAGCTAGACAGTTGAAATTTTCACAGATTATGTATTTCTGTTGTCGCTATATATACTATACATATACTAAAAAAACAGAATAAAATCAATATATTAGGGGGGCTCCCATACAACAAACGTGATTTTTTTGCCGTTTTTATCTATAAAATTATCTATAATGGTAAGGAACACTTCGTGCGCGAGTCCGACTCGCACTTGGCTGGTTTTTTTTTATACTTTGTAACTAACACTCAAATTGTGAGCTTTCAGTGTATATCGGCCTTAAATAAACCGCATTGTGTAATTTGAATAAACACCGCGTGTTTAACAAAAGCAGCTTCAGCCAGAGGCGGGTTCATAAAAATATGGCGCCTAAGGTAGAAAAGGCACGAGCATTAGATAAAGAGAATTATATTTTAACTCAAAATTATTATATTCTATTAAGAATCGTCAAATCCGTCAAAAGCGTTCAGAAAATTACGTGGAATTTTCTCGTTCATAATATCTACCTCTGTGCTTTAAGACGAAAGTCTTTGACCAATGTGTGTGCATTCTAGTATATTGGACTATCTAGTATATTTATCTGCAACTGCTTACTTTAGCCATCAATGTAAGGCACAAGGTCGTTTATTGACAAAAGACTGACAGTCAGGACTGACGGCCGTTAGAGAAGATAGGAACTTGTGCGGAGACTGAAAAGCAGAAGACTGTCTCTTTTTAAATCGAAAGGCGACCGTCGAAAAATCGTCTCTCAATTTAGTTAAAAAAATATATAGATAGGATGAGTGCACTGGTTGTGGACATTTTAACAACATATTAATTTTCAAATAAACGGTTAATATTGATAAAATATTAAAACGATGATTTTTAAACAACATAAAATAGAGTATTTATCTATCTCCTAAGTTAAGTAAAGGTTTTGTAATAGGCGATATTTGTTTGTTAATTATTCATATTTAAATAGACAAAACGGGAAATATTTAGTTGTGGTCAATCAAGTCTAGATGTATAACGCATCACAACTGTCACTAATCAAAACGGATCATAGATAAATAATTAAAACCGGGGTAGTCACCACAATCGGGTCTTTGATTCTTCATATAACCTTTACATTACATGTTCCATGGATATCACATTGTTTTCAAAAGGGCTAAAATTTATATTTTTTGTTTCATCAACTTCTGCATTTACATAATCAAGTTATGAGGAGTGAAAGCTAGAAGCGCTTAAGGTGATAAGTGAAATTTTTGACATTTTGTATGGGCTGAGTTTACCCGGATAAGACGGAAAAAGTGATAAAGCTGCATTATATCGAAAACCATCAAATTTAAAAAGAAACTGTCTGTAATTTATTTAGCTAGAATGATTATCTAACGAAATATATAAAAAATAACTGTTTAGCTATTCATAGTTTTGATTAAAAACTAAACTAGTGTTTTTGAAAAGCCAATTTTGGAAAATAAATCTGTCGAGAAAAGTTTCACCAATCGTGATTCTGTCTGTAATTTATCTAGATTATATCCTTAAGTTATCTTTGTCATAAAAAACAAAACTGTATGTTTTACGGTTATTGAGAAAAAACGATTCTGCATTCATCAAACACATCAATTACTCGCCTTAAGTAATTCAACTTACCAGTATTTAAAGTAATTTGCGTTGCAGACGGTGATGTTGATGCCAACAGCATAAACGCCATGAACGTCTTCTCGACACACCTCGCATTAAACATTGCGATATATTATTATCTATCTAACACTCTATAATAAATCTACGAAATGTTCGCATCTGGACAAAGGCGTATAGTTTTGCAGAATCCTTTTGGAAAGTCGCTTTTCCGCGTCCCGTCCTGAAACAAGAAAAAATATATTTTGTCAGAGGATTATTTACAGGGTATTCTTTTTGACGGAAATAAGAAAAACCTATATTCCCTTGTTCTCTTGAGAACAGTGTTGAAATAAAAATAAAATGATATAAACGTTTGTCTAGTTTCCGGTGTTTTGACTGTCGATCCGAAGATCGTGTGTTTGAATCAGTAGATCTAATTAAAAAAAAACGGCCAAGTACGAGTCGGACTCGAGCACGAAAGGTTCCGTACCAATATTTATAAAAACGGCAAAAAATCACGTTTGTAGAGGGACCCTATACTGGAGAGATAACCACCTTCCTAATAGGTAAATGTTTTTATATATTTTTTTCCTATTTACTGACTCATAAAAGATGTAAAATAAAAACAAAGATTGAAGTCCTCTATATTACCCTCGAGTATGTGTAAATATAGCTACCTAAAGGTTTAATAGAGGTACATGAACTAAAGCGCTATTAAGCTGTAGTGCACTCTATGGAAATTCTGAAAACGTTTCAAAATACTAATTCTCTCAGTGCAAAAGTAGATAGAACAGATTGAAAGAGACGAGATTTAAAATAAGAACGTACTCATTACTAAGTACAAACTTAAGGCCAGCATGATTAATTTATTCTGTGTTAAGAGATAGCTCATTGGTTCTTGTAGATAAGCCTTTGCGCTACTCAATCTTTCTGAAACACAAATTAGCGCCAGGTGTAGCAGTTTATGGCAAGCTTTTATTTTCATCTAATTTTTTTTTATTTCTTTCTCAATATTCACAAGATACAAACAAAATATAAATAAATAAGTTTTAAGCACGTGTTTTTGATGCGCATATTTTCGAACAGAAAAAGTGATGCACGCCGGTATTCGGACCCAAGACCTTCAGATTGAAAGTCGAGGTACCTCCCACTTGGCTAAAGAAAATTAACAATATGTTTTTGTTTTAATGCGACCACGTTTTCTCGTATCGCTGTCGTTTTAAGACAATCCAGATGCTCTTTGTCATGAGCTTTGTCCACAACCGTGCTTAACGGTAGATCAGCGAAAACTTGACTATATTAATTTTACCGTAAGTAAATAATTAAAATTACTTTTCATTCTTACATTTGGTTTTGCTTTATGAAGTTTGATGGAATATTGGTTTGGCATTTAGGGTTCCGTACCCAAAGTGGAAAAACGGGACCCTATTACTAAGACTTCGCTGTCTGTCTGTCCGTCTGGTTGTCACCCAGGCTGTATCTCGTGATAGCTAGATAGTTGATTTTTTTTCAGATGATGTATTTCTGTTGCCGCTATAACAACAAATTCTCAAAACAGAACAAAATAAATATTTAAGTGATGCTCCCATTCAATAAATGTGTTTTTTTTTTGTCGTTTTTTTATAGATAATAGTACGGAAATCTTCATGCGCGAGTCCGACTCGCACTTGGGCGGTTTTTTACATTAAACAACAAACAAATATACCAAGAACTCAACAAAAAATCATAATTTATACATTTATAAAAACTTATAAAGAATCGCGTATTAACACGCAAGTACCTAAACGCAAGCTTTTATCAATATAACCATAACAGTGATTACAAAACAATTATTGTGTTTTCAAATCGCGCTTAAACTCGTAATGTTTTAGTGTACAACGTGAAACCGCTACTCAGCCCGAAATATTCACTAATTTTGCTTGAAGCACCCTATTAAATATTACGAGAAGAGTTTAGATAGTCGAAGACCGCAACAATGTTGTAGATGTATACATAAAGGAAGATAAATTTGAATTAGCCGGTATCATGCCGCAAGATGAGCTGCTACGTGGTTTTGGTATGGACTGATCTGTCATTTATCGACTTCTAATCAAGTTTTTTTGCTAAGCAACAAAGCCCAAACAGCCAAAAAGTTTTCTGTTTATTTAGTTATCTATACTAATATTATAAATGCGGAAGAAATTATGTCTGAGACGTCACGGCCAAACCGCTGGGCCGATTGTGATGTTATTTCATTTTCACGAAGTCGCGGGTATAGGCTAGGGTTTAATAAATTTACAAAAAAACAACAAATAAGTCTTCAACGAGGAATTTTGTTAAAAAAAATCGTTTAACAAAACGTTTCGACCAATCGAAAAGTCAAGCGATGTAGTTTGGAAGTTTTATAAAGGACATACTGCTAGTCCTACATAAATAAAATTTAAATGGGACCGCTTTGGGTCTATTCTCTAAATAATAGAAAAAAACATTAAGGCGCTCCCAGTCGACGATTATTTTTGTTCGAAACGAAAAAAGAAATACTTGTGAAGAAGCCACATCTCCTATTTTATAATGTATAGTATATGTGAATAAAGATGTACCCATCTTTAATCACTTCGATAAATAATCCTACCGACCGCTGCAATGACGACAAACACACGTCGGCGCGTGGTCCGCCTTAGCTTTTCGAATAAATTAATGATATAAATTATGTATAATTACTTATCAAAAATCTATTCTAATAGAAATCTAGATCTACATATTACCTATCTTTAACAATAAATCACAAGTTGATTTTAATAGTAGGTATATAAAATATTTCCATCATAAATTCTAAAACGTATCATTTTGATATAATATCTTTATCGTGAAAAGTTTCTGCTATTATGTTTTCAACTTAATAGAAATCTAGGTAGGAACCAGAAGTAATATACTTATAAAAATATTAGATGTGGCTTGTTCAGAAGTATTTCTTTTTTCGTTTCGAAAAAGAGCAATCGTCGACTGGGAGCCCCTTAAAGTCGGATCACCAGGTAAAACGAAAGAGCGTGGTCGTTCATACAAAAAAAACCTTAATTCGTATGTTAAAAAGTAGGTTATCGTTTGGCTTCGAATACTTGTCTGTTTCAATTTCAATTTTTATTATCAAATAGTTTTTCCAATTCTCAGTTATGTTATGCCTTGATCATACGTACCGAGCAAACGAGCGAGACAGTGCTCTCGGCCGAGTACGTATAAAAACACCGAGTGCTCGAGCGAGTGCACTGTCTCGCCCGTTTGCTCGGTACGTGTACTCAAGGCATTAATGTTTTACAAGTAAAATAATCTTATGAGTTAAGGTACTGTGATACACATTCTCATGCTCATCATTAGCATGGTTTCGTGCTAGAAATGAGCAATTGCTACTTGGTAGCATGTGTGTTTAGTACAATTATATTTATGCTACTTACTGCCATGGATGAGGGTGTGGTACTAACATGTCTGAACAGGTTTGCTTATAAGCATGCTTTTACGAGTATCAATGCGACAAACACGTCTTCAAATTTATAAACCTATTTTGAAACTTATAATAAATCTGTAGAGAGGTCAATTCTGTACATGAAATATATTTCCAAAATAACTATCAGGGGGTGATTAGGGATCGATACTGATGCCAAAAATGCAATCAGTAAAATTTTTGTCTATCTGTCTGTCTGTCTGTCTGCCTGTCTGTCTGTCTGTCTGTCTGTATAACCGTTATAGAAACAAAAACTACTCGGCGGATTTTAACGAAACTTGGTACAAATATTTTTCATACTCCTGAGCTGGTTATAGTATACTTTTCATCACGCTACAATCAAAAGGAGCAGAGCAGTGAAGGGAAATGTTGGGAAAACGGGAGAAGTTATTCCATTTTTTAAGCTTCCGTCGCGTGTGCAACCTTAATGGTTAAAGCTACACAGAATTCATGTATGACGGAAATGTTCTCCTTAAAATTATATAAAAAATATTCCACGACAGCATATGTCTATCTTTTATGGTTGACTTACAATAACACGTGTAACTCCCGATAGCTTAGCAGTTCGAAGCTTTCTGATTATATTTGTCTACTCTTACGTTTATAACACTCTCAGTCATACCTCATTAAAAAAGTTTACATTATTAACTATTCCATAAAAAAAGAATCATAGAAATCGTGTGATACTACGCAGCCGGACCCACCGTGGATAAGGGTTAATTTTAATGCAGTTACAAATATATGGAATTGTACGAATTGTACTCCAAAAATCAGCAATTGTACTAGAAGGGGTCAAAAAAAGCTGTGAAAAATAAGTTTTATATAAAGACATTCTATATTTAGTATCAGCATTGCACCCGTGCGAAGCCCGGGCGGGTCGCTAGTAGTATCTAAATGTTGCGTTGCTTGGGGTGATAAAAAAAATAGTTTTTCATGACATTTTGTTATTATTTATAGGATAATATTGTGTATACTCTTATTGTTCATTTTTAGAAAGCTTTTTTATTGTTCTTTTTTTTAACAAAATATTCTTAAACATTTGCTGTAATAAAATTATAATTATGTACGGATAGAACTGACTTTAGCTTCCATTTTTCCCGAGAGTCTGAGCATGTCTGTCAAATTGTTTACTTTGATTTCTTGATCCTGCTTATTTAGGAACATGCTCAAAACTAGTATGCTTATTGCTAGCAAATCTGATCAGATGCAGAGCATGCTACTTTTAAGCATGCTTAAATATAAACATGTGTGTCAGTATCTTTATTTTAACAGCCAAGCTGCCGTCGGTTGTCAAGGAGGTTTCTGATTCAATAGGATTTAAATATAATTTTCGTATAAAATTGTAGGCACTTTAGAATTCTACAGGTTCAGTAAAAAGAGTTTGAGCAAACGAAATACGGCTTTGGGTGTAATAGCACGCTCTTGTACAAAATGTTCGCCTGCCAAAGTAAACTACCAACTTGTAAGTACTTGGTAGTAAAGGTAGGTGGCGTTTGAAGTGCTTTTACTGACAACGCAAGCTGCTAGCAGTGTGTACAAGCTGAAATTTATGAAATGTATACATTTGTGCATTTGATTTTGTGAGTTCAAGACAAGAGTTTTACGTTTATACAATTAAAAACAATAAAATGGAACCTGGGGGGTTAGCATGAACCACTATCGTATCGACAACGTGTCGTAAAAATGCCAAAACTGACACTTTTACTATACAAAAAGTGTCAGTTTTGACATTTAAACGATACTTTGTCGATACGATAGTAAAATTCGAATTTAAATTAAAAAATCATTTATTTCAATAAAAAATCACAAGGATTACTTTGAAACGTCTTAGGAACTAGGTGAAGCTACGCCGATTCCACGCGACCAAGCCTAGAAGAATCAGGCAACAAAGTGGTTCGTGCTAAGGCCACTGTATGGTGTGACTTTGTCCTTCCGTCCGTCTATCAAGACTTAGTACGAGTAGATAGTCATGTCTACTAATCACGATAGTTTGAAAAATAATACTATCACGACTGAATATTATCTAAGTAACTACTAGAATTATATATGCCATCAAAAACACAACTTGTAAAAAAGCCAAGTCTCGCAACGCAACTCAGTTCTTCTACCGTAAAAAGTTGTGAGATCCATGTAATACCAAGTCGGTTAATTTATTAAGTCCCTACTTTAAGGGTCCTTCTCACTTATGTTATTACGTAATTAGCTAACCTTTACGTAATAACTTAAGACAGAAGGACCCTTAAAGTCTGGTCTGGAAAAACTTCTGGTTCAAATTGAATGAAATTTGAAATATACCGTGTTTATATAGTGACTGCTTGGTTACTGAAAATTCAGGCTTCTAGTTTTATCCACAACGAAGTTATAGGGGGTCGAAAATGGCCTAAACTGCTTCGAGAAAAGGATGGTACAGCCGTGCCGCTTTATTGCTTGACTTGGCGGGAGATTTAAATTTTAGGAATAATATAATATCATCATATTCGTATAATTATCATATTTGCTTGTTCAATAATACGAGTACTACAAGTAAGAAATATATTTCAGTAAGAGTTTAATTTACATAATTGTATTGAAAGAAAGTTTTCATAGGTTAAATTTTACCGAATATATATCTAAAATACTAATCTTTCCAAGTGTGTCACTGATGATTTCACGGAACCCTTTGTGCACGAGTCGGCTCGCACTTGCTAATTTTGTTTCCTAAATCTTACCCACTTCGCTGAGGAGAAAATTTGAATACTTAGAAATTTAATTCTCAGAGTGACTTGCACCAAAAGTTTATTCGGTCGAGATAAACTTCTTTATTTATGGCTTTTGTTGACAATTTTCTTTACGATTTGACTTCTATTCAAGATTTACTCGCTAGTGTAGTTCAGTTTCGGTTAGATAGTAAAACATTTAATTATGGTAATTTTAAAGTTACTTAGATGATAAGAGTTGGACAGTGATTTATATTTTTATAAATCGTTCTTGGTTAGCCATTTTTAGGGTTTCGTACCCAAAGGGTAAAAACGGGACCCTATTACTAAGACTTCGCTGTCCGTCTGTCCGTCTGGTTGTCACCAGGCTGTATCTCATGAACTATATATATAGACAGTTGTTTTTTTTTTCAGATGATGTATTTCTGTTGCTGATATACCAACAAATACTAAAAACAGAACAAAATAAGTATTTAAGTGGGGTTTCCATACAACAAACGTGTTTTTTAACCGTTTTTTATAGATAATGGTAAGAATACTTCGTGCACGAGTCCGACTAGCACTTAACCGGTTTTTTTTCTATCTTTTTGGACTAATCAAGGTCCAAAAACATGCTTAACCTTGCTTCCAAAACCATCTAACTTCAAGCTTTATAACTTTTAGGCATTTACCAATGTGTTACCGGGCAAAGTTTCATCATGTCTGTGCCTCGGCCAGCTGGAGCGACGACCCACCGAAAAGGGATGGATGAGAAGAGCTAAAGACGTCTTAGGAGAGACCTATATCCAGCAGTGGACTACTATAGGTTTATGATGATGATGTATGTGCCCACGGACAGGCAGACATGTAGATTGTAGAAACTATAAAGTTTCTTGTCGGTCTTCGGTGCCCTAAAAATGGATAATAAAATTTACCCACCATTTATAGAAGGCCGTCTGAAAGCGACTTACCCTTATTCGCAGATTTGGTTTAAGTCGGCTGTCATTCAGGATGACAATGATAGAAATTTTGCTTGGAATAGGTAATTAGGCGTCCGAGATCTCCAATCCTATGATGGAATTATGTTTTGTATTAGATTTGAATAATTTTGCATACCGATAATTTACGTAATGGGGTCCTTGTTTGAATTGACGAATACAATTTGAAGATTAATTCAAATTTTATCAAGCTTTAGTTTCTCTGAAATTTCTTCAAGATTTTAGAATTATAATAGAATTATCTTTATTAGTACCAATAAACAAATACATAAACCACGCGCAATGTTGGGTATCGTACTTTACACAGATAACAATGATATAATAAGTAATTTTGAATAATATTTGTAAAAATAAAAACAATAGAAATTTCTTCTTCAAGTACATTTTATAAGTTAGTCGACTATACTCGTAAACTTGAAAAGACTACTTAGCTGTGATAGTTTTGCTTTTAACTTCATTATATTATGTCCTACTACTGTGAATTTTTTCACAGCTTTCTAGCACTAAGCGTCTCTGAGCTACGGTCGGACGGACGGACGGACTGACATGGCGAAACTATAAAGGTTTCTTGTAGACTACAAAACCCTAAAAAGTACCTAACTATAATTATAATGGTCCGTATTCAGCAATTTTGATTTACAAGTCAATTGTTAAGAACATTATTCTAGTGTGCTTGAACTCTTATCTTTTTCTTGAATCTACGAAAGCCGATTTGTGCTGGTGTGAATAAAATACATTGTAAGGCTGAAATGCCATAATAAAATTCTTTATCAAGTTGTAGTAGGTATCACAAAATATGGTTGGTAAAGCCGGAAAACGACATAAGCTTATCTTATCCGGGTAGGTACCACGGATGCGGAGACATAGGCAGAAGGTAGTAATTTAGGTTCTACTACTAGTCGTATATGAATGCAAAAGCTTGTTTGTTTTTTTGTTTGTAACTCAATCCCGGCGTAAAGGTTGAATAGATTTCAATGATGTTTCAATTTGGTATGACAGATTGCGACCCGGAATTAAGTATAGAAAACTTTTTATTCCATAAAACAGTCCTCTCTCCGCACGACTTATCTATATCTATACATATAATAAAGCTGTAGAAGAGTTCAATTCTGTACATTGAATAAAAACGAAAAAAAATACTCCTAGGGGTCTTCATACAAGTAACACAAGCCAAAAAAAAACATTTTGAAATGTTTGTATGTCTGTCTGTCTGTCTGTTGTCAGGCTTTCACGCAAAAACTACTGAACGGATTTTGATGAAACTTTTTTGTTATATAGCTATTAGTCCTAGGCAACTTATAGACTATAATTTTGGAAGATCGGAATACCAGATGTGGAACTATAGCGGTCTGGGTTTGGGTAATCTATAAGAGATATTAATATACTGCTTTAGGCAAAGTTGGTCAACATGCTGTCGACAATCGAAAGAAAAGGAATAAAATAAAACCGGCCAAGTGCGAGTCCGACTCGCGCACGAAGGGTTCCGTACCATTATCTTTAAAAAACGGCAAAAAAACCCGTTTGTTGTATGGGAGCCCCACTTAAATATTTATTTTATTCTGTTTTTAGTATTTGTTGTTATAGCGGCAACATAAATACATCATTTATGAAAATTTCAGCTGTCTAGCTATCACGGTTCATGAGATACAGCTCTGTGACAGACAGACGGACAGACGGACAGCGAAGTCTTAGTAATACGGTCCTGTTTTTACTCTTTGGGTACGGAACCCTAAAAAAGAATTACGAATTATACATTAATTCATAAAAACCTCAACAGATAGCAGCACATGTGTACCTACCTAACTACTACTAACCTACCTATATAATAATAGGCGCAAACATTCTTTATTTATATTTGTGTAGGCTTGCTACACCATTATGGGTTATTTTATTTGGTATACTAATACTATAAAGAGGAAAGATTTGATTTTTTGTAGTCTGTATTGTTTGTTTTATGTTTGTAATGGATAAACTCATTTTTTTTTGCATTTTTCGCGTGTGCTGCAAAAACTATTGATAGTACATAAACAAATAATGGTACATTATTGAATGTCCTCATTATTGCACATAAGAAAGTCTTCGAGGAGGTTGTATTATCTAAATATTACGATAGATAGATATAATAACAGTTTTTCATTCTATCCATATCATGATATTACTTATCCAACTTTACTAATTAGCAATTAAGGCTATAAATTTAGGAGTAAACCACTTTTTGAGTTGTTCAAATCGGTCGATTCGTTTTGAAGTTATGATGAGTAAAAAAAACGAAAGCTGTCGCGATATTCCTATCGTCCTGTTAGGAAACTCGAGCCCTTTCAACATGTGCTTAGTGTAAAGGCGCAAACCCACCACGGCGCACAGAGAGGCGACGCACGTGCGACAAGTTTCGCTTTAAGCCGTAAACCCACCGCGGATCATGTTGTACACCGGCACGCGACGCATTTTAGCCGCGTGGGTTCATTTGTTTGATAACGTGAGTCTACATTTCCACTGCTGCACACGCTATACAGGAATATTAACTCACAACTATGTACGACTATAGCGCAGCACAGTTTTGAATCATACGTTGATCACGTCTGCGTGTATCGCGTACACAGCGAGCATGGCGTTGGCAGATTTAAAAGAATATGTATGTAATTGTGTCCATTGCAACCCACGGACACGCTACGCATTATTTGTCGTCATTGGGGCACGCATGTCTTGCTCGAATATAATGATCAGGTAGCTCAAAATCAAAATTCAAAACGATGCTGCGCTACAGTTTTACATAGTTGTGATTGTGGATTCATATTCGTGTATAGCGTGTGCAGCTGTGGAAATGTAGACTCATGTTGTCAAACAAATTAACCCATGCAGCTAAGATGCGTTGCCTGCCATGCACAGCATGCTCTGCAGCGGGTTTACTCCTTAATGGGTAAGTCATAAGTACTGATATAAAAGTTGCGGGATACTAAAATCGTGGCTACCAATGACTGAACTCACGGGGCCGGCAGCGGGACCACTTGCGTATATCCGCGGATACCTATCGCCATTTAAGCTATACCATAGCCATACCTATTCAAAATAATCACATTTAGAAATGTCTGTCGCCCAGCGAAGCGGGCACGGGTCAGCTAGTAATATCATAAATTAAATGTATTTTTAAAAGGAACTCATTAAAACGATTAATACATTTTTTTATGAATGCAAAATCGTTTTTTCTCAATAGCCGCAAAACATACAGTTTTGTTTTTATATCAAAAAAATTATAGACAGAAGTACGATTGGTGAAACTTTATAGATTATCTTATCGATAGATTTGTTTTTCAAAGTTGGCTCTTTCAAAAGACTAATTTCGTTTTTACTCAAAACTATGAATAGCTAAACTGTAAATTTTTATAAAATTCGTTAGATAATCATACTAGCTAAATTAACAAAAAGTCTTTTTAAGTTTGATGGTTTTCAAGATAAGGCGATTTTATCACTTTAGGGGGTAGACTCAGCCCATACCAAAAAACAACAATTTCAAGCAGCACCTTAATATGGCCCAGGAATAAAGCATTATCGGCTTGGCACCGAAATGGCCTTAAATTGCGGCTACATTTTATCAGAATCTCGCATGCAAATCTATTTGATACAGCGCGAAACATAATTTCATCCGAAATATTTATGTAGATTCCCTCGGGCTCATTGTGTTATTCGAAGAATCTGCCGTTAGAGGTTCATGTTTCAGTTTTCTCGTAGAATACAATGTTTCGCTACTTATAATACACCTGTGGGGCTATTTTGTAAAAAAACATGAATGTTATGATGTTGAATGCAATACCTAATGTTAGAGAATACCTAATCTGTACACTTTTCATAGTACCTAACTATGCACAGTTTATGCACCTATACCTACGCTACAGCGTAGGTATTGTATTGGAAGCGTAGGTATAGGTGCTTAAAACAGCATAAAAAGCGTAGGTATTATGGCATTCAGTACCATAACACATGATAATCATGTTTTTACAAAATCACCCCGCTGCTTTTGTTGGTTGTTTGTACATTATTTTGCTTAATTCAAGATTTTCAAAAGAAATATTGATATTGCTGTCATGAGGGTTATAAATTATTAAAAGTTACAAAAAAAGACAGTTTTCTGGTAATTAATATACAAATTTTGCTAAATTTGGAGCTAATATGAATGTATTTGGACTGAGCTTGGACCTAAATCAAATCAATATCAATAAACTTAAGTTTAAAAGAAAATTTCTTTAAAAAAGTCATACATTTAAAAGGAGAGTACTTACTCAGAGACATGTTAAAAAATTTCATTTGACAAATTTCCACAATTTGCAGTAAGTAGTTACATACGTGACAAGTTGCTAGCCCATCACCGCTTATAAGAATACTTTTTTACTGTTCAATATATTTTTCACAAAATACGAGTACCTACATTGATGTGCGGATGGGATTCGGACTTATGGATTAAGGGGCTCCCAGTCGACGATTGCTCTTTTTCGAAACGAAAAAAGAAATACTTCTGAACAAGCCACATCTCCTATTTTTATAAGTATATTACTTCAGGTTCCTACCTAGATTTCTATTAAGCTGAAAACATAATAGCAGAAACTTTTCACGATAAAGATATTATTTCAAAATGATACGTTTTAGAATTTATGATCGAAATATTTTATATACCTACTATTAAAATCAACTTGTGATTTATTGTTAAAGATAGGTAATATGTAGATCTAGGTTTCTATTAGAATAGATTTTTGATAAGTAATTATACATAATTTATATCATTAATTTATTCGAAAAGCTAAGGCGGACCACGCGCCGACGTGTGTTTGTCGTCATTGCAGCGGTCGGTAGGATTATTTATCGAAGTGATTAAAGATGGGTACATCTTTATTCACATATACTATACATTATAAAATAGGAGATGTGGTTTGTTCACAAGTATTTCTTATTTCGTTTCGAACAAAAATAATCGTCGACTGGGAGCGCCTTAAGAGAAAATGTATTTCTTACTCGACCAAGACAGGTAGGTAAACTGTGATAATCTTAGTAGTTATTGATTCCATGTTGAAACAAAGCATGTTCGTTTGATCATAGCTTTCAATACACTTTTATACGAGAACTATGACTACTAGGCGCCTTCAGATTAGACACTCGAGGAGAAACATCACAGAGCCGCTACAACAAAAACATCAATAATTAATTAACGATTTATGTTTTTTTTACGTATGCTGGCTCTGTGGCGGTTCCTTGAGTGTCTAATCTGAAGGCGCGAATTCGGGGACCAAAACACCTAAAGATCCGTAGACATAACTATAGATTTTGACACGGGGATTTATCACGTAATTATCTTTAATTTAAATTAAAAGGTATTTACGTGATAAAGACCTGTTCCAAAATCTATAGTTATACCTAAAGATCCGTAAGAACAAACAACACTAGTTTGAACAACGCCTTGGTTTCCTAATCAACCGGTGCCGTCTCCGCGTCGGCCGTCGGCACAGTTATCTAAATGTGACGTCAGAGACAACAGCTGACGGGTCCGCAAGGTAAGCACTTAAAGTACGCGTCCAAAACGTACGGATCGTATCAAAAAAATCAAATTCATTGCATAGTTAGTCAAACATGTGATTCCTTTTCCGTTCAAGCAGTCCGTCAGTGGAATGTGCTACCGCTATCCGTTAAGCAGTCTCCCTCACTAGCCACTTTTAAAATTAGATTGAAGCATCTCTATTTAACTGAAGAGAATTTGGTTCATTAGTTTGTTGCATTTATTATAATTATATATATTTATATATATATATGTATATTTATATTTTTATATATTTATGAATATTATACATTTCTGATCATATTATTTGTTTGTATGATTTTTTAGTATTTATTAAAAGTATCTATTCTTCGATTATTATTAATACTGTTTTTAGTGCACCCCGACCAATCTTCCATTCATCTTTATATTCACTCCATCCCCAGGTTGTCTGGAAGAGATCGCTTTTTAGCGATAAGACCGCCCATTGTACAGTTTGTTCTAGTTTAAGTTTCTTTCGTTGTTATTTATTTGTTTTATGGTGTACAATAAAGCATTTTCATTCATTCATTCAAACATCTATGTTCATCACATAAATGTTTATCCTGGGTGGGGATCGAATCCCAGCCTACAGCGCAGAAGGCAGAGCTACTACCAACTGAGTCCAGAAGCGCCTGCGACAGAAGTGATGAGGAGGAATATTATAGGTTAGCGTGGATTATTAATAGGGATGTCATGAGAAGGGAAGAAAGTGACGTAACGAGAAGAATGTTAGGAATTAATGTGAATGGATGTAGACGTAGAGATCGGCCAAAGAAAAGATAGATGGACTGTGTGAAATATGATATGGGTAAGAAAGGAGTGAGTGATGTGATGACGGCTGATAGAGGAAAATAGAAGAAGTACACATGTTCTACAGACCCCACTTAAATGGGATACGAGCAGGAAGATGATAATGATGTATAGTTAGTCATACCAGTGCGTCCACTGATCCGCAGCAGACAAACCGCACGTATCAAACAGTCGGTAATACCAACGCAATATCATGGAGGGCAACTTTTCCGATGCGATGACGTCAAAAAATTGCGTCGCTGAGAAACTAGTGAACACACAAACTAATCCGATTGATACTATCTGTTCGATGTGTACGATGCGAACCGGTGAAAGCGTACCTTTAGGAAACCAAGGTTTTAGCCTGAATATCTCCTTTCAATTTCACAACTAACTCTGCGGTCCTGGCTTTCAAATCGGGCTATGAATTTGTGAATTATATTAAAGTTACGCAGACAGAGCTTAAAGTGGATTCAATTTAGATTTAGATAAGCGTACAACATACGCCACAATCAAGTTAGCATTTGCTGGAAATCGATCAGGAAATATTCTTAAACATTCTTTAAGAATTTATTTTCATCGGAGCCGTTTTTTTTATTAGGCGCCTCTTAACTCCTGCTGCGATGGGTTTGCAACCTGTCGCGTATGGAATGCTAACTTATGCAAAACGTGGGTATTGTGCCAAACATAAAGGTTGTATATTTTGAATACAATAGCTCAAGTAGGTATATTTTAATTTGTTAAACTAGACATCGAAAATTGATACTTATTTTGAACAAGATAATTAAAATCGTCACAAAACCAATTAGTTATTTTTCAAACCGAAAAAAGCAACACAGCTTTTCTAGAATAACGTTAAAATAAATTTGAAACCTGTCGTATCGCTTACGACAGCTGCATAGTTTAAAATATGAGAGAACGTTTTATTTATTAAGGTTATTTATGTGAAATATTTGGTTTTTTAATGGGCTGAGTCTACCCGGATAAGACGGAAAAAGTGTTTATCACTTTTTCCGTCTTGATAGACCGCACTATCTTGAAAACCATCAAACTTAAAATGAAACTGTCTTTAATTTATGTAACTAGCATGATCGTCTAACGAATTATATAAAAATGAACTTTTAGCTATTCATTGTTTTGAGTAAAATCAAAATTATATTATTTTACAGTATTTTGGAAGAGCCAAGTTTGGAAAATAAATCTTTCGAGAAAAGTTTCACCAATCGTGTTTCTGTCTATAATTTATTCATTTTGTCATAGTTAACAAAACTGTATGAATTGGTTATTGAGAAAAAACGATTCTGCATTCATCAAAAAAAAATATTACTCATCATAAGACGAAGCGCGCGGTGTTTATAAAAAAATATACAAAAAAACCCACGCAAATAATTATTTCAGGCGTAGCATAAATAAAGTGACAACGCACAAGACTGAGAGGTTAGTTGAGTGGCTCTTTCGCCCGCGGCGTACGAGCGCTGTCCGTGACACGATATACACAGATTCCGTCCGTAAACTTTGAAGCATCCAATGACCCGGATTTCCTCGACCCCCATTTACTTCGTATGACACATCAAGAGATTCAACATGCCTCTGTAAATAGGGAAGAGTGTGTGCGTCTCTTTCTTTTATTCTAAGTCTCTTGATTGTTTTCGGAATCTATTCTATTAAAGTTTAGGCAAAATGTTGCCCTTTCTATTACATCGGCCTTATGTCACAAGGATGTGTTGATAGTGTGGAAATATAGTAGATATAGTTGTGTTTTGTGGGTCCTTAATATATGTTATCATAATAATAATCGAAAAGGTCGATTGAAGCTTTATTGAAAATGGGCTCTAGTTATGAAAAAAAGGATCGCGATTGTTATAAGCATGATAGCCATACTCTGAAATCTCCAGACGCTCAGATCCTTGAAAATGTCCTAAAGGGGTAGTTAAAGGTACTTTCATTTACAACATTTGGCAGTAGCTAGCATATTATACAACTAAATATCTTGTAAGCCCATCGCTGATAAGAAAACTAATCGGTTTTCTCATGATATATTTTTTCACAGCTTTATCCAATAGAAATATTTTTGTGTTTTTCATACAACTTTTGCAGCATTACATTTTCCGTGACCAATATTGCTATGAAAGTCGAAACGTCGGAATAAATAAAAAGGTAATACCGATAAATCCCCGTTTCAAATATTAATTAATATGAGATTGAATCTGCTTGAATCGTGTAAAAGATATGTACGACTAGCGACCCGCCCCGGCTTCGCACGGGTTTAATACATATAAACCTTCCTCCTGAATCACTCTATCTATTAAAAAACCGCATCAAAATCCGTTGTGTAGTTTTAAAGATATAAGCAAACATACATTACATACAGACGCGGGAAGCGGAAAGCGACTTTGCTTTATATAATAGATGCGGTTTTTTTTAATAGATAGAGTAATTCAGCAGGAAGGTTTATATGTATTAAACCCGTGCGAAGCCGGGGCGGGTCGCTAGTGATAAATAAAACAAACTCTAAACGATTATTTTCGTTATTACAAACTTTAATCGAAATCTATATACTTAAGTACTTTGAAAACCTTTTGAAATGATTGAATATAAAACTTTGCATTTCAATCAATAGTTTAAACTTTAAAGTCAAACTTGAAAGTTATCTCACAAAGAACTCATTCAATTTTGTGTAATAGGTTCGAGAAAATTGTTTAAAAAAATATTGTTTTATACTTTAGACTAGCGACCCGCCCCGGCTTCGCACGGGTAGCATGTTATTATACATATAAACCTTCCTCCTGAATCACTCTATCTATTAAAAAATCCGCATCAAAATCCGTTGTGTAGTTTTAAAGATATAAGCAAACATACATACATACAGACGCGGGAAGCGGAAAGCGACTTTGCTTGATACTATGTAGTGATAAAGGTGAAGTTTACAAATCTCATCCATACTATTGATACATAGTTAAAATCTAATATTTGTAAAACCTTTAGATGCATTATAAAAGTCAGTTATTAGAGTTACGAACCAAATTCAATGGTTTTTGAATAAACATTAACAATTGACACATTCAATACAAATTGTTTCTTAACTTCAGAATGATTTGAAACGCATTTTTAATTTAGGTAGCACATCAAATTAAATCTCAAAAGTCAATCACAGAGTTTTATTTTCGATGTAATTATAGATAAATACTATTTTTATTTATTAATTATCAAACACGTCGAAGTATTATTATTTTTTTAACATATGAAGCCAGACCAAGCAGACGGCTATGGTATATGTGTATGTATGTATGTATTATCGCCTGTATCCAAAACACTGACGTAAATCATGAATACATAAATCGCACCTTACAATGCACTAACTTACATCCGCCAACTCGAGGCACACAGATGTTAAATCTCATATGTCTGTAAATATATAATTCAAACTTGATCTGCTGATAAGCGCCGTAATATTAAATTTCGCTTCGTTGAAATCTGCTTTGCGCAAACAAAAGCGAGAAGGTAACTGACTCTCTCCTCACCTAATATTTGTGGAGATTCCCTGTTTAACGAACCATGCGTGCACTCTTTTGAGATTTCCCTAAGGCATTACCTACAAAGTCGAACCTAAGTACACCTTACGTCAACTGGAGGTTAATCTTGAAATGGTCTTGTTTGTTTTACTTTAAATATTAAATTTTATAATTTTATGTAGGTACTAGCTGTCCCGACAGACGTTGTCCTGACAGATTTCAATAATTCCACAGAAGTACATTCAGTTTACAAAAAAAAATGAGGTGGGCCACCCTTATCACGTAAGGGTATAAAAAATAGTTTACGACTTCTTCTCATTTTTATGTATATTCGGTAGGCCGAATATACACAAAAATAACATGAAAATCGGTCAAGCCGTTTCAGATGATTTTGGCTACAAACACTGTGACACAAGATTTTTATATATTAGAAGAATAGATTTAGGTTGCAAGATACGCAAACTGGTTTAGCTTCGAGATAACTATAATAAGGGTAACAGGTAATAACATTACATACACACGAGTATTGGATCCATATAATAATTATTTCAAAATAAGTTATATCAGTTTATTAGACAAAATTTTAAAATACTCTGATTGCTGCCTAATCTGCGTTATGCGATTTTGCCATACTGCTATGAAAGTTAATGCAGTACTATTCACCGTTTAGGGCGGCCAACAACGTTTACGTTTTGATAAACTCGTAGAGTAGATTAACGTAGACACTTTAGTAAAAAGAAATAAATTATTTTGGTGAAAATATCTAGATAAGAAAAATGTTATACAAGTATCCTCTTCCACCTGGACCTCAATTGCGAGTACACGTGTAAACGAGTTTATTTTTGTCTAAATATCATTAAAATTCAGTAAGTTTTTGCAGTTTAATCTTCAGAAAAAATAGGATAGCAGAAGTGGATAGGAGGTGATTTTACTACTAAGCCTCGGTAAAGAAGCATCTACGCACACCAAGGCAAGTACGCAAAACCAGTTCACGCTCACTATAGCTTGCACTACTACATAGTCGAGCTGCATTGGCCTGATTCATCACGCGCACATTCTTACTGCCGTAGCGACTGCTTACTTTGCACACACACAAGCTCCTTTGTCTGCTGCTACTCTGGTACCTGTTGAAGTTAATGCGCGGGATCGAGGTTATTTGTAGGCAAACAATTAGTACAACTCCTTACTCTCGTGATGCCGCTTAATAGAACGCCTCCTAAAACTGATTCACCTGCCCCCAGCGTTTTTAAAACGCCGCTGCAACATTCTGTGTCAGACCCGAACCTACCTGACCTACAAGTGCAGGAGCACGACTCAATTAGTGCTACCTCATCGCAGACTTCATCTCTATCAAACATCACAAACCGTAATTCGAAGAGAAAACGTGACGAAATAAGCAAGAGTGAAATTTTAGATCTGTTTGGCAAGTTGAGAGATGACCAGGATGCTAAGTTTTCGACAATCCTGAGTTCAATCAATGAGGTTAAATCGTCATTAAACTTTATGTCACAGAAATTTGACGAAGTTTTACAACGTATTGATGTGTTAGAAGAGGATAAAAAAGACTATAATAAAAAAATTGAATATCTGGAAAGCAAAATTGATGCTCTAGAACGGCAAACTAGATATACCAGTATCGAGCTGCGTAACATCCCTCAAGATATAAAAGAGGCAAAGGAAGATCTTAAATCGGTCGTGGTTAAAACAGCACAAGTACTTAAAATAAATCTTAACAGTACTGAAATTAAGGACATCTACCGCATCGGTAAATCTAACAACAAGACTATCATAGCTGATTTTACCACGGTATTTAAGAAGGAAGAATTTATACGCTCTTACAAACAATTTAATAAGAATCATCAATCTGATAAACTTAACACCAGAAACATTAACATCGCTGGACAAAGCCAACCAATCTATATCTCGGAGAACTTAACACAAAAGAATCGAAGATTGTTCTTCCTTGCTCGTGAATTTGCGAAAAACTACGAATACGCCTTTTGCTGGCTTTCTTTTGGAAAGATTTGTCTCCGAAAATCCGAGGGTTCACCGGTTATAAGAATATCCTATGAAACTGACCTGGAAAAACTCTATCCGAGCAATGAGCAGGTAGTTCGCAATATACTTAGTCCTTAGCTAATGAAACTGTTTCGAAACAAATTAGTATAATCACTAGATAACATTATATAACTTTTTCCTTGTTTTTTCCTTTTTAGATAGAATATTGCAATATATGTCTGTATGAACAAAAATGAGCAATGTCAATGAGATTTTACCTGATATTGATACAAAAATTAATTCTGATTCAGCTGTCGTAATTAATGACCCCAGTGAATGTAAAACCTTCTTAAGACCATCTAAATCATCACTAACGATTGTTACCCAAAATATTAGAAGCCTAAATAAAAACAAGGATGATTTTGAAATTCTTCTATCTCAGCTTGATGTTAATGTTGACATAGTTGTCCTAACCGAATGCTGGCTTTCTTGTAATGATAATATACCTAGTATACCAAGCTACAATTCATTTAAAACATCTAAATTAATTAATCAAAATAGTGGTGTAGTTATATACATAAAAGACAAAATAAAACAGGTTCGTGTCAGTGAACCACTAATTGATAATGCTAACGGACTACTATTAGAAATTGGCAAACATACAGGTATTATTTGTGTGTATAGGCCACCCTCCTGTGTAGCTGTAGGAACATTTCAACTGTCACTTGATCATCTTTTGAACAATCTTAAAGGCTATAATAAATTAATATTAATAGGAGACATTAATATTGACATCAAAAATGGAAATACTGATAACAGATCTACTGAATACTTAAACTTATTGGCTAGTCATGCTATGTTACCAACTCATCTACTCCCAACGAGAGCCAAAAATTGTTTGGACCATTGTTTCGTTAAAACTGATAAAAAAATTACTTCAATAATATATAACTCATCCATTACCGATCATTCCACTGTAATTGTTAATGTAAGCAATCAGTCAGTTAATATACAGAAAAAACAATTTAATACTGTATTAAAAACTAACTATGAGGCAGTAATTGATGAACTGTCAGCCATTAATTGGTCAGAAACTCTTTCACAACATGATGAAGTTAACTTAAAAACTAAAGAATTTCTAAATATATTAACCGACACGTACAATAAACACACACATATTAAATATATCTCTAAGCGAAAATACACACTTAAACCGTGGGTTACTCCAGGATTATTAAGGTGTTTGAAATTTAGAAATAAACTCCATCAAAAGAATACCAAACACCCAGATGACAAAGCCCTACATACTATATACATACGTTATAGGAATCACTGTAACAGGATTTTAAAGAATCTTAAAAGAAGTTATGAAGGCACGCTAATAAAAGAAAACAAACATAATATCAAACGAACATGGCAAGTGGTCAAGTCAATTTGCAATCTAGATAATAAATCAAATTCAGCCATGGAACTACTTGAATATGCCTCTGTTAATGATGTTAATGCTCATTTTGCTAATATTGGTAAGAATTTGGCTAACACTATTATAAACAGACTTAATACTACTGAAGATGAATTAGTTAAAGGCTTTAAAGAAACTAATACACCCGGCAATTCACTCGTTCTATTACCCACCGATACAGCAGAAATTAAAAGAATCATAGTGTCTTTAAAAAATAGTAAATCATCAGGATATGACAACACACCTGCAGATCTCTATAAGTTTGCAGTAGATATTTTATGCGAGCCTATAGCAAACATTTGCAACTTATGCATGTCACGTGGAGTGTTTCCGGAAGCACTCAAGAAATCTATTGTAATCCCAATACATAAGGCAGGCAATAGAGATAGTGTTAACAATTACCGGCCAATCTCACTATTACCCACCCTGTCAAAAATTTTAGAAAAAGTTATAAATAAAAGACTACTCGAATATTTAGAAAAGTACCAACTATTATCAAATAATCAATATGGGTTTCGAGCTAACAAATCTACAACTGAAGCCATTGAACAGCTGGTTACTCATGTTAGTATAAAACTAGATCAAAAAGAAAAATGTGTAGGCATATTCCTTGATTTAATGAAAGCTTTTGATACAGTTTCAATACCACTACTGTTAAAGAAACTTGAATATTCGGGAGTTCGAGGTGTATCTCTAGATCTGATGCAGAGTTACTTGCAAAACCGCAGTCAAGCAGTTAGAATAGATTGTTCTGTTAGCCTTGAGGAACCAGTGTCATACGGTATTCCTCAGGGTAGTGTACTTGGTCCAACATTATTTTTAATTTATATTAATAGTCTCTGTACCAAGGAACTCCAAAATGCTAGAATAATAACATTTGCCGACGACACAGTCCTGCTATTTAGTGGTAAGTCCTGGTCGGAAGCCCAGTCGATGGCTGAGGAAGGTATTAGCAAGGTTGCTCAATGGCTCGATAGCAACCTATTGACATTGAACTTAGAAAAAACAAAATTTATTACATTCAGTATTAGAAATCAACTAATTGCTAACAATTTTCAACTCAAAGTGCATTCTTGTAGCGACCGGGGAACTCCTTGTAACTGTTATATTTTAGAGAAAACCACTAACATAAGATATTTGGGTATTATGATTGACGGAAATTTAAATTGGGATACACAGATAGATAAACTGAAAGGTCGTGTTAGAAAACTTATATATATATTTAAAAAATTGAGACATGTTAAAGATTTCGAAATACTTAAATGTGTATACTATAGCTTATGCCAATCCATCTTATCATATGGCATACTGGCTTGGGGTGGAGCTGCAAAAACTCGATTATTGGACCTAGAAAGAGCCCAAAGATATGTCTTAAAAGTAATGTTTTTTAAACCCTTAATTTATTCCACGTCTGCTCTTTACCTGGATAGTCAGGTACTGACAGTGCGCCAATTATTTATTGAAACCCTTATTCTAAATCAGCATAAACACCCACTAAATTCGAGCAGGTTGGAAAAAAGACGTTCCGATATTGTATACAATGTACAGCAGTGTAGAACCAAATTTATGCACCAATTTTCAAATTTCCTTGGTCCCTTTATATACAATAAACTAAATAAACATCTACTTATAGCCAAATTAAATAAAAATACATGCAAAAAAACTATAGTCACTTACCTCAAAACCCTTAACTACGACAACACGGAAAATCTCATGAAGGTACAATCATAAATATCATGCTGTCTCCTTGTCTATGCAACACTCAATCATAGAACAAATTACGCACCCAAACAAAAATCTCGGTCCAAATAACTCAATTACAAAAACAAAATTATGTTACTGTTACTGTCGTGTACGCACTCACACAGACATCAATTAGACTGGTATTATTGCTGACAATGACAAGTGCTCACGCACTCACACATTCAAAAATATATTTCTAACTACCCTTGTATTAATTGTTTATTTTGTGTTACTTCACTAAATTACGAAAGTAGGTACACGTCAATTTACCTATTGGCTCATATTTGGAAACTATCTACCAGGCAAAATTTTCTCTGTTACAGCTAACTACTCAATAAATACTTCTGTGAATATTGAATCTTCGGTTCTAATATTCAAGTAAGATAACATCGATATAATAAGATAACAACTTAAGTAGGTACCTTAAGATAAAAGAATAAGATAAAATAAAAAATAAGAATAAAAACTATTAGAAGAAGCAAAATGTTAAACATTTACCTAACTAATTTAACTCTAGAAACTAAAAGCAAATAAATGAGTGTTGTTTACATCTTACACAATGAAATAACCTAATGATAAATAAAACATCTCTTTACGCCAAGTTCCTACTAAAACGGAAGAGCAATGACATCCTGCCGTAATACAGTTTTTACTAGTACGGAGGATAGTCTCTCATCTGGGTATAAGTACGAATGGTATAATATAATGTATGACGATTTCTAGACTTTTATTGTTATAAAACTATGCTTTAATCTAATATAATCTAAGTCTAGGTTGAATAATTTACTAATACTTAGAAATAAAAAAACATAATTAAAATTAGTTATAGCTTTGACTAGATATAAATGTACCTATTTTTTTTAAGTGCTTCTTTTATGAATAAACGTTTACTTTACTTTACTTTATTTGTAGTTGGCGCATTTTATGAGAAGAGTTATGTAAATTTGCTCTATTTAGGGGTCCACAATTGGGGTTTAGCTACAAACAAAAATGCTTCGTATTTCAGAAAGCATTGGCATAGACCTTTAGAATTTTACATGTAGACTCCTCAAACAAAATAATCAACATGGGTTTCAGCGTTATTTGTATTTTTACTGTAAAATGGTACGGGGTAGGGTAGGATTTGGGTACTTTAATCTTTGATGGACAAAAATATATTTATTTTCTTTGAGCTAGATTTCAGCCGACAGCACGTTAAAAGTTAAAGCTCATGAGATATCAAATATTTAAAATAGAAATACGGCTAATTACCACGTTTTTTCTTGTATTGCTGACGTTTCGAGACAATTCAGATGCTCTTCATCATGAGCATCGTCTGCGACCGCAATCAACAGCAGATCGATGAATACTTTATTTATATTTAAAGTTATTAACAACCACGATAGTTTTAATTCTCGTTTCAAATATTTTAAGAACCTCATGGACGAAATAAAGTCCCTGATTTTGAAAACTCAAATAGTATTATGAAGGCCGTAAAAATGCTAGGTATTTGACTAAAGTCAACTCTTGAGTTATGTAGGTACTTGATATAATAAATAAAAAAGCAAATTAGAGAATCCTAATAATATTATAATAGCGAAAGTTTGTGAGTTTGTATGTATGTTTGTTCCTCAATCAGGACTAAACGACAAAACGGATTAAGTTGAAATTTGCTGTAGATGTAGATATATTTTTTTAAATCTTTATTTTTAAAAAGAGCTTTGAATCGCTGTATATGTAGATATTAATGCCCGTATAAATAATAGAATACTTTAAAAAATGAAAACATCCCCAAAACGATTAAAAAACGCAAAAAGGATGATTTCTCTATAGGTGGCGCTGGTGTGCAACAAATCTGACATCACAGACTAAAAACATTCAGTATTTTCTATTCGATTATTGAAATTTATTGAAATTCACGTAAATTTATATGCGCATCAAAAACACGTGCTTACAACGGTGAAGGTCCCAAATATAATGTTTGGACGTGCCTTTGACTATCCCCACTAGTCATCTTCAAAGGATCTAAGCGTCTGAAGATCTAAGAGGATGTCTACCGTACTTAAAGATCACAGTCGTGATCCTATTTTTTTTTTGTACTTATTGGTCTATGGCTCGAAGTTTTTTCATAGGGATTATTGAAATCTGGACAAGACATCTATTGTGTCGACTAACTTAAAATAAAATTGCAAATTCAACTCACGAATCTAAGTTTCTATAACCAATTTGTAACAGAATTTATAATTATTTTCCCAAGGAGATGATTCCAATTTCACAGTTTAATTTATTTAGCTGTGAAATCGAATCTTAGTTACAAGAGACTAATAATTTCTGAGTAAAATATTAATTGTATAATTTTGGGTATTTTTTTAGTCTGGAGTCTTAGTTTGGAGTGGTATGACGAACTAGGCTATTGGGTTATTTTTTATTCCCCGATGTCTGCTTCACGACAAGTCATACATATTTTATATAAAATTCTAACGACCCCTAAAAGTAACGTACATGTAGGAACGTACGAGTATTACATGTTAGCCGTTACTAAATTATGTGGCTTTGTGTTTCGAGGGTGTTTAAGCCAACCCATTTATAAAGCTTGCGATACCATTCAAGCTACTGCGGGTTTTGTATTTTTATCCTGGACTAGTAGTCACCAAACGTAAAAGACGTGACTAGGGTCTACGGCGTAGACATTTGTAGAGCTTTCACTAAAATATCATCATCATCATAATCATATACCCACACTCACACACGTACATACTAGAATTTTGTTATAAAAATGCTCACACAAATGTTTGTGTGTGTTTGTTACTCTTTCACGCAAAGACTACTGAACAGATTAAAATTAAACTTTACAGTAATATAGCTTATACATCAGAATAATACATAGGCTACTTTTTACCACCCGTGCAACGCCGGGCGAGCAGTCACTACATAGTATAAAGCAAAGTCGCTTTCCGCTTCCCGCGTCTGTATGTATGTCTGTATGTATGTTTGCTTATATCTTTAAAACTACACAACGGATTTTGATGCGGTTTTTTTTAATAGATAGAGTGATTCAGGAGGAAGGTTTATATGTATAATAACATGCTTAATATATTAGAGAACCACTGATAATTTTAAGATTTCAAATCAGCGCGACTTTTTTTTTTAATTTTAAATGCTGTTAACGAGTACCTATACAAAGACATTCTGTAATATATTTTGGTATCAGCTTTGCACCCGTGCGAAGCCGGGGCGGGTTTAATACAAAATAACAATGGTCTGATACAAAGGTAGCACAAAAGAATTTGCAACATTATTAATCATTAAAATGGTGTCGATTCTGTTGGCAACGCTCTAAATTTAGAATATCCCAAAAAAAACAATTTCGCACTTGTTTTTTAGGGTTCCGTACCCAAAGGGTAAAAACGGAACCCTATTACTAAGACTTCGCTGTCCGTCTGTCAGTCTGTCTTTCTGTCTGTCCGTCCGTTCATGTATCTCATGAACCGTGATAGCTAGTCAGTTGAAATTTTCACAGATTATGTACATATTTATGTTGCTGCTCTATCAACAAATACTAAAAACTGAATAAATTAAATATTTAAGGGGGGCTTCCATACAACAAACATGTTTTTTTGCCGTTTTTATAGATAACTAGCTGACCCGTGCCCGCTTCGCTGGTCGACAGATAGTTTCACATCTGGTATTCCACTCTTCAAAATAAATTGTAGCCTATATGTTGCCGAGGACTAATAAGTATATAACAAAAAAAGTTTCATTAAAATCCGTCCAGTAGTTTTTGCGTGAAAGCCAGACAACAGACAGACAGACAGACAAAAATTTCAAAATGTTTTTTTTGGCTTGTGTTACTTGTATAAAGGCCTCTAGGAGTATTTTTTTTAGTTTTCATTCAATGTACAGAATTGAACTCTTCTACAGTTTTATTATATGTATAGATGGTACGGAACCCTTCGTGCGCGAGTTTGACTCGCACTTGACCGGTTTTTTAAGTTAAAGTCTAAATGAGAGATAGTGTTTCAGGATTCCGAAATTTTAGAATGAACACAACAGAATCGCCACCAACTCTCATTTAGAGTTTAACGTAAAGAGGAATAGGAGCGAAATTGTTTTTTTTTTTGTTTTTTTAGTAAATTCTAATTTTAGAACGGTGCCAACAGAATCGACACCGATGTCACACTAGCGTACCTTAATTAGCTCTGTTACTCGCATTAAGTCTCTAAGGAATCTGTATAGCGAAACTATTTACTGTTGGCATTATTTTACAAATGGATTAATTTCTGAAATGATACATATTTATATTGCATTATTTTAATTCAATAATTCTACAAAATAGCAGTGTTGGCCAAGTGGGAGGTACCTCGACTTTCTTTTCGAAGGTGGTAAATTCGAATCCCAATGTGAATCAATGGATTTTTCTGTTCGAAAAATGTATATGCATATTAACACGTGCTTATAACGAAGGAAAACATCGTGAGGAAACCAGTCAGTATTCTCGTAAGCGGCAACGGGCTTGCTACATGTCACGTGTGAAATGCTAACTACTGCAAAATGTGGGCATGTGCCCAATGTAACGTTTAGACATACCTCTGACTAACCCCTTTAGACATCTTTTAAGTCGGCTCTACACTACTCGCGAAGTTGACCGAAGTTAAGCGAATACGATAGTGTAGAAGGGCACTTCGCTTCACTTCGTATAACTTCACTTCGCCTCGGGCGACTTCCATTCTGTGTCGGTATTTGCGCCCGAGTCAAATGATTCGAAGTGTCCCGAAGTTCGAAGACGAGTGTGTAGACACGTACTTCGGACTTCGATCAACTTCGGCAAGTACTTTGTCGAAGCAACTTCGCGAGTAGTGTAGAGCCGACTTTAGGATCTGAGGCACACGGTAGCGTGCGCATAGTGTCGCACAACACTCAAGCGATGTTTATGAAACAAGATTTTGTCCACTGTGGGTCGGAGCCTACTGTGCGTTCTCATAGTGTCGTAAAAATAGAGGTATAAGTTCTGCTCATACCACAATGTAATGGTAATGGAATGGGTTGTGGGTTAAGGTTGTTTTTTTGTCGTCTACGAGGTGTGTTTATTGCGATAATTCATAACCCTTTTGTTGCTTACAGGTCGGGTAAAACTACTCGGCACCAAACCGATTAATTTAGTCCCTCCTAATTATTTAATATTATACTTAGTGTAAACGCATGGCTTGCTTAAAAGGGGTAGCTTTACTCAGAAGTGGGTTGATTATAATTATAGCTAAATTGAAAATTAAATAGGATCACAACTAATACACCGGTACCAGGTAGACATACTCTCAGATCTTCAAGTACTTAGATCTTTGAAGAGATACTTATGAAATGACTGTAACAATCAAGTACGGTAGACATACTCTTAGAATGATCTCAAGGTGTTGTGTCACGTCTAAACGTTTATGTTTGGCACAATACCAACATTTGACGTGACACGTGACATGTTGCAAGCCCATCGCCGCTTATAAGAATACTAACTGGTTTTTTCACGATTGTTTCCCATCACCGTATAAATTATTTAATAAATAAAATTGATTGATGCACGACTTAGATTCAAACCCAATTCCTTCGCATTGAAAATCGTATCATTTTATATTTAGTTATAATGTAATAGCTGAATAGGTCTATCTATGACCTATTACCGTAAATTAAATGATAGGATTGATTATCACCTGTTAAATTTTATAAATACACTGTTTAAAAACCGATATTCGGCTTCGACGGGCATTAAAATCAGTATAATAAGTTTATTTATTATGTTCTAAGTTTCATCCAAGTTTGTTCAGTAGTTTAGGAGGATTGAGCTACGAAACATTCAAATATTCGAACATCCTCACAAACTATCCCAATATTATTATAAATGCGAAAGTTTATGAGTTTGTTTGTATGTTTTTGTCTCATTCAGGCCTAAACGACAAAACGGATTAAAATGAAATTAGCTGTAGATGTAGATATAATGCCTGAATTTAAAATAGACTACTTTAAAATACGAAAAACATCCCTAAAATAATAATAAACCCAAAAGGGATGATTTTGGTATGGACCACCGGCGCCATGCCGGTGTGAAAATAATCTGACATCAGTCGTCATAGTTGTTCCGTGCGTAACTTTTTGCGATTATTGAAATTTGGACAGGACAACGTCTGTCGCGGATCTGCTAGTTATATTTATAGTTTTAGTAAGATGGTAGGATACTTTATTCTATGATTCAACTCACACTATGATAATCGCATTAACAGTACAAAGGATAATACCTAGTGTTATATAATGAGGCAAAGACATATTCGCTGAAATTATGGAGAGCTATAATTTCGTCGCACAGAAATAGGTTTGGTTCGTAAGCAAGCTCATTTTGCTCTAACTTACGAGTATTTGATGTGACAGAGGGTTCCTAAAACAAAGCCCGCCCTCCTTCCCCCCCGTTTTATCAGTCTACAGAATCTCATGTAAGACATACATCTTGAAATTCCTTACCCTCTGGTATTAATTATTCAGAGGGTAGGTACACGCCTTAATTAGGTAAATAAATAGAGAGATGGAATCTAAATATTGTAAGTGAAATAATATACCTCGTGTGTGTTCTGTGGGACGTTGCTATATTTTATACGTCAAATGGGTACATATGTACAATTGTACACACTTTACTACAAAGCGTGCACTTGATTTGAAGCTCATATTAATTCAGGTACTATGATAATATGATTCAGTGTGGCCTCACAATTACTAAATAAACACTCATTAATAGTTTCAAAGTGCTATAAACCTCTACTCTCATTAGCGCATTTCATAGCATCTGGCCAATACAAAAAGCTGATTCTGAATAGAGAGCCTGCAGCAGGCTTCCCCACGCTTTTGATGCGATGGGGCCACATCGAAACGTCGCTTTAACCCTCAGAATGCCTCGTGGCCAATAAATGTTACACGATATACCTAGTGGGTATATCAGACCCGAACTTATAATTTGCAAAAAATTTAACAAATGAATTGAATATAAGAAATTAAAATCACGCTTAGAAACAAATTAGACTTTATATATTCCATTTTAAATATCTTAGCTTGTTCTACACTGAGGTAGCGGATTAAATCGAGCTATTTAAAAAGCCCAGATACTAAAAGCGGTTATGCGTAAAATTCAATTTTGAATTCCACCGTTGTTGTACCTGGACGGGTCTGACAGACCGAGGCATACCGAGGTTTAAGTGTCGCATTCAGTCGTGTTTGGGAGTACAGAGGCTATGGCCAAAATTGCGGGAAGTTGCGATGGTGCGCGCGGGTGCATTAGGACGCGGAAAAACGAACACGCATATATGATACGGTGCGAGCGAAACCGCGTCAAGATTTCTTTCACACTTACCTACGGTTGCCAACTGCAGCCGTCGAGACATTTCGGCTGCAGTGGACGCGTCGACGGCTGCAGTTGCCTCTGTCGTTGATATCGTGCCGCTTGTGAGTAGACCTAGCTCTAATAGGGGTAGAGTCAAATATTTGTTTTCTTTATATAAGCTATAAGCTATAAAAACCTAAGCCAACTTTATTAGCTTGACCAATTATAAAGTTTCCATTTATCGTAATGTTTGGTCTGTCGTACCATACCCAGGCACCTTTTTTGCCGAGAAATTGGTGGACTGAACTGACATATTATGACCCATTTAGGACCCGGAAAAGTAATTGTACTGTGCCTAAGGGTCCACTACATGTTAAGTGGTGGACCCCGCATAACTCTTCATACGCTCGTAATTTTTCATTCGTGTGATCTACCCTTTATTTTCTAACTCAATTATGTTGTGTTTTACAATGATACCTGTTCATAAAAGTCTAAATAGGTAAAAAATTATGTAAGATTATAATTTGATTGATTGAAGAAACTTCGATTACAAATAATTGGTTTTAATGGGGAAAAAGAACCACTTAAACTTGAAATTGAGTAAAATAAGAATTACCTTACAAAAAATGTGATTTAAAGCAAATTTGAATCATTAGGACGATCAAACATCTCATTAACCTGAGTTTGACTTGTGGCGTGATCCAATCATTACCTCAATCAACCACATTGAGGGAGTGGCCCTCCCTATATTGCCCCCCTTTCGAACGGTTAAGAACTATTTCCTCGTGTAGTCCTGTTCAAACAGCAGGTTCATATCATACTTTGTCGTTTCTCGTATATTCAGATCGCAAATCAAAAAAATAATAATGGAAAATATCAAAATAACACAATTTCGTATTATGTTGGCTCAAAATAAATAAATTTATTGAAACGTTTAAAATATCAATTAACATTCAATCAACCACTGACATTTGGGAAACGTGTAGGCGATTCCCCTTAATATCGCCCACACAAGTTAAGAGTCGAGGCGTCAACGAGGCGCGGGTGCCCAAGTGGCGTGGTTCCGCATTAGGATTTTCTTTGATATATACAGCAGTATGCTCATCTAAACAGCCGAGGAAGCGTTGTGGTGGCATCGGTGCACAGTCGAGATATAGCACCATCATATTGTAATCCTAATCCTAATAATATTATAAATGCGAAAGTTTGTGATAAGGCTGCTATGTTTGTTCCCTAATCAGAAATAAGCGACAAAACGGATTAAGATGAAATTTGCTGATTGAAAGGAATTATTTTTGTATAGATGGCGCTGGTGTGCAACAAATCTGAAATCACAGACTTAAAACATTTAGTCGTCTTATCAACGCAGTTTTGACTAATGAATGATACGCATTCTAACAAAATTCGTAATTTATTTTATCAATACAAGGTTTGTAGGGAAAAAATTGGAAGTTGGCTGAAATTGCTTTTTCCTATGCGATTATTAAAATTTGTCAGGACAACGTCTGTCACTGGTCGGCTAGTTTTACCATAAAAATGAGTAAAGAAAACAACCGGCTGCACCTCGATTTTACAGTATGAAGACCACGCCTCGACCGCGCCACACGATGCCTCGACTAAGAAGAGAGCGAACTTCTACGAACTTCTATACTCCTTCAATATACGTCGAAAAGCACACTAATATTTATTTATAATCCCAAAAAACTGATTTTGCCGGATACCATAAAACAATCAACTCGATGCTCTATACGCTTAGTGAATTTTATAGAAATGTAATCGCTAAATGAGCCCTAACTATTAAGGTGAAGGTTCAAAGCTTCGGGCCCGAGGTTGAGCGCGTTTGGTTAACCAAACTTTCTTGTCTTTGACTGACTTCACAGCTCTGTTAGTAGCTCTGCTTTCTGCTATAGTTGTACGTAATGGGTTCGACGGTTTCATCCAAATTGATTTATTTGGAACCAAATAACATTGGTATACAAAAACAAGTGAAAAAAACGATGACAACTGCAAAAGTAAAAACTGAGTAGCAGAGTTAATGCTCTCCTACAGATCATAACGAAAACAGTGTTCCTTGATAACAAATACATAGCTTATTCTGTGTGTTGTGTGTTAGAGTGTACTATGAGTAGGTACACACATACGAAAAACATGTGTTTAAGAATTTAATTACTAACTTGGTTCCCATCTTTGTGTTAAAGGTCTACCAATATCAAATTGTCACGTATTTATTTTGAATGGATCGCTATTATTTACGATTTAAGTTGTAGTATGTAGAACGGAACGTTTTTCTGCTTACTTGTATTGTAATCTATTTTCTAGAACATTATACCGTATTGAACGCGCTCATTTTGTGAAATGGAACGTTTTGTTGGATGCATGATGTTGCCGTCTCGGGAGATTGAAATTGCCAATATTGCCTTGGTAAGTTGACTTATTTTATTAAGGTGTTTCTTGTCGTTGGATTACTGTATTGTCTATAATATTGTCGGTCATTTTTATTCCTTTCTATGAGTATCGGTCGTTTTCCTAATTGTTATTGTTTCAGTGTAGTTTTGGGAAAATGATACTAGTCCATTACTCATTTTACCCGTTTTCGTGTTTTGTCGTGAAGAGTTGGCAAGTTGTTTACGCCAAAGTATGGTCCCTGAGGACGACCATGTTGGATGTCTTTTACGTCTGGCGGGCAAAGCCGCCAGACGTGTTTATAACTTTTATTTTTGGTAAGTGTGAACGCTGGAGCGAATACTGCGATTGACCTGGTGTACTCCGGATCTTAACCTGTAGGGTTCATTGTCCAAACAGATCGCTGGTTGATAATCGAGACGTGGCGTCTCGTGGTTGCAGCGTGTCGGAAGGCGTCGGCGTGTTCGAGAATTGTCCCCAGACGATCCTCCTCGTTATACAAGCCTCCTGAACTTACCAAGCAGGTATGTAAGCTTACATTCCAGTCCCTGAGAACTTTATTTTAACTTAAATTCTATATAACTTTAACTATAGCGTGCCTTCTTGTCATACATTGTTCGGGATTCCCAAAGCGAATCTACGCAGGATGTAGGTGAGAGTTTCTTGTTCGGGATTCCCAAAGCGAATCCACGTTGAACAGTTAGGTTACCCTAGGTCCTACCCTCATTGAGTATTTTCTTTATGTAATTGTAACTGGGATTTTTCTCTAAATTCCAGGAGGTGTTTATGCCGCGTGTTTATGAAGACTGTTTTTGAAGGCTGTTTATGCAGTGTTTATGCAGGCTGTCTCTGCAGCGTGTTTATGAAGGCTGTTTATGAAGGCTGTTTATGAAGGCTGTTTATGAAGGCAGCGTGTTTATGCAGCGTGTTTATGCAGCGTGTTTATGGAGTTTTCTTTTCTACCCGTGGAGTTTTCCCGTGTATCCGGTGTTCCTGTAGCAAGCGGTCCCCGAAGGTGTTTCGTACCCCTACGCTGCGACAGTGACGACACTTGTGCGGCTACCCATCCTATCTTTCCTACCCCCGTTGCGTTTGTGGAAACCTGGTTTATATATATTGTATGAGCATAATCTGGTAGGTGCTACCGGCTCCTTTATTTACATTTAATTACCTTGCTGTGCTATCCGTATTCGGACCTTTATACTAAGTTGTTAGGATAGTAAAGCCCGTATCTATATTCTAACAGTACCGTAGCTGTGTTCTACGGTTGGCGCCCAATTACTTCTACCCTTACCTAGTCTATAAGTAATACCTTACCTAGTTTTAAGTGTTAGATCTAAGACTCCCTGTATCAACAATTCATCTCAGGAACCTACAAACGTTATGTACCCCTACGCTCTAAGACTAGCTATGCCGAGTGATGTTGTTGTGGTTGTGTATAAAGGTTAATAAATGAAAGGTACAGTCATTTTGATTTTATTTCATCATCATGCTATACCCCTTCAGGAGTTAGGTAACAGTGACGACCAACGTGAGGGCTTTCCTGAGATGATTGTTATGTCTATTTACTTAAGCTGTGACAAAGATTGTTGATAAGTTGAATGGAGTTATTCTAATGTGTACCAGTTAGCGGTTTATTGATATTGTTGTTTTCTACTTATTGTTATACTAAATCTTTTACTTTCTTAATTCTATGAAGTTGTGGTAAAGTAGTGGACCGTTGTCAAGTACAGTCGGCCACAAAATAATGTTATAATTTCTTTTTTTTATTCAATATTTAAATATAAGTTGCTTTACAAACATAATTGTTAACAGAAAGCGGGTGGTTAAGCACGGTCTAGTTCAAATATTCATATACAATATTTTTTTTCCCTTTCCACAAACTTTTATATAGATATTTTTTTGTTTTGGAGTTTTGTTGAAATATTTTTTGTTTTCGTTTCAGACCTTTTTTGATTGCGGATAAGATGGAGGAACGTGTTATAGCCTTCCAAGCGTTGCATAAGGATGAGCTTATTTACGAGGTCCGTATTAGAGATGCTGAGCCTGCTGAAGATGTTTCTGCACTACGAGCTCAGGTTAGAATCTTGTCTAAGGAAATACCTTCCGATTCTATTGTTTCTTTTGAAGGCAAAGTTACCGATGAGTTGCGGGAGATCCAAGGAAAGTTGGGGGAGCTGTCCATGCTTGTGAAACCTTCATCCGGCCAATCGAGTTTAAAAAACTTAACGCGAATTCGCGCTTTGGCCCATCATTTATTCCATCGGCTCACTCGCTTGGAACCAGTTAGTAGTCAGGATCAGTCCACTCATGTACATCTGTCGGGAGAATTAGACAAAGTATTGAAGAAATTAGACAATATGTTTTCCGTTTTTAAGACTAGTGTTTCAGATGATTCTAAGGAGGTTACTCTTGCTGCTTCAGTCCCTTGTAAAAAATATCAGATTGTTTCTTCGTTGAATTTAAAATTTAATGGTTCCTCTTGTATCCGTGTATTTTTACAGCGTCTAGAAGAATTATGTGCTTCGCGTGGTATATCCGAGCAGATTTTAATTGCTTCTGCTGCGGAGTTGTTTGAGGGCGGGAGCTACTCTACACGGTAGTGATGGCATTACTCACATCACCACCGCTACGAATTCCCGTGCTTCTGTTATAGGTTACTTTTTGTTGCCGGTCAAATTTAATAATTTGACTTGCGTTATTAAATTTTATGTTGTGCCAGGTGTGTCTCCTTCTTTAGTTTTAGGTGTAGATTTTTGGAGGGCTTTTAACCTCGCTCCAAATATCTTTAATAATAAAGATTTTTTTGCAAATGTTTCAGGTGGGAATGTCCTCTCCGAAACCAGTTATCCTAATCCAGTTAGGGCTATCGTCGATTTTCCCAGGCCTTCCAACAGGAAGGAAGTGAAGATGTTTTTGGGTACTGCGTCTTATTACCGTAGGTTTATTGGAGATTTCAGTACCCTTGCTGCCCCGTTAAATGCGCTCACTTCTACCCGTAAGAATGCTCCTCCGTTCCATTGGACCGAAGAGGCGGAGCAGTCGTTTAGCGAGTTGAAGTTGGCGTTAGTGTCGGCACCTATCTTGGCTTGCCCGGATTTTTCTAAGTGTTTTGTTGTTCATTGTGATGCCTCTTGTTAGTGGTAGTTTGTTGTTTTTCGAAGTACTGTTTGCTTTTCCCTCTAAGGAAAGCGGTTGGCAAGTCCATTGCTCAATATTTGGAGTCTGGTGTGTTCCTGACACATGGGGTTCCCAGAACAGTGATTGCGGATAATGATACGCAATTCACTGGAAGTGAACTTCAACCCATGTTTCTCTACAAATTTTATTTGAATTTTGGTTGCTTGTGGGTTCGTTTTGATGTTGCTGTTTTATTTTTAACTCTTTTGTCTAGCTCTAAACCATTGGTTAGCTCTATTGTTTTTTATTTTTTTTTGATTTTTGGTTAATATTTCGATGTTATTTTTGTTTGTCTTTTTTCCCTCTCAGCTAGGTTGATTACAAGGCTGGAGGACCAGCTTGAATTTCCCGCCATTGTCGTAAAATTCCTCTGATTGGGGGGGTCATTGTCACGTATTTATTTTGAATGGATCGCTATTATTTACGATTTAAGTTGTAGTATGTAGAACGGAACGTTTTTCTGCTTACTTGTATTGTAATCTATTTTCTAGAACATTATACCGTATTGAACGCGCTCATTTTGTGAAATGGAACGTTTTGTTGGATGCATGATGTTGCCGTCTCGGGAGATTGAAATTGCCAATATTGCCTTGGTAAGTTGACTTATTTTATTAAGGTGTTTCTTGTCGTTGGATTACTGTATTGTCTATAATATTGTCGGTCATTTTTATTCCTTTCTATGAGTATCGGTCGTTTTCCTAATTGTTATTGTTTCAGTGTAGTTTTGGGAAAATGATACTAGTCCATTACTCATTTTACCCGTTTTCGTGTTTTGTCGTGAAGAGTTGGCAAGTTGTTTACGCCAAAGTATGGTCCCTGAGGACGACCATGTTGGATGTCTTTTACGTCTGGCGGGCAAAGCCGCCAGACGTGTTTATAACTTTTATTTTTGGTAAGTGTGAACGCTGGAGCGAATACTGCGATTGACCTGGTGTACTCCGGATCTTAACCTGTAGGGTTCATTGTCCAAACAGATCGCTGGTTGATAATCGAGACGTGGCGTCTCGTGGTTGCAGCGTGTCGGAAGGCGTCGGCGTGTTCGAGAATTGTCCCCAGACGATCCTCCTCGTTATACAAGCCTCCTGAACTTACCAAGCAGGTATGTAAGCTTACATTCCAGTCCCTGAGAACTTTATTTTAACTTAAATTCTATATAACTTTAACTATAGCGTGCCTTCTTGTCATACATTGTTCGGGATTCCCAAAGCGAATCTACGCAGGATGTAGGTGAGAGTTTCTTGTTCGGGATTCCCAAAGCGAATCCACGTTGAACAGTTAGGTTACCCTAGGTCCTACCCTCATTGAGTATTTTCTTTATGTAATTGTAACTGGGATTTTTCTCTAAATTCCAGGAGGTGTTTATGCCGCGTGTTTATGAAGACTGTTTTTGAAGGCTGTTTATGCAGTGTTTATGCAGGCTGTCTCTGCAGCGTGTTTATGAAGGCTGTTTATGAAGGCTGTTTATGAAGGCAGCGTGTTTATGCAGCGTGTTTATGCAGCGTGTTTATGGAGTTTTCTTTTCTACCCGTGGAGTTTTCCCGTGTATCCGGTGTTCCTGTAGCAAGCGGTCCCCGAAGGTGTTTCGTACCCCTACGCTGCGACAGTGACGACACTTGTGCGGCTACCCATCCTATCTTTCCTACCCCCGTTGCGTTTGTGGAAACCTGGTTTATATATATTGTATGAGCATAATCTGGTAGGTGCTACCGGCTCCTTTATTTACATTTAATTACCTTGCTGTGCTATCCGTATTCGGACCTTTATACTAAGTTGTTAGGATAGTAAAGCCCGTATCTATATTCTAACAGTACCGTAGCTGTGTTCTACGGTTGGCGCCCAATTACTTCTACCCTTACCTAGTCTATAAGTAATACCTTACCTAGTTTTAAGTGTTAGATCTAAGACTCCCTGTATCAACAATTCATCTCAGGAACCTACAAACGTTATGTACCCCTACGCTCTAAGACTAGCTATGCCGAGTGATGTTGTTGTGGTTGTGTATAAAGGTTAATAAATGAAAGGTACAGTCATTTTGATTTTATTTCATCATCATGCTATACCCCTTCAGGAGTTAGGTAACAAAATATTTTTAGTAATTATGCTTATAACGTTTTGTTATTATAATAATTGGTCACTTAATTGCTAGTCTGAGTGCCAATGGTTTGCCTCTTATCTACCCACCCACACTACTAATGTATCACGGATAATAAAACACAATATTTGCCGTGATACTATCGACGTAATGGAACGACAGCAAATAATAATTGCCGCAGTACCATCAATGATCTGAGGCACGTAAGGATAGGTTTGCGTGCCTGTATAGCTATCTAATGCCGGGGTCCCACGGCCCGCGTTTTCACGCGCCAGACCGCGCCAAGGCGGACGGACGCGCCGTGGGAACGATGCATCCGTAGTGGCCCGTGCTCGGAACGCTCTGTAGGCGACACGCCGGACGCACACAGGCGGAGCGTCATCCGGCGCGGCCCGTCGTTTTACGCGCCGTGGGACCCCGGCTTAAGGGTACCTTGCTGTAGTGCGTACAAGCTGGGCGTAAGTTCTGTAGTAAATGATGTCCAACACAATTCGATGGTCCACACAGTTTATTCAAGCACAAACACAGCACAGCAATAGCATATAAAAGAAGGAGTAAAGAGCACAGATGCAGACAGGATAGAAGTTAGAAAGTCAATAGACACTAGGTGGTAAAAGTTCATAAGCGCGTAATTGGTAGGTACCAAGCAAAGCAACCGAGAGCTAGTCTCGAGTGGCGTGCGTGGATCAGACTGAACGTGACGAACACGGGCCGGTAGCCGTTCACCTGTAGCTGCGCTGGAGTAGGCTATTGCGTTATGTGACGTCACGAGTCGAGAATTTATTTCCATTGATTGAAACGACGGACGACTAACGGTAGGTATGTATAAAAAGTAATATTTAAGTTAGTTTATAAGTATTATATTAAATAGCTAGGTAATAATGTGGGAGAAGCCCACAATACATTCTAATGGTGTGGCAAACAAACGTACTCAAGGTTTAGTCAGACACACACACACACACACACACATACACACAATTACACTCTTACCCTTCTTGTTTATAGTTTTACTTGGAACTTTTATTCTCTGTATCGAGAGGACTGAGGAAAGGATCATTAAAAAAAAATTATAGGCGTGTTTGTTGCCTGTTTCTTCAAAGCTTGGTCACGAGGAACAAACGTTGCTTCATCTAGCTTAAGACGTTTCAAAGTGATCTTTGTAATTTTATTGAAATATATGCCTTTCAAATTTGAATTTGGGCGTTGGTGTCTGCGACACAGTCTAGCACTTCTGCAGGTATCATCGTTTTTTTAACCTATGTTCTTATTCCCAATAAATATATATTACATTTCATTAATTTCATACGCTCAAGTTGATTTCGTAACTAGGTATTAGAGGCTGGAATATACCTTATAAATTTCAGGATCAAACACATATTTCTATGGTACTTCGGCGAAGTTGTAATGTTCAGTGAGTATATTAAAGAAATAAGACCCAACCAATCGAAACTGTTCACTGGATAGTATTAGATATTTTCCCAAGTAGTTTTTACATCCGAGTTATTTTACTTTTATTTTTACCTCTGCGTTAAGGTGATAAGTGAAATTTTTGACGTTATGTATGGGCTGAGTCTACCCGGATAAGATGGAAAAAGTGATAAAACTGCATGAACACCATCTTAAAAAAAATTGTCGTTAATTTAGGTAGCTAGTATGATTATCTAACGAATTATATAAAAATGAACTATTTAGCTATTCATAGTTTTGATTAAAAACGAAACTAGTGTTTTTCAAGAGACAACTTTAGAAAATAAATCTATCGAGAAAAGTTTCACCAATCGTGTTTCTGTCTTTAATTTATCTAGATGAAATCCTTGAGTTATCTTTGTCATAAAAAACAAAACTGTATGTTTTGCGGTTATTGAGAAAAAACGATTCTGCATTCATCAAAAACATTTATTAATCGTCTTAAGTCAGAGATTTGAATTATGATCATAAAGAGAGCCATTTGAATAATGGATAAAGTTTAATGTTAGCAGTGCAGGGAAAGAATTCAGCATGCGTCACAGATATTTATCATATCGTACTAGTGAACTCCCGACTTCGTTCACGTGCAGTTATTTTCAAGACTTTAGACTTTTATCTCCGATGCATCATCTGAAAATCTCTCCTCGACATTCGATTCCATTACACACTACACACCAAAAGGAATGCAACCTCCAAATTCCAAGTGTCTAGAACCAGTAGTAGTGTTGATAGATCAGTCAGTCAGTGAGTGAAACAGTCAGTAACACAAGAAATTTATATATTTAAGTTTGTGAGGTTGTTTACGGCTCAATCACGCCCATACAACAAAACGGATTTGAATGAACCTTGGAATATACATAGTTTATGCTTCGGAAAAGCATACAGGCTTTTTATCCAGATACCACGCGAGTGAAGTCGCTGGCAGAAGCTAGTTTGATAAAATTTGTTTGAAATGAATCTTGCTGCTTGAAATTTTTGTTTTTTTTTGCATGGGCTGATTCTACCCGGATAAGATGGAAAAAATGATAAAACCGCATTATCTTGAATACCATAAAACTTAAAAAAACTGTCTTTTTTTGTAGCTAGTATGATTATCTACCGAATTCATAGTTTTGAGTAAAAAGGAAATTAGTGTTTTGGAGGAGTCAACTTTGGAAAATAAAGCTATGGAGAAAAGTTTCACCAATCGTGTTTCCGTCTATAACTTATCTAGATTATATTCCTAAGGTTTCTTTGTCATAAAAAACAAAACTGTATTTTCTGCGGTTATTAGGAAAAAACGATTCTGTATTCATAAAAAAGATAATACTCGTCTTAACCACAAACATAGCTTAGTGCTTGCAAGTTACTGGATTTGCCTGGAAACGGGTAGAACACTTTGTTATTCAGGTCACGGATTTGTTTCATAGTTTGAACCGTCTTGTTTCCTTCCTTATTCACATTCTTTAGACTAGAGCATCCATTTGCAAGAGCAATATCAAGACGGAAAACTGTAGGAAGGGTAAGAGCGCTGGTTATGGCCACTTTAACAACTTAATTTTCAAATAAACGGTTTATATTAAAAATTAATAAGACTATTTTTAATCAACGTAGAATAGAGTATTAACATAATCTCTTAGGTTAAGCATAGGTTTTGGAACAGGCGATATTTATTTATAATATTCATATTGTTGGCCAAGTGGGAGGTAGCTCGACTTTCAATCTGAAGGTTGTGGGTTCGAATCCCGGCAAGCATCAATGGATTTTACTGTTTGAAAATTTTATATGCACATCAAAAACACGTGCTCAAAACGGTAAAGGAAAACATCGTGAGGAAACCAGTTATTTCTCATATAAGCGGCGATGGGCTTGCAACCTGTCGCATATAATGATAACTACTGCAAAATATGGGCATGTGCCGAATATAATAATTGGACGTGTTTCTGAATACCCCCACTAGACATCTTCAAAGAATCTATGCGTCTGGAGATCTGAGAGGATGTTTACCGTACTTGGGAATTACAGTCAGGATCGTAATTTTTTTTAAATATATAATACGTTGTGGTCAATCTAATCTAGATGTATAACGCATCAAAACTGTCACTAATCAAAACGGACTATAGACAAAGAATTAAACAAGTTTGTTTTCTATGCTTAGTTGTTGACTGCCAAAATTGAAACTGACCAAAACTGGGGTAGGCACCACAACCGGGTCTTTGACCCTACCTCTGCTGTAAGCATAAGTTGCTTTTAGACGAGCTTCATTGTGACAAGTAATTGATTTAGCTGTGACTTTGCCGAAGTCGTTTTAAATATTAAATAGACAAACAAAGTTTACCTATTTATCTAGTACTAGCGACTCGCCCCGGCTTTGCACGGGTTTAATACATATAAACCTTCCTCCTGAATCACTTTATCTATTAAAAAAAACCGCATCAAAATCCGTTGTGTAGTTTTAAAGATATAAGCAAACATACATACATACAGACGCGGGAAGCGGGAAGCGATTTTGCTTTATACTAGTAGTGAAGTTGCTAATCTGTTCTGTGTAGATTATTGATTTTGCTAATTGGAAAATGCGTTATGCGTACGTGTAAACACTTGCTTAAAACGGTGTAGGAAAACATCGTGATCAAATCAGTTGGTATTTTTATATGCGGTGGTGGGCTTGCAATCTGTCACGTATGGAATGTTGGCTACTCCAAAATGTGGGTATGTGCCAAATGTTTGGACGTGCCGCTGACTACCCTCATTAGACATCTTCAAGGATATGAGTGTATAAAGATCTAGGAGAATGTTTGGAATGAATAATTTTAGTAGTCCTATTTGTTTTTAGGGTAACGTACCCGAAGGGTAAAAACGGTACCCTATTACTAAGACTTCGTTGTCTGTCTGTCAATTTTCACAGATTACGTATTTCTGTTGCTGCTCTAACAACAAATACTGAAAACAGAATAAATTAAATATTTAAGGGGGCTTCCATACAACAAACATGTTTTTTTTGCGTTTTTATAGATAATGGTACGGAACCCTCCGTGCGCGAGTCCGACTCGCACTTGGCCGGTTTTTATTTTTGAAATCAAAATATTGACAAATTAAGATAAGTATCATTTTCAACTTTAAATGTTTGAGAGAATAATTTGAGCAAAGTCAGCCGTCAGTAAGGTACTTGATTAAGATTAACGGATTAGCCTTTAAGTAGTCGTAGTAAGGCGAGGCCCCAAGGATTATTATTAATGGATCGTCCGTACGACTTTCAGTGGGAGTAAATCCGGCGAGTCGGTCCTCTTGCGAATTTTTATATAATTTTTTTCTACCTAATTCGAGGAAATTTGTTTTTCGTTTGTGATTTAAGGTTACGCTTTTCTCGGATTTGTTAAATAATACTTTTTATATTGATAATTAATATTTTTATGACTACTAAAATATTTAGTGAGTTTTTAAACTTTTGGGGATAATAAAAGTTCGACAAAAACCTTTATACTATGTACTTACCAACCTTTACGACCGTTATTTTGAAACTTTTTTTTGATTGGGTCATGAGTCTTTTTGAGCATATTTTCTTTTATATATAAAACAGAGTCGTGTTAGTTACATAATTTAAAACTCAAGAATGGCTGGACCGATTTCCATGATTTTTATTTGTGAAATTTGTCTCGGTCCCAAATAAAAGAATAACTATATAAATCCTGAACAATTCTTATTAGTACACCCATGCAAAGCTGGGGCAAGTTTAGTTTATAATAAAAATCAATTGCCGCTTGTATGAAAGATTATACGTAGTATAATAAGATAAGTCTTGAGAACGGCTAGACTTACATAGCATTTTTTTGTTGTGTTCGTAAATTATCACGGTGGCTAACACGATCGATATCGTATCGCTAAAATGTCAAAACTGACACTATTTTAATACAATAAGTACACACGTCTAAATTTTTCGGGTAACTTTTCCTTCTTTTCTCTAAAAACCTTGCCCTGTTGTCTGAGCACGAATCGCCATTGCATCGACACCGAGTCGTCCAAATGTCAAAACTGACACTTTAGAAATACAATGAATTCCTTTGGGTTTATTGAATTTTGAACAAGCTAGCTTTCCGGTCAGCTAGTCCAAAATAAAAATAGAATTACGACTGCAGTACCCAAGTACGGGAAGCATAGTCTGTGATCTCGAGGCGTTCAAATCTAAGATAACTAAAGGGGTTTTAACATTACATTTTGCGCATTCCATCCGCATTTAATTACGTAAGTGCATATGTATGGAAGAGCATCTTGATTTTTGAATAATTGTTTTTATTAGGGTTCCGTACCCAAAGAGTAAAAACGGGACCCTATTACTAAGACTTCGCTGTCCGTCTGTCCATTTGTCTGTCACAAGGAGATGAGATACAGCTCACGAACCGTGATACCTAGACAGTTGATTTTTTTACAGATCATGTATTTCTGTTGCTGCTATAACAACAAAAACAGTACAAAATAAATATTGAAGTAGGGATCCCGTACAACAAACTTGATTTTTTGTACGGAACCCTTCGTGCTCGAGTCCGACTCGCACTTGGCCGGTTTTTTTACCTAGCTCCGAGATAAAGGCCTACATCTATTTGTATTCTGTGAATGAAATAATAATATACAATAGTTACAACCGTGTTGGCCGAGTGGGAGGTACCTCGACTTTCATTTCGAAAGTCGTGGGTTTGAATACTGTTTTGATGAAATACCGAGCTTATAATTATGACGCGTAAAATTTAGGATTCTATTTTTTTTCTATAAAGCGTAAATGTACTATAATTGAACGGGATTACCTTTTGTCGAGAAAAAACAACATTTGAAACGGAGTTCATATTCATTGTCAATATCACTACATAGTATAAAGCAAAGTCGCTTTCCGCTTCCCGCGTATGTATGTATGTTTGCTTATATCTTTAAAACTACACAACGGATTTTGATGCGGTTTTTTTTAATAGATAGAGTGATTCAGGAGGAAGGTTTATATGTATAATAACATGCTACCCGTGCGAAGCCGGGGCGGGTCGCTAGTTATAAATCAAAACTAGAATAACAACAGTATTGATAGCCTCCACCTTTTTTTAAAGTTGGTCGAAAGTTTGATGTCAGTTCTTTCCTGTTTCTGACAAATGACTAGTAAATTTATAAGAACGATGAAAAACGTTTACCGACACGCAAGAATTATTTGTGTACCATAAGTAGTTACTGTAACTATTGTAAATAAAAAAAATAAAATATTGGCGGACTTTACACACAGCGCCATCTAGCCCCAAACTAAGCAAAGCTTGTACTATGGTAACTAGATGACTGATATAATCTTAATATATATAAATCTCCTGTCACGATGTTTGTCCGCGATGGATTCCTAAACTACATAACCGATTTTAAATTAAATTGGCACACCGTGAGCAGTCTGGTCCAACTTGAGATATAGGATAGCTTAGATCTTTAATTATAGTCGCAATTTTATTTTATTGCAAACTAGCGACCCGCCCCGGCTTCGCACGGGTAGCATGTTATTATACATATAAACCTTCCTCCTGAATCACTCTATCTACTAAAAAAAACCGCATCAAAATCCGTTGTGTAGTTTTAAAGATATAAGCAAACATACATACAGACATACAGACGCGGGAAGCGGAAAGCGACTTTGCTTTATACTATGTAGTGATTGTTGACACAGCAACGCGTGGCCGTGTCTGCTAGTACTTATATAATTACTTTTTATACATATTAACACCCAGACACAGAACAAACATCTATGGTCATCACACAAATGTTTATCCTGGGTGGGAAATGAACCCACAACCTACAGCGCAGAAGACAGAGTTACTACCAACTGAGCTGCAAGGAAAATAGGATCACGACTGTAATCCCCAAGTACGGTAGACATCCTCTTAGATCTCCAGGCACTTAGATCCTTGAAGATGCCTAAGATGTCAGAGAGAAGGCAGGCTTGTCCAAACATTATATTTGGCACATGCCAACATTCCTCTCTTAGTCCTAATAATAAATAAGTAAATCACTACATAGTATAAAGCAAAGTCGCTTTCCGCTTCCCGCGTCTGTATGTCTGTATGTATGTTTGCTTATATCTTTAAAACTACACAACGGATTTTGATGCGGTTTTTTTTAATAGATAGAGTGATTCAGGAGGAAGGTTTATATGTATTAAACCCATGCGAAGCCGGGGTGGGTCGCTAGTAAATAATAAATATTAGTGGACATTTTTACACAGCGCCATCTAGCCCCAAACTAAGCAAAGCTTGTACTATGGGAATAGAATAGATAACTGATAGAATACTTATATACTTTTTTTTTGTAAATACATACATAATGATATATACTAACACCCAGACATAGAACAAACATCTATGTTCTCCACACAAATATTTTGCTCTGGGTGGTGATCGAACCCACAACCTACAGCACTGAAGGCAGAGTTACTACCAACTGAGCTGTGAGGCCGTCAAATAGATAGTACCTATAATACTTACAATAGATAGGTTTACAATCATACTTATAATAATACATCTGAAGTAATAAACATACACACACACACACACACCCACACCCACACCTACACCCACACACACATAAAATAACTACTCATAATATGTTCATCACATAAATGTTTGTTTTGAGTGGAATCAAACCAACCTGCAGCGCAAAAGGCAGAGCTACTACCAACTAAGCTGTGAATCCAGTCAAAATATGATGAACAACCACGATTGTTTTAATGCTATAATTACAGTCCTGTTGCTTTTCACTTTTAATATCCTAATACCTAATTAGAGTTCCGTACACAATAGGTAAAAACGCGACCCTATTACTTAGACTTCGGTGTCCGTCTGTCTGTCCATCACAGGGCTGTATCTCATGAACCGTGATAGCTAGACAGTTGAAATTTTCACAGATGATGTATTTCTGTTGCCGCTATAAAAAAAATTAAATAAATACTTATGTCCCATACAACAAACGATCTTGACGTTTTTTATAGATAATGGTATGGAAACATTCGTGCGCGAGTCCGACTCGCACTTGGCCGGTCTTTAAATGTTACGACTTGCGAAATTAACTATACCCGCAATTTCAAGTACACGCAATATTATAATATTGTTTAGTCAGGTACCTAACCTGATCTAAAAACACAGTATGAAAAAAAACCCTTAATAAAAACATGAGGTGTTTCTGTTTTGTTGCCAACAGTACAACTTAGAATTAATTATTCAGTAAGGAAAAACAGAGGATAGCCAGTTAAGGATGGCTGTTAATATTTCAATTATTCACTTCAGCGCAGTTTTTTTGCAATAAATCTCCATTGTTTGACAAAAAACAATGTTTCTCTTGTTCATTTTATCCTTTAACTAGCTGACCCGTGCCCGCTTCGCTGTGCGTAAGACATTTCTAATACCATCGTTGACTTTTTTGTAGACGTTTTTAAGGTGTACAATACTGTAGTACATTATTTTGATATATCTCGTGGGGTTCAGCCAGCATTTGCAATGTAAGCGCAAAAAAATGTGTTTATTTACGACATCACATTAGAAACCTCTAAAATTATCAGTGTTTCTCTACTATATTATGCATGTATTATACATATAAACCTTCCTCCTGAATTACTCTATCTATTAAAAAAAACCGCATCAAAATCCGTTGTGTAGTTTTAAAGATATAAGCAAACATACATACATACATATTACATACAGACGCGGGAAGCGGAAAGCGACTTTGCTTTATACTATGTAGTGATGATGGACTGTTAATTACTTACTAAAAAATATTGTCATCCAAATGTAATATTTGGACAAGCCTCTAACTATCACCTTTTGGCATATCCAATGATCTTATCGCCTGGAATTCTGATAGGATGTCTACAGCCGTGGTCCTATTTTTATTTATTATATTTTAATTGCCCGACTACAGCACCAGTTTTTGTATTTAGTAGTTTATTATATTTTATTAAAGATAATCGATTCTGGATTTTTAAAACTAGATTGAAAAAAAATTACTCTATCAATCGAATAATAATATATCTTCTAACAGAAAATCGACTGGATGCAGGGTTATATAAATCTTTGTTTATATATTTTTTAAAACCTTTTTATAGTATTAAATGTCCAATACGATACACAGAAATCATTATGATCTAAATCAAAGTAGGTATAACTCACCGTCGTTCGAAATAGGCATCCAAAGTAAATCGAAAAACACATTTCACATTAAATTACACAGGAGTCAACCGAAAACTCTTTCGAAATTTCTAAGTCAGCAGTATGGACACACTTCGCATCACCACCGCAAGCGACAGCAACCCTCCGGCCATTTTCCACTAAACTTTTTCACACTTCGTTTACCTACATATTTACGCTATTCTATTAATTAATCCAAAGGCTTAGTCTTCGTGTTCACTCCACGAAATTCCCGTTCACACTAACGTAAGGGCGTATTGGAACGGGTCCTTATGCGCTTGCGTAAAACTGAGTGACTCTTCTCCGTGACGGACTTATTCACGAGTAAATTAATATAAAAACTTTTCGCTATCTCGCGTATTAGCTGTCATCCTTAATAAAATATTTTCTAGCCGTCCCTCTTAAACTTTAACTGGCTCGGAGTAAAATAATTAAACAAAGTAAGCAATTAAAATGTTTAATTTATTGTTCAGCTTCAAAGACGCCTCTATCCTATAATTACCGACGTCGTCGGCGCAGCGCTAATCACTTTTTAAATTAAATTAAATCTATCTTCATTCATGAAATACTTAGAAGTTCAAATTCTGAACTATCGAGCTATCGTTATGAGCTGGAGAAACCTTATAGTCAATCATTATGGTAGAGCCAGGCATTTGTACGGTTCGGGATGTTTTATTCTTCTTTATAAAAAAAAACAAAGGGTAAAAACGGGATCCTATTACTAAGACTCCGCTGTCCGTTTGTCTGTCACTAGGATGTGTCTTATGAACCGTGATAGCTAGACAGTTGAAATTTTCACAGATTATTTATTTCTGTTGCCGCTATAACAACAAATACTAAAAACAGAATAATGTAAGTAATTAAGTAGGGCTCCCATGCAACAAACATGTTTTTTTCCCGTTTTTTATAGATTGTAGTCTGACTCGCACTTGGCCGGTTATTGTTCGCACTTATTTCTTCCACACGTGGCTTCGCTCGCGTTATAAGTCACAAACTATAACTATTATAAGTTTTACCAAAATCGGTTTAACCGTTACGTCGCAATCAAACCACAAACATCACAATATCTAAACAAACTTTCACATCTATATTATTAGTAGGGTGAGAGCGCTGGTTGTGGGCATTTTATATTTTCAAATAAACGGTTAATATTGAAAAAGTAATTAATACGACGATTTTTTAATAACATCGAAAGAGTATATCAAGCAAAGGTTTTATAACAGACGATATTTATTAATTAATTATTCATATTTAAATATACATAACGGGAAATATTTAGTTGTGGTCAATTAAGTCTAGAGGTATAACGCATCACAACTATCACTAATTAAAACTGACCATGACAAAGAATTGTTTTAACTATAGATTTTATTAAATAAGTTATTGACTGCCGGGGTAGGCACCACAACCGGGTCTTTCACCCTACGTATGCTCGTATAATATAGTAGGACTAATGGAAACCCCCGCAACTTAGTTCGCGTGAAGTTATTATCAAACAGACTTCAACCCCACTGCACCCTCTTAGGGGCTGAGTTTCAGGAATTCCTTTCTACGTGCTCCCCTACACCATAAAAGAAAGATACTTTCCAAGTTTCGTGCTTCTAGGAGATTTAGACTGTGCGTTGATTGTCAGACAATCAGTCAGTTAGTAAGTGAGTCAGTACTCAACTTGATATTTTTTTTCATAAATATAATAAATAAAAGCCTACAGAGATGTACTTCAATTTTCAATCTGAAGATTGATTCCGGGATTCGAACCCACGACGATCGAATCTCGGCGTTCATCAATGGATTTTTCTGTTCGAAAAATTTATACGCGTATCAAAAACACTTGCACGGTGAAGGAAAACATCGTGAGGAAACCAGTTAGTGTTCTTCGACCTGTCACGATGGAATGCTAACTACTGCACAATGTGAGCATGTGCCAAATATAATGTTTGGACGTGCCTCTGACTACCCCCACTAGACATCTTCAAAGGATTTAAGTTTCTGAAGATCTGAGAACTTTGAAACTGAAATTTATTGTACCAAAATGCACATCACTTTGTATAAATCGAAACCTACTACACTGATTTTTGGCTTAGAGTCAATATGAAGCTAGAGCGGACACGGTTATCGCTAAAAGTTGGCACACAGTATGACAAAATAGTCTGATGCACAATGAAGCAAATAAATGGCTCTTTCTAAATATATTTTTTAACTGAAGAAAATAGAAGGTTCTCCTATTCGACGCGTTTATATTTTTACTTGGTTATCCGATTTGTATGATTTTTTTATCTTTTGTTATAGAAAAAGAACTTTCAATCTGAAGATCGTGAGTTCGAATCCCGGCGTGCATCAATGGATTTTTCTGTTCGAAAAAATTGTACGCGCATCAAAAATACGTGTCAAAATCGATGAAGGAAAACATTGTGAAGGAAACCAGTTAGTATTCTTATAAGCGGCGATGGGTTTGCAACCTTTCACGTATGGAATGCTAACTACTGCAAGATGTGGGCATGTGCCGAATATAATTTTTAAACGTGCCTCTGACTACCCCCACTTGGTATCTTGAAAGGATCTAAGCGTCTGGAGATCTGTGGGGATGTCTACCGTACTTGGGGATTACAGGCGGGATCTATTTTTTTATATGTACTTTTGATTTTGTCTATTACTCGTATATTGCAATCTCTCTATCCTTTTTATTTCCACACTAGCGACCCGCCCCGGCTTCGCACGGGTGCAAAGCTGATACCAAAATATATTACAGAATGTCTTTGTATACTCGTTAACAGCATTTAAAATTTAAAAAAAAAGTCGCGCTGAGAAGCACGTTTTTTCGACGCGTTATTTATAGGGACGCTCCGCCCCCTGGCCCCCCACGCACCGCGCCGCCGGCCGGCCGGTGCCGCCGCAACCGCGATGTCTTTACTTTTTAAATCTGCCATATCTTCAAAAATATTCATTTAAATTACATGCTGTAAAGGGCAATATTATTTCATATTAAATGCAAAATGTATTTAAGGTACTTAATTAGATAAGGATTGATGCTGTATTGCTTAAAATCACTTTGTAAATAAGCCATTATTTCTCGTAAAAAGTAAAGGATAGAAATTGATTATTGTGGGTTATCCCTAAGAGATAAACATTATACCATCGCGTACTTTTTTGTAGACCTTTTTAAGGTATACAATATTTAGTAAATTATTTTGATCTATCTCGTAGAGTTCAGCCAGCGTTTGCAATGTAAGCGCAAAAAAATGTGTTTATTTACGACATCATATTAGAAATCTTAAAATTATCAGTGGTTATCTAATATATTAAGCATGTTATTATACATTATAAATCTTCCTCCTGAATCACTCTATCTATTAAAAAAAACCGCATCAAAATCCGTTGTGAAGTTTTAAAGATATAAGCATACATACAGACGCGGGAAGCGGGAAGCGACTTTGCTTTATCTATGTAGTGATAAGAATCAAATTAGTCTCGTTAGAAACGAACGTCGTTTCGCTCATATACGACAAAATCAAAAGGCTTTGACACTCATCATTCTGTCGTAACAGGGGCTTTCATCATAACAGTCATTATCCATTCAAAGGAAACATAAATAATTTGATCCAAATCTCGGCAAACTCAGTCGATACACATAATACGAGATTCGTTATAAAATTAACATCTTGTTGAATATAGGAACGTTTTTGTTCCGATGCTGAGATTAATACGGCTGGTATTCGTAGATATAAGGAAATAGAGATAAAAAAATGTCGCTTTCGACTTTTAGCAATTTCAATAATTAAACAAGCCAAGAATTACGAATTAAATTATATTTGAAGCTTTCAGCTTCATGAAGACGGTTCCACAAATTATCATAATAAAAAACTGTCGAATTTTACCATCTCGCGGTATTTTTCGTAACTGACAATAATACCGAAATAAATCTTAATCTTTTATATCTTTTTTAGGGATTCGTACTTAAAGGGTAAAAAACGGGACCCTTTCTGCAGACCTCTTCAGACAGACATCTGTCCGACTGTCTGCCTGTCTGTCTATCTCAAGGCAGTATCTCATGAACCATGATAGCTAGACAGTTGACATTTTCACAGATGAAATGAACAGAATAAAATGAATATTCAAGTGGGGCTTCCATACAAGAAACGTTATTTTTAATTGCAATTTTTCTAGATAATAGTACGGAACCCGTCGTGTGCGAGTTCAACTCGCACTTGGCCGGTTTTTTTATCCGTTTTCATGATCATTCTCCTCATTTACGAGCAGTTTTTTAACTTAAACTATAATAAATAAACTTGTATCGGTCAAATAGACTCTACTTTATTAGAAAGCAAGAAAGAAAAACCAATTATTACCTTCGCCATGTATGGTTTATTTGAATTATAATGATAGCCTTCAGTTAGGAAAAAAATGGTTTTATTTGTATATTTTACTAAATAAGTACAAATTTTCTTTGACTTCACTTATTATTGAGGTCACCTTAAATATTTGACCTTGGCCTTAGCACTTAAAATACTCGCAGGTTTGTATAGTTCATCTTTTCCAGTTCGCGGGATGCGTGTTGTTGTAGACAAGTGAACCGAACCCGTTAATAAAAAAAAATAGGATCACGACTGTAATCCCCAAGTATGGTAGACATCCTCTCAGATCTCCAGGCGCTTAGATCCTCGAAGATATCTAGAAGGGGTCAGAGGCACTTCCAAAAATTATATTTGGCACATGCCCACATTTTGCAGTAGTTAGCAATTTAGGCATGACAAAGTCTGTCGCGGGTCGGCTAGTAGAGCTATTTTCTAGATGAAGTGTAGTAAAAGGTAACCTTTCTATTAAAATGTTCGAAACCGATGGAAAAAATCAGAGAACCAGTAAATTCTTATATATTTATTTTACTACCTGTTTTACTTATGGAACATAAATACTACTTTGTAGGTATAATGTTTTTACTTCCACGCGTGGGGATATGAGCTATATTAATGTTCAGATGAATAATCAATATATATAAAAGAAAGTCGTGTTACCGATGAACCGATTTGGCTTTAATATGGTGGGGAGATAGCTTAGAACCAGGAGACGGACATAGGATACTTTTATTGTTATAGCGGCAACAGAAATGCATCATCTGTGAAAATTTCAACTGTCTAGCTATCACGGTTCACGAGATACAGCCTTGTAACAGACAGACAGCGAAGTCTTAGTAATAGGATCCCGTTTTTATATATATAAAAATATACCGATGAGTACCATCGGGCATGCGACGGCCAGACATAAAAAGTACTAAATAGTCATACATCATTCAAAGTAATACACTTATGAAAGTGAAGTCGTTACGATGATGGTATTGAATTCATTATGTGTCACGCTGTTTAGAAAATAACATCAGTTTTGATTATACTGTAACGAACGCGAAGCATTTTATGAAATTAGGCAAACAACTCTATTTTACCCGCGGCGTACAAATATAATAAATAGGGTCACGACTTTAATCCCCAAGTACGGTAGACACCCTCTCAGATCTCCAGACGCTTAGATCCTTTGAAGATGTCTAGTGCGGGTAGTCAGAGGCACGTCCAAACATTATATTTGGTATATGCCCACATTTTGCAGTAGTTAGCATTCCATACGTAACAGATTGCAAGCCCATTGCCGCTTATAAGAATGCTAACTGGTTTTGTCATTATGTTTTCCTACACAGTTATAAGTAAGCACGCAATAAATTTTTCGAAAAAGTTCATGGTAGTAGTACATATTTAACTGAAATTATAAGCAAAACTATAACTATAGCGTTACCAGTTTTCGAGTAATAGACGTAAACCAACATAATAAAATGTACTTGAAGAAGAAATAATATTCTTTTTTAGTACAATTATTTATTATAACGTTGTTAGCTGTGTAAACTACGAAAACATACATTGGTTGCGCATGATCCGACACGCTCTTGGCCGGTTTTTAGGGTTCCGTACCCAAAGGGTAAAAACGGAACCCTATTACTAAGACTTCGCTGTCCATCTGTCTGTCTGTCTGTCTGTCCGTCCGTCTGTCTGTCACTGGGCTGTATCTCATGAACCGTAATAGCTAGACAGTTGATTTTTTTTTACAGAATATATGTATTTTTGTTGCTGCTATAACAACAAATACTAAAAACAGAATAAAATAAATATATGAGGGTGGCTCCCATGCAACAAACGTGATTTTTTGGCCGTTTTTATAGATAATGGTACGGAACCCTTCGTGCGCGAGTCCGACTCGCACTTGGGCGGTTTTTTAAGTTTATTATATAATAGACAATGATTCCCAGACATCACACAAATTTTGGCCATGGGTGGGGATCGAACCCACAAGATTAGAAGTTTATCAAAGTCAGTTCTGCCGTTTCGCAACGATTTGAAACACAAATATGCAAAAATCTCAACAAACTTTCGGAGGAAAATGGTTATAAATGTTTGGCGCCTGTACCGCAGCTAAAATCACAGCGATGTAGAGTAGGTATCTAATGGACCAGACCTTTTTTATTGGAAGGATAAAAAGCTATACTACCTTATAAGGTGTAGTCCGTTTTCGACCCACGTTTTCTCACCACAAATAATAAATTCCTGATTCAACCCAAAATGTAGGCCGGTTTCAACCCACGAAAAAATATTTAGTTCGTGTTTTACCCAAAATCTATGCCTGTTTCGGTGTAGTCCGTTTTCAACCCACGTTTTCTCACCACAAATAATAAATTCCAGATTCAACCCAAAATGTAATCTTGATTATGTTTACTACACTCCTGCTAATATTATAATACCCTATCTTATCAGTGCTAAACATTAGGTAATTTCTAAAATACTTTAAAAAAAAAAAAGTACGGTAGACATCCTCTCAGATCTCCAGGTATTTGGATCTTTGAAGATGTATAAAGGGGTTATTCAGAGACACGTCCAAACATTACATTTGGCACATCCCCACATTTTTCAGTAGTTAGCATTCTACACGTGACAGATTGCAAGCCCGTCGCCGCTAACAAGAACACTAACTGGTTTTTACGATGTTTTCCTTCACCGTTATAAGCACGCATATATATTTTTCGAACAGAAAAATCCATTGATGCACGGCCAGGATTTGAACCCACGACCATCGGATTGAAAGTCGAGGTACCTCCCACTCGGCCAACACGGCTTTGAGTATTAGATAATTTCCAAAATTCCTTTATGGCATAGGCATTATGTTATTTCAGAATTTAAACTGCGGTGACTTTGGCGCAATCAGTTAGAAAGAAAGAAAGAAAAAAAAGAAAGAAAAAACATTTATTATTTACAAAAAAAAAACAAACAACAGCAAATTGTGCCATGTGGGGGCAAATAGGTCCCCGTCTCAGCATTGAGCCGCACAGCACCGAACCTAAGGAGTAGGCGAAGCGCGGTGCGACGCTGGTTTTCAGTCGGGGCCTGGACGCGATGTGGCGACACAACAAGTCGATAAACTAAATAAGATATGTCTTAATTCTAAAGAATTTACGTACAATAGACTAAACAATAAAATAAATAAATATCAAAGTAGTATGCGAGTGTGCATGGTAAATATTTACCATGCACACCAATATTTACCATGTTAGATACCTACTATATCAGTAACAGCTTTTTAAATTTTAAATATCGTAAAAAGCTAGGTATATTGGCCGAGTGGGAGGTATGGAATCCCAGCTGTGCATGAATTGATTTTTAACACGCTATTATAAGCTTGGGTTGTATGTATGTAACGGAATCTTTGAACGTGATTTTGACCTACTTCAAAACGTCGAATTAATTTGAAACATTGCATACAAGGATCGATCACAATACAAAAAAAATATTTATATAGTGTGTTTTATTAGTTTTTTCTTAACTTTATTTTGACAGTCGTTGTCCTTTCAATCACGCCAACTGTCAAACGACTGACAGTTATGTCAGACATTAAACATGTTAATAATGGTCGATAAGTATCTTAAATTTTCTAATTTCCCGCGAATCTTTTTTATTTTTTTCTCTTGACAATACAAATACAACAAAAAAAAATATTATCAAAATCGTTCTAGCCGTTCACGCGTGATGTCGCGATCATGGGAAATAGGGATTCATTTTTATATATGAGATAAAAGAAACACATAACTTACAAAATACCCAAGAACCAGTTGAGCCATCCAAAGACCATTGCAAACAATCTTTAGGTAGTTCTACTGATCCAGATCAATACCAGTAGGAAGCGTTCCCAAGACACCGGCATTGCCACGCTGAACAGCAATGCTGATCCGTTGTGCCAAATAAGAACCAGCTCTCGGATCAAGCGTCGGTCGCTTCGAGAAGTCACCAAAAACAATGATTATGACGAGTAAAAAATTTTTTGTAAATGCAGGAGCGTTTTCTCTCATTAAACATACAGTTTAATCTAGATAAAATTTATTATAGACAGAGATACGATTCGTGAAACTTTTCTAGATAGATTTATTTTCGTTTTGACTCAAAACTATGAATAGCTAAACAGTTAATTTTTGTATAATTCGTTAGATAATTATACAAGCTAGATAAATGTAGAACAGTATTTTTATAAGTTAGATAGTTTTCAAGGTAACGCGCTTTTATCACTTTTTTCGTCTTATTTAAGACTCAGCCCATACAAAAAAAGCTAAAATTTCAAGCATCAATTTTTGTGCTGATTTGTTTCGCTTTCGTAAGGATATTTGTTTCTATAAATGTGAGGTTTAGCTCTATGGAGAAAGTCGCACATCCGTTTACAAAAGTAATCCATCTCGCTTGATCTCCGGTAGCATACGAATACATGTCAGTGTCATTGTATGTAGCTACGGCGAAAAGGTAAATAACGCATTTTTTAGAGCTTAGTTACTCACAGGGTAAAACGGGACTCTATTACTAAGACAAGGGCTGTATCTCATGAACCGTGATAGCTAGACAGTTGGAATTTTCACAGATGATGTATTTCTGTTTTCGCTATAACAAAAACTAAAAAAATAACAAAATAAATACTTAAGTAGGGCTCGCATACAACAAACGTGATTATTTTTATAGATAATGCTATGAAACCTTTCATGCGCGAGTCCGACTCGCACTTGGCCGGTTTTTTCATTTACCTTTAGTTTATTTTCTTTGGAAGCGAGGTCCCGTGTTAGCTGAAGTGAAAGATATCTAGATTTTCAATCCGAAAGCTCACACTAAAGGTGAGTTGCTAGAAGCTGTGTGGGGCGGACCAATGACAGCGCTCAAATATTCGAGTTTGAAAATGTCGAGCGCTGTGTTTGGTCCGCTCCGCGCAGCTTAGCGCAGCTCCTCACAGATCTGCGTAGATGGAAAGTCACCCTAAAATCTACACTACTAAGAGAAATAAAGTTTTTCGTATGTTTCTTTGTAATAGATAAACTAAAAAATTACAAGATCATTTTATAAATATCAGATGCTACACTATCAACATTGTAACATGACATGACTAGGTATATAATATTTAAAAAAAACTTGCGAGAATTCTTTATACGAGTGTCTCAAATTCAAATTCAAAAATCATTTATTTCAATAAAATCACAAGGATCACTTTGAAACGTCTTAGTAACTAGGTGACGCCGATTCCTCGCGACAAAGCCTAGAAGAATCAGGCAACAAACACGGCTTGGGGTCTACCTTTTTTTTCAATGATCCTTTCAGAGCTCCAATAGAGAACAATAAAAAAATTAACTAAAGAGCTTCAGCACGATATGTCTACGTTAAAACACAGACAACTCTAATAACGTTCCTGGCCAATGCAAATTAAATAACCACAAGCTGACACCACATATTTTAATTATTAATAATTTATGAGTCATGCGGGGGTGTGTTTCAACCCATGCACTTCCCACGGGGAATAAACGCCCTTTTATGAGTATTTATTTACTGGGCTTTCCAGTTTTTTTTTGGGTATGTAACATTAAAAACCGGCCAAATGACTCGCGCACGAAGGGTTCCGTATCATTATCTATAAAAAACGGCAAAAAAATCACGAACACGAAAATTGAGGAGATAGATTTTTCTCTACACAAATATTATTCGTTTTATATTTAGTTTATGTTTTGTTCCACGCGCAAAAGCTTATTTTTATTGGTTTATTTGTTACCCAATCACAAAGTAACGGCTACACCGGTTACTGTAAAGTTTGGTGTTTCATCACTAGATTAAAATATAGAATACTTTTTATAAAAAATCAAACCATAAAGTGCTGAATAGAACGTTAAAGTTCATATAATAATAATAATAATAAATGTTTTTTTACGTTACCAAAAGTAAAATATTATTAACAATAAAGATGGTAGAACTAATAAAACATTGAAAATACAATGGGTAGAAACAATATAGATAAAAATGTGAATAAGTGTGCGTGTGTGCGTGTTAGTGTGTGTAATGTGTATGAGTGTATGTATGTGTGTGTGTTTGTGTGGGTGTGAGCGGGTGTTCGAGTCAGTGTTATATTTGCTAGTAAAAGTTATTTTTTAAATATGAAGAACAACACGAACAAAGTCATGAGTTGCCACTAAGTACTCTACAATTGATGGAAATCGATTAATACGTCATTTAAAACGTACGGTTACGTAATTCATTCCCGCTAAATGATAACCCCTTACATAAAGCGCATTGCATTACATCTAATAAGGCGGCCAACTTTCTGGAAATTGAATGCGGGACTATTTTGTGGATAGGTAGGGTATGGGATGAATGCGAATGCGAAGTACGAAGTTTTGTCAGTATAGGTAGGTACCTACCAAAATTAAATAAAAATGCAAAAATGTCGGGGTTTTTATTGAGAATCTCGTAAAAATCTTCGCTAATATGTGTGTGGTTATGTAGTAGCTTAAAAAATAGGCATGGTAAGTACGTAACGTAATGCATTGAATAAATAGGAATGCGGGACATGCGGGACTCTTCCAGCGTTTTGCGGGATTATTTTACTCATTCTTGCAAAGCGGGATTACAGCCATCATTACGGGACGGTCCCGCAGAATGCGGGACGGTTGGCCGCCCTACTTACATCTATTTAATAGGTATGAAGTGACAACCAAGGAATTATAGGGGCAATATGCGATACGATGTGGCGCTAATATATGAATAGTTAAAGCGAGTTTACTACTTTGTACAGTGTCAGGCCGTAAGTATTACACATCGAACATCGCTAGTTTTGCTTTCATAAAACGTCGTCTCTTCTAGCTTCGCGACGGAGACATTTACTCTAGACTAATTCTGAAGCTTGGTTGTGTAACATTTGACTGGCCTCACAGCTCAGTTGGTAGTAACTGCCTTCTGCGCTAGGTTGTGAGTTCAATCCCCACTCAGGGCAAATATTTGTGTGATAAACATAGATATTTTAGAGTCTAGGGGTTAATAAGTGATACTTATTAACCCCTAGACTCTAAAATATCTATGTTTATCACACAAATATTTGCCCTATAAAGCATGTATTTATAAAAAAACGTATTTAAGTATTCTATCTGTTAACTGGTTTCCATAATATAAGCTTAGTTTGAGACTAGATAGCGATGTGCACCGAAATGTCCACCAATATTTATTTTATTTATTGACAGCCGTATACTGTAAATCCAATGTTATAGCACAAAACCAATCACGTGACAAATGTCTACGCATAAGCATTCCAGCCGTACAAACTTTAGCGTCTTAGATCCTGCACGAAACCAACATAAACCTTCAAACGAGAATTCAAATGAACACACAAAATTGCTACCATTGTTTAAAAGCTCGGGCCGGTGAGTCAGCGACGATTGACAAAGGTAGATCACTGACAGGTGTGCCGTCCGGGAGGATCCTTGGAAGTGCAAACCCGGTCCGAAGGATTCCACGGATACAACCTTTATACGCGTGACCGACTTTCCGTGAAAATCGTATTTTTTCTATATTTACTAAAACTGTAATGTTTTTATTATTTTTTATTCGTTGGCCATCATCCGCTTTGGCTTAGTGAGAGGTGCTTAGACTGTCAATCCGTTTGAATCACAGTCGTGCCACTAATGGATTTTTTTTATTCAAATATGTGTGAGGCTTTTTAAATTTGTTATTAGATGATTTATGCAACGTGTCGGGTGGAACTTTCTCCTTGTTTACGGGACGTTGTGGTATCTGAGTAGAGAATACAATATCGGGATTCCGAAGCCCGGGGCCGGAGACCCCGGCCTTTTTCTAATCTGAAAATCACGGGATTGTACTTGGCTAATCCCGGGATTTTCGGTATTGCCACAAACAGGTTTAGTTTGCATTCTGTTGTCCGTTGCGCCTTGACAATGAACTTACCTATGATTATATGAATAGCATTTATTACTTATCAACTAAAAAACAACGCTTAAAAACGCCGTACGATACATACTACACAGGTTGGTCTAAGTATCAAAGCTCTAAAGAACCATTTTTGACAAACAAATGAGAAAATCTTTAGTAGAACGTGTAAAGCAACGACGAAGTGATGATGTCATCGGTGTGTTTTAAAAAATAAAATCTTAAATTGTTTTCAATTGATTTTAATTAGAAACCTAGTATAATCCCGGGCTAGCCCCAGGATCCCGGGATTACGCATAAAAATCCCGTAATACCGGGATTGAAAAACATGCTTGGGATTGTATTCCCTATATCTGAGACATATTTAGATTAAGTAGGCAGCTGAGTGGTTAATAGGTGTGGTGCAGAAATAAGACGCGGGATTCCTAACAATGTTTTCCTTCACCGACATGTGCGTTTCAACACATGCTCAAAACGATGAAGAATAACATTTATACATATAATAAAACTGTAGAAGAGTTCAATTCTGTACATTGAATAAAAACAAAAAAAAATACTAGTACTAATACTATAGTAACACAAGCAAAAAAAAAAATTGAAATTTTTGTCTGTCTGTTGTCCGACTTTCACGCAAAAACTACGGGACAGATTTTGATAAAACTTTTTTGTTATGTAGCTATTAGTCCTCGGCAACATATAGGCTATAATTTATTTTGAAGATAGAAATACTAGATGTGAAACTATCTGTCGACCAGCGAAGCGGGCACGGGTCAGCTAGTTGTAAAGGGCGATAGGCTTTAAATATGTGTGGAATGTGTACCTACTACAAATGTTTGTTAGTTTTTTTTTGTATTTGTGTTAAAAGCAGTGGTAGAATTCTGCTGTCCAATCACTAAAAGGCCGTTAAGTAACATTTGATTTTGACACGGGTCTTTATCACGTAATTACCTTTAATTTACTTTCCCGACGTTTCGGCTTACCTCCTTTAGCATTTACCTCCTGCATTATCCCACTTTAGTTGGGTCGGCAGAACATGTACTCTCTTTTATTTCCCTCTATCAGCCGTCACCTCAGCACTCACTCCTAGAAAGGTAAGAATACCCTTGTCAACATCTATCTTCTTGTCTATCTGTTTTTTGGCCTACCTTTACTTCTTTATTCATCCCCATAATGGTTAGCACTCGTACAACACCATAACGTTCATCCTTCCACATAAAATACCAAACTAATCTATTGCTCCTCATCTTCTCATTGGACGCTGTATTCCTTTTGGTAAGGGTGCAATTAGAAAGTATTTTTGAATATCCTATCCTATCCTTATCCTAATAATATTATAAATGTGAAAGTTTGTGATAAGGCTGCTATGTTTGTTCTCTAATCAAAAATAAACGACAACAAATTAAGATGAAATCATGAATCAAAAAATAAAACGAATTAAGATGAAATCAATTAAGATGAGAGATAAAAAATCAGAATAAATAAAGGCGGAGCTTAAAATCAAAAAAAAACCCCTAAATGATAAAAACAAAACACAAAAAGGATTTAGTATAGATGGCGTTGGTGTGCAAAAATTTTTGAAGTTTTCTGAAAGTGTTTTTTACTATGCGATTATTTAAATTTGTGCAGGACAAAGTCTGTCACGGGTTGGCTAGTTGAATATAAGAGGGTGTAGCGGGGATCAAAGTATGTTTGAAAAAAACTTCACAAGTACGAAATCGCGAGGGTTTTCACTAGTTGGGATATATTAATTTATGTAAAGTAAAACATTGTCAGGTAACTGACAACTTAGTCGTTAGATGATGGGCAAGCTTTCTCCATCTAAAATCATATCCCAGATACTAAAGAGCGTCTCGTAATTTTGCAAGGGAAAAGTTCCACTTAGACGCTGTATAAATTATCTATTCATGATGTATAAAAGACTTACTTCTACCGGTAATTTTCACCATGGCTTTCCCCTCGCGAACATAAAAACTATTCGTAACTATACTTAATTCCGTCGAGCCCATCATGCATTCACTGGAAAAGTCATTTCGAATAATAACTCATTTTGTTCAATGGTCACCTTTATCTATTAATCCACCAGTAATTTGTCTACAATTTTGCTTGTTTATCGCAAGAAAGAAGTGGGTCATTTGTTGCGTTATTCAATGATATCAGGCGAGCTATAAAAGCTCTACCAAAATCGTGTTAGGTTTATTAAGCTAGGATTATGATAATGGCGTCTAAAAACTTTAAACTCATAGCTTCACACCACTGTGTTTGCATAAGCTAAATCAATTTAAATGTTTTGTTCAACTCACTTTATTCAGATCTGTTTATGAAATACTTATTTGTTTTAGTTAAGTTTTGAGTAAAGATCTCGTAGTTCAACTTAGATGATGTTTAAAGTTGACAATAAACCTTATCAAGGCATTTTCCCCTTCAGACGCTTAATCTAAAACGGTCAAAGTCGTCCTAATAGCTCTAAGGGAATAAAGTTACACTCATTTGCATACATTACCTTAGCTCTTCAAGAAAGTTAAGGCTTGGGTTAGTTCTACTTGTATCCGTTTCTTGGTAAATGGAAAACATTATTTTGCGCTGTTGAAACGGAAGAATGAAGTTTCATCAACAATTTCATCAAGAACAGAATCTGGCTTTTGCTTTATAATAGGTTTTAAAGAAATTGTTTCTTTGTGAGTTACAAAAGAAACAAAATGAAGTAGTAAGTTTTACTTATATAAGTCATTTTAAGGCGCTCCCAGTCGACGATTGTTTTTGTTCGAAACGAAAAAATAAATACTTGTGAACAAGCCACATCTCCTATTTTATAATGTATAGTATATGTGAATAAAGATGTACCCATCTTTAATCACTTCGATAAATAATCCTACCGACCGCTGCAATGACGACAAACACACGTCGGCGCGTGGTCCACCTTAGCTTTTCGAATAAATTAATGATATAAATTATGTATAATTACTTATTATATTACTTATTAAAATCACAAGTTGATTTTAATAGTAGGTATATAAAATATTTCGATCATAAATTCTAAAACGTATCATTTTGAAATAATATCTTTATCGTGAAAAGTTTCTGCTATTATGTTTTCAGCTTAATAGAAATATAGGTAGGAACCTGAAGTAATATACTTATAAAAATAGGAGATGTGGCTTGTTCAGAAGTATTTCTTTTTTCGTTTCGAAAAAGAGCAATCAGCGACTGGGAGCCCCTTAAGGAAAGATTTTTTTGCAAAAAAATTGCCTTAAAACATTTCAACGGGAACGTGCCTTGCAGCTCACAGATGCCACTTTAAATAAATTCTACAGTATTCTCTTTCTTGATTACAAGTAAAACGTAGAGATAACTGAATATCCCGAAAGAATAACGCCCAGACAACGTCTGGGCGTTATTCTTTTACTTGTGTGTGCATCTTCGGTGGCGTTGAAGAGGTCTTCGCTTGTGCAGGTGGTAGGGCGTTTTTAAACAGCCTAAATTGATGGGTGACATGGTAATAACAACTGAACGCTTCCATGCTTCGAATGGCATGTGCCTGGAAAGAGCAGAAGCCTGTCACTGGAATTGGCTACTAGCTTATACGAACTTTTTTCTACAAAATATTAAAAATAAAGTTACCTACGTTCTTTACAGAGGTGAACATGAAAGTTTAGTCAAAGTTAATAATAAAGTTCGATAAAGTCACAAGGATCACCTTGTAATGTCTGAGAAGCTAGGTGAAGCTACAAATGTTTCTTGCGACCAAGTCTTCGTAAAACGACCGATAAAAATAAATCTGATCGATGCCAACGTCGTGTCAGCCAAGGCTCAGGAAATAAAAATCTATAGTGTGAGGTTGGGCTCGCAGAATCTGGGTTTCCCGCTCAAGAATTTAAATAATTTTTTATGGTTCCGTACCCAAAAGGTAAAAACGGGGCCCTATTGCTAAGACTTCGCTGTCCGTCGGTCTGTCCGTCTGTCCGTCTGTCTGTCATAGGGCTGTATCTCATGAACCGTGATAGCTAGACAGTTGAAATTTTCGCAGATGATGTATTTCTGTTGCCGCTTTAACAACAAATACTAAAAACAGATTAAAATAAATATTTAAGTGACTAACTTTTGTTGAGTAACTTTTTTATACATAATGGTACGGAACCCTTCGTGCACGACTCTGATTTGCACTTGGCCGGTTTTTATATGTATGACTAGCTGCTCGCCCCGGCTTCGCACGGGTGGTACCTGGATAAAAAGTCTACCGATTTTGTGCAAACTTCACATAAACCATCTACTAAATAGTCCGAACAAAGCCTAAACATTTGGTTTGGATAGGTGAGCCCGTTCTTGAGTTATATAATTACAACGAAAAGTGACATTGATTTTTATATTTATATGTACATATAGATAGATATAAACATAAATGTATATTTATGATCATGTTTATTGTGTTGCAAAATATAAATTTCGAATACCGACCTTAGTAGGATCCGACCTTTTTGGTAAAATGCGTTTGTACAACTCAAATAGCTTGTTTGATTAAGGTAAAAACATAAATAAATATCTTTTCACAAACTTTTGCATTTATTAGAATATTATTAGGATTACCTACTTTATATTATCATTCCTTCGAAGTACGAGTAACTTTTGCAACTAGGTACCTCTTGTAAGCTTTTTTCCTACACAGCATAATGTTCTTATTCTTAAGTTGGCTAATTGCCTGTTAAAGTTACAAGTACTGTGCATACAAATTTCACTATATTTGAATAGTAAACCAGGAGTTAAAGTTGCATGTAACTTACTTCTTGCTTCATCTATACTAATATTATAATGAGGAAAGATTTGATTGTTTGTTTGTTTGTTTGTTTGTTTGTTTGCATCGAATAGGCTGCGAAACTACAGGACCGATTTGAAAAATTATTTTACCATTAGAATCCTACATTATCTTTAATGAAGATAGGCTATAGAATATTTTCAAAAACGTTAGGGATCCGTATGATATAACTTCGATAATGTAACCAAACGTGTAAAAAAAATCCTTATATCAGGTACGCTGCGGAAATTGTTAACAATAGAGCAAAGTAATGTTCTACAATTTTAAAGAGAGCATCAATAACTACAAAAAAGTCTGTAATACCATATTATGTCTAACTATTAGGAATCCGTATGAAAACTTCGATAATGTAACCCAACGTGTGATAAAAAAATCCAAAAAAATCTTTATATCGCGTATGCTGCGGAAATCATAGACAATAGAGCAAAGTGATGTACTACAGTTTTAAAGAAGACATCAATATCTACAAAAAAGTCTGCAATAATAATTTCATTATTACACACGTGCGACGCCGAGGCGGACTGCTAGTCTGTCAAAGAAGTATGTAGCATTTTATTGCCTAAAAACACGGATAAAACGACGTTTTCTAAAAATGAAACCTAAATAGATCGATTTATCGTCCCCGAAACCTCCTGCATACTAAATTTCATGAAAATCTTTAGAGCCGGATTTTCCTGTTTGAAAAATTTATATGCGCATCAAAAACACGTTATCAAAACGTTGAAGGAAAACATCGTGAGGAAACCAGTTAGTATTCTTGTAATCGGCGATGGGTTTGCAACCTGTCACGTATGGAATGTTAACTATTGCAAAATGTGGTCATGTGCCAAATATAATGTTTGGACGTGCCTCTGACTACCCCTACTAGACATCTTCAAACTATCTAAGCGTCTGGAGATCTGAGAGGATGTCTATCGTACTAAGGGATTACAGTCGTGATACTATTTATTTTATTTTTAAAAAGCTGTAGAAAGGTTATAAGAATATGTTTACTGTTTAGGTGTACAATTTAGTATAAAACATTTTTTCTTAGAAAGGGTTTATACCTGCTTATTTCACTAAAGACTTTAATAAAATTACTTAAAATTCAAATAACTTCAAGAATGAAGGCATTTTTAGTCGAAAAACGTTTTTTTTTTAAATAGCAAAGTTATTAAATATTTTCGTGTACTCGTAATTCGAAGCTGTTTTGGCTGGCGCTGCAGAAGCATCTGAAATTACTTTCGCAAAATGCAATCTATCAATTTACCTACTCTGAAATGTAGGAACTAATCCCAGAGCTGACGTCTATACAGACACATCGATCTTAATAGGTACATGTTGAAGCGTAAGTGGTACTTACCTACTTTGAGTGATGAACGACAACTTTTTAAGGATTCCTTTGAAGATTTTTGATCTTTAGTCGTAACGATGATGCTCAATCATCTTAAAGTGAAGACTCTATCAGTGTAAACTTTTTACCTAAGCAATTTGTGTTGCATACGTTTACGGTTCTCTTCAATACACAACACATCACTATAAACCCCGAAAGGATACTAAGTATGAACAAATTCAAACCCATGTTTCTAAGTACATGTATGAGCTTAATATTACCCTCTGGACTGTTCAATTAAAGCTAATTGTATTGACCTAAGCTAACCCGGTCTAATTCGGTTGGGTGATGCATTGACATACCTATTACGTACTAGTATAGGTACCTAATATGCCCTAATGATACATTGAATAGTAAACCAAAATAACTAACAGAACACGAGTCAAGTATTTTCGAATTCAGAGTTCGTGTTCGACTGATTTTGAATAAACTTTTTATGAAACTTTCACTTTGTTTTATAGTTTAAGCTCTAATTTGGCAACAAAGGCAGGTTTTGTAGCGCTTTAATTCTGAACATAGGTTAAAAGATGGTAAAAATGTGCATTTTAAAACGCAACTTTTAGCTTGAGTAAATATTCTATAGCAAATATTCTTGAGTAAATAAAGTTTTCAGGGAAATGATATCACGTGATTTTTTTACCGACAGACTAAGGGTAAATAACAGGGTAAAAACAACTCCAAAAATTGGGTGCCTTCGGTACTGTTTTTAGGGTTCAGTACCCAAAAGGTAAAATCGGGACCCTATTACTAAGACTTCGCTGTCCATCTGTCTGTCACAGGGCTATATCTGAACTGTGATAGCTAAAATGACATTTTCACAGATGATGTATATCTGTTGCCGCTATAACAACAAATACTAAAAACAGAATAAAATTAATATATAAGTGGGGCTCCCTTACAACAAACGTGTTTTTTTGGAGTTTTTTATAGATAATGGTACGGAACCCCTCGTGCGCGATTCATATTCATAGCAATATTTAACACGTTATTATGTAGTATTACAAAAATAATAACAAAATAGCATACAACGGGATGTCTAAGCAAAATAGCATGTTGTGATGTCTAAGTTATGGTTGAGTCGATCGTAAAACTTTTGGTCGTACAAATCGATAAATACTCAAACTGGAAGAAAGAACTGGAGGTGATAGAAAACTCTTAAGTTCTGCTTGTTATGCCTTAAGAAGTCTTCGAGAGGAAGACAACAAAACAACTCAAAATACTTTAATATTTTATATCAAATCAAAACTAAGATGCAGTATACAATTTTGGGGCGCAAACCTTCATTATACACTATTGGTACCTATACTATCTATACCTATACTAAAATAAATAAAACCAGCCAAGTGCGAGCCGGACTCGCGCACGAAGGGTTCCGAACCATTATCTACAAAAACGGCAAAAAAATCACGTTTGTTGTATGGGAGCCCCCCTTAAATATTTATTTTATTCTGTTTTTAGTATTTGTTGTTATAGCAGCAACAGAAATACATAATCTGTGAAAATTTCAACTGTCTAGCTATTACGGTTCATGAGATACAGCCCTGTGACAGACAGACGGACAGACGGACAGACGGACAGCGAAGTCTTAGTAATAGGGTCCCGTTTTTACCCTTTGGGTACGGAACCCTAAAAACCACAATAGAAGTCGTCTCTATAGAGAATATTTTAATAAAAGTTCCCAGTATGGATGCTGTGTCAAGAACCCGTACATATTCGAATTGACGGAGCAAAGAATAGCCCGTCTCGAAATGACATTGAGAAACCATTTTGAAAATACCTGGCTGTTAGGTTGTTTAATGCATTATCAATGATATTACAACTAGAGATAGCTCTAATTTATTTAAATCTAAACTTTCTTACGGTCTTAAGTCTTTCTTACGGTGGACGGGAGTCTACTTTTGGGGCGATTTGATATAACATGAAAAGTAACTAGGTAAGTTCTATGTATTCAAAATGATAGTCGTTATAATTATTTGCATGTAAAATTACCTAGGTACTCGTATTATTTCTTTATAACTGAAATTATTTTACGACGCGGTTGTATGATCTATAAGGCATACTTTCATATTTTCTTAGAAGCACCATCGTATTAAAAAAAAGTGGCGGATGGATTAGCTGGGCATTACATTTTTATTATTAACACTACGTGTATCACTTGTAATAATTTGACTAGCATTTCATCGTTTCGGTAGAATAATGTGTTGTGTAATGTGTCACAGTAATTGTAACTAAATTTATCCGAAACCGTTTGACCGATATTTATGAAATATTTTGTGTATATTCAGTAAGTCTGAAAATAGGTCGTAGGGTATTTTTTATACCCCTAAGTGATATGGGTGGAGTAAAGTACGGGAAAAACTGTAAGTGCTTTTTTCTGTAGGATTATCGAAATTTGACAGGACAACGTCTGTCGGGACAGCTAGTTTAATCAAAACTAAACCAATAAAACTGTCTTAACTGTTACGCAGTTCAATTCCTGCCTGATTGACTATTGACTGAATCAACGTGTGTTTTAACACTCCCACTAGAAACGTGAACATCAGAGAACCTTTCATCTATAGCGTTGGGTGCGCTAAAACGGTTTTTTGATAAATTCACCCCAAAATTTCGTTTAGACGGACAGCATTGTCGTTATAATGGGACGGGATCGGAACCCTAAAAACTGTCAAAATCATTTTCCCACCCTCTATCACGATGATAAGATTGAACTTACAGCTGTTAGGTAATGCGTATCTTAATATTTTGACACCCTTATTCTATTTCCTTCAAGATAATTTATTATTGAGAATATTTTTGTGTAAAAAAACTGGCCAAGTGCGAGTCTGACTCGCGCATGAAAGGTTCCGTACCATTATCTATAAAAAACGGCTAAAAAATCACGTTCGTTGTATGTTTGTCTTAAATTTACGAGATTTTTTACTGTTCTTAGCAGCAACAGAAATACATAATTTGTGAAAATTTAAACTGTCTAGCTATCACGGTTTAAGAGATAGGTACAGCCCTGTTACAGACAGACGGACAGACGGACAGATGGACAGACGAAAAAACGGACAGACGGACAGCGAAGTCTTAGTAATAGGGTCTCGTTTTTACCTAGGGTACGGAACCCTAAAAAGACTAATTCCATTTAGACAGCATGTGTTGTCTATGTTCTTTTGTTTTACAGACGTCTTTGTGAGGGCACAGTGGAACATTTTCAACGTCACTTCATCTACATTGTCGGTTTTATTTAAGCTTCTGGTACGCTATAGAAAAGTTCTTCCTATTTCATGCTACCAACATAAATGCAAAATAATTGATTATGTAATAACCTTAATGATGATTTTTGTTTTGTTCTTTTCGCGTCCTCAGCACAAATGTAAATGTCGCCGTCCAATTCAGTAGCACCTTATCAACAATGAATTGAATATAATATTTTAAAGGTAGAACAAATATATTATCTTAGGTATCTACCATGGTGTAACCTAAAATATTTCTCATCACGCGCTGCCTTGACATAAATCGCCATGTTCATGTAAATATCATGAAGAATTCATTCCTTGTCCATAAAGTATGCTGGACTATAACATGCAAGAATTTGAGCCTTATGCAAAGGTAATAAGGCGTCAGTGGTTCTACTGTTTAAATCAAGCTCGGATGAATTCAACATAGCGGCCAGTCTCAGGGGTTGTAAGCTCAACTAATTTACATACATCGCACGCTAGCCAGACATAATCATTCTGCTTGATGCTTAGAATATTTATAGGATTTTAAATTTTAAAATTGCGCATACAATCTTAACAACTAACTATTCAGTTTCAATATTATAAATGTGAAAATTTAATTTATATTATAAATTTGTGAGGATATTTGTATGTTTGTATATCAGGCCTAAACAACTGAGCGGATTATTATTAAATTTGCTGTCGATGTAGATTATACCCTAAAATAACAAATAGGCAACTTTATAATTCGAAAAACATCCCCAAAATTACAAAAAAAGCAAAGATGATTTAGGTATTGATGGCGCCGGTGTGTAACTGACATTTGTCAAATTTAAAAACTAAACGATACGAATTCAACGTCTGTTGCGGTCAACTAGTCCTAATAATATTAAAAATGAGAAAGTTTGTGTATATATTTGTGCCCTAAGCAATCCTAAGCGACAAAACGGATTAAGATAAAATTTGCTGTAGTATGTAGATAAAATATCAGATTACAGAAGGGGGAACTTACAATTCCAAAAACCACCCCTAATTGATAAAAAGAACGAAAAAATAAGGATTTTGGTATGGTTTGTGTGCAAAAAACTTAGATCGAAAACATATATGTGTTGTCATACGCAACGCAACCAAAAAGGTTGAATCCTACTAAGACGGTATTAGAAATTTATTTGTCAAAAAATTTTACGTTACCCTTTCGTAAGGTTAATTAAATTATTACTTAGCTGCTACGTACCTTCTCATACGCCTCACGTTAACTACCTGCTCCTGTTATAGCCAGCTTGATTACCTACATGCTGGTTTCCCAGTTAAGTCATCATTAATTCAGGGAATTTGCACGTTAGTTTTAGTGCTGATATTCTGAGCTGAACTTCCACGTAACATTATTATGCATAGGAACTAGAACTTGTATTATTGTATCGAACAAAAAAGTGTATTTTAGGATTGAGTTACGCGTTTCTAAAATTATATAAGCACCTCTTGGTTTCTTGAGCTCTATCTTCAGCTCTTGACAGCATTGGGATGAAGTCGATTTTACTCTGACGCGTTACGTTACGTTACGTAGTAGTGTTACGAACCGAATTGTGATGCTAGATTTACACTCTCGCCTCGTACCTCGCCTCGTGCTTCGTCTCGTGTCTCGGCCCGCACCTCGCGTGATCGATAGTAAAGGAGAGAGGCGCGAGGCGAGTCACGAGCGTCTATTCACTCTCTCGTCTCGTGGTTTGCCTCGCACCTCGTTACGCGACTCGTACGCAAGTGTAAATCTAGTATGAGAAAAACTAAATTTGTTATGCCACGTCGATTGTATAAAAGATACACGTTCACTATTAATTCATCACCATATTTTAGTGCCAAAAACTCATGTTGACCAACTCTATCAATAGTTATAATTGATTTATAAATGCATTTTGTTCTAAACATTTACATTACGTGGAATGCATTACTGCAAAACATTATAATTGGCACTAAAATGCCCCATGCATGTGCCAATTATAATGTTCGGGCGTGCCTCTGACTAACCTCTTTAGACATCTTGAAGACTCTGGTGTAAGTACGGTAGCGTACTTGGGGATTACAGTCCAAAAATGACCGAAATGTTCATCATTTTTTTAAAATAAAAGTGCGGTAGATATCTTTCAGGTTTTTAGACTCAAATCATATAAATGTCTAAAGGCAGAGGCACGTCTTAACATTACATTACATTATACTCAATCACTTATCGTAATAACTTAATAAAAAAATAAAAAATATCTATGTATATATTTTTAAAACGTTGTTAAAGCGTAGAAAAACGGATATAAAAAAAATATATGTATCAGTGCCGAGCCATTTTGTCATTAGACTATTTATTACGTGATATTACAGATCATAATAATACATAGGCTACTTATTCTCCATATATCACGCAGGCGAAGCCGCCGGCGGAAGCTAGTATGAATAAAAGTATGTATTTACATAAAAAAAAACATATATCAGTTACCTAGTTCCCATAGTTTACAAACTTTGCATAGTTTGGGGCTAGATGGCGCTGTGTGAAATGTTCATCAATATTTATTATTTATGAATTTATCGCATAAAAACGACACTTTCATTCAACAAAACACGAGCTTACTTTACTTTATAATGCGGATAAAGCAATTTGCTGGCGGCCACTGCAGTCCAAAACGATGCATATACACGTCACTCTTTATAGAAATATCAACCTAAACCACTAAAACAGAGCGTTTATTATGGCTTGCAAAGTGTTGTTTGCTGACTAAAACTAGTGTTAAATATGAGCTAAATCTACAATGAAACAAAGCGCATTGTGGCTTCTGCTAAAGGAAATTGAATTTATTAAAGCGAAGTGCTGTATCTTGCATTGGAATCTTGTAGGCTATTGCTTGGGATAAAATATATTCCATTGCAACGTATTACGTTGCACTTACTTACTGTGTGGTTGAAGTGATTTGGGTCTTAATTGGTTTTATCTTTTCAATATCAAAGTAAATTAAAGTAACTAAGAAACAAATAACATCGAATACTAATATATAACAGAATATTTCGAAAAAAAGTATATATAAGGGTCACGACTGTAATCCCCAAGTACGGTAAATCCAGGCGCTTAGATCCTTGGAATAGTCAGTCAGTTGGGTAGTCAGAGGCACGTCCGATCATTAAGTCCGCTTAAGAATACTAACTGGATTCCTCACGATGTTTTCCTTAATCGTTGTGAGCACGTGTTTTGATGCACGCTGGTATTCGCACCCACGACCTTTGAAATAAAAGTAAATATACCTCCCACTCGGCCAACACGTACCGATAGTACCTACCTAGTATACTTACCATCGTATTCAAGAACGAGTATTAGTGTCGCACAACAAATAAAGTGATGTTTATGAAAAAAGATTTCGTCCACTGTGGGTGCGTGTTCTCATAGTGTCGTTCTTGAATACGAGGGTGAGTATATATATAGTAGATAGTACCTAGTATAGTAGGTTATTACTTAGCTCATAAATTAAGCCAGCTGTTTAAATGCTGAATCATAATTTTTAATATGCAGCGAGCAGGTGCTAATTGGGCCGGGCAAATGACTCAACTCACCATCTTGTCGGTAGTTTTACAACCAACGTTTCCATTGCTGTTTTACTAGAGAACATTTATTAATGTTGTCTTTTTAATGCGTCGGTGTGAGGCTAACAAAGATTTGCGAGTCGTCTGAGGGATAAGCCTGTCGTTTCTGATTATTTGACATTTAAATTGGTGTTAACTATTAAAGCCACGGGTCGGTTCAATCTAAACTACTATACTAAGATTATAAAGAGTTAAAGTTTGTTTGTGACTTTGGAGGTAATTGTCGAGTTCAAGAGCTGAGTGCACAACACACAACAAACACACACACACACACACACACATAATTCTTAATCTTATCTGTTTATAATTATTTAAAATAAATAAAAACGATCTATATTTACTCTTTAAATACTCTATGTAACTCTCTATAAAGAAACTTAAATTATATTTCGGAGGAGGGCGTTAAAATTCGCAACACAGTTTTTTTAAACGCAACTGTTATCGTTTTTCATTGTTTTTGTTCCAATGTATCCAAATAAATAAATTTTGAATTTGAATTTGAGGTATATTCAACGTAGATAATAAGCGTAGCATAAGCTAGTTAAAAATAAAACAAGCGTCAATTTTTAGTTTAAAACTTTGAGGAACTATGTCCAAAGCTTCTTGTTTGCGGTTGTCCAATGTGTGCAACGGTCAAACCACAGACATTAGTTAGTGTGAATGTTTGGGAAACGATCAATTGTCAAATTGGCAAAATTAGTTGAATTAGCAGAAGTATTTGGTTGGGAAAGTTCTAACACCATTTAGGGCCTGTGCACACACCGCGTTTTTTAACCGACTTCAAAAAAAGGAGGAGGTTCTCAATTCACCTGTATGTTTTTTTTTTGAGTTCCTCGATTTCTACGGCGTTTGTAGATGGATTTCCATTTTTTTTTAAAAGCCTATACTTCCAAGTTGGTCCATTACCACCAAGTTATCATCTGATGATGAGATCCCAGGGAAATCGAGAGAAAACTTCGAAATTTATGGGTAAGTATTGATAGTGATTTCAACTATAGACCTTGCCCTTCTTTCATTGGCATACACTGAGTGAGGGGGGAGCACGCGCGATACACACGCAAGTCAGACACAGCCTGTAGACCTTGATATAGACATAGACATAGACATAGACATAGACAATTATTTATTTACTTCTTTAGCACACAACACAACATAACATAAAAAGGAAATAAAAATAAAATAAAAAACAGTTTAAACTTACATCTAACATAGGTACACTTGAAAAAAAAAGGAGAGAAAGTAAAAAAAACTAAATTACAAAAAAAAAAGAAAACAAACATTATAAAATAAATATATGCTATGCTCTGTGCTACAGCAGCAAAAGGGTCTCGGCTCAGCATTATGCTTTCCTATACGAAGATAGGTCAGCGCTGTTATTCTGCCGAAACCTTTGATTTAGTCACTCGTCCCTATGAAACGCGGTCACATCGGCGAAAAAACTATATAAAAGAAAAAAAAATAAAATCAAAGAAACATAATAATATATAATGTATTTTTAAAGAAATTATGTAAAGTTATGATGTAAAGAAAAAAAAAAAAAACGTACATAAATGAACAGATAGCTTAACCTAGACTTAGACCTTGCGTCTGACTCGCGTGCGTATCGCGTTTGTATAGCAACAAACGCGCGTCGACAGCGCGTTTTAAAAACGCGGCGTGCATAGGTTCTATTTTGCGTTTTCATATTTTGGTTTGGAACAAGAAAATCAAATTGTTACCTACTATTTTTAACCAATGAATCACTACATAGTATAAAGCAAAGTCGCTTTCCGCTTCCCGCGTCTGTATGTAATATGTAATATGTATGTACGGATTTTGATGCGGTTTTTTTTTATAAATAGAATGATTCAAGAGGAAGGTTTATATGTATAATACATGCATAATATAGTAGAGAAACACTGATAATTTTAGAGGTTTCTAATGTGATGTCGTAAATAAACACATTTTTTTGCGCTTACATTGCAAATGCTGGCTGAACCCCACGAGATATATCAAAATAATGTACTACAGTATTGTATACCTTAAAAACGTCTACAAAAAAGTCCACGATGGTATTAGAAATGTCTTACGCACAGCGAAGCGGGCACGGGTCAGCTAGTAATGAATAAACAGAAGCTTGAAAAAGATTAATTCAAAAGGTTTTTACAATAAATTTTTACACGGTTATCCTGAACTCATTAAATTGGAAAAAAAATTAATTAGCTTCGCTTCACGGGAAGATACAGTTTCAGGTGGTTAATAACACGCTGTTGTGGAAAATAAAAAATTAAATAAAATAGGATCACGACTGTAATCCCCATATACGTTAGACATCCTCTCAGATCTCCAGACGCTTAGATCCTTTTAAGATGTCTAGTGGGGGTAGTCAGAGGAACGTCCAAACATTGCATTTGGCACATGCCCACATTTTGCAGTAGCATTCCATACGTGATAGGTTGCTAGCCCATCGCCGCTTATTTTCCTCACGTGGAAAATATGGTTGAAATAAAGTGGTTTTGTTTATGTTCGTGTCATTTTCATTTTCTGTCGAATGTCGTTGTACGAATGTGCATCATAAAATGGCTCTCACAGACCGAAAGCAAGTGCAATGCTTTTTGTCGAGCTAAAATCAGTTGGACAAATTGTGCGGTTTTGCTGTTTTTAACCCTCGACGCAAAAAGCAGGGTGTATATGTACGTGTATATCTGTGTGTGTGTGACATCTTAGCTCTTAAATGAATGGACTGATTTGAATGCGTTTTGTTTTTAAATAGAAATACGGCTAATTGCCACGTTATTTTCTTGTATTTCTGCCGTTTCGAGACAATTCAGATTCTCTTCATCATGAGCATCGACCGCGACTGCGATTAACGGTAGATCGGCGAATACTCATCGACCGGCGGTTTTTTTTGTTTGAAAGCTGACATGATCGAAATTATTCTTAGCTATAATTTGTCGAACGGATTTTGAAGAAACTTCTACAGGTCTGATCGATTCAAAATTTAGTTCAAAAAATCATTTATTTCAATAAAATCACAAGGATCACTTTGAAACGTCTTAAGAACTAGGTGAAGCTACGCCGATTCCTCGCGACCAAGCCTAGAAGAATCAGGCAACAAACACGGCTTGGGGTCTACCTTCTTTTTAATGATCCTTACCTTAATGCTATGGTAGAGCTCCAGTGTGGTGCCGATCAAACAAGGTCAGAAGACTGTATACAGTATACAGTAGTGAGTACTACTATACAGTGACTTTAGAGTCGGGGTACTAATTTAATGTGATTATACTACAATGTGCATTATAAACAGCCGTGATCTGTAGGTATTTATAGATTGGTATACTAAAACCGATTAATTCGCTTCAGAAATAACACGGACATCGTTAATCCTTGCCATTTACAAGTTTAATGAAAAACAAAAAACCGGCCAAGTGCGAGACGGACTCGCGCAGGAAGGGTTCCGTACCATTATCTATAAAAACGCCAAAAAAACACGTTTTTTGTATGGGTGTCCTATTTAAATATTTATTTTATTCTGTTTTTAGTATTTATTGTTATAGCGACAACAGAAATACATCATCAATTAAAATTTCAACTCTCTAGCTAGATAGCTATCACGGTTCATGCGATACAGTCCTGTGACAGACGGGCAGAGAAGTCTTAGTAATAGGGACCCAAAGGATAATTTGGGTACGGAACCCTAAAGACAGAAAAGACTCGAACCAATATGTTTTACAAAACGTATAAATTGAAATAAACTGAATATTTGGTTTTGGTTATTGTTTCTGACCTTATTTCAAATTTTAAGTTAGGCATTTACGAAGGGAGGGTTTTGTACAATTTAGGGCATTGTACATTTCACAAAATGAAGCTACTAGACTAAGTGGACCATCACTGTACATTTTTGAAGTAAAGAGCTAAGACGGAGTGAGGCGTTATAAAGAAAGGTATTGGAGCAAATTAATGTTTTTTCTTTCATTCTTTCTTTCTTTCTTTGGAGAGATAGATTTTTATATTATAATTTTCTTCTCCTTTTCCTACTTAATGTAGGAAAAGGGTCGGCACATGTTGCGAAGTTGTGAAGAGGATTTGGCTAATGTTTCACAACTGGCCGCCTGCCTGACGTCAACCCACTTTGGGAATAGTTGTTGGTGGTTAAAATTTATAAAAAAAAAAAAATAGGGTCACGACTGTAATCCCCAAGTACGGTAGAAATTCTCTCAGAGCTCTAGACGCTTAGATCCTTTGAAGATGTCTAGTGGGGGTAGTCAGAGGCACGTCCAAACATTATATTTGGCACATGCCCACATTTTGCAGTAGTTAGCATTCCATACGTGACAGGTTGCAAGCCGCTTATAAGAACACTAACTGGTTTCCTCACGATGTTTTCCTTCATTGTTTTGAGCACATGTTTTTGATGCGCATGTAAATTTTTCGAACAGAAAAATCCATTGATGCACGCAGGGATTCGAACCCACAACCTTCTGATTGAAAGTCGGCCAACACGGCTTTTATTTTTATTTATCTTGATTATGTATATTATAAATTGCTTTTTTTTCTTAAGATTTTTAAAGGTTAAACCCGTATGAAAATTGATAGTTATATAAACTGCTTACATTCAGTATCATCAAAAAAATTACCAACGATAAAGTAACACTGAGCACCTTTGCATCGCCTTCTAATTTGCAAGTAACAAATTGTTATCATTTAGTTTTTACTACAAATTGACACCTGATTAATATAGGAAAGGAAAGGGTATGGGTGGGAATAGATGGGACCCAGATTTGGACCCCGGCTTACCATTATAATCCCCGGATCGTTGTTCTAATTTAACGGAAACATTAACAAGTCCCGTTTTACCTGCCAATGCTACCAACCGTGTATTCTTATTTCCTAAACTAATAATGAAATCATTTGCAGAACAGAAAATTATTACATTATTAATGCTAAGTAAAAATAATTATGATGTTTGTTAAAATCAACGAATGTATCTGAAATGTCTATAACTCACATTTAAAAAAATAAATAGGATAACGACTGTCATTTCCATGTACGGTAGACATCCTTTCAGATCTCCAGTCGCTTAGATCCTTGAAGATATCTAGAGGGGGTAGTCAGAGGCACGTCCAAACATTATATTTGGCACAGTACCCACATTTTGTAGTAGTTTTTCTAATTGAGTTGTGTTTAGTTTAGTTCTATTTAACATGTATTATTATAACAATATTAAAGCCTTATGAAATAAAGTCCGTATTGATAGACCAAAGTAGAATTGAATTGGTGAGATTATTACAAGGTCCGAAATTCCAAACAAATCTAGATCTTTGAATATTTGAACAGTATCTGCAATTAATTTATCATGTCCAACTTTATTTACTATTCAGCTTTTAATAAATTACGACAAATAATAAACACTACTTCACCAGTACCTCAATAAATGACTTAAAAGATTACCGCCGACTCTGAGGCAAAATTAAAACGGCGTACAATCTTCGGCGCATTGTGTTTACCTGTAAATTATTTTGTTAAAATTGCATGAGAATAGAGCTTAAATTCGTACGTTTATTCTTTGGTATACTGTACGAAGGAGCCCGGTCTTGTCCTAATTGACAACGGACCGGCAAATTGCATGACTACGAATGATCGTAGCCTATTTTCACGAGTTTTAACACAAAAGGTGGGCGTTACCAAGTCGGTACACAACACGATAAATGAAAAGGCTAGATCAGTCTTCTGAAACTCGGGTAGAATACAATGTCGACATTAGTGTCGTAGGTGTCATACACGATAAGCAATTTTTAGGTGTAACAGCCCGAGTGCAGAGAAGTATCCAAGCGTGTGCTGCTTTTAGAATTTTTGCTGAAGCTCTTTAGTTCATTTTTGAGGTTCCGTACCCAAAAGGTAAAAACGGGACCCTATTACTTAGACTCCGCTGTCCGTCTGTCTGTCTGTCATAAGGTTGTATCCCATGAACCGTGATAGATAGTCAGTTGGAATTTTCAAAGATGATGTATTTATAACAAACGTGTTTTTTGCCGTTTTTTTATAGATAATGGTACGAAACCCTCCGTGCGCAACTCCAAATCGCAGTTGCCTGGTTTTTTTATTGTTGTACGTACTTGGTTAGTGATTTTTATTATTATTCTTGTTTGAGCCTTCACCTTGTTCGATCGGCACCACACAGGAGCTCTACAAAGCATTAATTAAAAGAATGATAGACCCCAAGCCGTGTTGGTTGCTTGATTCTTCTAGGTTTTGTCTCAAGGAACAGGCGTAGCTTCACCTAGCTCCTAAGACTTTTCAAAGTGATCCTTGTTATTTTATTAAAATAAATTCATTTTGAATTTGAGTTTATTGAATAAACCACAGCAAATCGACATTATAAGGAGTGTCATCATCATGAATAGACACTTAGCGACATAAGGACATTTGACACGTCCTGCTACACGACATGTCAAATGACAATGACGTGACACTGACATGTGATATAACTGGGTGTCACATCGATGTGACACACTACGACACCCGTGTCGATACAATATTGAGTGTAAAAGTGTCGCGTACTTTCAAACGTCCCCAATTCGCTAGTGGTATTCGTGACACTTCGTGACACTGTGATTCAATATTTTAATTGGATATCATTACAAAACCAATAATAAATATATTTTAGACTAAAAAACAGACTCGTACCTTATCTTACAAATAAAAAAATGAATCCTTATTTCCTGTAGTCATAGCATAAACGGCTAGAACGGCTGGACCGATTTTGCTAATTCTTTTTTTGTTGTAATCGCTTTTTTTGTTGTCAGGAGAAGGTTCTTAGGAAAAAAATAATGAATTTGACAGGAGAACGTATGTCGGGACAGCTAGTGCTAGAATAAAAACAGTTACTGATCTTTAAGCAGATTAGGTTAGTTTGTGAAGTGTGGTAACTGTATCTATTTTCGCTACGTAGGAAAGTACTTAAAATTAATTAATAATAAAGATAAAGTAGCTAGTATTTTTTAGCTGTTTTAGGAATTTGTGTAGTGGAGTAGGTACGTATTTATTTTTTATTGCATGAAAGTCTAATGGATTCCGACACTATCCTAAAAGAATAAAAAATCTGGCCAAGTGCGAGAAGGACTCGCGAACGAAGGGTTCCGTACCAATAAATATAAAAAAATAAAAAAAAACACGTTTGATATAATTACGGGACCCACTTAAGTATTTATTTTAATCTGTTTTCAGTATTTGTTGTTAAGCGGCAACAGAAATGCATCATCTGTGAAAATGTCAATTGTCTAGGTATCACGGTTCATGAGATACACAGCCCTGTGATAGACAGACGGACAGACGGACAGCGAAGTCTTAGTAATAGGGTCCCGTTTTTACGCTTTGGGTACGGAACCCTAAAATGAGATGGACTAGCTTTTATGATATTTTTTTACATTCAGATACTCTATACTAAAATGATAAAGAAAAAAAAATATAAAACGCCATTTTTTTCTCTCAAGTCCAAAATGATTATTGTTATTAGAAAAAAAGTGAAAATCGATTTATAATTCTAAATTATAATCGTGTTCTCTTCAGTTCTATAATGATTTATTAACAGACGAGGAATTAATATCACAAAGCTGCTAGCTAGAATCCTTTACTTGTTTGCGGAAAGCTACAAAAATGTATACACATTAAACAAAAGAGATAATTAATAATGAGACTGTAATTACGCAATATTAACCTAACAATAGGGTATCCCTAGACGTGGGTAGGAAAAAACAAGTAGGTACTAAACTCAGACCAGAAACAAATAAACTGGGTGGTTGCTCCTTATGCCTGGCGCACAGTGGAGGACTGGCAGCGGATTAAAAATTTATCTATTGAATTTAATAGTTATCTAATCGTATTAAGGTATATATTCGTAGCTCGGTAATCTTGCTAAACTGCGCTACGATGCTCCGAAACTGAGCATTCAGATATGTACTACACTAGCTGAACCCGTGACAGACGTTGCTCTGTCTAAATTTAAATAAGTACTTAAAAAAGCACATTGACTTTTTCGAATTTAATAACTTTTCATACCGATTTCTGTGTTCTTTTGTAATTTTTATAATACAAGGTGTCTCGAAAGTAAGTTCACATTTACTTATCTTATTACGCGAAAGCAACTATTCTGAGGGGCGCGGGGGTATGTCAGTCGGTAGTCTGGCTCTTGGGAATTTAGTCGCTATGGAGCGTTTCTCTGGTGCGGACCGTGCGTTGTGCGTACGTGAGTTTTACAAAAACGGTAATTCGGCGACTGTAGCGCGTAGAAAATTCTGCAGTATTCGACATATTCGTCACTTAAATGATGCGCCTAGCACTCGACTCATTGCAAAATGGGTTGAGAAGTTTGAAGAGACTGGGTCAACTCTGGAGAAACCAAAATCTGGGCGGCCAAGAACATCAAGAACAGCCGAAAACGTGGACAGTGTTACTCAGTCTATTCGAGATGATCCAAACCTCTCGATTCGGAAGCGTGCTGTTGCTTTAAATGTGCACAGATCTTCATTATGCCGCATTTTACACAAAGATTTAAAGCTGCACCCGTACAAAATTCAGTTGGTGCAAGAACTGAAGCCTCAAGATGCTGGTCAGAGGCTTGAATTTGTAAATCAGATGATTGAGCGCTTTCCAACGTTCACCAACATCTTGTTTTTCGATGAAGCCCATTTTCACCTGAATGGGCATGTAAACAAGCAAAATTGTCGTTACTGGAGTGCAACCAATCCAAAACAAAAACATCAGAAACCGCTACATTCACCCAAAGTCACCGTATGGGCAGCGATGTCGGCGCGAGGAATTATCGGCCCTTACTTTTTTGAAGATGGAAGGGGACGCACGCTCACAGTGAATTCAGAGCGTTATGTGGAGATGTTAGACGAGTTTTTCGTGCCCCAACTGCAAAACTTTCCTGGTTACAACCAAAGAACATGGTTCCAGCAGGATGGAGCAACTTCACACACGTCCAACAGATCTCTGCCTCGAGTTCGAGAAATTTTTCCGAACAAATTAATCTCCAGGCGAGGTGACATAAATTTGCCTCCACGGAGTCCCGATTTAACACCTATGGATTTTTTCCTGTGGGGTTATGTCAAATCAAAAGTTTACGCTAATAAACCGACTTACCTGGCACAATTAAAAGAAAATATCCGTCATGAAATGGCAGCCATCACGGAGACTACCTGCCGAGCTGTCATAGGCAATTTTAGTGCCCGACTAAATGAATGCCGAGAGCGCAACGGTTTACATTTGGACGATGTTATTTTTAAAAAATAAATTCCCAAACAGTGTACTTCAATATATAATAAACATTTTTTCAATAAAGCTAAGACTTTTCTTTTAAAAAAAGATTTAAATGTGAACTTTCTTTTGAGACACCTTGTATATATATTGTCTCGCCCGCACAGCTTTCCGCAGTTCTGCTTAGATGGAAATTCACCCTTGCTAATCATGATTATTTTTATTATATATTTTTTTAAAGTAAAACCTGTTAAAAGTATAATGGTTGGTTAAAATTGATTATGTTGACGACCTCAGTGGTCGAGTGTCCGTCTGAGACGCAAGAGGTAAATTATTTTAATGTTTAAACTGCGTGTAATTAAATAAAAACTCGGTATTTACTGTGATGATAATCTATGTCTTTTGATGTTGGTTATGTTAGTTATTCCTACAAAGAAATTACCATGATTAATGTTAGAATTGTTGATTAATGTTAGAGTGACCGACTCTCGAGCCCCGCGACATGAATATGTTTCTACTGATCGAAGTGGCTCTGCGTGGTGGGTTATGGTTGGCGCACAATGGAACACGGCGCGGTAGAGGATTGAAAATTTATCAATTGAATTTAATCACTACATAGTATAAAGCAAAGTCGCTTTCCGTTTCCCGCGTCTGTATGTATGTATGTTTGCTTATATCTTTAAAACTACACAACGAATTTTGATGCGGTTTTTTTTAATAGATAGAGTGATTCAGGAGGAAGGTTTATATGTATAATAACATGCTACTCGTGCGAAGCCGGGGCGGGTCGCTAGTAGTTATATATAGTTCATCATTTCGTAGCTCGGTAATCTCGACTTTTTCGAATTTAACAACTTTTCATTCCGATTTCTGAGTTTTTTTAGTAATTTTGATAATATACTTTAACGCCCCAAGTATAATGGTTGGTATTTTTTTTAGTTTTTATTAAATGTACAGAATTGAACTCTTCTACAGTTTTATTATATGTATAGATATAGATTTGACACGTGTCCACATTTTTCAGTATTTTCATTTTATGCATGACAGGTACAACCTGCGAAGATTATTTTGGGTTAATATGGATTAGTCCAGAAATTCCCATGGACAATTTCTTGACGTTTTGTACAAAAATCCCCATTAGCAAATCATTTAGTTTGTAATGGGCATTTCTGAACTATTTGTACAGAGGGTCAATATTACTTTATTATAGTCGTTCCGATTAAACATACGAATATATATTTTGTGATATTTTCTACAGTTAAAAATCAAGTGTAAACGAATATAAATTCGAAATTTTTATTATATTTTTTCGTATGGGCACGTGAGAATTGCGTATTGCAGGACATGGAATCATTGATGAACGAACCGAATCCCTTGTTGAATATTTAATTGCCAATCATAGGCAGCTGAAAATGGAAGGTGAAAATTCACAATACAATAGTACGGTACATCTAGCACTAGTTTAGATCTCTATTTAAAATATATTAATAAATACGCGATGGGCTTGCCTGTCACGTATGGAATGCTAACTACTGCAACAATGTAATGGACGTGCCTCTGACTACCCTCTAGACATCTTCAAGGATCTAAGCGCCTGGAGATCTGAGAGGATGTCTACCGTACCTGGGGATTACAGTCGTGATCCTATTTTTTTATTTAGTAAATACATTTTGGTGGATATTTGACACATCGCCATCTAACCCTAAAATAAGCAAAGCTGTACTATGGGAAACAGATAACTGATATAATACTTATATACTTTTTAGGGTTCCGCATCCAAAGGGTAAAAACGGGACCCTATTATTAAGACTTCCGTCTATCCGTCTGTCCGTCTGTCTGTCACAGGGCTGTATCTCATGAACCGTGATAGCTAGACAGTTGATATTTTTACAGATTATGTATTTATGTTGCCGTTATAACAACAAAAACAAAATAAAATAAATATTTAAGTGAGGCTCCCATACAACAAACGTGTTTTTTTGCCGTTTTTTTATTAATAACGTTACGGAACCCTTCGTGCGTGAATCCGACTCGCACTTGGCCGATTTTTTTTTGTTTTGTAACACCCAGACAGAACAAACATCCATTTTCATCACACAAATGTTTGTCCTTGGTGGGAATCGATACCTACAGCGCAAAGGGCAGAGCTCCTCCTACCAACTGAGCTATAAGGCCAGCCTAGCAAGTTGCAACAAAACACGCTCGAGGGTGATTTGGAGGAGGAGATAGAGGTAGAGGATCCTCTACCTCAGGACTTACTCTCTTCAAAGGATGCTCTACCTCAGGACTTACTCTACCGCTAGACACTTTTTTTTAACACACTGTATCAACAACAATTAATTGTTATAAGAAATAGTCGCAATTGCTATAACAATGCATAAAATTAAATCATTAAGTTACTTGTAAACTTACTTGGTTTTTTATATATATAAAAAGACAGGACGACGATATTGTACTGTCTTGCGTCCGCCAACTTGAGGTATGGTGTTTAAGATGAGTAATATTTTTTTTATGAATGCAGTATTGTTTTTTCTCAATAACCACAAAACATACAGTTTTGTTTTTTTATGTCAATCTAGATAAATTATAGACAGAATTACGATTGGTGAAACTTTTTTCCATAGATTTATTTTCCAAAGTTGACTCTTCAAAATCACTATTATCACTATTTTTTTATGAATGCAGAATTGTTTTTTCTCAATAACCACAAAACATACAGTTTTGTTTTTTAATGTCAATCTAGATAAATTATAGACAGAATTACGATTGGTGAAACTTTTTTCCATAGATTTATTTTCCAAAGTTGACTCTTCAAAATTACTATTTTCGTTTTTACTTAAAACTATGAATAGATGAACAGTTAATTTTAATTTTTTTAACTATATATATTTTTTTTTAATTATAAAGCTTTTAAAACTTCGTCAGCGTAGATTCTGAAAATCAATTTTTTAAAACTTTATCGTAAATTATTGGAATTTCAGAATAATAAAATAATATTGGAAAAAAGGAGCTTATGTCCGTTTCAGGACTAAAATATCTCTATACGAAATTTCATCACAATCGGAGAAAGACAGAGTTACTTTCGCATTTATAATATTAATTAGTATAGATAATACTAGCAGACCCGCGACAGACGTTGTCATGCCCAAATTTTAATAATCGCATAACGCAATTTTAGGAATGTTTTTCATATTTTATAGTACTTTAAGTTTTATTCTGGCATTATATCTACATCTACAGCAAATTCCTACTTAATCCGTTTTGTCGTTTTAAGCCTGATTGAGGCACAAAATACATACAAACTCATAAATTTTCACATTTATAATATTATTAGGATACTTCGTTTGAGGTTACTCCTTATCAATCATGTACTACACGCATAATACCGGATGTAAATTTAAAGCATCAGTGTATTACTAATACAATTTCCTCACAGATATAGCCGCGGGCTACAACTAGCCGCGCATAAATATTATTGAAGCAACTAAACGCTCTTAAGGTGTTCCGTTCCAGGAGGTCTGTTATTAGGACCCAATTACATCAGTATTCAGATTATAAATATATTGAGTTTTCTAAGAAATTCTAGATCCTTTTCTCATAATTAACAATAGCCCAGGGTTGGATGCCTTGAAAGCTTTTACTGAAGATACCTTTAAAAATAAAAGTATGAATGGTATTCGGACAATGTCGAAGATTTTGCCTCGACCGGCAAAATGAGAACAAAATGTATAGTTTCGCCGCCAGGTGCTATCTTTGGCGATGAGAGCATCAATTATTTTTAACCGACTTTAAAAAGGAGGAGGTTGTCAGTTCGCATGTATGTTCTTTCATTATTATTATTATACTAGCGACCCGCCCCGGCTTCGCACGGGTAGCATGTTATTATACATATAAACCTTCCTCCTGAATCACTCTATCTATTAAAAAAAACCGCATCAAAATCCGTTAAAATGTCTAGCTGACCCGTGCCCGCTTCGCTGTGCGTAAGACATTTCTAATACCATCGTGGACTTTTTTGTAGACGTTTTTAAGGTGTACAATACTGTAGTACATTATTTTGATATATCTCGTGGGGTTCAGCCAGCATTTGCAATGTAAGCGCAAAAAAATGTGTTTATTTACGACATCACATTAGAAACCTCTAACATTATCAGTGTTTCTCTACTATATTATGCATGTATTATACATACAAACCTTCCTCTTGAATCATTCTATTTATTAAAAAAAACCGCATCAAAATCCGTTGTGTAGTTTTAAAGATATAAGCAAACATACATACATACGCGGGAAGCGGAAAGCGACTTTGCTTTATACTATGTAGTGATATTCAAAGCTATGACTATGAAAATCATAAATTTTTATTACATAAGCTAGCTGTACATATGTTTTCTAGTCTATTAACGTATCGTCACAGTATGAACACTACTATATTAACAAAACAGGCACAATTTTTAACCGACTTTAAAAAAAGGAGTAGGTTCTCAATTCACCCGTATATATATATTTTTTTTTGTGCATGTTACGCGATTACTTCGTCGTTTGTGGACGGATTTACAAGTTTATTTTTTTGTGTGAAAGCCTAAACTACCGCGGTGGTCCTATTACCACTAAGTCAGCATCTGATGATGGGATCTCAGGGAAATCGAGAGAAACCTTCAAAATTTATAGGCATTAAATAGTGGTTTTCAACTATGGACGTTACCCTTCTTTCAGGGGGGAGCCTCACCCGCCCTCGTGGGACACGTTCGAAATAGAAATCATGAACACCTCGAGTTGACGTCACAAATTTGAACCACCTTGTACCATAAGGCACGTATAACAGGGCCCCTGGGTTTTTTCATTATGTATTTTAAAGCACTACAATTTTTATTTCTAAACATGAAGTCGGTTTTTGTTTTTAGTTTTTAAACATAACTATAAAGACATAAAATAGCCTCAGTTTTCCGCCATCGTCATTAGACATAACTATTGATTTTTAGATGGGTCTGCCTGCGACCATGAATATTGTAACTTAGATAATAAAATACCATTAAATTAATAATCTATATATTTATCTTATCTTACTTTATAACAACTCAATTCATATACTCACGCATACTACGATGTCGTGTTATCGATGTGATGTGATGTTATAAATCAAAAACCGGCCAAGTGCGAGTCGCACTCGCGCTCGTTGATTTCCGTACCTTTATTTATAAAAAACGGCATAAAAATATCGTTTGTTGTATGGAAGCCCCACTTATATTATATTTTTAGTATCTCTGTTGTCATAGCGGCAACAGAAATACATCATCTGTGAAAATTTCAACTGTCTTGCTATTACGGTGCTTGAGATACAGCCTTGTGACAGATAGACAGACAGATGGACAGCGGAGTCTTAGTAATAGGGTCCCGTTTTTACCCTTTGTGTACGGAACCTTAAGAACGAATAGGTAACAACGATATTGTACAAGCATGATATTTATCAGATTATGCAAACATTTGTCTTACTGCGGGCATCGAACCCGCACATTAGCGCCTCAACTAAGCACACTAACTAGATCATCACAAATTTATTAGTATTATTACCATACAACCTAAAACCAAGCAAAACTTGCACTATGAATCAGATGACTGACAGAATCCTTTTATACTTTTTTGTTGCGAGTACTTTTAAACAGCCTTGACACGGACGCGAAAGCTAACATGCCAAGTTAACTTTTACACGAAACTACAGCGGAAATTGTTGGTAGGAATGACTTTAAACCGACGAATAACGAGGGAGGTTCTCAAGTCAACGCGTATCCTATCCTAATAATATTATAAATGCGAAAGTTTGTGAAAAGAAATGTATGTTTGTTCCACAATCAGGCCTAAACGACAAAACAGATTAAGTTGAAACTTGCTGTAGTATGTAGATAAATAATCAGAATAAATAATAGGGTATCTTAAAATCCGAAAAACAACCCCTAAATGATAAAAAAACGCAAAAAATATGATTTTGGTATAGATGGCGCTGCTGTACAACAAATGTGACATCACAAACTAAAAACATCGAGTCTTTTTTATTCGATTATTTAAATTTGACAAGACAACGTCTGTCACGGGTCGGCTAGTCACTACATAGTATAAAGCAAAGTCGCTTTCCGCTTCCCGCGTATGTATGTATGTATGTTTGCTTATATCTTTAAAACTACACAACGGATTTTGATGCGGTTTTTTTAAATAGATAGAGTGATTCAGGAGGAAGGTTTATATGTATAATACATGCATAATATAGTAGAGAAACACTGATAATTTTAGAGGTTTCTAATGTGATGTCGTAAATAAACACATTTTTTTGCGCTTACATTGCAAATGCTGGCTGTACCCCACGAGATATATCAAAATAATGTACTACAGTATTGTACACCTTAAAAACGTCTACAAAAAAGTCCACCATGGTATTAGAAATGTCTAACGCACAGCGAAGCGGGCACGGGTCAGCTAGTATCATATATACTTATATTTTTTTTATGTATGACCATTGACCACGCATATATTTTTTTACCTGGTGATCCGATTTCGATATATTTTATTCTATTGTGTAGAGAATAGTCCCAATTTGGTCCCATTTAAATTATATTTATGTAGGACTGACAGTTAAAAAACCGGCCAAGAGCGAGTCGGAATCGCGCACGAAGGGTTTCGTATCTATAAAAAAAGACGTTTGTTGAATGGGAGCCCAACATAAAAAATAAAAATATATAATAATAGGATCACGACTGTAATCCCCTAGTACGGTAGACCTCCTTTCAGGTCTTCAGACGCTTAGATCCTTTTAAGATGTCTAGTGAGGGTAGCCAGAGACACGTCCAAACATTATGTTTGGCACATACCCACAATTTGCAGTAGTTAGCATTCCATACGTGACAGGTTGCCTCACGACGTTTTCTTTCACCGTTTTGAGCACGTGTTTTGATGCGCATATACATTTTTACAGAAAAATCCGGATGTCTACCGTACTTGGGGATTACAGTCGTGATCCTATTATTTGAATATGATGAAAAAATAAGGATTTTTATTATATCATGTTTTTATCGAAATACCAACTCTTTTCCTGCAATTCACCTCTAAAATTTTGACAGCATGTTGTCCCAAAATGAACTCTCGAATATTATAGCGTCTCCCATAAAGCTGTAACGTAAACGTGCAAAATACATACAGTCAAGACCTTATAGCCAGCCGTTATTTCAACATACTGAAGACTGTTTCCTACAGTTCAATGTATTTGATCGGTTACAGTCGTAAAATATTGTTATTGAAATAGGGCGGCTGGCAGTCAGAGGGTGAATTCACTGCCCTGCGACATAACTCCGACTATTGACTTTGAATAGCAATAAAATGCCACACTGTCGCGTGTCGGATGACGGTGACACAATTTATATGGCAAAGTAAAAAGTAAAAAGTCGGTGTTCTTGAAAATGGGGACCGGTATTTGAAGTCTTTAGGCGTACAGCCCATATGAGCTAGAATCGAGGCGGTGAGACACCGCCTCCGCTTCCGCCTCGCCTGTGCCGCAACTCCACACGGTTGAATAAGCGGCGCCGCGCCTCTTGCGCGCTCCCGTCTCGACTCTAGCTTGTTTGGGTGATGCGCCTTTTGTATCAGAGAAACAATGCCATCAACCTTAATTGACGCCTGATTGAGATTGGGGTTTCCTATTTATTATATGAGTTATTTGATGTCTTTAAGCGTATCGCCCACACTAGCTAGAGTCGAGGCGGCGCTGAGGCACGGGCGCGCCCCCACGCCTCTTGCTCGCCCTCGCCTCACCGTTGCCGCGACCCTGCTGTGTCGAACAGGCAACGCCGCGCCACTTGCGCGCCCCCTCGTCGCCTGTGCCGCGACTCCGCCTCGACTCTAGCTTGTGCGCCTGATGTATCGGAGAATCGGCCATCAATCATAATATTTGACGCATGATTGAGATTGAGTTACCCTAATTATTATACGAGGTAAAGGATTTTGCAACCAGTTTTGGACAAACCTATGACTACTTCTTTGAGATATCTTTAAGGATCTGGACACCTGGTGATCTGGGAGGATACCTGGAATTTATAAGCGTAATGCTATTATATGAGTTTTCATTAATTTTATTTTAAATAAAATGTTTTTATGTCCATTTTTTACACATTACATTATTTACATTATTTTACATTATTGAAGTTTTAGTAGAGTACTCTATTTTTTCTAGTAATAAATATATGTTACTCAGTGATAATGTAGCATACTAATGGTGAAATAATTTTTGAAATCGGTCAAGTAGTTTAAGAGTTTATTCGTTTAAATAAAATAAATAGGATCACGACTGTAATCCTCAAGTACGGTTAGACATCCTCTCAGATCTCCAGACGCTTAGATCCTTTGAAGATGTCTAGTGGGGGTGGTCAGAGGTACGTCCAAACATTATATTTGGCACATGCTCACATTTTGCAGTAGTTAGCATTCCATACGTGACTGGTTGCAAGCCTATCGCCGCTTATTTGAATACTAACTGGTTTCCTCACGATGTTTTCCTTCGCCGTTTTGAGCAGGTGTTTTTGATGCGCATATAATTTTTTCGAATAGAAAAATCTATTGATGCACGGTACCTCTCGGCCAACACGGCTTTAAAAAATATACTTTTAAAACCAAGCTTTCATTAAATCCTAGAGCTATTATAGTTCTCTTGCCGGGACAGTGCTCTTTAGGCAATAAACAAGAGGGGCACTGGTGCGTCCGTATGGAGATCCCGGCGCCCTTTGACATGCATGGAGTCTCTGGGCACCGGAATTGTTTTAGTGAGTCATTGAGTTCAACAACCTCACATAAGCTAGCATTCCCAAAAATAGTTGGTTCTGTGACAAAAAATTACAAAAAAGCTATTATTCTGAGTTATTAGTTTACTAGCTGCTAAATAGATAAATAAATATATATATAATGTTGGTGAACATATAAAATGATCACGGCTAAGTAGGCTTTACAAGTTTACGAGTAATCGTCGAATAACTTAGAAACTAAAAAAAATTAACAAAATATCGAGTACCTAATAATATAAAAAATATGTACAAATGTCACTGGAAATTACTTATATCGTTATTGACTGTGTAAACTACGAAACCCTACATTGCGCGTGGTCCGACACGCACTTGACCAGTTTTTATTCAGTTGAAAATGAGATTGTAATTATGTTCAGTCAGTCCAAAACTTTCAAGGCATTAGTTCGTTTTGAAAGGTTAAAAATTAAATGTAATAAAATATGAATATTATGTAAGGTTTTATTCAACAGCTTTTTCCTTGAATATACCCCTTAGGGAGTTCCAGTGGTTTATCTCTCAAGGGTTGTTGAATATTATAATGCAAAGGAAAACAAAAGCTCATGTTACGTGAAGATAAAAAAACAAAACAAAAGTTTCATACAAACTTCGTCCCTAAATTATTTACTAATATTATAAATGCAAAAATAACTGTGGCTATCTGAGAACTTTTCACACCTTAACCGCTGAACAGAGTTCGATAAAATTTAGCAAGCAGATAGATTGCATCGAACGTCGCAGGCAACAGCTATTAATATTATAAATGCGAAAGTTTGTGAGTTTTTATGTATGTTTGTTCCTCAATCAGGCCTAAACGGCAAAACGGATTAAGTTGAAATTTGCTATAAGTGTAGATATAATGCCCGAATAAATAATATACTACTTTGAAAAATGAAAAACATCCCCAAAACGATAAAAAAACTCAAAAGGGATGATTTCTGTATAGATGGCGCTGGTGTGCAACAGATCTGACAACACAGACTAAAAATATTCAGTCTTTTCTATTCGATTATTGAAATTTGACAGGACAACGTCTGTCACGGGTCGGCTAGTTTACTATAAACCAAGTTAAAGCACAAACGATTTTTTACAAAACTCTTGACATTTTCATCACGATCTTACAACAAGCCATTACTCTGAGCGCGAAGCTTTAAAATTTAATTTTCAAAATGTTTACTGAGGAATAATTTTATTACCGCAGACGTTACCATCAGGTGATTAAAATGACAAATGTTCGCGGGCTTTTCACGGCAAGGTTACTGAAGAAATACGAGTCACATTGTACACAATTTTCACTTCAACATAAAATTGTATTTGTACCTATTAAAAGCGCACGGTCCAATCAAATAATATAAAACTTTAGAGGTGTGATCAATCATAGCGCGGCATTTGAGCGCGGTATTCGCAGAAAAAGGTAAATGTACGCGCGGTCGTCGTCCAATCATAGCGCGACTTCCAGCGCGCGGCTGCCGCGCTATGTCTTGACACACTTTTATGCCGTAATTTCAGCACCTGCCTGTTGGTGTATTGCGGGCTATTCCAAATACGTATTAGCTGTGTAGTTGTGACTATTTTATCATTTATTTACGCCAGGCCTCCGAAATTTTCCTTTAGCCACGCTTATCTTCTAAAGTTAGTTAGCTGATTTTGTATCTAACTTTTAACAGCGATTTCATAAGACTATGTAACTAATAAAGATTTAGAAAATTGCTTATACCTAAAACAAAATAAAAAACACTGCATCAAAGTTTTTACTAGAAAAACAAAATGAGGAGTGATATAGGCCTCAGTACCGTTTTTAAATGAACAAGCTCAGTAAAAAGTGAACTCAGACTGACTGATGTTTTGGTAAATTTGTTAATGGGGTTATATTTCCCCACCTTTCCTGGTTTCCTCAGGTTATTTATATTGTTTTAGGCGCATTATAGAGTTTACCGTTGGCCGGAAGCAGAATAAATATAAACATACAATGTGGCTGGGTGTAGGAACCTACGAAAATGGCCTGAACTGTTTCGAGAAAAGGATGGTACGGCTGTGCTGTTTTTTTTGCTTGACTTGGCGGGGGCACTACCGTGCCCCTAGATCGTATGTACCTATGTATTTATAATAAAGTTTATAACTTTTATATCAGTTATCTACTTTGTTCCTATTAGTTTGGGGCTGTGACGCTGTGTAAAATGTTCACCAACATTTATTTATATCATTAGTTTCAAATTATAAATAATAATTGTGATTGTTACTCTCTAAAACTATAAATACGGCTAATTACCACCTTACCAGTTTTTCGCCGATCTACCGTTGGTCGCGGTCGCGGGCAATGCTCATGATGAAGAGCATCTGAATTGTCTCAAAACGTCAGCAATACAAGAAGCGTGGTAATTAGCCGTATTTATAGTTAACATTTTTTGTTTATTTATTTATTATAAGCGTATAGCATAAAAATCAACTTTTTAGCAATTCACAGTTCTGAGTAAAAACGAAATTAGTGTTTTGGAAGAGCCAACTTTGGAAAATAAATTTATCGAGAAAAGTTTCACCAATCGTGTTTCTGTCTATAATTTATCTAAATTGAATTCTTAAATTAACTTTTTATTAAAAAACAAAACTGTATGTTTTTTAGTTATAGAGAAAAAACTATTCTGCATTCATCATAAAAATATTATTACTCGTCTTAATTCGAACATATTTTACCTCAATTTTGAGGGGTAAAAACCACTTCTGTTTTTACTTTGGTGTCAAGGACAAGAGCTGGTAAAACAATATTCATTTCCAAAACTCAATTTAAAACTTTGAAAGACATTTTTCTCAACTCAGGTAGGTATGGACTTGAAAGCTTCAGTAAGGACTAAATAAATTCCAATTTATGGTAATGGATCGCGCGGGACATTACTATTAATAAACTAGTCGAGTGTTTTACAAAATAATGCATTTTCTGAGAGCAAGTTTGCATTTTAAATTCATATATCAAAAATACTTTTTGACCTTAGACATTTGCAACATATATTTTTACAAGCTTTTATTTGAGTTGCAATGTATGTATGTATTGTATCTTGCAACTCAATTTTGAAGCAGTTATCTTCAACCGATTGAGCTGAAATTGTACATACTTACGGTGACAATGAAATAATAAATAATTATGGTGACAGCAAGTTGATCTGATGATGGAGTCAGGAGCTGTTCAACAGTCACAACGGAACTTCTTAGTAAATACTTTGATTGAGGAAAAACTTTGCATTCTTGACAAGTTCCGATGACAAATGTTATTATGATGTGATATCGCGCTGGTGCTCGATGGTTGATTTTACAAAAGCTTGTCATTGAAAAATATTTTTTAACAGAAAACTTATTTTGATATTTATTTAAATTCAAAGGTGTTTTTAGATTCAAGCTATTTATTAGGTACCTTTTTTTTCAGTAAAGTTTAATAAACGATTAAATACCAATTTTAAATGAAATTAATTAGGATCACGACTGTAGTCTTCATGTACGGTAGAAATCCTTTCAGATATCTAGGCGTTGAGATTCTTAATCATGTTCGAAGGTAGTAGTCAGAGACACGTCCAAAAATTCCATTTAGCACATGCTTACATTTTCCGTGCCAGGCTTTGCAAGCCTGTTTATAAAAATACTAACTGGTGTCCAAATAGAAAAATCCATATGCAATGCCAGGATGAACACGATTTTCGGCTTGAAGGTCGAGGTACCTCCCACGCGGGCAACACAGCAATTACCTCTTTAATTATACAAAATAACATTTCATTGAGTTACTACCGACTGGCCTCACAGCTCAGTCGGTAGTAACTCTGCCTTCTGCGCTGTAGGTTGTGGGTTCGATCCCCACCCAGGGCAAATATTTGTGTGATGAACATAGATGTTTGTTCTGTGTCTGGGGGTTAATATGTATAATAAGTATATATTAACAAAAAAAAAGTATATAAGTATTCTATCAGTTATTTGGTTCCCATTGTACAAGCTTTGCTTAGTTTGGGGCTAGATGGCGCTGTGTGTAAAGTCCGCCAATATTTATATTTATTTTATTGAACACCTTACTAGTGGAAACCCCCGCGACTCCACTAGTTCATCAACATTCTATGTTAATAACAAAAATATTTGTCCTTGCCCATAAAACCCACAACCTACAGCGCAGAAGACAGAGCTACTACCAACTGAGCTGTGAGGCTAGTAATATTGTGTCTACATTATTATTTTAGCAAAAATATATCTAACGCCGACCCGTGACAGACGTTATCCTATCAAATCTTAATAACCGCATAGGAAAAAGCAATATCTGGCCAATTTTTTACCTACAAACCTTGTACTGATAAAATAAATTACTAATTTTGGTGGAATGCGTATCACTCATTTTAGTCAAAACTGCGTTGCTATGACGACTAAATTGTTTAAGTCAGATTTGTTGCACACCACCGCATCTATACCGAAATCGTCCTTTTTGCATTTTTTACTATTTAGGGGTTGTTTTTCGGATTATAAGTTCTCCCTTTATTTAATCTGATTTTTCTACATACTATAGCAAATTTCATCTAAACGGGATCACGACTGTAATCCCCAAGTACGGTAGACATCCTCTCAGATCTCCAGACGCTTAGATCCTTTGAAGATGTCTAGTGGGGGTAGTCAGAGGCACGTTCAAACTTTATATTTGGCACATGCTCACATTTTGCTGTAGTTAGCATTCCATACGTGACAGGTTGCAAGCCCATCGCCACTCCGTTTTGTCGTTTATTTTTGATTAGGGAACAAACATAGCAGCCTTATCACAAACTTTCGCATTTATAAGGATTTCATTTAAGTAATTTAGATTCAAAGTATTTTCTTTTCCATTAAGTACCTACCCACCTAGAAAAAAGATCTATGAAACGGCGCGGCGTCTAATGAAATCTGAACACCAAGCTGAATTAAGGCTAAAACTGAGAAGTTTACCCATCAGCGAGTCCTAAACTTAGCAAATAATTACAGAAATTAATTAAGAAGGATTTAGCCTAATTGTTTTGAGTTGTTTACTAACTTTAACAAGTAATTTTGAAAAATTATGACTGTTTATTATTCTACTTTTTTCTATATAATGATTTTCGTAAGGGAAAATAATTTTAGCCTTAAAATTATCATAAAAAAGTATCACGACTTTGGTAAACATACTATCAGATCTCAAGGCGCCTAGATCCTTGAATATGTCTAAAAGGGGTAGTCAGTGGCACGTCCAAACATTACATTTTGGCAGTAGTTAACATTCCATACGTGACAGGTTTCAAGCTCATCGCCGCATACAAGAATACTAACTGGTTTAATTTAATTATTATATTCATCAACTACAATTTTAACTTTAACTAGAGTTATTATCTAGCCCTAAAATATGTTTTTTTTTAATGTTTGTCCCGTGAGGAATCGAACCCACAACCAACAACGCAGAACAAGCTGTGAGCGCGGTTGAATAAGCCTTTCTATCTTTACAAGCTTTTGCTTAATTTATTAGATGTGTTACAGCCAAATGGAATTAATGTTATAACCTCTAAGGAGGCCTCATGAATTTAATTCGATTAGGAACATTCGGTACGTGTAGAAGAAACATACATAAATGTTACATAGTAATCTGCGTGGCGTGCAGACGCAGTATAATCAATTGAGTAGCAATTGGTGTACATTGCTGGCCTCACAGCTCTGCCTTCTGCGCTGCGCTGAGTTCGATCCAAACCCAGTGCAAATATTTGTGTAATAAACATGTTTGTTCTGTATCTGGGTGTTAATATGTATAAGTATGTATTTACAAAAAAAAAGTATTTATTTAATTTTATTTTCTTGGGAAAACAAACAGTACTTAAAAACTAAAAACAATACTAAAAATGCAGCTGCTGAGCATTAAAACGTTTTCGCATATTGCATCAACGTAAGCTTGCTTATTATTATGATAATATATAAATATATATTTATAAAAAAACTAAAATGAAAAACCTTAGGAAACAAAGAAAAAATTTAAAGGTGTTAAAATATAGAGGCGTTAAAATATAAAAGAATAATAATAAGAGTATACAGTCGGATAAAATATAATGTACATCATCACTACATAGTATAAAGCAAAGTAGCTTCCCGCTTCCCGCGTCTGTATGTATGCTTATATCTTTAAAACTACACAACGGATTTTGATGCGGATTTTTTTAATAGATAGAGTGATTCAGGAGGAAGGTTTATAGGAATCAGCTTTGCACCCGTGCGAAGCCGGGGCGGGTCGCTAGTATTATATATAAGTATTATATCAGATATGTGGTTACCATAGTACAAGCTTTGCTTAATTTGGGGATAATAATAATAATCTACTACGAATATATAAATGAAAGTCGGGTTTGTTACAACACTTATAACTCAAGATTTGCTGGACCAATTTTCATGGTTTTTGATTCGTTGGATTTGTCTCCGCCCCGAATATCAGAATACATCTTTAAAAACAATGAAAACTCGACGAAGTTATAATTATGAAAGATGAATCATCTACTAAGTATATAAAAGAGAGTCGGGTTTGTTACAACACTTATAATATAAGATAGGATACTTTTTATAACGGTAACGGGAACGGGAACGGGAACGGGAACGGGAACGGGAACGGGAACGGGAACGGGAACGGGAACGGGAACGGGAACGGGAACGGGAACGGGAACGGGAACGGGAACGGGAACGGGAACGGGAACGGGAACGGGAACGGGAACGGGAACGGGAACGGGAACGGGAACGGGAACGGGAACGGGAACGGGAACGGGAACGGGAACGGGAACGGGAACGGGAACGGGAACGGGAACGGGAACGGGAACGGGAACGGGAACGGGAACGGGAACGGGAACGGGAACGGGAACGGGAACGGGAACGGGAACGGGAACGGGAACGGGAACGGGAACGGGAACGGGAACGGGAACGGGAACGGGAACGGGAACGGGAACGGGAACGGGAACGGGAACGGGAACGGGAACGGGAACGGGAACGGGAACGGGAACGGGAACGGGAACGGGAACGGGAACGGGAACGGGAACGGGAACGGGAACGGGAACGGGAACGGGAACATTTGATAGATGGCACTGTGTGTAAAGTCCACCAATATTTAATATTTATTTATTTATTTATTTACAGATTTACAAAGCTCAACTAGGCAAGCTAGCGTAGATTTGTAAATTTGATAGCAACTTCCAGCGCGATTGCCATAAACTGATGCTAGGGACATTAACAGCTGAGTGGTTTTCATGTTCGTTCGAGTCGTAAGAGTCGTTAGGCCTAAAAACTTCATCACCAGAGTAAACCACTAGTTCATTTATGGGCTTACTTTAAGAAGGGTCTGGTTTTAAATAAAGTTGGCCACCATTATAGCCGCCATAACTAAATGATGTGTACCAACAGAACAATTTGAAATGTGCTAAAAATATAATGAAGGTGGCCAATTGTTCTGGTGTTCTTAGATGGTAATCTACACTAATATTATTGAGAAAAAAAAGTTTTTTTTTATGTTTGTTTGTAATGAATGAACAAAAAAACCGGCCAAGTGCGAGTCGGACTCGCGCACGAAGGGTTCCATACAATTATCTTTCAAAAACGGCAAAAAAACACGTTTGTTGTATGGGAGCCCCACTTAAATATTTATTTTATTCTGTATTTAGTATTTTTTGTTATAGCGGCAACAGAAGTGAAAATCACCTGTGAAAATTTTAATTATCTAGCTATCACGGTTTATGAGATACAGCCCTGTGACAGACAGACAGACGGACAGACGGACAGCGAAGTCTTAGTAATAGGGTCCCGTTTTTATCCTTTGGGTACGGAACCCTAAAAACGATTGGTCAATTCTAAAAACTCTCTCACCCTTCAAAATCTCACCATTATCATCGAGTCATATTATTTTCAAAAAATAAATTTGACAATAATCTTCATTGGTACTCCGTGCGAAGCGGGGCGGGCAGCTAGTCATTCATTATTTTTTTCAACTCATACTGACATCGGACTTTTTCCTCGCAATCCCTGTCAGAACTTGATTAAGTGAGCAGTCAAACCGGAAAAACTTACTATTACTAATTTTCTAGTAAATTACTGCGAGGTAGTATTACCCGACTCGATTCCCGAACGTTCGTACATTCATGTAGTTATTTTTTTACTGTTTTTTTTATACACACAGCGCCGCGCCATCTAGCTCTAAACTCAGCAAAGCTTTTCCTATGGGAACCAGATAACGGATAGAATACTTATTTACTTTTTTTTTGTAAATACATACTTATTGCATCGCGCATCTACTCAGAACTACCCACACACTATAAAAAATGATTAGGTTTTGTAGATTACCTATGTATTTTTTTTCTTTGTATGTTTGTTACTTTCTTTCGTTGTTTTGGTATTGCAAAACGCCTACAGGCACATTAGATATTATTTAGCTTTGGTTTTCTCTGTAAGTGAATTTGTAATTCTTATGAGAAAATAAACATCTTAAACCGTTATTATTCATATTTCCACCCACAGAACAAACAACTATGTTTATCACACAAATATTTGCCCTAGGTTGGTCGAACCCATAACAGCGCAGAAGGCAGAGTTACTACCAACTGAGCTGTGAGGCCATTCGAGATATTTTCGTGACTCAAATTACATTTGTACATTCATGTAGTTAATTCCTTGTATTTTGTTTGAGATCTTCTACTTCACCTTGTCAACTGTGCCACGACAGTACCTCATAAACTATACGTGACAGCTTCCGTCCCTAGGGACAGGAAGCGTTACCGACATTAGGGTAAGTTCTGACGATGCGTATGATGCAAAACTGACGAGTGGATATCGAGTGTGTTTGGCATTTTAGGGTTTGCACGTTTATTCGAGCATGTTTGTATATTACTGTAATATTTGATGAATATAGCAAATATATAATTACTAGCTGACCCGTGCCCGCTTCGCTGTGCGTAAGACATTTCTAATACCATCGTTGACTTTTTTGTAGACGTTTTTAAGGTGTACAATACTGTAGTACATTATTTTGATATATCTCGTGGGGTTCAGCCAGCATTTGCAATGTAAGCGCAAAAAAATGTGTTTATTTACGACATCACATTAGAAATCTCTAAAATTATCAGTGTTTCTCTACTATATTATGCATGTATTATACATATAAACCTTCCTCCTGAATTACTCTATCTATTAAAAAAACCGCATCAAAATCCGTTGTGTAGTTTTAAAGATATAAGCAAACATACATACATATAATATAATATAATATTATTAAGGTGATGATGATGATGTCACTAATATAAGAAACTCGTGGAAATTCCCTTGACTTTGTTCACGTGTACTTGTTTTCAAACAAACATCAACCCCTACACGCCCTTAAAGATTATTTTGTGGGACTACGTTCTTACTGCACCCACGTATTAAATAAAACCGGCCAAGTGCTAGTCAAACTCGCGCACGAAGGGTTCCGAGCCATTATCTATAAAAAATGGCAAAAAACACGTTTGTTGTATGGGAACCCCACTTCAATATTAATTTTATTTTGTTTTTAGTATTTGTTGTTATAGCGGCAACAGAAATACATAATCTGTAAAAAATTTAACTATCTAACTATCACGGTTCATGAGATACAGCCCTGTGGCAAACAGACGGACAGATAGACGGTAAACGGACAGAGAAGTCTTAGTAATAGGGCCCCGTTTTTACCCTTTGGGTACGGAACCCTAAAAAGAAAAATTACTCCAATCTTCAACTTTTACACCTACACGTTACATCTTCTGTAGGTTGTTTTGTACAATCTATTGGTATTTTTCTCTTTGATCACGTTGTGTACATCCAGAGAGTAAGATATTTTCTTACAGATGTTTTGAAATCCTTTTTCACACTCTTATGATGATAATTTTCAAAATTCCGTTCTATACAAGTGCATCCTTACATATTAATAGGAATACACCCTCCTAATTTCAAGTTTTAAAGTCCATCGGTTTGGGCTCTGCATTGCATGTCAGTCAGTCAGATACATTATGTTATAAATATCAAAAACAATAAATACCTGACTAACTGACATTAAATGGAGAGCCCAAACCGAAGGACTTAAAAACTTAAAATAAAAAAAATAACAAAATGAAAAAAACGGGTATTTATTGTTTTTGATACCTATATAATGTTACGTTGAGATATTAAAGTAATGTTGATAATTATGAATCAAAGAAGCTTGTTGCTGTTGTTTTAACAAAATGAGCTTTACATTATGACTGGCCTCACAGCTCAGTTGGTAGTAGCTCTGCCTTCTGCGCTGTACCTAGGTTGTGGGTTCAAACCCCACCCAGAACAAATATTTATGTGATGAACATAGATGTTTGTTCTGTGTCTGGGTGTTATTATGTTATGATACATAATAACACCCAGACACAGAACGTTATGTTATGTATTTCCAAAAAAAAAGTATATAAGTATTCTATCAGTTATCTAGTTCTCATAGTACAAGCTTTGCTTAGTTTGGGGCTGGATGGCGCTGTGTGATAATGTGTGTAATGTCTATCAATATTTATTTATTTATTTTATTTTAAAAACAAGAAATATACTCGTAAAATAATCTTACAAAGCGGTTCATTTCTTCTTTATCTTGCAGAGTGCCCTAAGTTATGTTGAAATAGCTTTGGCTTACGGCTAATCCTCAAGTACGGTAGACATCTTCTCAGATCTCATATCCTTGAAGATAGATGTTGGGAGACGTCGAAAAAAAACCATTAAGTACCGTTAAACATGTCATCATAATATTAAACGTTATTATGATCTATACATATAATAAAACTGTAGAAGAGTTCAATTCTGTACATTGAATAAAAACTAAAAAAAATACTCCTAGGGGTCTTCATACAAGTAACACAAGCCAAAAAATACAATTTTGGAATTTTTGTCTGTCTGTCTGTCTGTCTGTCTGTCTGTCTGTCTGTCTGTCTGTTGTCTGGCTTTCACGCAAAAACTACTGGACGGATTTTGATGAAACTTTTTTTGTTATGTAGCTATTAGTCCTCGGCAACATATAGGCTATAATTTATTTTGAAGATTGGAATACCAGATGTGAAACTATCTGTCGACCAGCGAAGCGGGCACGGGTCAGCTAGTAGTATAATAAAAATAATAATTATCAGAAATATTAATAACTAGCCGACCCGTGACAGACGTTGTCCTGTCCGAATTTCAATAACGCACGATGCTATGACGACTGATGACAACATTGATGTCAACACTTATGTCAGTTTTTGCAGTTTTTGTTTTTTTTATCATTTTGAGGATATTTTTCGTAATTTAAAGTAGTCTATGTCCTATTCGGGCATTATATCTACATCTACAGCAAATTTCATCTTAATTCGTTTTGTAGTTTAGGCCTGATTGATATTCAAACACACAAACATCCTCACAAACTTTCGCATTAATATTATTATTAGAACTAGCGACCCGCCCCGGCTTCGCACGGGTTTAATACATATAAACCTTCCTCCTGAATCACTCTATCTATTAAAAAAACCGCATCAAAATCCGTTGTGTAGTTTTAAAGATATTAAGCAAACATACATATTACATACAGACGCGGGAAGCGAAAAGCGAATTTGCTTTATACTATGTAGTGATAGTACGTTCATCAAAAACTTTTTTCATATATAACTGCAAGTGTTCCTTTACCCAGCCAAGAACTATGCGGCTGAATGAGTTCCCCTAGAATTACGGTTTCCTGACGAGCACGTATCCTGTGACACCTCTACGTGCCAAAGTACCTCTGAAATAAAACCCCTTTCTCAAGGAAATCTCGCACTTTGGACTGCATTGAGATGTAATGGAGCCTTAGTTTTAGGAGGAAATTGCCACTTTCGCGGTTCAGTAAAACCTCTTTATAACATGGAGCTTAACGGAACTTTTGTTATTGTGGTTGGATTGGTAGATTTAAGTGCTGAAACGTTTGTAGGAAAAAAAACATCGAATAGTTTCGGGGTCATTTATTGACGTTACTTATTGTTATTTGTATTATAAATATTTACTTGCTTATATAAGTATAAAATATATTTTACTAGCAGACCCGTGGCAGACGTTGTCCTGTCCGAATTTCAATAATCGCATAGAGTAAGGCACGTTGCTATGACGACTGATATCAACACTGATGTCAGATTTTTTCACACGAGCGCCATCTATACCAAAATCATCCATTTTGCGTTTTTTTATCATTTTGGGAATGTTTTTCGGATTATACAGGGCGTCCCACGGATATGCCACATGGAGGGAAAGTACTCTTAATACTGTAGATGGAACATTTTACTGAAAGATGACATTATTTGAATTAATAAAACAATTTAAACTGCATTCATAGATAAATAATTACATGGTTGAACCGGGAATCGAACCCGTTACACGAGGAAAATAATTATCCTGTAGCTTTATCATACCGATCGAAAGGCTTCATCATAAGGATTATTTTTTGCTAAATAACATAGTGTCAGAAATAAAAGGAAGACCATGAATTTCAACATTTTTAAAACAAAATCAATCAATTTATCAAATGCTCAAAATTCTTCCTGTTGCAATAAATCTTACATCACAGACTAAAAACATTAGACTATTCGACTATTGAAATTTGACAAGACAACGTATGTCACGGGTCGGCTAGTAATATCAGTCAGTCAGTCAGTAATGCAAGAGATAAATTTAGATTAACACGGAATTTCAGGAACTGCACTTGCTTCAGGCCGTGTAAAATATGCTTTTGGGCACTCTATGGATAAAAGCTAGGTAAATGGCGATGAGCCTTCACAATATGCAGCACTTTAGAGGCTCCCTGAAAAGCGACAAAGGAAAATTCATGCATTTAGAAACTTTTGAAAAGAAATACCTACTTTGTAAGAAAGGGTTTGTCATCACACTCTTCTTATTTTAAACTAGTCAATCCGCGACAGACTTTGTTCTTTCCAAAATTATAAGTAATTATAAGTAATTATAAGATGATAAGTAATTATACATAATTTATATCATTAATTTATTCGAAAAACTAAGGCGGACTACGCGCCGACGTGTGTTTGTCGTCATTGCAGCGGTCGGTAGGATTATTTATCGAAGTGATTAAAGATGGGTACATCTTTATTCACATATACTATACATTATAAAATAGGAGATGTGGCTTGTTCACAAGTATTTATTTTTTCGTTTCGAACAAAAACAATCGTCGACTGGGAGCGCCTTAAGTCAGTGATGTCAGATTTGTTGCACACCAGCGCCATCTATACCATAATCATCCTCTTTGCGTTTTTTTTATCATTTAGAGGTGATTTTTCGGATTATAAATACCTCCATTTTTTATTCAGGTTTTTTATCTACATTTATACTACAGCAAATTTCATGTTACAAACTTTCACTTTATATTATTAGTATAATACTTCAAATAAATTATGATATTAGCAAACAAAATTTCGAAATCATATTGAAATATATCGGGTTTCTTGATTTTATATCTTTAATCACTATTGTAACTAAGACAAATCTAATTCACACCTCATTAATCAAAATCCATTAAGCAATTTAGGTTACAAGACGAGATAAAACAACAGACGTATAATGATAACAGCTATATAAATATACTAGTGTAGACGTGACTTCGTTCAAGTTATTTTCCAACAAACTTCATCCCCCACTGCACCTCTAAGGGTTGAATATTTTCCAACAAACTTCAACCCCCACCGAACCTCTAGGGGTTGAATATTTTCAAACATACTTCAACCCCACCGAACTTCTAGGGGTAACTTAAACCCTCACTGCACCTCTAGGGGTTGAATATTGTCCAACACACTTCAAACCCTCACTGAACCTCTAGGGGTTGAATATTTTCCAACAAAATTCAACCCCCACCGAACCTCTAGGGATTGAACATTGTCCAACAAACTTCAACCTCCACTGCACTTCCAGGGGTTGAATTTCGGGAATTCCTTTCTTAATCCACCTCTACATATCAAAAGAAACACGTACCCTCCAAATTACAATTTTCTTGGACTAGTGGATTAGGCTGTGCGTTGATAGATCAGTCAACTAGTCAGTATTTTTTATTTAGTCTAGCTGGACCCGATACAAAAAAGCACTTTTAGTTTTTCAAATTTTTACAATTTTTCATTCCGATTTTTGTGCATAAAAGTACAATGCTCTATAATAAACTTTAACGGCCCTTTTTACCCCGTTAAGGGATGAAAATCAAAAAACCATAAATGTGAATTTCTTTAATTGCATTGATGAGAAATAATAACTCTATTTCAAGTAATTAAGTAATTTTGATAATAAACTTTAACGCCCCCTTTTGCCCCGTTAAGGGATGAAATTCAAAAAACCTTTTAAGTTATGTTTAATTATTTTATATTTTGAAATTAAACACCACATTTCATTTGTTTCAAATAAAAAATGGCAGAGTTTCATACAAACTTTCATCCGTGAAATAGGTTCACCCCTTAGGGGTAGAATTTCGAAAAAACCGTTCTTATCGATGCTTACGTCATACAAAGAACATTCCAAGTTTCAAGTCTCTAAGATCAGCGGTTTAGGCTATGCGTTGATAGTCAGTCATTCAGAACAAGCATTAATATGTATACGTACCCGAATAACATTTCGCTAATGACATGAATTCGGCAAATCCATTCGGATAGTTTTCTTTTCCATTCGGAAAGTGCAATTTATCTTCTTATTTCACAAGCACTTAACCTTACAGTACATAGCGTGCAGAACAGACCGTTGGATATACGAGTAGGTAGGTGATTTCCTGTTACCGAAAATATAGCTTAAAAGGTTTATTCCCGGAGTTTTCGATAACTTTCGATAACCACAATTTAATGAGATAAAAAGTGTGATTTACTTGACTTTATGGCGCGGTGAGCAACTAGAGAGTTACAACTGGTTACTAAGAAGTGAGGTTATAACTTCAACAAACATTGTTTTAAAGACTGTATTGCAATTCATTTCGTTAGTAAAGTCAACAAAATTCAAAACAATTTAGATATGTACTACACAGAATTCAATTTAAAGTTCAAGTGTTTGACAGAGATTTAAACACCGTTTGATCTAACAATCCCCACACTAGGCAGAGAGTGTATCGTAGGGACTAACCCTCGTATTCAAGAACGAAACTATGAGAACACGCACCCACAGTGGACGAAATCTTTTTTCATAAAAATCACTTTATGGGTTGTGCGACACTGCATAGTGTGACTAGAGGCACATTGTCGCCTCTAGCCAAAGTTGAGCTCTAAAGGCACACGGTAGCGTGCGCCATAGTGCCGCTCAACACATAAAGTGATTTTTATGAAAAAAGATTTCGTCCACTGTGGGTGCGTGTTCTCATAGTGTCGTTCTTGAATACGAGGGTTAGATACGGTAGAGAGTAAATGTATCTGGAGGCACGGCAGTGCCCCCGCTAAGTCAAGCAATAAAGCGGCACGGCTGTACCATCCTTTTCTCGAAGCAGTTCAGGCCATTTTCGACCCCCTATAACTTCGTTGTGGATAAAACTAGAAGCCTGAATTTTCAGTAGCCAAGCAGTCACTATATAAACACGGTATATTTTAAATTTAATTCAATTTGAACTAGTACTTTAAGAATTATAACTAGTCAAAGTTTCCTATTTTGTCACTCACTCACTCCCTCACTCACTCACTGACTGACTGACTGACTGACCGATCATCAAAAGTTTAAGGCACTTCTAGCAGACATAGAAGCTTCAAATTTGAAACACAATTAGTGTTTAGTGTAAAAATCCTAAAAAAACCTGCCAAGTGCGAGTCGGACTCGCGCACGTCGAGTTCCGTACCATTATCTATAAATCACGTTTGTTGTATGGGAGCCCCACTTAAATATTTATTTTATTCTGTTTTTAGTATTTGTTGTTATAGCGGCAACATAAATACATCATCTGTGAAAATTTCAACTGTCTAGCTATCATGGTTCATGAGATACAGCCCTGTGATAGACAGACGGACAGACAGACCGACAGACCGATAGACCGACAGACCGACAGACAGACAGACGGACAGACGTACAGATGGACAGACGGACGAACGGGCAGTGGAGTATTAGTAACAGGGTTCCGTTTTTACTCTTTAGGTAAGGAACCCTAAAAAGTAGGGCTATCTACAAAAATAAATGAGATGCCATCAAAAACATAACTTGTAAAAAAAGCCAAGTCTCGCAACTCAACTCAGTTCTTCTACCGTAAAAAGTTGTGAAATCCATGTAATACCAAGTCGGTTAATTTATTCAGTCCCTACTTTAAGGGTCCTTCTGACTTGTGTTATTACGTAATTAGCTAACCTTTACGTAATAACTTAATAAGACAGAAGGACCCTTAAAGTAGGGACTGAATAAATTAACCGACTTGGTATTACATGGATTTCACAACTTTTTACGGTAGAAGAACTGAGTTGAGTTGCGAGACTTGGCTTTTTTTACAAGTTATATTTTTGATGGCATATTGACTTACGGAAACACATCACTTCGAATTCGCATCGCATCGCTATATCTGCGAGCTGTCACCCAGAGAGTAGGTCTATGTTCCTGCGTGCGGGCGCTGTATTGCATCGTGGTTTTGTGGCCATAGAGATACATAGAGATGCTCTATTCAAAACAATATTTTGTCTATAGTGTCTCTTTATCTAGTGGTTGTTTGTAGCTGTTCATTTTAGTGTGTCTGTATTACTGTACTGTGGTTGTTTGTAGCTGTTCATTTTAGTGTGACTGTTATTGTAAAGATCATCTGAGGTTACACCAAGACTTGTTAATACCAGCTTAATGTAAGCAACTCCATTTCTAATCCTTGTTTATTAATATTGAATTCGACTACATAGTCCAAAAGTAAGAGTTGGGCTAAATTTAATCCTGCGCTAGTCTACGTTTATTAATGAGACGGCAGGAGTTTAGGCTACTGACAAAACAAAGACAACTTCTTTTTGTTTGTTTCTAGCTGCCTCAAAGGACATCCCAACGCTTTAGATCCACGTGAAAAGGAGTAAAATTCTGATAGAATTTTGCAAAATTTTGTGAAAATGCTTCTGTTCACAAAGTAGTATTTAAAATCAAAAATTTTAAAAATTACCTCTTCATCCAACTTTTTACCTACATTTTACTAAATTCTCGGCAAATAACTAATTAAAATTGAAAAACAGCGTTCTAAGTAATGCGGTAATAGCGGAATTTATACCCTTTGTCCTTTTTTTAGGATTCCGCACACAAAGGGTAAAAACGGGACCCTATTACTATGACTTTACTGTCCGTCTGTCTGTCCGTCTGTCCGCCTGTCTGTGACAGGGCTGTATCTCATGAACCGTGATAGCTAGATAGTTGTAATTTTCATAGATGGTGTATTTCTGTTGCCGCTTTCAAAACAAATACTGAAAACAGAATATAATAAATATTTAAGTGCGGCTACCATACAAAAAACGTGTTATTGGCGTTATTTTTTTATAGATTATCTTCGTGCGTGAGTCCGACTTGCACTTGGCCGGTTTTTTATTTAAATCTACCATAAAACAATCATTGTTTTTTTATTTTATTTATTTTTATTTTATCTCACTTTTTAATACAATGTGTTCTGTCAAATTTGATATACCTAGATAAATAAAACCTCTAACACCTCATACATAATATTCAAAGCTAAAAATAAAAAAATTGACTACTATACTCCCCTTAATATTGACGCAATTCAAATAAAAGAAGCGACAGAAGAAAAATATTTAGGGCTAATACTTGATGGAGGTCTAACGTGGAAAGCTCATACAAACAAAATATGCTCAAAACTTTCTTCCCTAACAGGCTCGTTATACTCTTACGTGCGATGTCTTCCACGTCAAGTCCGTTACACCGTCTACTTTACTCTAGTAAAGCCACACCTAGATTACCTTGTCGAAATTTGGGGTAGTGCAGCTAAAAATACATTACAAAATTTACAGATAAAACAAAATAAAATAATAAAACTCCTCTTCAACTACGACTTTCTGACACCATCAAAACAAATATACAGTCAAACGAAAATTATGAACATATACCAAACATACTACTTTAAAACATGTATTCTAATCAAAAAAATACTACAAAATAAAACACATACCGAGACAACATTTAAAACTAACAGGCAAAAAGGAAAGAGAATGCTTCGTAATGCAGATAATATTCAAATATCCAAAGTCCGTACTAATTATGGTAAAAAGAGTATATGCTTTGAGGGTGCCAAATTATACAATTCCCTTCCAAAAATTATTAAAAATTCAAACAGTCTAAACATTTTCAAATCAAAACTTAAAAATCACATTATTACTACATTCTAAATCCGACCCTGTATGTAGCTGCATTCCTGACCAATACCGCTCGTCAGCTCGTCAAACGTATGCGAACTTTTTTATGAAGTACCCACTTTACTAAATAATACAAAACTTCTTTTCGTAATATTAAGGTCATTTACTTATAGACTCATACTGCATGCTCACTGTCTATATAATAATCTACTTTAATTTAAATTTGTAATTTCTCATTAAGTGAAATGTATAATTTCTTTTGAGAATAAAGTTCTTTAACCATAAATAAGTGCATAGGTATACAGTTGAAGTAAAGATACTACCTACATACTTCCATTTTTGGAAGCATTTGCCTGTCACTGGCATCTCATTTTGCATTACTCTGCAGCAGTCGAGGCAAAATGACGTGGATTTATATAAAATAGATCCGCCGAACCGAATCCGAATAGAGCTCGGCTATGCTTAGCAAAACACATAAAAAAAAAATATATTTTTCCAGTACTACCACCATTGAAAAGATTAACCTAACTAAAAAAATCCTCATACTCTTATTTGGTAATACTATACAGTGCTTGAGGAAAACCAACCAACTCAAGTCCCACTCAAATGATGGATCCCCATAGATAAAATTTATTTTAAAAAAAAATCCTATAATTACAAATATAAATAATTTGCAGAGAAATATTATAATAAAAAAAACTGCCGATTTGAGAATTTCTTCTGTAGTCAGTTAAAAATATTGTAAAATAATAAAAAAATTGATCTCATTGTGTGGCTTCGTTTTAGTTCAATTATAAAAATATATAAATAAAAGTCTTGCGTTACTGCCTGACTGACTTACCGACTGATCTATCAACACAGTCTATACCACTGGTCTTAAAAACTAGTAATTTGAAGGATTTTTTCATTTTGGTGTGAAAAGAAGAATAAACTAACGAAAAACTAGGAAATAAATTCCTAAAACTCAATCTATAATGGGAGCAATGGCACGTAAACAAAGTCGCAAGAGTTTCCACTAGTATTTATATTTTTATTTTAAAAGGGGCTTCCATTTCCTCTTGCTTCAGTGTTGTATAGAAAATCCTTGTATACCCCGCTTCTAACTCTTTTCGAATGCAACTCGGTTCAAAAGCTAGCTGCTTGTGACGTTTGAACACAGAAGCGATGGCAAATGGAGGTGATTTTAAATAAATCCAGCCAAGCGCTAGTCGGACATATACAGTAATGGGTTTCACACAATTGAACTGTAGAGTTCTTTACTATTGGTATAGAAATAAGTTAATAACATTATAAAAAGATACTAAATAGTCAATAGTCTGTAACTAATTATAAATCTTCGAATTTTTAGTTCATAAATAAACTAGGTGCTAGGTACAATTTAAATAAATAAATATTGGTGGACATCTCACACTACTAGCTTTTGATTTACTAAACAAAATAAATACCCTATGTTCATCGAACCCACAAACTATAGAGCAGAAAATTTTCTACTCGTCTCAGCTAAGTTGTGAGGCTAGACATTGCTTATTTTTTTCGGTCTTCATTATTTATTTATCTATTGTATAAAAAGTTATGATCTGATATAAAAAAATCTGCCAACAAAAACAGGCATACACAACATTATTATAAAATATATTATATATCATACAAGCTAACCCGGCGAACTTCGTATCGCTTTAAAATGTTAATTTCCCATTTCCGTTCCCGTTCCCATTCCCATTCCCGTTTCCGTCATAAAAAGTCCTATGTCTGTCTCCTGATTCTAAACTACCTCCCCACCAATTTTCAGCAAAATCGATTCAGCCGTTCTTGAGTTATAAATAGTGTAACTAATACGACTTTCTTTTATATATAGGAGGCAGAGTATTTTAAACAATTAACAAAGTTAAAGTAAGCTAAGTTTATACATCTGAAAAAAATATTTAAATGATTTACCCAATTTGGTAATGAACGATGAGTCATTTTATGATAATTATTTACATGTAACTTTTTCCTTGTATTTTCCGTATCTTAATTGCAACAAAATTCAAAACAAAAAAACTGCCTTAAATCTTCGCTTTGATTTTGCACCAAATGAAATTGTCTCCATAATAAAACGTCCAAAATAGGCTATTCCAACTTAATGAAAAATATAATTAGAAAGATTAATTGACGTGAAATGAAAATGGTCGTTTGAGAAAGCGTTATTTTGGGAGAATTTCCCTTCCGACCGTCTTGTCTTCGTTTCTGTATAATATTACTTGAAGTACCTATTTGCTTATCTAAACTGAGTATGGAACACTTTGAACTCTTTCATCATTCTGATTCTTTCTAACAATGGCCAACAAAAACACAAGAAGTGAGTCAGGATAAAATAAAAGGGAGCATAATTGCTTTGTTTATGTTGAGGTGAATTCAAGTAGGTACCTTGTATGATAATTTTATTACGTTACTACCGTGCAGATGACAATAAATATTTGGCAGGCCTTACATTGTCTATCAGAGACGAAGATTTGGGCTCGTGTCCGTAGGGTTTAGAATAGTCGGATCAGAAAAACGAATATTTTTCATAACTCTTGATATTTTTTTACTATAAAGAAAAGACTCAACACTCTTAACCCACGCTATGTGGAGTGGGCACAAAATAATTATTGATTTTTTTCATTCTTTTCTGTCAGCCGTCTGAGTAAGACCTCACTTCTCTCTTAACATCATTTTTGTAACACAACCCATCCGTCTTTTCCTTTGCCTACCTATTCCAATATCTATTAAAACATACCTAAAACTCTTTTCCTTAGGTCATGACTTACAAGAAATGTCTGTCCGTCTGTCTGTCACAGGGCTGTATCTCAAGAACCGTGATAGCTAGACAGTTGAATTTTTCATAGATGATGTATTTCTGTTGCCGCTATAACAACAAAAACTAAAAACAGAATAAAATAAATATTTAAATGACTCCCATACAACAAACGTGATTATTATGGCGGTTTTTTTATAGGTGAGTGCAACTCGCATTTGCTTTTTTTTAATTATAATTTGGGAACTAGATATAGTAGGTAAACAAAAAGTGTAGCACATTTTTCCTTAACCGTCTGGACAACGTTATAGTTAAAGTTTAAATTGGGTTATGGTCTGAAAACTTAAACTAGCACTTGGTACTTCCACAACAAACGACTAGCAAATAAATCCCACGAGATAGGTAGTACATCACCGTCGGTCCCCATATTTATTTAGTCGCAAACACTACATTTCTCAAAATACATACCGCGCCCGTCGCATAAATCATCTTTGAATAGATCCAGCTCATATCAATCATCCAGCTTTTACAGTTAATATCGTCCGGGGAAGAAAACACATCCATTCCATAGGTCCTTTTTATGTAAATAGGATCACGTCGGCCTTTGATATACCTATCCCTCGCAGAGATTTTAGATATGTCCGAGTAGGTATATCCAAAAATAACATTGTGAACACAATGCTTTTGGCCATCTCAATAATATTATAAATGCGAAAGTTTGTGACGATGTAGTATGTATTATTTTATAACTATCGTGATTAGTAGACATAACTATGGATTTTAACACTGGTTTTTATCACGTAATTACCTTTATTACGTAGCATACTACCATGCTCCATGGTCGCGGGCAGTCTGCTATTGTAACATAGCCGAAACGTCAGGAAAATAAATTAAAGGTAATTACAGAACGGATGAAGATGTGCTGTAGATGGAGGTTGTAACCTCGAATAAAAATTCTTGGCATAGGCATAGATATCGCTGTTTAAAATGCATACCACCAATATAATTATAAAATAAGCAACTAAAGAAACGAGACACCCTTATTAATTACTCACATTTCATTACTACTATTTTTTTGTCTCATCCAAACGAAACAGACAGAATTCGCATTATAACCTGAAACCTACCTATGTAAATCATTCTAGGGCAAAATATAATATGATTAACTAATGACGTAAAAATAACGTAGGTTTGATAACCTTAAAATACCAGTTTTTAGGCTTTCGTAGTCTACAACGAACCCTTAAAATTTCACCGTGTCTGCCCGTCCGTCTGTCCGCAGCATAGCTCAGAGACTCTTGAGGCTCTGTCTAGTACAAGGTACTATACCAATGCGTGCTAAAACTATACGGAATCCAAAAACTAACTGAAATATGCACCTCGTATTTAGTAGTTGAGTAGGTAAATTATTTAGGTATGAAATTAATAATGTACGCTAAGTACGCTAAAGCTTAGGATCTGACTTAATTATTTTTTGATACCCTGGTTTAAGGTGATGCTTGAAATTTTTATGTCTCTATGGGCTGAGGCTACCCGGATAAGACGGAAAAAGTGATAAAACTGCATTATCTTAAAAACCATCAAACTTAAAAAGAAACTGTCTATAATTTACTCAGCTAGTATGATTATCTAACGAATCATACAAAAATGAACTATTTAGCTATTCCTAGTTTTGAATAAAAACGAAATAAGTGTTTTGGAAGAGCCAACTTTGAAAAATATAAGTTTCATCAATCGTGTTTCTGTCTATAATTTATCTGGATTCAATCCTCAGGTTATCTTTGTCATGTAAAACTGTAAGTTTTGCGGTTATTGAGTAAAAACGATTCTGCATTAATCAAAAACAATTATTACTCGTCTTAATTCCTATTATTTAACTTTTTGGAGGCATAAAGTAGCCCTCTATTAAAACGTTCAAGTACGCAGCAGTACTAAATTATATTTGACCTAATTATGAAGCAGTGCGTACAAAACGTGAAATTGTGTGACTTGAGTAATTTACAACATTATTCGGTTAGTTCACTATAATTTAATGGTAAAAAATAGTTTCACAAAAAAACAATTCGGCTGGTCTTTTTAGTAAACTATATTATTATGAAGTGGGTAACGTAAATTATTCAAACTATATTATCTACCATGTTTATTTCTATAGTTACCAATTTATTTCACTGCACAGTGAAAAAACAATAAACAATTTTTTGTGAGCTGTGGTGTTTGGTGGGGTTGGGCTTGCAACCTGTCACGTATAAAATGCTGACTATTGCATAATGCGGGCATGTGCCAAATGTTATTTTTGGACGTCCCTCTGACTACTCCCTTTAGACATAATGATGATCTGAGTTCCTGGAGATTTGATAGGATGTCTACCGTGAATTAGTCGTGATCCTTTTCTAATATTAGTGTCTGGTAGAGTGTTAGTTATTAGTTGTTGGAACTGAAGTTCCAATAACTAGCTAACTAACATAGGGGCATAAAGTGGTCCTCATAGAGTGTATGGTAAAAACATATTTCCTCTAGTGTCATCATCCAGGGAGGAAAAACGCCTGTCCAGGGATGCTCTTAAAAACTTACATTTCGCCTAAAAACTACAAACATCAATGATAATGGTAACTATGACAGCTTCAAAAATTGTGTTATGTTACAAACGCTTCAGTAAAATAATAAAAATCTACCAGTAAAACGCAAAATGGTTACAAGCGTTTCGGAAACATCAAATTTTATCGCCCACGCTTGCTTACTTACTTCGGTAAATGAACCGCAAAATATTGTATGCAATGAATATTCAAGCGACTATACTGACGTGGCATAAATTGAGTCGGCTATGTTCTACCGGCGCAAACCAGCGCCAGCGTATCGCCACTCACACATGTTTTTGTAATGGGCCGGCTTTTTGTAACAAATCCGCTAGAACTTCCGCATATGCTAATAAGGATCTAAAGGGCCGAGTTATGACTCGCCTATTCCAGACAACTTGTGCTATATCTGGGTCACCACAACCACCTCGACAACGTCTACGACCACTTTGTAATTAATCTACATCTACACTATTATTACAAAGTAAAATTTGAATTTTGTATTTTTGTTTTGTACCGGCTAAACTAAAAATTACTGGACCAATTAAAAAAAAGTATTTCTCTTATCAAAAGCTTCATTATCAGCAAGTAACAGAGGCCATATATTATTTGAAAAACCGGCCAAGTGCGAGTCGGACTCGCGCACGAAGGGTTCCGTACCATTATCTATAAAAACGGCAAATAAATCACGTTTGTTGTATGGGAGACTCACTTCAATATTTATTCTATTCTATTTTTAGTATTTATTGTAATTGCCGCAGCAGAAATACATCATCTGTGAAAATTTCAATTATCTAGCTATCACGGTTCATGAGATACAGCCTTGTGACAGACAGACGGACCGAAGGACAGCGAAGTTTTAGTAATAGGGTCCCGTTTTTACCGTTTTGTGTACGGAACCCTAATACAAATTAATCGATTATCTTTAAATTGTCTTTGCCCAAAAGGTCAGTTTGGCATCTTCACGGCATAAAGGGGAAAATATAAAGAGTTCTTTGAACGCAGCTTCTAATGTGAGAAATCGTTATAAAGTCTGTACTAATGCAGAAATCATCGTGAGGAAACCAGTTAGTGTTCTTATAAGCGGCGATGGGCTTGCAACCTGTCACGTATGGAATGCTAACTACTGCAAAATGTGGGCATGTGCCAAATATAATATTTGGACGTGCCTCTGAGTACCCCCAATAGACATCTTCAAAGGATCTCAGCGTCATAAGATCTGAGAGGATGTCTACCGTACTAGGGGATTACAGTCGTGATCCTATTTTTTTTTTTATTTTTAATGCAGAAATATTTTCCAACCTCTTATGCGGATTGCAGACCAAGAGCTAAGCTAAGTTAGTTTAGTTTAGCTCGCATAGCCGACGTAGTTTTTCATACTTGTCTGCAGACTGCAAACTATGCAACAAGTATGAAAAACTACGTCGGCTATGCGAGCTAAACTAAACTAACTTAGCTTAGCTCTTGGTCTGCAACCCGCATTAGAAATAAACGGTTGGGGAATGTTGAAGTAGAAGTCTTTTAAAACGAACGTTTTATCGGCCATTTACAGACGTAAAAGAATGTGTTGGTAAAGGCACGCAAGCCTTTTCCTAAACTCAGTAGGTAGTAGAAAGCGCTGATTGTGGACAAAAATATAATAAAACGACAATTTTTATTATATAAATACAGATTTTGACACGGGTCTTTATCACGTTAGTTACGTGATAGTATGACGCTCCTGGATGAGGCGACAAACCCAAATCAAACACAACGAACGATGGGCACAGGCGACTGACTGCAGACAGTCAAGAGCGGCGATACTAACCACCTCGCCGCGGCTGACACGCCGCCTGTTGAACCTACGAAGACCGGACCTGAGAACCATCGTGGGCACGCTCACGGGCCACTGCCCCCTCAACAAACACTTATACAACATTGGAACCACAGACAGCCCGCTCTGCAGGGGCTGCCTAACAGAAGAAGAATCAGCTGCCCACGTAGTCCTGGAATGCGCGGGCGTAACAGCGCAACGTATACAAATCCTCGGTAACCCGAGGTCTCTTCTCGAGGCCTGTGAAGACCCCAGGAGGCTTCTGTGCTTCTGCTGGGATGAGCTGGGCTGGCTACAGTTGTAGCTGGCTCACCCCCCCCCCCCCCCACGCATAACGGACCAACTTTGAGTCTAAATGTGGTAAAGGGAGTCCCCACAACTTACTTACTTACTTACTTACGTGATAGTAAGTACCTTTATTACCTAGTACCTGTAGTGACCTTTAATTTACTTAATTGCCCGCGACCATGGCTATTGTAACATAGTCAAAATTAAAGATAATTACGTGATAAAGACTCGTGTCAAAATCTTTAGTTATGTCTATAATCACGATAGTTTGAAAAATAATAGAAAAGATAATTTATCTATGTCTTAGGTTAAGCAAAGGTTTTGTTACAGGCGATATTTATTTATTAATTATTCAAATTTAAATAAAAAAAAACAGGAAATCATCACAAACGCATCACAACTGTCACTAATCGAATCGGACCATAGACAAAGAGTTGTATTAACCATAGATTTTCAACAAGTTTGTTTGCTATGCTTAGTCATTGACTGCAAAAATTAACAAAACTGGGGTAGGCCTACATTACAATGGGTGGTGATTACAACCGGGTCATTGACCTTACCTATTGGGTCTAGTAGAAATATGCCGGCTTTGAACAAGCTCCGCTTTAAAGTTTTTTTGATGATAATCATGCACGATGCATTAGTCTAAACATAAAATTTCAATGTTCGAGAGTAGGTTCTTTAAAATACATACAAATGTTAGTCAAATATAAAAATAAGACCACGACTGTAATCCCTAAGTACGGTAGACATTCTCACCTTAGATCTCCAAGCGCTCAGTTCCTTGAAGATGTCTGGAGAGGTTAGTCAGAGGCACGTCCAAACATTAAATTTGGTCCATGCCCACATTTTGCATTAGCATTCCACAGGTGACAGGTTGCAAGCCCGTCGCCGCTTACAAGAATACTAACTGGTTAACTGATACCGCCTTTTCGGCCAAAACGGTTTTTGGAATAAATTAATCTTAATTATTACCTAATTTGAAGTTGCTCGAGGTGCCACAACGAAAGGTCACTCAATTTTGTTACTTAAGACGAGTAATATTTTTTTTTATGAATGCAGTATCGTTTTTTCTCAATCATACAGTTTTGTTTTTTATGACAAAGATAACTAAGGATTTAATCTATATACATTTTAGACAGAAACACGATTGGTGAAACTTTTCTCGATATTATTTATTTTCCAAAGTTGGCTCTTCCAAAACACTAATTTCGTTTTTACTCAAAACTACGAATAGCTAAAACAGTTCATTTTTATATAATTCGATGGATACTAGCTACTAGCTACCTAAATTAGAGAAAGATTCTTTTTAATAGTTTTATCACTTTTTCCGTCTCATCCGGGTAGACTCAGACCATACAAAAAACAAAAATTTTAAGCATCACCTTAACACGCTTAGTATGCTATTGGTGTTGTCAGGGCCAAGCACGAAGTAGCAATGAGACGGCTCTTTTTCTAGGGATGGCAAAAAAAACTATCTATTTAGCCAGTCTTTGTTGTAATGACTTAATTATTTAAATAATTTGATGCTTAAAGTAACATGCATACCTTAATAAATAGTTATGTATTTTATGCATTGAATTGCATAAATTAATTCCAATAGGTATAGGTATTTAGGTATACCTATTAATTAAACAAAAGTTGCGGCATGTCTAAAGATAATCACTTGAGAACGGCTGATACTGATTTTTATTTATCGTGTTTGAAGTTGTCATGACAAGGTTAATTTTTTTTCGTACACAAACCGTATACGATATAATTGTATTAAGGCCTCTCCTCAATGGTTTGCTGGTAGAAATCTCATTTAGAGTTAAGCTTTTGTACATGTTCTTTGTAATGTCATAATTGTTAGTGTTTTTGTGAACAGTATTAAAGATTAAAGAAGGTTTTTAAAAAAAAATATAATAAAAAGTTGCCTGAAAATTGTTAAATTCAAAGAAAACTAAAAATATTTATTTGGCAAAACGTCTGTCGGGTCATAGTAATTAATGTAATTATACTAATTTATAATTTAACTAGCTGACCCGGCGAACTTCGTACCGCCTTAGAATTAATAAATGTTGTGTTTAGTTATTAGCTGAGTTATACCGACAGCAGCGCCACCTACCAGGTCCAATTGTGTTTTCAAACCATCCATGAACCCATTCAAATATACATACGAAATTTCAACCGAATCGGTCCAGTCGTTTAGGAGGAGTTAGGTGCGAACACACGTACAGAAGAATTATGACACAGAATAAAAAACAAAATTAAATAGTATTAGGACTGGGGATACCAAAGTAAGGTAAGTACAGAAGGTTATACTTAATCGCAACCTTATTTTATTTTAATCCTAGAGCATAAAACTATATTTTTTTGTTTTAAAATATACCTATAGTTTAAAAACAGCTTTCCGTTTATTAAATAAAAATAAAAATAAAAATAAATATGATCACGACTGTAATCCCCAAATACGGTAGACATCCTCTCAGATCTCCAGACGCTTGGATCCTTTGAAGATGTCTAGTGGGGGTATTCAGAGCACGTCCTATCATTATATTTGGTACATGCCCACATTTTGCAGTACTTAGCATTCCATACGTGACAGGTTGCAAGCCCATCGCCGTTTATAAGATTACTAACTGGTTTCCTAACGATGTTTTCCTTCGCCGTTCTGAGCACGTGTTTTTTAATGCGCATATAATTTTTTCGAACAGAAAAATCCATTGATGCACGCCGGGATTCGAACCCACGACCTTCAGATTGAAAGTCTAGGTACCTCTAGGTACTCGGCCAACACGGCTTTTCCGTTTGTTATAACCCGCATAAGTAAAATAAAAAACGTGTTGCAAAGCAAACAATGCGTATAAACAATGTCCCGGCACAGATGACCTAATACTACACTCCTGGTGTTGCGATGTGCTACAATGTACAGACAATGGTAACCGCTTACCATAATTTATCTCAACTATAGTATAAAATCCTTCTAAAAATCAGTTTCACTTACGATTTTTTTAAATGACTCAACTACTGAAGTTCATTGAAATAGAATCACGACTGTAATCTCCAAGTAAGGCTGGTACATATACCATCCTTGTTAGAGGACTGTTTTTTGGTAAGTTTGAACTTTGTTTTTGACATTTTCACGGAGAATCCAAATCTATACATATAATAAAGCTGTAGAAGAGTTCAATTCTGTACATTGAATAAAAACGAAAAAAAATACTCCTAGGGGTCTTCATACAAGTAACACAAGCCAAAAAATAACATTTTGAAATTTTTGTCTGTCTGTCTGTCTGTCTGTCTGTCTGTCTGTCTGTCTGTCTGTTGTCAGGCTTTCACGCAAAAACTACTGAACGGATTTTGATGAAACTTTTTTTGTTATATAGCTATTAGTCCTAGGCAACTTATAGACTATAATTTTGGAAGATCGGAATACCAGATGTGGAACTATAGCGGTCTGGGTTTGGGTAATCTATAAGAGATATTAATATTAGGCAAAGTTGGTCAACATAAATATTTATTTTATTCTGTTTTTAGTATTTGTTGTTATAGCGGCAACAGAAATACATCATTTATGAAAATTTCAGCTGTCTAGCTATCACGGTTCATGAGATACAGCTCTGTGACTACCAGACGGACAGACGGACGCAGCGAAGTCTTAGTATTAGGGTCCCGTTTTACCCTTTGGGTACGGAACCCTAAAAAAGAATTGCGAATTATACATTAATTCATAAAAAACTCAACGATAAAGGCGCAAACATTATTTATATTTGTGCATGCTCTGCAGCGGGTTTACTCCTTAATGGGTAAGTCATAAGTACTAATATAAAAGTTGCGGGATACTAAAATCGTGGCTACCAATTACTATACTCACGGGGCCGGCAGTGGGACCACTTGAGTATATCCGCGGATACCTATCTTAAATTTAAGCCATACCATAGCCATACCAATACCAAATAATCACATTTAGAAATGTCTGTCGCCCAGCAAAGCGGGCACGGGTCAGCTAGTATTATATAGATGTCTATACCTATTCATACAAAATAAACGAGAAATAGGCAAAAGAGTGCATTTACGGCGCGACGGTGACGTGTCGCGGCGTGGCGTGGTTTCAAATGGCGTTTTCAATGTTTACAAGCCACACCACTCTAGGGAAGAAAAATTAATTCAAATGGATATTGTACGCTAAGCACAGGTAGATTAGGTAATTATCTTGTATAGTTACCTACGAAATCATTAAAAACACATTTTTTTAATATAATATTGGCCTGAGACAACGAGTTGCCCAGTTTATAGAGAAACGCCCACGCATCTTTTCTGATCTTCAGGCACTGGGACTGAGATTCTTTTGACAGCACATCCAAACAACATGAGCTTAAGAGGCTCCCAGTCGCTGATTGCTCTTTTTCGAAACGAAAAAAAAAAAACTTCTGAACAAGCCACATCTCCTATTTTTATAAGTATATTACTTCAGGTTCCTACCAAGATTTCTATTAAGCTGAAAACATAATAGCAGAAACTTTTCACGATAAAAATATTATTTCAAAATGATACGTTTTAGAATTTATGATCGAAATATTTTATATACCTACTATTAAAATCAACTTGTGATTTATTGTTAAAGATAGGTAATAATTATGTAGATCTAGATTTCTATTAGAATGGATTTTTGATAAGTAATTATACATAATTTATATCATTAATTTATTCGAAAAGCAAAGGCGGACCATGCTCCGACGTGTGTTTGTCGTCATTGCAGCGGTCGGTAGGATTATTTATTGAAGTGATTAAAGATGGGTACATCTTTATTCACATATACTATACATTATAAAATAGGAGATGTAGCTTGTTCACAAGTATTTATTTTTTCGTTTCGAACAAAAACAATCGTCGACTGGGAGCGCCTTAAAATAGTAGTTTATGCAACTGTCATATAAGGAATAGTAGCGAGTGTTTTAATACCCGTGTTATATGCAGTTGCATACACTACTTTATCTTCACTAATCCATTTTTAACTTTTAATTTGTATTTTAAAAACAAAACACATTGCGAAACATTAAATTCACGCGTACGTGTATTGTCACAGTGAACTTGCCGCCATTAAAATCTAACCATTAAGAAGAGCGCAGCTGCGCGCGCAGGGCCAATCACTGTTCTTTTTTTATTTAATTGGCACAAGATCTTACCAAAGAGTTTTGTGTATGTAAGTTTAGTAGTTTCACGTATAACCCAACTGTTTTCAAAAGCCAGCCTAATATCAAAATTGTATACAACTTGTATGAGGATTTTGACATAAGGCTCGCCAGGTTAATTGGTCGCGTTTTATTGATGTTATAATGAGATTTTACGATATCGATGTGGATATTATCAGGGACTGAAAGCGGTAGAGGTTAACGGTATTGGTACCGCAAAAATATAACGGTACCGTTATTCGATAGCGGTTGGGCCATACCGAAATTATACCGGTATGGAATAACGGTATCGAAAAAATCTTGAGTGTCGTTCGTCGGCTATGAGAGAAGGGAGGAGGGGGGGGGGGGAGGGCGCGTGAGGGGCAAAACTCAGAGCGAGTTCGTTTGTTGTGAACGCACACACCACACACGTCTTTGTCAATCGAGCGACACACAGGTTAATAAAACTTTGTTTGTTCTGTTCTGTTGCGCACGCGTTCACGCACAGTAGGTAGGTACCTACCTACCTTTAACTATAGATTTTGACACGGGTCTTTATCACGTAATTAAGTACCTACCTTTAATTTATTTTCCCGACTATGACGTCTGCTCGCGACCATGGCTATTGTAATTATTTGTAGGTAAGTAACATAATCGAAATGTCGGGAAAATAAATTACCGGCAGGTAGGTATTTACATAATAAATACACATAACTTCTCTTTTATTTCTTTATGATAAAATCTAAATTAAAGTAGGTGGCGATTCTATTGTGCCCATTAAAAAATTTCGGAATCCTAAAACACCATCGCTCTTATTCCTTTACGTTAAAGTCTAAATTTGCGTAACCTCAGGATGACAGTTTTAAAACGTAGGCTAGTTTTAAGTAATTTAACTAATTTTTTACGTAAATCTAGTCAATAAAAGTAAAGTGAAATTTTGATTTTCTTATTTATTTCGTTCATCAGAAATAAACGAAAAAAAATAATTCCAAATTTAAAATTTTGAGATTACTCAAATTTAGACTTTATTGTAAAGGAATAAGAGCGAAATTGTTTTATTGTTTATTTTTTTGGAAATTCTAATTGTAGAACGTTGCCAACAGAACAATTAATTACTGATTAGCGTATTAGATTATGACCTGTATTTAAATATCCATTTGTGCGTTTCTACGGCTAACTTCACGAGTGCCTAGATCCGCCGACTGCACAGTAACAAACATCCATCCATCTACACAAACTTTCGCATTTATAATATTAGTAGGAAATATAAAATAAGTAATAAAGATAACATTAATACATGTTTAAAATTTGCATAGTTTTTTTATTTTTAATCAATTTTGTTGTACATCTAGTGTTTAAAAGGTGGATAAGTTACTTGGATTTCTTCGCCCATTTTATGTTGCCCTTTTACTGCGTCAACAATCTTTAAGATATGCCTATACGCCATGTTTCGCATACATGGACGTACAAATTGTAGCTCATCCAAGAGCATGTGACAGAAATGATAACTTCCCTTATCAATTTTATTTTCTCTGACACAATCATCGCATTCGAAAACACATTCAGTTCCTGGTTTCTCTTTTTCTTTTTTCGGCGACGGCATACAGTTCTTCAAATGTAAATCAGATTCATATACAGGGGACACTGGGGCTGATGGCGATCCTTCATCAGATGAATTAGAAACTCGTCTATGATCTGCTTTTTTGCGTTTGCTAACTGTCGGCAAAATACTCTGCGACATTCCAACATCCTCGCCGCAAAAAACATCTGATGACAGACGTCTTTTTCTACCTAAAAAAAGGTTATACACATTGAGAAGAAATAAATAAAACCCACATACCATTTCCCACAAAATTAATACAGTTTTCTGCCCGTCCATATATTTATTTATACTTATTTTGATGGAGTTAGTCATCTGTGGCAGTTATTATAATAACAAATAGATTTATGTTAAACTAATAAATAAATAAATAAATAGATATATATTGTTGGACATTTTACACATCGCCATCTAGCCCTAAACTAAGCAAAGCTTGTACTATGGGAACTAGTTAACTGATAGAATACTTAGGTAAATAATTTTATACTTAAGTAGGTACATAAATAATTATGATAGATATAGTTAGGTACTAACACCCAGACACAGAACAAATATCTATGTTCATCACACAAATATTTGCCCCGGGTTGGGATTGAACGCACAACCTACAGCGCTGAAGAAATTTTAAGTTTCGGTTTAGGCTGTGTGTTGATAGATCAGTCAGTCAGTAGGTAAAGCAAAATTTTTATATATGTAGATAGGTAAGTAAATACGATATAAACTTCGAAAAGTGAGGCATCTATTCCCAGTCTTACCCTTCACTACACACGCACAACAGTGAGGCATCTATTCCTAGTCTTACCCTTCACTACGCAACAGTGCATAGGTGGGTGGGTCAAACAAATATCTACCTATTATAAATTTGTGTTATTAGACTAGGTAATTATAGGTAGGTATTAGGTAACCTATACTTACCTACCACATACCACATAATATTTATACCTTAATAGTAAGTAAAGTACATAGGTACTACCTACTCTATACGGCTTTCAATGCAGTTTAGGTGAAATAGGTAGGTAGGTATTCTCTAAAATTTATGAGAATTCCAATTTATATGTCCCACCTAAACTTCATTGAAAGCCATAACATGATAAACATAGTTTTTACGAAATAAGCCGGCTGACCCGGGTTGGTGGATCTTGGCATCTGTGAAGTGAGCTGTTTGGTTGCGCGGCAGACAATTTTCGACCTTATCATGGTTTTGTGTCACTGACACAAAACCATTTCTGCGTACACACAGCTAACTACACGAATGCCTAGACCCGCTGGCAGAACTGTAGGTAGGTACCTACCTACCTAGGTGGGTAGGTACCGAGGTAGGCAGGTACCTACATTCAATAGGTACAAAACATAGTGAGGCAGGTAAGGTCAGTAGGTACCTATACCTACCTACCTACGTGCCGTGTCACAGCAAGAATGGTTATGTGTCACTGGATAAGGTCAAAAATTGTCTGCCGCGCAACCAAACAGCTATCTTTACGTAGGTAGGTAGATACTTACCTAACTAAACTAAGATCCGCCGACAATACCTACTAGGTAGAGGTAGATACAGTACCTACTACGTAGGTACGTAGGTAGGGAACAGACCTATCATCTAAGTAATGAAATTTTGAGTCAAATAGGTACTTACTTATCTGAATCACTCTCACTACTTATCAAATTGCGGTATCGTTATTCAACCTTTAGTATACCACTATGAATTTCGGTAGAAGCTTATCGGTACCTATATATTTTTAGGTATTGAAATATTTGGAATACCGGAATTTATCGGTATGACGTCATATCGATAAATAGAGGTATCTTAATTTTTCGGTTATTCGGTCCCTGGATATTATGTATTTTACATTACATGCCTGTCGTTATCATAACGCTTCAAGTTGCGTTAATTCATAATGATTTGGTGTTTTCGTCTAAGATCGGATCAACTTTATTACCTGGCAAATAGCTGGCGATAACATGTGCAAATTTATAGCATCACTAGCTGCGTCCCGGGGTTTCATTCGCGGAAATTACTATTTGTCAGAATAAAATATAACCTATAACAGCGATAGTGTAGCTTTATATTAGTAAAATAATTATCCAAATTGTTTAAGTAATTTTGGAAATAATCTCCTACATCCAAACGGCGATGGGCTTGCTGCAAAATGTGGGCATGTGCCAAATATAATGTTTGGATGAGCCTCTGAATACCCCCACTAGACATCTTCAAAGGATCTAAGCGCCTGGAGATCTGAGAGGATGTCTACCGTACTTGGGGATTACAGTCGTGATCCTATTTATTTATTTTATCCAAACTCACAAAACAGAAACAAGCGATGTATGTATTGCATTACAACAAATTAAACTATAATATAAACAACTTATTAAAAAATATAACTGTATTTAAAAAAAAACATTTTATTGGGTTAGTCCTGAAATACCCATTGACTATCCCCCCATCAATGGGCATTTCAGGAAAGAGTTTATTTACAAAAATGATTCATGACAGATATTCAATCCGTCATAAATGTCACTGACGTAAAGGTTCGTTTTAAAAGGTTGGATACGGTATTTTCACTAAAATAATGTAGGTCATCTTGAGGGAGTCTCAAGGCATCTTATAAGGGTTTTTATGAAAAATCTTAATACAAAGCAAATAACTCCTATATAAAGTTCTAAATATATAAAATCATGGAATTAAATTCAATAAATATTCCAACAGTGAAATATACACATTTTTATGTACAGTGATAATTTTGTTATTCAACTCATATGAAATAAAAATTACAATATGGAACTACCTTGGAATACCAATACTGAACTACTAACATTTTTTGAAGTTAGTTAAATTAAAATTCAGTGTCATTATCGTTGAAAATTACTGAGAAAATTTAAAAAAAAAATACTTACAGATTTTCCTTTAAAGTACCTAAATTTGAATGAAATATTTATCTATAGTGAGTTTTAAAAAGCTTGAGTTTGCATTGGCGCTGGTGAAATGGTTAGCGTCTCCCATCGATCTAAAGTTGTGAGTCACAATGTATTATATCGTGCAACAATGGATTGTTTTCAATCACGAAGTTCTTTATAATATTTTGCAAGTAGGACTTGAGCCCCGAGGGTTTCATTCAGCAGGGCTATTTTGTTAAAAAACATGATTATCATGTTATGATGTTGAATGCAATACCTAATGTTAGAGAATACCTAATCTGTACACTTTTCATAGTAACTATTCACTATATAGTGAATAGTATATGTATATGCACCTATACCTACGCTTCTGCGTAGGTATTGGAAGCGTAGGTATAGGCGTCTAAACAGCATAAAAAGCGTAGGTTTTATGGCATTCAGTACCAATAAATATTGGTATGAATATCATAACATGATAATCATGTTTTTACAAGATAGCCCCACAGCTTAGGACGGACGTATTTATATTATGGCTACTTACTCATACCTACCTAACTGTCTACGTACCTACTTACATACTACCTACTTCCCTAACTTACTAGGCATATATGAATAAGTAGCCAATACATAAATATGTAACTTCCGACCTAGACTTCGTTCGTGTGGTAGGATCATAGACCCGGTTGTGGTGCCTATCCCGGTTTTGGTAATTTTCAATTTTGGCAGTCAATAACTAAGCTCAGCCAACAAAATTGTTTAAAATCTATAGTTAATATAATATTTTGTCTATGGTCCGTTTTGATTAGTGACAGATATGATGCGTTATAACTCTAGACTTGATTGACCACAACTAATGATTTCCTGTTTTGTCTATTTAAATATGAATAATGAATAAGTAAATATCGCCTAAGACAGCTAAATACTCTATTCTACGTTGTTTAAAAATCATCGTTTTATAATTTTTTCAATATATACCGTTTATTTGAAAATTAAAATGTTGTTAAAATGTCCACAACCAGCGCTCTCACCCTAGATATTTGGATTAAAAGTAGCCTATTATTCCAGGCCACTTACTATAATCTTTTCCAAGTTTTATCCAAATAAAATTAATTCCAACACAAACATACAAACATTTACAAATTATTAATTAAGTAAGGTAGTAGGATTATGTAATTGCATTGCTAATTATTTGAATTAAATAATTATTCGAGCATGTTCAATCGTTCACGCTTGTTCGATCCAAAAATCCAACATCATCATCATCTACCTACATCACTTCACTACATAGTATAAAGCAAAGTCGCTTTCCGCTTCCCGCACCTGTATGTATGTATGTTTGCTTATATCTTTAAAACTACACAACGGATTTTGATGCGGTTTTTTTTAATGGATAGAGTGATTCAGGAGGTAGGTTTATATGTATAATAACATGCTACCCGTGCGAAGCCGGGGCGGGTCGCTAGTAAGAAAATATACCGAAGAAAATACTAACCAGTAAAATACAATGTCTTGTCTATGCTTTTACTGCTTTTACGAGTACCTACTACCCAATTCATACCTTTTTTTAAGGTTCCATACCCAAAGGGTAAAAACGGGAACCTATTACTAAGACTCCGCTGTCTGTCTGTCTGTCCATGTATCTCATGAACCGTGATAGCTAGACAGTTGAAATTTTCACAGATGATGTATTTCTGTTGTCGCTTCACTACATAGTATAAAGCAAAGTCGCTTCCCGCGTCTGTATGTATGTATGTATGTTTGCTTATATCTTTAAAACTACTCAACGGATTTTGATGCGGGTTTTTTTAATAGATAGAGTGATTCAGGAGGAAGGTTCATATGTATAATAACATGCTACCCGTGCGAAGCCGGGGCGGGTCACTAGTACATACTATAATTAAAGACAAATTCAAAATGAAAGGTAAGAGGTAGGTGAATGGCAAACTTACCAAAATGTTCTCTTGGTAAACGACACAGTTAATAATAACAAAAAAATATTTAATATAATATAAAATTATCGTGTCACAGTGTTTGTAACCAAAGTCCTCCGAAACGGCTTGACCGATTTTTATTACATCTTTTGTGTACATTCAGTAGGTCTGAGAATAGGTCGTATGGTATTTTAAATTTTTTTTCTGTATGATAAGGTTAGCGTTATGTTCGGGAAAAACTGAAAGTGATTTTTTTCCATTGATGCAAGCCGGGATTTGAACCCACGACCTTCAGATTGAAAATTGAGGTACCTCCCACTCGGCCAACACGGCTTCTCTAGTAAGATACAAACCTACGATTTCCGGATAGATGTTAAACCTTCTTGCCTTTTATGATTTGAGGTCAACGGAGATACTTATCTACCCTAATTTTGATGAGTAGGTTTTGATTGCGTTGACTTGAAGCTTGCTTTGTTTACACTTCGAAGGGACCTTACCTTAGTATATGATATTAATTTCAACTTGATACCTCTACCCGTCCCTGAGAAAAGGGTCTTGACACGGTCGGACAGATAGACAGAGATGGACAACAAAGTGATCCTATGTATGGGTTCCGTTTTTAGGGTTCCGTACCCAAAGGGTAAAAACGGGACCCTATTACTAAGACTTCGCTGTCCGTCTGTCCGTCTGTCCGTCTGTCCGTCTGTCCGTCTGTCCGTCTGTCCGTCTGTCCGTCTGTCCGTCTGTCCGTCTGTCCGTCTGTCCGTCTGTCCGTCTGTCCGTCTGTCCGTCTGTCCGTCTGTCCGTCTGTCCGTCTGTCCGTCTGTCCGTCTGTCCGTCTGTCCGTCTGTCCGTCTGTCCGTCTGTCCGTCTGTCCGTCTGTCCGTCTGTCCGTCTGTCCGTCTGTCCGTCTGTCCGTCTGTCCGTCTGTTCGTCTGTCCGTCTGTCCGTCTGTCCGTCTGTCCGTCTGTCCGTCTGTCTGTCACAGGGCTGTATCTCATGAACCGTTAGGGGGCACTTGGCGGGGGCACTGCCGTGCTCCCAGATACATCATCTGTGAAAATTTCAACTGTCTAGCTATCATGGTTCATGAGATACAGCCCTGTGATAGACAGATGGACAGATAGACCGACAGACCGACAGACAGTCAGACGGACAGACGTACACATGGACAGACGGACGAACGGACAGTGGAGTATTAGTAACAGGGTTCCGTTTTTACTCTTTAGGTACGGAACCCTAAAAAGTAGGGCTATCTACAAAAATAAATGAGATGCCATCAAAAACATAACTTGTAAAAAAAGCCAAGTCTCGCAACGCAACTCAGTTCTTCTACCGTAAAAAGTAGTGAGATCCATGTAATACCAAGTCGGTTAATTTATTCAGTCCCTACTTTAAGGGTCCTTCTGACTTATGTTATTACGTAATTAGCTAACCTTTACGTAATAACTTAAGACAGACAAAAAAAAATGGCAAAAAAAACAGGTTTGTTGTATGGGAACAACAAACCTGTTTTTTTTTGCCATTTTTTAATAATGGTACGGAACCCTTCGTGCGCGAGTCCGACTCGCACTTGGCCGGTTTAGTTCACAAGAAACCCATATAGTTTCGCCCTGTCCGTCCCTCCGTCCGCAGCGTAGCTCTAGAACTACTACTAGAACGCTGTAATTTGGCATTTCAGCCGACAAGGTGTTTATAAAATGCCGAAAATCCTAATATTATTATAAACGAGAAAGTTTGTGAGTTTGGTTGTATGTTTGTACCTTAATCACGACCAAACGGATTAAGATGACATTTTCTGTAGATGTAGATACGAGTATAATTACTGTCCGAATAAAACATACTACTTTAAAATACGAAAAACATTCCCAAAATGATAAAAAATGGAAAAGGGATGATTTTGGTATAGATGGCGCTGGAGTGCAACAAGTCTGACATCAGTGTTAACATCAGTCATCATAGCAATGTTACTCTATGCGATTATTGAAATTTGGACATGATAACGTCTGACGTGGGTCTGCTACGTTATATAACGTTGTTAGCTGTGAACCTAAACCCACTTGGTTTTTGTTATAAAGAACTTTAGAAACAAAGTTATAAATTATGACCTGAATAGCACAAAGGATAAGGTAGGGTAGCCATTTCTTATTTTGGTACCACATGAGAACAGTCAATAGTGTCAATTCCGTTGTGCAGCGCTAAAATGACAGCAATATCTTAAGTGCTACTAAATCAGAAGCCATTATTTATTTACCGAAGTGCCGGTTATTACCTTGACTTCTATTTTAGTTTTATTGTATTTCTATTGTAGTTTTTTAAATCTATCGAGAAAAGTTTTACCAATCGTGTTTCTGTATATAATTAATCTAGATTATATCCTTAAGTTATTTTTGTCATAAAAAACAAAACTGTATGTTTTGCAGTTATTGAGATAAAACGATTCTGCATTAATCAAAATTTTTTTTTTAGCAAAAATATGTAAATATAGAGTTTGTAGTTATACCGTAATATCTCAACATAAAAAATAAATAGGATCGCGACTGTAATCCCCAAGTAAGGGGAGTTCTAGAGGGGGTTAGTCAGAGGCACGTCCAAACGTTATATTTGGTATATGCCCACATTTTACAGTAGTTAAATCTCTCTAAACTAAAACTCCATACGTGAAAGTTTGCAAGCCCATCGCCACTCAACGTGTCTCAACATGTACCTATAAAAATAAAATAAACCACTTTTTTATACTCTTGGTGGCAGAACCATGCTACTAAGGAAATCAACTATCGCCTATAACAAAACACTATCTCGCAGGTCATGAACACCCAGAACGCGCCCTTGCATTTCTTGCAACTTGAGATATTTAGGTGTTAATGCGGCTTAACACCGTGTTTGTTATTTCATCGGCAACCATCTTCTTCTTCGCCTTATCCCACGTCATTGTGGAGTAGACACAACATCTAGATGTTGCTAATGGTTGGTCTGGGGTGTTTTACAACTGGCCGCCTGCCTCACGTCAACCCTCTGGGAATGCATGCTAAAATTTTATAAGCAACCATAGCCTTTAAACCAAACACGGCTATGCGCAATACAATAGTTGTTGTCATAGTAAGAAAGAGCTTCATAAAGAGTCCTAGAATTAGAGTTCTTCAACTTTTTCAAGACGTCTAAACAGCCTAGGTTGTTTATTTTCATCATAATAATGTTCAGCAGCTTTCCGATTACTAAGCCTGTTACATAATTTAATTCCAAAACGGTATTTAATTTACTTAATGTTTGTGGTATAATTTTATTTGGACCGACTGTTCCAACTGCTATTAAGATGACAAACGTACTTGGGGCGTCTGTGGCAGTCCTTATCTTGATATAGTGTTATTTAGCTGATGTTAATGTTAGCTCAATCTTCTCAGGGCTGGGGTTGGCTTAGGCAAGTTATTGTATTTGACTTAACCCCATATTCTTAGTTGACACCTCGAAATATCTCCACCTCGACTCCACCTAGAAGCCATGTTTTGGTAAAAATAGTTGATAAAATTACCTCGAGTTTCCCTCAAGTCAAGGATTCCTTAGTCAACTGAACTGTCCACTCAAGGTACCTTGAGATATACCTTGACATTCCTTGACAGCTTCTGAAAAACGCATGCGTTTAACGGTTTGTTTGATGAAAATCTCCTCGGACTGATGACTTAATTAAACCTCCAAAAATCTATTTAAAAAACCGAACATGTTTTTTCGAGGGGCCTCGAAAGAGTTTAAGCCAAGGTAGAGTCGAGGTTACAACTAAGAATATGGGGAGTATTCACTCCGTAGTAAGATGGTAGGCGTGCGCCTAGCTAAGATGTGATCCCTGCGACAAGACGAATGTTTACCTCAGCAAATAATTTGTTTCGGGTTTGGGTGTTGTGGTACGAGATGTACGGACGGATATCCTGATATACAAATCCAGAATTTAAAGGTGAGGGTCGGAACTACAAAAATTAAATAAAAAATAGACGGTTGAAAGACGGCTACTTACGAGTAGCCGTCTGTTTTTAACTGACTTAAAAAGAGGAGGATCTCAAATCGGAGGTTATGCTTTTACCGTAACACACGGTTTCAACGATTCTCCCTAGAGTTATCTTGTAGGGGATGACTCCGAGGTCACATATATTATATATACATTTATTACATATAATTTTTGTACTTTTTTTTATTCAAAGTTTTATAAAAAATATAATTACTAAAATCTAAACTGATTATAAAAAAAAATTGAGACATTTTCTCTGTCGGAATTTATAAGGAACTATCTATAAAAAATCTTACAAGGTACCTTTAAAAAGTATCCCTGAGACTTTTTCAGAACAAATCTTTTTGCGATCTAATAAACAATGGCTTGTATAAAATAATAATCACCTAACCTAACACTAGAAATTATCTGCATTGTATTATATTAGAAACTACGGGTACTCGTACTACAACACCCAGACCCAGAAGCAAACATATTTTAAGATCATGCAAACATATTTTCGCACCCCTTGTCCCATTCGGATCATTGCATCAGAATGTAATTATTGTAATATTAAAATCTGCCAACACCATTTAATAAAACGGAGAAATATACTTCTAATAAACGGAATTCAGAAGTTATAAGGAAATAATAAGCCAAAGGAAGATTACCAACAATATGTGAAAATGAAATCCGCATATTATATTGTTAGGGATCCAATAACGGCCCTTGTGCCACATCTGTAGGGAAAGAAATTTATTATAGCTAATGTTTTACGCCTGGAACGTAACATATTAAAACAAATTGTGATTTTTGCTTAAAAAAATCACGTAAACGTTTTTTCACGGTTGTTGTACGAAAATGATATTAATTACAAACGCCTCGTTAAAATCTAGACAAAGTTCTTTTTAATAAAAAAATGTGAGCTGCCCCGGGACGCCTGGCAGATGTGAAACATCGAATTTAGTTTGTATATGCATAAAAGGATAGTTTGATAGTTTGGCAAAATAAAAATTTGGTACAAGTCAGCACTTCTTCGGCAGCAACTCATCTAGTTCGAGTACCTACCCGCGTTTAGTTCACGGCGACGCATGCCGCGGCGACACGCTTCGCGAAGCCAACAGCCTGTCTCACCCGCCGTTATAGATGTTAGTCATCAATAATAGTTACTTTTGGTTCCAGTTTTTGTGTACCCGGATAAAAATTATTAACTTAGACCTCAAAATGAACTGACGCATCTGACTTAATTGGAACTCATTGGCCTTTGGACTGCTAGTCGATACAGTTGTTCTATCTTAGGAAGGTAGGTTGGTCTGATTTGTGTGTGTAGCGCTTAGTTTTGACCGAGCCACAGTCACGCACACAAATACACGTGTCTATACACATCATAACATGGTTTAAATGGTTTTACAAAAGCTTGTTCTTAAAAATATTTTTCAACAGAAAACTTATACCTATTACATGAACCCTACAGCAGTATTTACAATCAAACCTCCTAGAAAATATGTGTATATGTCCGGGCAAACATATGTCATCACCGCATGGATCTGTGGAATGTAAGTTTGTAGAATTTTAAAGCTTACGAAGATATAAAACAAGAAGTTTAATGCTTCTTGTTGGTTAGAGTTTGATATTCGAGCGAGCATCTTGGCGAGGTTTAACATAAAAAGTCACTTACGCTGACTCGATTCTTATGAGATATCTTTTCATGGTGAATTGTATTGTAATGCGAATAGGGATGATATTTTGAAATGCATGTTTTTTACGTACTTAAATCTAAATCTACTTGTAGATAAATTGGTAAATTGAAGTAATAGTCTTTACCTTTGCAATTTAAAAGGTAATTAACAAGCAAATTTTAATATTCAGAAAAAAAAAAGCAATTATACTCGTTCTTTCTACATCATAATATGATCAACTTGTTTTGTTAGTCTAAGTTTAATACTTCTAAGCAATTATGAGCAGTTATTTGTTTTTATTTTCCTTTTTCATTATGCATGTAGAAATAAACATTTTTTTTTTCATTTTCATCAAGTTGTGGTGTACTTACTCGTAGGTATATAATTTTATTATCGAGAGTATTTTTAAAGTCATTCCATATAAGGTGTGTGGAATACAAATTATTCAGAGCCAAGTACCTATGATTTTAATACACATAAGCAAAGTAATTTTATGTAAGGTATATGAAGAATGAAATAAGAACTATTCAGTGCCAAGTAGCTATGGTATGAGTACACAGCATACGACAATAAAACAACCCGAAACTAGAATCGACTACCCGTGTATCACAAGCCGAATACTTTTCTGAGTAAAAATGCTTTTAAAATATACATAATGCTACTAACTTCTGCGGTTTCGGATGTGGATAAAAAGTACCTAGCTTCTATACTAGACTATGGTATTCCAGGTAACAAACCAAATCTAACTATAGATTTTGACACGGGTCTTTATCACGTAATTAACTTTAATTTACTTTCCCGACGCGACGTTTCGACTATGTTACAATAATTGTGGCTATTGTAACAGGTAGGTAATTACGTGATAAAGACTCGTGTCAAAATCTAAAGTTATGTCTACTAATCACGATAGTTTGAAAAACCAAATCTATTCCATAATCATCATCATCATCATCATCTTCCTGCCCTTATTCAACTTAAATGGTGTCGTCACAACATGTATTCTTCTATTTCTCTCTATTCCATGTTTCATACAAATCGGTTCAGCCGTACCAGTATAATTGATTCTCAAATTTGAACATAGAAACAATCAAACATGCTTAAAAACTTATGTATTTAAGTTATAAGATTGTAATTGTCAGACCAACAATAAAGAAAATGACGTCATCGGTATGTCGCGCTTATTTAGCCAATTATTACTGTAGACACCGGTCAACAATGTTACTTTTATTGGTCTGTCTGACATTCTCATTGAGTTATGATGTAATCTTTATGACAGAACTAAGGTCACCCTGACAAAATAATTGACTTCCTTAGAAAGCTTACATACCTACATACCTCATCATCTTTCTTCCCTTATCCCACTTAAGTGGAGTTGGCACAACATGTGTACTTCTTCCATTTCCCTCTTTCATCCGTTATCTCATCACTCATTCATTACTCATGTAATCTTTCACAAAGTCCGTCCATCTTTTCTTTAGCATACCTCTACGTCTACAACCATAGCTTTCTTCCCATACCACGCTAACCTATTGCTCCTCATCTTTTTCGTCACAGGCGCCACTTTTGAACTTCCTCTGATCTCATTCCTTATCTTATCCAAGCTCGTCACTCATACTTACAAAGTATGTAGATACTCCAAAAAACATAAGTAGGTACTAAGTTTAAACATAATAAATAAATAAATAGGATCACGACTGTAATTCCCAAGAATGGTAGACATCCTCTCAGATATCCAGGCGCTTAGAATACTTGATGGTGTCTGGAGGGGGTAGTCAGAGGCACGTCCAAAAATTATATTTGGCACATGCCCACATTTTGCAGTAGTTACAATTCCATGCGTGACAGGTTGCAAGACAATCGACGTTTATAAGAATACTAACTGGTTTCCTCACGATGTTTTCCTTCGCCGTTTTGAGCACGTGTTTTGATGCTCATATACATTTTTCGAACAGAAAAACTGATTGATGAACGTCGGGATTCGAACCCACGACCTTTGAAATGAAAGTCGAGGTACCTCGTCCCACTCGGCTTATAACAGAATTGCTTTATACTGAATAAAGTTCAACTACTAATTGTTTTTATATCGACCCGAAACGAATAATAGTTTTTACGGAAACCAAACTCGCATGATAATGACAATGCTATTATAAACCATGAAAGAGGCAAAAAACAACAAAGTACAAAATGGAAAAGTGCGAAAATTACCGACATAATTAATTATTAATAATGGTATTATCGTGAACATGTCTCAATAATAAAGTTGCATATTTTACCACTTTTGTTCCAGTTTCTTTATCCATGATTATCGATGATGATTAACATTTGAGCATCCAGTTACAATTTTTGAGAGTAGGTAGTCTGGATGGACATACTGATAGTAGTAGTTTTTTAGGGTTCCGTACTCAAAGGGTAAAAACGGGACCCTATTACTAAGCCTTCGCTGTCGATCTGTCTGTCACAGGGCCTTATCACATGAACCGTGATAGCTAGATAGATGACATTTTCACAGATGATGTATTTCTGTTGCTGCTATAACAACAAATATTAAAAACAGAATAAAATAAATATTTCCCATACAAATATTGAAATTTGGACAGAACAAAGTCTAGTCGCGGGTCGAATAGTATTTTCATAATATATATTGCAGCCCTGACTGCTCCGATAAACTATCTATACCTACATACCTATATACTCGTAGTTGAACCATTTACCCATTAGTTGGCTAACTAGGTTAGTTGTTTAATAGAGCCTTGTTGCATTCAAGGTTTACGTTTTAAGAATAGAATGCAATTTATAATAACTGTATCTTCGATAAATTAGTTAAGGTGATGTAAAATGTTTGGTTTCTTGTATGTGCCGAGTCTACCCGGGTAAGACGGAAAAAGTGAAAAAGAAGTTCATAGTTTTTATTAAAACGAAAATAGTGGTTTTGTACTAACTTTGGAAAATAAATATATCGATAAAAGTTTCACCAATCGTGTTTCTGTCTATAATTTACCTTGAATAAATCCTTAAGACGCTCCCAGTCGACGATTATTTCTGTTTGAAACGAAAAAAGAAATACTTGTAAACAAGCCACATCTCCTATTTTATAATGTATAGTATATGTGAATAAAGATGTACCCATCTTTAATCGCTTCGATAAATAATCCTACCGACCGCTGCAATGACGACAAACACACGTCGGCGCGTGGTCCGCCTTAGCTTTTCGAATAAATGAATCATATAAATTATGTATCATTACTTATCAAAAATCTATTCTAATAGAAATCTAGATCTACATATTACCTATCTTTAACAATAAATTACAAGTTGATTTTAATAGTAGGTATATAAAATATTTCGATCATAAATTCTAAAACGTATCATTTTGAAATAATATCTTTATCGTGAAAAGTTTCTGCTATTATGTTTTCAGCTTAATAGAAATCTAGGTAGGAACCTAAAGTAATATACTTATAAAAATAGGAGATGTGGCTTGTTCAGAAGTATTTCTTTTTTCGTTTCGAAAAAGAGCAATCGTCGACTGGGAGCCCCTTAAGTTATCTTTGTCATTAAAACAAAACTGTATGTTTAGCGGTTATTGAAAAAAAAACGATTCTGCATTCATCATAAACATTTATTACTCGTTTTAATCGGTGTGGTTTTTTTTGATTGTTGACAGAACCAAAATACCCAAGTAACCGGCTCAACTGTCAAATTCCCATTGTATAATTTGTCAAAACACTGAGATTTTGACAGTTAAAGCCAATTATGATTATCAGTAAGCGCAATAGGGCTGCAAGCTTGTGTGCCCTGGGTGCTAAAAACTACTTTGCATGATTCGAGTCCGATTCAAATTCAACAATAATTGCTGCATATGACTCCAATTTTCATATTAGTTATGGACGACCAGCTTTATCAGGCATGCTACAATAGCTCAAAGCTAAGTGGCAACCAATTTTGCAGTCACGATTTGTACATATCTACTTTAACAATATATTTTTGTAATGGATCCTAGGCTCATCAATTTACTATGGCGATTCCCCGGTGCCATATTGGAGCCACCATTTTGAATACTGTATTGTTTTATTTGATGTAATATTTATGATCAAGACGAATTCAGACACTTTCTTAATCAAAACTTGCATAGGGGTGCTTACCTTAATGTATGGCAGAAGAAGAATCAGAGTAGTATAAATGCAGTAGAAATGAGAGCCTTGAGAATGTGTGGTCTTTGAAAGATAGAGTGAAAAATAGCGTGATAAGAGAACTTTGTGTAATGAAAAAAGTTGTAGTGATGAGGCTTGAGAATGGGATGCTTAGATGTAAATGTAGAGAGAATGAATGAGGAAAGACTGACAAAACAGTTATATAAGGGGAGTGTGAATGGGAACGTAGAAAGATGAAGACCTCGGCGTATTTTTCTGGACCAAATTAGTGACGTTTTGAAAAAAAGGCTAAGTGAGAGTACTCTAAACCGACGAGCATGCATGAGGAATGTGATGAGAGTGAATGAAGCAAAAGAAGTATGTCAGGGTCGTAGCAAGTGGAAAGCCGTGATCTCTGCCTACCCCTCTGAGAAACTCTCTCTATGTATGTATGTACATTAATCAAAATCCATCATGCCTATATCGAGTTTTGACTATCAGTAGAATGAGCCAAAGGATCAGTAGAAAAGGCCATAAGCCTTGGGTTGAAGGGACTATCACAGAGGAATCTATATCTGAGATTACTTACACCATAGATAAGGGAGGCTTGAAGTGGAGGAGACGTGAATGAAATCAATGTATGTGTAGACAGTGAGTAGATTAGACCATACAGTCATATGTATGTTTAGCAGTGTTTTTTTAATTTTTAGAAAAAAGGAAGAGAAAAAATTTGTTTTTGACATCATATCTCATAAAGCTAAATAACAGTGACATACATAAAAACATTGACATTAAAATTGGTCACCACTCAGCTGTATGCTGCAACAGTTAGTGTTGATACAGCCCTCATTTTCAGTGGTGCCACAGTGCGTGTAGGGAGCAGACTACATACCAATGCAGTATGTGTATTGTGTGTGTATATTTACACATACTTACTACTTAAAACAGGACTTAACATCCTATGTAAAAACAGTGATTTGAGTGTGTGTGTTGTCAAACGTAATAAAATAATAACATAAGCGGGGAAGAGTGCTGTATATCTACTCAGTCTGTAGTTATTGTACGTGTATGTGTATGTACCGTTTCATTCATAATTCATTCTGGACAGTCGTTCACTCTACGTTGCATACGCTTTCCCGGAACCATTTATGCTAATATTTTACTACATTTCCAAATACTTGAATTCAAATAATATATTAATTAACTCGTACCATACCTGCCATAATGTAATAGTTATTACGAGTTTCTTTTAATTTTTACATTGGAAACAGATTACAGATTTAAAAACCTGCAAAACTTTTAAAAAACTGTGTAGCAGCCTTAAGGCCCTCTATGTCGACGATTGCTCTTTTTCGAAACAAGAAAAGAAATACTTCTGAACAAGCCACATCTCTATTTTTAAAATGTATAGTATATGTGAATAAAGATGTACCCATCTTTAATCACTTCGATAAATAATCCTACCGACCGCTGCACGTGGTACTGATCCATGGGCGGCGCGTGGTCCGCCTTTGCTTTTCGATTAAATTAATGATATAAATTATGTATAATTACTTATCAAAAACCTATTCTAGTATAAATCTGGATCTACATATTACCTATCTTTAACAATAAATCACAAGTTGATCTTAATAGTAGGTTCTAAAACGTATCATTTTAAAATAATATCTTTATCGTGAAAAGTTTCTGCTATTATGTTTTCAGCTTAAAAGAAATCTAGGTAGGAACCTGAAGTAATATATTTATAATAATAGCAGATGTGGCTTGTTCAGAAGTATTTCTTTTTTCGTTCCGAAAAAGAGCAATCGTCGACAACCAGGGCCTTAACGCTCACCTCCACACAACATTGTAATGTAGGTATTCAAAGAGAGAAAAGATAAACTTATTTAGACAAGGGTTGATTTTTAAAATCTTCATCTTTATTAAAAAGATACTCTCTAGTTAATCCACTCTAATGATCACAAATGTTTGAAAAAGCAAAGACTAAAGAATCTGAAAATATCACGTCGCGTCTAATGGCAGGCAGTACGAACAAAACTAGGGAAGGGCAACGTCTATGGAAATAAATAGCAATCTAAAGCTACGGTTGTTACAAAGATTTATCGCTGGACTAGAACGGCCATCGGTTCGCGTTTAGCACCCTCAAGGGCGGAATGGAGCAATCCCTTCAAAGTTAACAGTTGAGCTCGATTAGCTGTAGGTTTAATGGGTATTGGCTATAAGTCTCCAGCCCTTTTCCGGGCTCTAATTAGGGATTAAATGAATTGTCTAATAAAGATACTTAGAGAGGTAAAATCAGGATCAGGGCGATTTGCTGTTAAAAATCCTCATCCTTTTCTTTTATTGCTATTAATGTGTCTACCCAAACGCGGTATTTATTAACTCAATAATATCGAGGTGGTCTAAATCCTAATAATATTATAAATGTGAAAGTTTGTGAGTTTGTATGTATGTTTGTTCCTCAAGCAGGCCTAAATGACAAAACGGATTAAGTTGAAATTTGCCATAGATGTAGATATAATACCCGAATTAATAATAGACTACTTTATAATATTAAAAACATCTCAAAAACTATAAAAAACGCTAAAGGGATGATTTCTGTATAGATGGCGCCGGTGTGCAACAAACCTGACATCACAGACTACGGGACATCGGACTCACGGGTCGGCTAGTAATAAAATGAAATACAAAAATAATGTAATTTTTTTTAAGCTTGATTAGTTTTTATCTTTTTATTGAACACAGTAAAATTGTTACTTACCGCAACACCATAAAGCAGTTTCCTTTATATACTTTTTGCATTAAACTCACAATATCATCGTCTACTAAAATCCTATTAACAATTGCGAGTAGGTACAACTTATACCTAGTTGTTTCAATTCCCGTTTGTTCAATTGGCAATATTAATTGTGCACTGTACAAAATGTTTTGTTTTAAATTGAGCACACTATCCTTTTAGAGCACATCACGTAATCAGTGCCTGGCATCTACTGAATGAGTTGAACGCGACAACAATAAAGTTAGTACCTAGGTACATTGATGATCTAGCTCATCCATTCATCATAGATTCGCTAGATTTTACGTACATTGTGTATTCTAAACCTTTGAATGTCATGACAGTTATGTAATAGTTCTGAATAGCTTTAAATTTTATCTGGCTTAGAAAATATCTAATCCTTAGTAACTTTCTAGGCTAAATTTACCACGATCCTTTTATCAAGAGAATTTATTTGTATACAGGAATTTATGATTTTATTTTTCTTGATATTTTATCTTTTGTGTTATGATTTTGTTTTAGTGTATCGTTCACCTGAAATTGTGTGCTATACGTGTATTTCTTACCATATTTACAAACCCCTTGTATAAACGCGTTCTAATATATTATGGCTACTACTTTTTGATTTCTCAGCAGTTAATACATAAATAATGTATTACAAAATCATAGTTTTTTTTTATAAATAATATATAATATATGTAAATAGATAAGATCACGACTGTAATCCGTACTTGGACGGTAGACATGCTCTCAGATCTCCAGGCGCTTAGATCCTTTGAAGATGTCAAGTGGGGGTAGTCAGAGGCACGTGCAAACATTGTATTTGGCACATGCCCACATTTTGCAGTAGTTAGCAATCCATACGTGACAGGTAAATTTGATAATATTTTGAAAGTACACAGACTACCCTGGAATAGTGTATAGGCTACTTATTATTCATGCACCACGCGATCGAAACCGCGTGCAAAAACTAGCTAATTAATGAGCTCATCAGAAAAATATGATGTGTAAGTTAAATGATCTCTTAAGTCCTTAGAAGAATCAATTTCAAATTGCTTCAATTAAATTAAAATTAAATTGCTTCTAACGTCAAATTAAAATAAAAGCTTCTGTAACATAACCCTTAGGAAAATCCCAGCAAGAATAAATTAATCACGGAAGCCCTTCGACGGCTCAGCCCATAAAATGAACCTTTTGTAATAAAATAAGAAAAAGCAACGCCAAATAAGCTAGATGTTTCACGTGGGTATACTTGGGTACAATGCAGAGGGCAGTGGAAGGTCATTTTTAATACACCCGCCGCAAAATGTTGGATTACACTCTGAGGGATTACGGCAGCGTCTCGCAGGTAACTATCCCATATACCGGGATATATTCTGGGACAAATAACATATTACACAGCATATACCTATGCTCTTTATTACACTGTCGTGAATTTTGTCGTCAGTTTACCCCGAAATTAGGGTTTCATTCTAGAAATCCGTGCAATATGTTTCATGGCCAAACTAGATTAGCAAGCCGGGAACTTTTTGAACGAGGTTACTGAGCGAAGCAACATTTTCGTCGTATAAAAACCAAATGCGATATCTAAACAAATTATACCAAAATATATTAACACTGGTGGACATTTTTACAGCGCCATCTAGATCTAAACTAAAATCATTGTAAAAAAGGATATCATAATGACTAAGCTGCCCGCCCCGGATTCCCATTAGTACACCACTAATGAAGATGTACCTGTCACGTATGGAATGCTAATAACTGCGAAATATGGGCATGTGTCAAATATAATGTTTGGACGTGCCTCTGATTACCCCCACTAGACAAATTCAAAGGATGAGGATGTCTACGGTACTTGGGGATTACAGTCGTGACCCTGTTTATTTATTTTTTATTTAATTAGGATTAATAATTATTAAAAATGATAAATATCGTAATGTTTCTCGCGATAATGTAACTTTTCCTCTTCCACCTGGACCTCAATTGCGAGTACACGTGTAAACGAGTTTATTTTTGTCTAAATATCATTAAAATTCAGTAAGTTTTTGCAGTTTAATCTTCAGAAAAAATAGGATAGCAGAAGTGGATAGGAGGTGATTTTACTACTAAGCCTCGGTAAAGAAGCATCTACGCACACCAAGGCAAGTACGCAAAACCAGTTCACGCTCACTATAGCTTGCACTACTACATAGTCGAGCTGCATTGGCCTGATTCATCACGCGCACATTCTTACTGCCGTAGCGACGCTCCTTTGTCTGCTGCTACTCTGGTACCTGTTGAAGTTAATGCGCGGGATCAAGGTTATTTGTAGGCAAACAATTAGTACAACTCCTTACTCTCGTGATGCCGCTTAATAGAACGCCTCCTAAAACTGATTCACCTGCCCCCAGCGTTTTTAAAACGCCGCTGCAACATTCTGTGTCAGACCCGAACCTACCTGACCTACAAGTGCAGGAGCACGACTCAATTAGTGCTACCTCATCGCAGACTTCATCTCTATCAAACATCACAAACCGTAATTCGAAGAGAAAACGTGACGAAATAAGCAAGAGTGAAATTTTAGATCTGTTTGGCAAGTTGAGAGATGACCAGGATGCTAAGTTTTCGACAATCCTGAGTTCAATCAATGAGGTTAAATCGTCATTAAACTTTATGTCACAGAAATTTGACGAAGTTTTACAACGTATTGATGTGTTAGAAGAGGATAAAAAAGACTATAATAAAAAAATTGAATATCTGGAAAGCAAAATTGATGCTCTAGAACGGCAAACTAGATATACCAGTATCGAGCTGCGTAACATCCCTCAAGATATAAAAGAGGCAAAGGAAGATCTTAAATCGGTCGTGGTTAAAACAGCACAAGTACTTAAAATAAATCTTAACAGTACTGAAATTAAGGACATCTACCGCATCGGTAAATCTAACAACAAGACTATCATAGCTGATTTTACCACGGTATTTAAGAAGGAAGAATTTATACGCTCTTACAAACAATTTAATAAGAATCATCAATCTGAAAAACTTAACACCAGAAACATTAACATCGCTGGACAAAGCCAACCAATCTATATCTCGGAGAACTTAACACAAAAGAATCGAAGATTGTTCTTCCTTGCTCGTGAATTTGCGAAAAACTACGAATACGCCTTTTGCTGGCTTTCTTTTGGAAAGATTTGTCTCCGAAAATCCGAGGGTTCACCGGTTATAAGAATATCCTATGAAACTGACCTGGAAAAACTCTATCCGAGCAATGAGCAGGTAGTTCGCAATATACTTAGTCCTTAGCTAATGAAACTGTTTCGAAACAAATTAGTATAATCACTAGATAACATTATATAACTTTTTCCTTGTTTTTTCCTTTTTAGATAGAATATTGCAATATATGTCTGTATGAACAAAAATGAGCAATGTCAATGAGATTTTACCTGATATTGATACAAAAATTAATTCTGATTCAGCTGTCGTAATTAATGACCCCAGTGAATGTAAAACCTTCTTAAGGTGACTGTTAAATTTATGACAGCTCGCATTTTTTGTACTCGGTCGTATTCTGTGGCCGCACACTAAGAATAGTGCAAACGCACACATTGAAGCTACTTCACACTTCATTTACCAAGACTAAATAACTAGTCTTGATACTTGAAAATATTTGGTGCAATAGGTATGTCATATTTGTATAGGTAGGTATGTACTTAATAATTTTATAGGTTGCACTTGACAAAAAGAAAATAAATATAGAAAAAATTAATATATATTATAAGACAGGTTACAAATCGTAAAGTGCTACTACACAGTTACTAATATTTGACTGTGCAAAAAATATTTGTTAGGTACCTACTAATAAAATACATTATGACAAAACGGTAAGTATCGTTTTTTTACAAGCTCTTATTTAACTTGCAGTTTATGTACATATTTATGTATGTATGTTTGATAAGGTGGAATCTTGCAACTTAATTTTAAGCAGTTATCCCCAATCGATTGAGCTTAAATTTTGCATACATAATATGGTGACAGCGAGTTGATCTGATGATGGAGTCAGGAGCTGTTCAACGGAACCCTTCACTAAATAGTCGAATTGAGGCAAAACTTTGCATACCTATCAATCTCAATGACAATGTAAAATTATGGTACTAGCGAGCTGGTCTGATGATGGAGGTCGGATGTAGCCATCGGAACTCCTCAACTACACAACATAACCACGTCGCGTTTGGGCTCGTTATTTTTATCTTGACGAGAACTAGAGCACTAGACATTACAAAAGCTTGATTTAAAAAATATATTTTTAATAAAAAAACTTATTGTCATCTAAAATCGATGACGGCACCGTCAACGTTTCGAGTACCACTCACAGAAAGTTTTGAAAGTGAAATACTGATAAAATATGTAGGTATGCTTTTGAATATTGTGTGCGAGCTATGATCTCGAAGATCCATAGACCGCGCGTAGCGAGGGTCAACAAGTTCTGGAATTAAACAGTTATTGTAAAACTTTACTAAATAACCCTCCATAATATTTTCTTTCCAGAAAAATCAAATATGAATTTGTAAAAAGAGATGACCAACTCTTTTTAAAAATTCATATTTTCCATTGTATTTGTACTAAATGACATCACAAACCTGCAATACTTTTTAAGACCTATCCAAAGACATGAGGAGTATGCGAGAAAAAAAAACATCTGAAAATATGTATTTATTTCTACCACATTGTCGGCGTGACTAATGTATATTCATGCCAAATTACAGCTTTCCAGTACTAAGAATATCTGAGCTAAGCTGCGGACGAATGGACGAAAATGGCAAAACTATAAGGGTTTTTTGTGAACTACGAAACATTAAAGAGCACTTTCAGTATTTAGAATTAAACAATTTTTCAGGACACTTTATTTTTTTTTAACTATTTAATTATTTGCATCATGTACTTAAACTTAAGTATATGCCATCAAAAACAACTTGTAAAAATAAAAATAAAAGGCCAATTCTCGCAACGCAACTCAGTTTCTTTTTTTGTCTTTTTTTTGTTGGAACTATGCTCGTTTGTGTAAACTTAACTTGTGAGATATTGTATAAGTAGCCTAAGATGACCAGAGATAATCTGTCGATGTCAGTCTTTCTTCCCTGTTCGCTTGTTACGGCTGGTCGTGTTCTATATCTCTACAATAAAGAATCTATATATATCACACAGATCGTGTATAATTTAACCAAAAACCCATCAGTTCTTCTATCGTAAAAAGTTGAGAGATTTCAATGTCTGTCTGTTTGTCTAAAAAATGGCCTGAACTGCTTCAAGAAAAGGATGGTACGACTGTGCCGCTTTTTTGCTTGACTTGGCGGGGGCACTACCGTGCCCCCAGATAAACCTTGCTTTGATAATAACAAATACCGACCTTTTTAGAAGGTTCAACATTTTTGGTTCAATGCTTATCGTATCATTCGTCAGTCATTCATCAGTCGTCAAAATTGATTAATGCTAGATTTGTTGCACACCAGCACTCGGAGTCTTTTTATAGTTTTGAGGATGTTTTTTAATTAAAAATAGCCTATTTATAAGCTAGAGGTATATTTACATCGACAGCAAATTTCAATTTCATCCGTTTAGTCGTTTAGGTCTGATTGAGGTACAAACATCCAAACATACTTAACATCCGCACAAACTTTTAGATTTATAATATTAAAGGTAGATAAATAATAATTATAAATTATGTTCATAATCTGAAATTTATGTAATTTTTCTAAATCCAATTATAGATAAAGTATCATTTTTTTCCATCCATGTATAAAAAAACACGCTTGGTAATATAGGGTAGATCGGGTCTAAACGATACAGGTAAGGATCATGGTACCTTAGATCTTTCATTTCAAAACAGAAATGTATCAAATCAACATTTAATTTTATATTTATTTAATAGGACTAATTAGGGACACTTCAAAAACCACAGCAAAAGACGTTGTCCAGAAAGTATTATCACTAAAATGGAAATAGGCCGGGCTCATCCAAAGATTACAAAATGAGAGGTGATCTAAAACAATTATGAATTGGGACCCAATACATAAAAAACGAAGAAGAGGAAGGCCTGCTATGCGATGGGATGATGACATCGTGAAAGTAGCAGGCAAAACATGGAGCAGAGCCGCTAGAGATCGGGAAAAATGGATAGAGCTGGAGGAGGCTTTTACCGCTGAAAGCGGTCCTTACACATAATTTTATATACCTATGCATAGATACATATCTAAGTTAATTTTATATTGTGCAAGGAAATAAAAGCTTTTATTATTTATTATTAGGGACACAACCAGGTTCACATTTTCCTGAAATTTAATATTTTTATTAAAATAACAATCAAATACGAAACATCGGCTTATTTCGATTTTGCTCCGACGCGACGTATGCAAAAAGGTAAAACCGTATACTATTATCATATTGTTTCGAAACCAAACTCGATGAAACGCATCTTCTACAAAAAAAAACCATCCAGCTCTTTCAACAAATCATGCATTGTACCTAACCTTCATCTGTGTGGCTTGCAGTAAATTCTTCAAGGCAATATATTATACAAATGTTATCATTAGTTTTGCATGTCCAGTATTTTACCCCGGTATTCCATTATGTAAGACCTCCTCTAAATTCGAAGAAAAATGTGACGTGGACGTGCTTCCCCGAGCGCGTCTGAGCGCTAACTGACGTGCCGACTTGAGGTGAATGTGAGTTTTGTATGGAAAAAATGTATGGAGAAGTTTTATTGCATTTTATATTGTTCATAAATGAAAAAGTAAATTATTTGAAAACAAGATAATGCCACGCGGTATAGAGAAATATAAAATCTACAATTTCGTATTATTTTCAAATAAAAATATGCTGTGGGTCTAAAGATATTGGTACCTAACCAGACCCCATTTTTCGACATTTTCAGCGGTTCTTGCGACGGTAAAAACGTATTTTTTTGAAAATATTGTATGGAACTGGCCAGTTTTTATTATCTACTATTAAAGATGAATATATTATCAGTAATTTTGTATCATTATATCCTCACAATTGTGATTCCTGGTTTTTAAATCGGTACCTGAAAATCATTGAAATACGTGTGTAAGTGTGAGCCGGGCCTTAAGACCATCTAAATCATCACTAACGATTGTTACCCAAAATATTAGAAGCCTAAATAAAAACAAGGATGATTTTGAAATTCTTCTATCTCAGCTTGATGTTAATGTTGACATAGTTGTCCTAACTGAATGCTGGCTTTCTTGTAATGATAATATACCTAGTATACCAAGCTACAATTCATTTAAAACATCTAAATTAATTAATCAAAATAGTGGTGTAGTTATATACATAAAAGACAAAATAAAACAGGTTCGTGTCAGTGAACCACTAATTGATAATGCTAACGGACTACTATTAGAAATTGGCAAACATACAGGTATTATTTGTGTGTATAGGCCACCCTCCTGTGTAGCTGTAGGAACATTTCAACTGTCACTTGATCATCTTTTGAACAATCTTAAAGGCTATAATAAATTAATATTAATAGGAGACATTAATATTGACATCAAAAATGGAAATACTGATAACAGATCTACTGAATACTTAAACTTATTGGCTAGTCATGCTATGTTACCAACTCATCTACTCCCAACGAGAGCCAAAAATTGTTTGGACCATTGTTTCGTTAAAACTGATAAAAAAACTACTTCAATAATATATAACTCATCCATTACCGATCATTCCACTGTAATTGTTAATGTAAGCAATCAGTCAGTTAATATACAGAAAAAACAATTTAATACTGTATTAAAAACTAACTATGAGGCAGTAATTGATGAACTGTCAGCCATTAATTGGTCAGAAACTCTTTCACAACATGATGAAGTTAACTTAAAAACTAAAGAATTTCTAAATATATTAACCGACACGTACAATAAACACACACATATTAAATATATCTCTAAGCGAAAATACACACTTAAACCGTGGGTTACTCCAGGATTATTAAGGTGTTTGAAATTTAGAAATAAACTCCATCAAAAGAATACCAAACACCCAGATGACAAAGCCCTACATACTATATACATACGTTATAGGAATCACTGTAACAGGATTTTAAAGAATCTTAAAAGAAGTTATGAAGGCATGCTAATAAAAGAAAACAAACATAATATCAAACGAACATGGCAAGTGGTCAAGTCAATTTGCAATCTAGATAATAAATCAAATTCAGCCATGGAACTACTTGAATATGCCTCTGTTAATGATGTTAATGCTCATTTTGCTAATATTGGTAAGAATTTGGCTAACACTATTATAAACAGACTTAATACTACTGAAGATGAATTAGTTAAAGGCTTTAAAGAAACTAATACACCCGGCAATTCACTCGTTCTATTACCCACCGATACAGCAGAAATTAAAAGAATCATAGTGTCTTTAAAAAATAGTAAATCATCAGGATATGACAACACACCTGCAGATCTCTATAAGTTTGCAGTAGATATTTTATGCGAGCCTATAGCAAACATTTGCAACTTATGCATGTCACGTGGAGTGTTTCCGGAAGCACTCAAGAAATCTATTGTAATCCCAATACATAAGGCAGGCAATAGAGATAGTGTTAACAATTACCGGCCAATCTCACTATTACCCACCCTGTCAAAAATTTTAGAAAAAGTTATAAATAAAAGACTACTCGAATATTTAGAAAAGTACCAACTATTATCAAATAATCAATATGGGTTTCGAGCTAACAAATCTACAACTGAAGCCATTGAACAGCTGGTTACTCATGTTAGTATAAAACTAGATCAAAAAGAAAAATGTGTAGGCATATTCCTTGATTTAATGAAAGCTTTTGATACAGTTTCAATACCACTACTGTTAAAGAAACTTGAATATTCGGGAGTTCGAGGTGTATCTCTAGATCTGATGCAGAGTTACTTGCAAAACCGCAGTCAAGCAGTTAGAATAGATTGTTCTGTTAGCCTTGAGGAACCAGTGTCATACGGTATTCCTCAGGGTAGTGTACTTGGTCCAACATTATTTTTAATTTATATTAATAGTCTCTGTACCAAGGAACTCCAAAATGCTAGAATAATAACATTTGCCGACGACACAGTCCTGCTATTTAGTGGTAAGTCCTGGTCGGAAGCCCAGTCGATGGCTGAGGAGGGTATTAGCAAGGTTGCTCAATGGCTCGATAGCAACCTATTGACATTGAACTTAGAAAAAACAAAATTTATTACATTCAGTATTAGAAATCAACTAATTGCTAACAATTTTCAACTCAAAGTGCATTCTTGTAGCGACCGGGGAACTCCTTGTAACTGTTATATTTTAGAGAAAACCACTAACATAAGATATTTGGGTATTATGATTGACGGAAATTTAAATTGGGATACACAGATAGATAAACTGAAAGGTCGTGTTAGAAAACTTATATATATATTTAAAAAATTGAGACATGTTAAAGATTTCGAAATACTTAAATGTGTATACTATAGCTTATGCCAATCCATCTTATCATATGGCATACTGGCTTGGGGTGGAGCTGCAAAAACTCGATTATTGGACCTAGAAAGAGCCCAAAGATATGTCTTAAAAGTAATGTTTTTTAAACCCTTAATTTATTCCACGTCTGCTCTTTACTTGGATAGTCAGGTACTGACAGTGCGCCAATTATTTATTGAAACCCTTATTCTAAATCAGCATAAACACCCACTAAATTCGAGCAGGTTGGAAAAAAGACGTTCCGATATTGTATACAATGTACAGCAGTGTAGAACCAAATTTATGCACCAATTTTCAAATTTCCTTGGTCCCTTTATATACAATAAACTAAATAAACATCTACTTATAGCCAAATTAAATAAAAATACCTGCAAAAAAACTATAGTCACTTACCTCAAAACCCTTAACTACGACAACACGGAAAATCTCATGAAGGTACAATCATAAATATCATGCTGTCTCCTTGTCTATGCAACACTCAATCATAGAACAAATTACGCACTCAAACAAAAATCTCGGTCCAAATAACTCAATTACAAAAACAAAATTATGTTACTGTTACTGTCGTGTACGCACTCACACAGACATCAATTAGACTGGTATTATTGCTGACAATGACAAGTGCTCACGCACTCACACATTCAAAAATATATTTCTAACTACCCTTGTATTAATTGTTTATTTTGTGTTACTTCACTAAATTACGAAAGTAGGTACACGTCAATTTACCTATTGGCTCATATTTGGAAACTATCTACCAGGCAAAATTTTCTCTGTTACAGCTAACTACTCAATAAATACTTCTGTGAATATTGAATCTTCGGTTCTAATATTCAAGTAAGATAACATCGATATAATAAGATAACAACTTAAGTAGGTACCTTAAGATAAAAGAGTAAGATAAAATAAAAAATAAGAATAAAAACTATTAGAAGAAGCAAAATGTTAAACATTTACCTAACTAATTTAACTCTAGAAACTAAAAGCAAATAAATGAGTGTTGTTTACATCTTACACAATGAAATAATAAAACATCTCTTTACGCCAAGTTCCTACTAAAACGGAAGAGCAATGACATCCTGCCGTAATACAGTTTTTACTAGTACGGAGGATAGTCTCTCATCTGGGTATAAGTACGAATGGTATAATATAATGTATGACGATTTCTAGACTTTTATTGTTATAAAACTATGCTTTAATCTAATATAATCTAAGTCTAGGTTTAATACCTACTAATACTTAGAAATAAAAAAACATAATTAAAATTAGTTATAGCTTTGACTAGATATAAATGTACCTATTTTTTTTTAAGTGCTTCTTTTATGAATAAACGTTTACTTTACTTTACTTTACTTTTGATAAATGAAATATTTTTTTTGTTTGTCATGTAGTTTATTTTTCAAAATGAAAAATAATATCTCTTTAATATTAGTATAGAAAAATAGTATAAAAAACTTCTTATTATCTAACTGTTCAGTCGATGCGAGACGAAAGGTCCACCGGTTTATTATCAGGCTAACTATGCATATTTTTAGTGGTACGTAAAACTTTCAGGCCCATAAAAATGGCTCTAAAATTTTATAATCTTTCGCCATAAAAATGTGAGTAACGATCGTCGTAAATTAAACCACAATATAAATTTCAATTCAATATCGGCAATTGTATAAAATTATGTGGCCTCAATTGTACAGAGGATGAAAATGAATGTCTCCTCTGGGTCCATAAATCCTTAAATATTAAAACTGAAAATGTGTCTATGAACACCAGAGAAGTAATGAAGACTAGCGTAGCGATATTGCCTCGTAAAAGTGGTCGGCTTTGCTGAATATTGTTTTTACAGTGCTGAGTACAGTGGATGATTAATAGTGGAAAGCAAGCTGTGGAGTGTACATCTACACCTATATTATAATAAGAAAAATATAGTGTTTTTGGTATTTTTGTTTGTAATGATTAAATAAAAAAACAACAGGACCAATTTTAAAAATTCTTTCTTATATCAAAAGCTAGATGTGTCATAATAAATGAGTTTCTTTCCAAATTTTCAAATACTTTTGATAATTAAAACGATTGTTGACGTTTCGAGACAATTCAGATACTCTTCATCTTGAGCGATAAGTATTTGCCTATCTGCTGTTGATCGCGGACTCGGGCGATGCTCATGATGAAGAGCATCGGAATTGTTTCAAAACGTGAGCAATACAGGAAATAATATGGTAATTAGCCGTATTTACAGTAAAAAAATACAATGATGTAACCTAAAACATCAAAAATTTGTTTATAATCTTTACTTTATATTAAAAAAAGCGTGGGGTGCATGGTGTCAATAGTAATGATATAATAATATATAGTGATATAATGATATATATAGTAATTTAATTGACAGATATGAGAAATCATTTCGATAATATCTTGAAAAGCACCCCCGCTTTTTTTACAGTAAAACTTTTTTTTTCTTTTTCACTATGTATTAATAACTTATATTTATTATTTTTTTTTACATTATTCTTAATTAATATTTATTAAAATATATTTTCTGTTTTTTAGTTTAGTTTTCTATATAAAGCGTGTGTTCTAGTTTTTTTAAACTATTATTTATTTTTTATTTTTTAGTCTATGCCAAACTCATAAATCACTTTCAAGTAATTGATTTCGTTCAATGGCAAGGGCGGTGAAAGTAATGACGTAGCTAGATAGTAATTAGCCAGACTAGGTATATTAAATTGGCAAGTTAATATTAAGTAAGCTTTGCTAGTAGAATTTCAGTAGGTGTTGCGAATAGAATTTCAGTAGGCGCTGCAACAGGATCTACAAAAGAATTTATCCTGGCGGTCCTATTAAGGATAATGGGAAACTAATATCAAATTATTGCATTGTCATCGATCTTTGACAGGTGCGCAAAGTTTGAAATAAATCTGATCGTTCAAAGTAGGACAAAATCGAGCTCAAAGGGGTCGGTTACATACATACATACATACATACAGGTGAAGCTAATATAAAGCGTGTAATAAAAAATACAATGATGTAACCTAAAAAATTTGTCTATAATCTTTACTATTCCGTGAACATGAAAGCTATTGATATAGACAGGCCTAATAAATTTAAAACGACGCTAAGAAAACTTTTGCTGGAAGGATGTTTTTACTCAGTAGATGAATTTAAGGAGAGAAAATTACATTATTTAAAATTAATTTGTAATCGTTTGTGTGTATTAGTGAATGTAATCCTTAGTGAATGTTAATTGTTTTAATTCTTAATTTTATTTTTTAACCTGATTGAATAAGATAATACTATAAGTAGGTAATAATGTAGCATTTTGATTAATTTATAATAAGTATTTTAAGTCTTTTAGGTATTGTGTTTTAGTTTTAAGTTATTATTTCAGATACAATTTTAATTGTTATTGAATAAATGAATATGAATATGAATATTAGTACACCCGTGCAAAGCCAAAGCGGGAAGCTAGTCAGATATAAACAAAACGGGGGATAAAACAGATAAAGTAGGAAATGAAAGAACATCGCTACGAAAAATATATATAAAACTTTGGTTTACGAAGGAAGAGAACAGTCTTTCTGTTATAATTTCCGTAACAATGTTGAAAGGCGACAGACGTCAATTATAGCTTTGATGTTTTTGTAGGGTTCCGTTCCCAATGGGGAGAAACGGGGCCCTATTACTAAGACTTCGCTGTCCGTCTGTATGTCTATCTGTCCGTCTGTCTGTCACAAGCCTCATGAACCATGATAGCTAGACAGTTGAAATTTTCACAGATGATCTATTTATTTTGAAGCTATAACAACAAATACTAAAAACTAAATAAAATAAATTTTTAAGTGAGGCTCCCATATAACAAACGTGATTTTTGCCGTTTTTTAATTACAGAACCTTTCGTGCGTGAGTCCGACTCGCACTTGGCCGGTTTTTTTTTGTAAAATTAACCATTCTATCAATTCTAAATTACCCACCGTTGTTTGCCGGGCGTTTCTCTTTTGTTTTTTTAATCCTACTTCCTATAAATATTTACATTTCAAAGTTGTTAGTTTAATGTTTGTGGTTCTATCACGCCAGTCGGAACACGCGTTAGCCAACTGAAGCGAATAGAATGTAGGTCATGAATATACACAAAGGATATATAGGAATATAAGAAAAAAATAAAGGATATAAGAATCATTTGTTTTACTGATCATAAATAATAGATAGTTACATCAGTTTTCCTATTTTGAGAATAATTTTCGTAAAAATTAAATAAATTAAAAGAATAAAATATATATTTTTATTTACTGTGTAAAATATTAATGTAACTACATATAATTAGTTTGGGAGAGATTCCGTGGTTGGAGTCTAGAAAACTTTAATACGATCAATCATAACTCTTTATTTAAAATAAAGCTGTTAAGGGACGATTTTTCTATCATCAGATAGTTAAAAGTTTCGAATCTGTGACTAGATTCGGGTTACAGTACCTTAGAATACTTAGAAAAACGTTTTTTTTCCAAAACAGATGTTTTTTTAAAAACAAATGTGCTCCAGTTTGAATAAAAGAAAAATAATCATAATAACAAGACTTTTGTCTCGATAAAATGTGTATTATCTCAGATCTCGAGTAAAGAACAGAGATTAGAAGAACTTCAAAGACAATAGGATCATTGCGTCTAATCAAGTGAAAGACGTTGTTCCATTTGTATTTCCTTCTGATCTGTCTAATCTTATGTTTGACAATAATGTTTTGAGGCCTAGTAGGTGGTGCTTCGATTTTATTCCACTTATTCTTAGTTGTCACCTCGAAATGACTCCACCTCGACTCAACGTCGAAGCCATGTTTTTGTTGATATTTCACCTCGAGTTTGCGTCTAGTCGAGGATTCCTGAGTTAGCTCAAGGTACTTCGAGATGTACCTTGTCTTTTCTCGACAGCTTCTGACGATGTATGCGTGTGACGTTTTTTTGATGAAAATTTCTTTTTAAAAAGGTACTTTTTAAGGGAAAGTTCGAGGGGCCTCGAAAGAGTTTGGGTTAAGGTAGAGTCGAGGTTACAACTAAGAATATAAGGATTAGTCCGGTGGTCGGAAGTTACTGAGGCGTGCGGACTGAGGGTTTACCCTAGACAATCTTCATCAGGGTGAGTTGTGACTCATCCTGATGAAAATTGCCTAGCTTTTTTTTTTTATTTATTTAGAACAGATTACAAACGAAACAGTTTGCAATAGAACGATGAGAACCGCAATGTTCTTAACGATAAGATAAATTTATAGATAAAAGTAAAATCTAAGGGCAAATGTTTGTATGTGTATGTGTGTGTATGCGCGCGCGCGCGCGTGTGTGTGTGTGTGTGTGTGTGTGTGTGTGTGTGTGTGTGTGAGTGTGTGTGAGTGTGTGTATATGTATGAATGTAAATGTTTAGTCTGTGTGCAATTGGAGAAAAACTATTTGTTTATTCGGGTGTTTTCAGTAAGTTCTCTATTTCGCCATAAGAGAGGATATAAGCCATTTTAGACATTTTAACTATGAATTGCGTAGCGCAGATGAATCAAAACATTATCGGTGCCTTCGACAACAATGCCTTGACTGGCCTCGCAGCTTAGTTGGTAGCAACTCTGCCTTCTGCGCTGGATTCCTGGATAAACATTTGTGTGATGAACATAGATGTTTGTTCTGGGTTGAGTGTTAATAATGTATTATTTAAGTATGTATTTAATAAAAAAGTTTTTTATCAGTTATCTAGTTCCCATAGTACAAGCTTTGCTTAGTTTGGGGCTAGATGGCGCTGTGTAAAAATGTCCACAAATATTTATTTATTATATATTTCTACGAGAGTAATTTTTCGTGTTTCGTGTATAACATTTCACATGAGTTGAGGAAAAATTAATAATTATTAAAAATAAAAGTGACTAAAAGAAGAGGAAAATTCAATGTTCTCTTCTTTCATTTCGCGACAGTCACACATCGTTGAAAAGCTACGCATTACACGTTATTAAAGCGTGTTCAAGCCACGCCTGGCTGCCTAACAAACGGGTGTTTCATTTATGCACAGTGGAAACGCCACTTAAATCTTACAACCCTAGTGGAAATACCTTAGGGCTTACACATGTAAAGTAAATTGCAAGTAACGAATGGCTTTGTTTCGCTCCTACAAATATGTTATAGATTGTGATTTTAAGGCGAGTAATAAATGTCTTTGATGAATGTAGAATCGTTTTTTCTCAATAACCGCAAAACATATTGTTTTTTATGACAAAGATAACTTAAGGATTTAATCTAGATAAATTACAGACAGAAACACGATTGGTGAAACTTTTCTCGATAGATTTATTTTCCAAAGTTGGCTCTTCAAAAACACTAGTTTCGTTTTTAATCAAAGCTATGAATAGCTAAACAGTTCATTTTTATATAATTCGTTAGATAATCTTACTAGCTAAGTAAATAACAGACAGTTTATTTTTAAATTTGATGGTTTTCAAGATAATGCAGTTTTATCACTTTTTCCGTCTTATCCGGGTAGACTTAGCCCATACAAAATGTAAAAAATCACATATTATCACCTTAATATTTTTTTATCAAATTGATCGTGTCGTGATTGATCTCTTTCTATTCTTTCTTCTAAAAAATACTGTGTTTGGCAATAGAAATATCCCACCAAAAACATTCTGTAAAAAACTAGCCAAGTCTCGATGGAGCTGCTTGTTTATCTCTAAAAAGTAATGAAATCTAGACAAAGTCGTGTCAAGTCTGAGGTTCTTTACTGCGATTTCTTTATTGTTATAAAATGTTGTGTGACTTGGCCGACTTATCCCTAACTTTGCTCTATTGTCAATAATTTCCGCAGCAAACGCAAAATAAGGATTTTTTTTAAATTTTTTACATTATCGATGTTTTCATACGGATCCCTAATATTTTTGAAAATATACTGTTGCCTATGTTCATCAGGGATAATGTAGGATTCTAATGGTGAAAGAATTTTTCAAATAGGTCCAGTAGTTGAATATTTTTTGTAAAGGCGGTATGTCGATCTCTAATAGTTTGGTTAGGCTCTTGTGTTTTCTTATCAGGGTCACCAGGTACTCCAGATCTTCGATTATCCTAGTTTTTATGGTTTTCCCTTTATGTGGCCATTAAACCCTAACTTTGTACCAAATTTCAGCTCTCTGAGTTTATGGGAAGTACTAGTTCTATTCTGATGATCATGAGTGAGTGAGTGAGTGAGTGAGTGAGTGAGTGAGTGTCTGTCTAAAATGCGAAACTTTGCTTTCGCTTAACTTCGTAACTAAATGACCTACAGACTTGAAATTTTGGATTTTAAATATGTGATTATAGCTTACTGGATGACGAAAATTTCAGCGTTCTGGTCTTATCCAGAGGTTCTCAAATAGGGGCCTGAAAATGCGGCGAAATGGTTCCAGTAAAGGATGATACGGCAGTGTTTGCTTCGCGCTCGACTTGGCGGGGGCACTGCCGTGCCCCCAAATATTTTTTATCTAAAAGCTTTTCGCTTTGATATGTCGCCAAGATTCTTTAAGATTTTTTAAATCTAAATTAAAGGCAGAAACAAGGTCGGTAAAGCTGTTCTAGTTAGATTAGATTTTAATCTGTCTCTAAAAACACCTTTTATTTTTAAGCTTTTTAATATTAAAAATGCTTGAAAACTATCAAAAATGAACTTAATTATATAAACTTAATATAAACTGAATTGAGTTGTATGCCACTCATAACTACTAATCTAAGCCGCAATTGCATTAGGGGACAATTTGTCGTGCGACATTGTCGCCCGACACGTATTCTGAATACGTGTCGGGCGGAACAACACCCGATATATGTATGTTGAGCATATATCCCCGCGAGGCGTGTCCCCTAGTGCAAATGCGGCCTTATCTAACAATATGCGTTATTTATGTTCTTCTCTTTGATTTTTAAGACAATAAACCTTAGAAGAAACAATTACTCATAGCAGAAATAAATAATACCTTTCAGAAACTTCACATGACTTGGGAGAACAAAACTAATAACAAAATATTATTTATATACGTTTGTTAGTTTAGAAAACAAAGTTTGTTATTTTGTTTCCCAATATATTTTATATTTTTAATCAACGAAAAACGGAGGAGATTCTCAAGTCGACGCGTAAATATAATTTTTTTATTTAAAGATTTTTTTCAGTTTTTTAGAAAAGAGTCCCAAATTGGTCCCTTTTATCTTATATATAAAATTTCCATGTCACAATGTTAGTTACCGTACTTCTCCGAAACGGCTTGACCGATTCTCATGAAATTTTGTGAGCATATTGAGTAGGTCTGAGAATAGGCCAACATCTATTTTTCATACCCCTAAGTGATAAGGGTGGCGTAAAGATCGGGAAAAACGGAAAGTGCTTTTTTCTGTGGGATTATTGACATTTGACAGGACAACGTCTGTCGGGACAGCTAGTCTTATATATAAAATTTCCATGTCACAATGTTAGTTACCGTACTCCTCCGAAACGGCTTGACCGATTCTCATGAAATTTTGTGAGCAGCAGGTCTGAGAATAGGCCAACATCTATTTTTCATACCCCTTAGGCGTAAAGATCGGGAAAAACGGAAAGTGCTTTTTTCTGTGGGATTATTGACATTTGACAGGACAACGTCTGTCGGGACAGCTAGTATTAATATAAAGTAGAAATTAGTTAACTAATAGTTACTTCATAAAACCTAAAAATTAATATTGTCCCTTGATTTTTCGAATGGTCGAAACATATTCGTCGGTTTTCTTTCTAGTTTTTGAAACGTAATTATTACTACAAAAGTAATTAAGTGCAAATGAGTTAGTGGCCAACTATGGTGACTGAGTCGTGAATGACATCTTAACATGCACTCTAAGCACGGAAGCGTTCAGCTGTTAACGCCACAAACGGTCACCCATCCATATGATGACCGCGCTGAAGGTCAATTTCACGCTTCACTACTATAAAAAAACCGGCCAAGTTCGGACTCGCGCACGAAGGGTTCCGTACCATCTGTAAATAAAACAGGCCAAGTGTGAGTCGGACTCGTGCACATAGAGTTCCGTACCATCTTATCCTAATAATATTATAAATGTGATAATTTGTGAGTTTGTATGTATGTTTGTACCTCAATCAAGCCTAAACGACAAAACGGATTAAGTTGAAATTTGCTGTAGATGTAGATATAATGCCCGAATAAATAATAGACTACTTTTAAATATGAAAAACATCCCCAAAACGATATAAAAACGCAAAAGGGATGATTTCTGTAAAGATGGCGCTGGCGCTGGTGTGCAATAAATCTGACATCACAGACTAAAAACATTCAGTATTTTTTATTCGATTATTGAAATTTGACAGGACAACGTCTGTCACGGGTTGGCAGTTATCTTAAAAAAAACGGCAATAAAATCACGTATTTTGTGTGGGAATCCCTCTTATTATATTTTCAGATCCACCTCGCCAAAAGTTATTCGCATATTTAATCTAAAAACATGGACTAAAATTCAATTGTTTACTGTTAAACAGTAGTCGAATTGTTCAAACAGATAAAGCATGCCTGTAGTTTAGCCGTTTTAACCAATCTCAAAATTGTTTACCGAAACGTTTCAACGTTGTCATCAAAATGTCTATATTCGAGTACTATATCACTGATTTCTCTTGTTTTGTAGGGTTCCGTACCCAAAGGGTAAAAACGGGACCCTATTACTAAGACTTCGCTGTCTGTCTGTCCGTTTATCTGTCACAGAGCTGTATCTCATGAACTAGAAGGTTGAAATTTTCACAGATGATGTATTTCTGTTGCCGCTATAACAACAAATACTAAAAACAGAATAACATAAATATATTATGCTCCCATGCAACAAACGTGTTTTTTTGCCGTTTATTATAGATAATGACACGGCACCCTTCGTACGCGAGTCCGACTTGCACTTAGCCGGATTTTTTTCTTAAAAAATGACGATAAAGCAAAAAAAAACGTAAATATAATGAGCTCTGTTTTTATCTTATGAAATACGGAATCCCAAAGAAATAGTTACTTACACATAGTTTGGAACCGGCGCCATAAAGAGATTGGTTAGGGCACTTTACAGCCGATAAGTGTAGTCTCGTAGCTTTCAGCTACTGAAATGTTAAGTACCTATCTATTACCTACTTTATTGCATGAAATATATTATTTTTTATGATAATTTACAAGCACGAGTAATCGTTTTTAACCGCTTTCGACTTAAGGCAGGAGATTCTAAAAAATAAATAAATAGGGTCACGACTGAATTCCCCAAGTACGGTAGACATCCCTCAAATCCTTAAAGATGTCTAAAGGGGTTACTCTGAGGCACGTCTAATCATAACATTTGGAACATGCCCACATTTTGGTGTTAGTATTCCACACGTGACTGGTTGCAAGTTTGTCGCCGAAATTAGGCAGATTCAAAATAATGTATTTTTTATGTATGTACAATGTACATTGTACATCGATTACTCCTACTGAGTTCACTGTTCGTGAAACAATAACATGGGCATAAAAAACTGACCAAGTTCGAGTTGGACTCGCGCACGAAGGGTTCCGTACCACTATCTATAAAAAACGGCAAAAAACATGTTTGTTATATGGGAGCCTCACTTAAATATTTATTTTATTATATTTTTAGTATTTGTTGTTATAGCGGCAACAGAAATACATATAACTGTCTAGCTAGCACGGTTCATGAGATACAGCCCTGTGACAGACAGACGGACAGCGAAATCTTTGAAATAGAGTCCCGTTTTAACCCTTTGGGTACGGAACCCTAAAAACTATGGGTAGTTGTTGGTAGGTATAGATTTACGAGTATAATTACTAAGTATAGAGCTATCAGCAACAAAGTCATATCCTTCTGAACGGACACATTTCCGAGTTAATTATACCTAATTATATCCTTGTTTCAATAGTAAACGTATGTGTGTGTAAACAAACACGTGCTCACATATTCTTTGGAAAGTTAAACTAAATGTATAGTATATTAGCTAACCCGCGACAGACGTCCTGTTCAAATTTTAATAATCCCATAGAGTAACGCACGTTGCTATGACGACTGATGTCAATACGGATGTCAGATTTGTTGCACACCGACACCGGTGCCATCTCTACCAAAATCATACTTTATGCGTTTTATCGTTTTGGGGATGTTTTTCGTATATAAAAATAGTCTATGTTTTATTCGGGCATTATATCCAATGACGGTCATTGATTATATCTAAATCTATGGCAAATTTCATCTTAATCCGTTTTGTCGTTTAGGCCTGATTGAGACACAAACATACAAACAAAATTACAAACTTTCGCATTTATAATATTATTAGGATTATGGTTTAATTTATTTAAGTCCTTATCGGGCCTTTAATCCTTTTTTTAAATTTTGTGCTGATCTATAAATGTTTTCAATGTAGGGTCATAGACCTGGTTGAGGTGCCTTTGCTTTGGGTATTTTCAGTTTTTGCAGTCAATAACTTACACTCGTATTTAAGGAACGACACTATGAGGCACAGTAGGCTCCGTCCCACAGTGTGCAAAATCCTGTTTCACAAACATCTCTTGAGCTTTGTTCGACACTATGCGCACACTTACGTGTGCCCCTAGCCAAAGTTCCTCATTAGCTACTTTACCGAACGCATAGTGTTGGTTATTTGAAGTTAGGACCTAAACCAACCACCAATCAGAACGCCGAATCACTGAACTAAGGAATACATGTCGTTCATGAAACGAATGTATGGACATTTCCGACACTGAGAAATCGGAAACTTTGCAGTGAGATCTTAAGAGGCTGCCAGTCGCTGATTGCTCTTTTTCGAAACGAAAAAAGAAATACTTTTGTATAAGCCACATCTCCTATTTTTATAAGTATATTACTTCAGGTTCCTACCTAGATTTCTATAAAGCTGAAAACATAATAGCAGAAACTTTTCACGATAAAAATATTATTTCAAAATGATACGTTTTAGAATTTATGATCGAAATATTTTATATACCTACTATTAAAATCAACTTGTGATTTATTGTTAAAGATAGGTGATATGTAGATCTAGATTTCTATTAGGATAGATTTTTGATAAGTAATTATACATAATTTATATCATTAATTTATTCGAAAAGCTAAGGCGGACCACGCGCGGACGTGTGTTTGTCATCATTGCAGCGGTCGGTAGGATTATTTATCGAAGTGATTAAAGATGGGTACATCTTTATTCATATACATTATAAAATAGGAGATGTGGCTTGTTCACAAGTATTTCTTTTTTCGTTTCGAACAAAAATAATCGTCGACTGGCAGCGTCTTAACTAAGGGATGTTCTTCAATACGAGTGTTAGAAAATAAACTTGTTTATAATCTATAGTTAATACAATTTTTTGTCTATGGTCCGTTTCGATTAGTGACATTTTGTGGTGTGTTGTACCTCTAGATTGTTATGCCCACAACCAATAATTTTTCGTTTTGTTTATTTAAATATGAATAACTAATAAATAAATATCGCCTGTTACAAAACCTTTGCTTAACCTAAGAGATAGATAAATACTCGATTCTATGCTGTTTATAAAACGTCGTTTTTTTGGTATAAACCGTTTATTTGAAAATTCAAATGTTGATAACGTGCCCACAACTCTCTCTTGCCCTAACATGGTATTTACGTTTCTTGAATTATTTGTGCAATGTATTTACTCACAAGATGGTATAATTATTATTTACACCAATCATGAACGAACGAAGCTCCTTGTGACGCGACTAGCAAGTAATTAGCGCTTGGTAATCCTGTCACCGTTACAATTATGTAATTCTAATGTCTCGAAAACCGACTAAAATTTCGTAAAATACATTTCGTATAATACATCTAATGCCTTTTCCGTTAAAGTCTAAATTAGCGTAACCTCAATATGACAGTTCTAAAACTTAGAATAATTAAGTAATTTCTCAATTTTAATTTTGTATATTTTACACATCCAAGTAATATTAGTCATCATAAATTTACATGTTGACTAAATGTAGGTTGACGTTTAAAAAAAAACTTAAAGTCAAAACTATCCTGAGTTTTAGAACTGTAATTATGAGGTTATGCTAATTTAGACTTTAATGTAAAAGGAATAGAATCGATTGTATTTACGAAATTTTATACGTCCTGTCTTTGTGCTTTCCTAATATCTACGAGTATTATATTATTCGTATAACCTCTAGCACACTGCTAGCACTATGTGAACTGTCACTTTGAGGTTATGCTAATTTAGACTTTAACGGAAAAGGAATAAAATCAAATATATTTTACAAAATTTTAGTCAGATTTCGGTAACAACTGAATTGCCACCAATCCGTCTTGTCATTGCTTTCCTAATATCTACTAGTATTATATTCGTATAAGCGCTGTGACCTCTAGCATACTGCTAGCACTATGTGAACTGTCATTTTGAGGTTATGCTAATTTAGACTTTAACGGAAAAGGAATAAGATCGAATGTATTTTATGAAATTTCTGTCAGTTTTCGGTGCCAACTGCCATCAATACGTCTTTGCTTTCCTAATATATACTCGAACTCGTATAAGCGCTGTGACCTCTAGCACGTTGTAATTATGATCTTTGTTGGAAGTAATCATTTCAGACACGCAACACGTCAGTGCTTTGATTATATTGTTTTGATTTCATTGATACACTCATTGCTAAATCAACTAAAAAGTTTATACTTCAACAATACCGAAACTGATATCTAGTAATAGGAAGTATTTGTGAATATTATATTTATCTTAATCTGTTTTGTCGTTTAGGTCTGATTTATTTTCAAACATAAAACAAACTCACAAACTTTCGCATTTATGATTTTATTCGGATACCACCGTTTTAGAGAGTAAATTCTTTGGTACATTCAGAAACCAGGAGACCGCTAGTCTCATTCGTCCACATTGACAGATGAATGGCGCGTAATTATAAGTTTTGACAGTCAGAGAGAATAATAAATGAGTGTTAGGTCATGACCAAAGAGGTTTCTACCTAGTCAACATTACACTCGTACTCGTAGTTTGAATAAGTCAAGTCTGAAGAGTTGGTCGTGAAACCAATAGTTTAAAAGCTCTTTAGTAAGAGACTCTTTACTAAAAGTTATTGCAGGACTGTATTTATTGAATGCATAATGCATATTGCAATCTTTTAAAATGAACTGAATATTTTTCCAGTAAAATATATTTACATCGACAGTTTACGTTAGAGAAGTTTTTATGTCTGAAATGTTTGTATTATCGCTATTTTATACGATCACCATTGATTTGATATTCGTGGGAACTATGCAAACATTGCCTGCTTGGTCACTGCTTTGCAAGGTACCGACTAAGGGTGAGCGGAGAGAACAGTGAATTATTGACCAAGTAGCTCAAAATAATTCATCCAATAATTTCAAATTAATTTTTTTTTCTGTGATTGATAAATTTACGATCTGCTTATGTCACGATGAGTACCGCCAAAGAAATAAAGCTGCATACAGTATCCTAATGCATTACAATTTTGACCAATCCTTAATTTTTGATAGCTAGAGCAAAACGAATTTACTTGAGTTTATCTGTTAATACAATTAGGTAAATCACATTCGTTTTTTATCACCTACATTATAATAATAATAAGTCTTTGAAAATATAGACACCTCTTGGGTAACGAGGATATATTCAGTAGTAAACTTAATAACTCCTACGTAAAGTTTGAAGCATAGAAACCCACGGGTAAAAAGTATTATATAAATTTTACAATACAGCAATACAGCTATTCGTACATACATGTAAAACCTGGCTAAGTTCGAGTCGAACTCGCGCACGAAGGGTTCTGTACCATTATCTATAAAAAACGGCCAAAATAAAACACGTTTGTTGTAGCCCCACTTATATATTTATTTTATTCTGTTTTTAGTATTTGTTGTTATAGCGGCAACTGAAATGCATCATCTGTAAAAATTTAAACTGTCAAGCTATCACGGTTCATGAGATATAGCCTTGTGACAGACAGACACACAGACAGACGGACAGCGGAGTCTTAGTAATAGGGCCCCGTTTTTACCCTTTGGCTACGGATGTTACATAATACTAATTCTAGGTGATTCCCACGTATTTCTTATACCTTCAATATGTTATTCTCGAGTAATATTGTATCTTAAGGACCTTTGTATTATTTATAAGTATTTAACTTTCAAAACCCTTAAAAATGCTTTTAGTTCACATGACCATTTTTTGTTTAAATAAGTTGCACTACGATAAGTGGTTTGTAGTTCTGTGAACAATTTATAATCTTATGGACCTTTTTGGTACTTGACTTAACCTGCAAACCATTACGTTATACAATTTATTAATCTTAAGGACCTTTTTGGTACTTGACTTAACCTGCAAACCATTACGTGATTCTCAAGTAGTATTGTATCTTAAGGACCTTTGTATTCTTTATAGGTACTTAACTTTCAAAACTGTTTAAGTTCTTACAATACTTTTGTTTAAATAAATTATTAGGATAAGTGGCTCAGTTGTCTACAACTGATAGTTTATGGATACTTTACATTCCCGACCATGTAAATCCCCAACATATGTCTAAATATTCCCACACCTTTCTTAGTATAAATAAGTGGCATTAGAATAAGCAAGTCACTTCACTTCCAACATCCAAATTCGACACATCTCATTGTACTAAGTTCGTAATACTAAGTTCTAAATCTAGTAAAAGTGTAAATACTAAGTTCTAAATCTAATAAAGTATTTTAAAAGTAAATTGTGCTAATTACTACATAACATTTTGGCGCAGCCGGTAGGAATGCAAAAATCGCGAATAAAAGTCGGAGATAACGTTTCTACGGTTTAATTAAACAAAAGACTAACAGTGAAACGGTGCCTACAGGGTTTTAATCTTCTCCGCCGAACCAACGATGTGCATCCGCAAAACATTTATTGTGTTACTGTGGTAAGTGGCTCATTCTTATATGCTCCTTTGTTCTATTTCCTAATCCTACAACATTCATCTCGATTCCTTTAATTATTCGATCATCGATTCATTATGTCCATCGACTCTAAAACAACTGAAGCGGAATCCGCTACAATGGATATAGACTTCAGAATGCTTTTGCAACTTATTCCTGAATTCGACACCCACAAACCTACTCAAGAAGTTTATCGATTCATTAGATCGTGTGACTCAGCTTTTGAATTAGCATCAAAATCTCAAATTAAGATACTTTTAACATACGCATTAAACAAAATCACGGGACCAGGGTCGTCAGACGTCCACACGAAGCGGTTTCAGACATGGCCCGATTTAAAATGTTTTTTAATTCAAAAGTACTCGCATACAAAGACGCTGGGACACTTACAACTAGAGTTACAATCTCTTTTTCAAAAACCCAGTGAATCCATCACCGATTATTTTCATAGGGTCGATATGTGTAGGAGCAAACTCGTTGAAAAATTATCCACTGAAACGAAAGACAATACATTGGAAGGCCGCGTGGCCACCACCGAAGAAATGGCACTAAACGTCTTTATTAACGGGTTAAACTCAGATATAGGTATAATGCTTAGGGTTCACACTATATCTAACCTCACCGACGCAGGAAACTTGGCTATTCAAGAAGAAAAAATTAGAAACATGAACAACGCTAGACAAATTCTATATAAGAAAAGCGTCCCAAACCCAACAAACAACTTCCGCACAGATAATAGCATGCGTACGAACGAAATTAGACAGACACAAAACAGGAATAGCATCCCACAGCAATCACAGAGCCATACTAAAGTTTGCAACTATTGCAAATATCCGGGACACTTAATCTCGGAGTGCCGTAAACGCGCTTATAACAACAACCTAAGACAAAATCTTAACTCTGTTCAACAAACGTCTCAACAACGGCCTGCGGCCCCTGCTAGAGTAAATAATTTAAACTCTCAAGCGGCCGGAGAGATGGGCACTACTCCGGAAACCGCTTCGACTTGCTACTCCAATGCCCGGACACTGATGTCAAGCCCCAATTCGAACCAGAACATGGATATCGAGGCGGAGGCACTCCAACTAGGATGGTAAAACCTAAACCAACCCTAGATAGTAATCTTAGGAATCATGGGTTGCCTCATTCAGTCCATCGGGGACAGGCACCCGTGCTTCAGCTCAACAAGAATCGCATAATGGCACCACAAAAAAGACCAGTCTATCGGAGACAATTTTGTGATGCCAGCACTCAAACTGAAATCCTAAATCTGACTCAATCAAATACTAACTCCCAAATCAATACTAGTCCAAATTCTATTTCTACCAAATCTGATGCAAAATCCAAATCAAACTCTGAATCAAAATCGACTCAATCAAATACTAACTCCCAAATCAATACTAATTCAAATTCTATTTCTACCAAATCTGATGCAAAATCCAAATCAAACTCTGAATCAAAATCGACTCAATCAAATACTAACTCCCAAATCAATACTAATTCAAATTCCATTTCTACCAAATCTAAATCAAACTCTAAATCAAAACCTAAATCAAAATCGAAATCAAACCCTCAATCAAAATATACCAAACCCGCTGTACCTATTACTATTTCCTCACTTAACGTACCTCCAGAAAATCTTCTACATTGCCAATTCCATATCGAAGGAAACCCAGTCACGCTACTCGTTGATACAGGAGCCTCTATTTCGGTCATAAATAAAGCGAAAATAGGAATGGCACCTCTAGATGTTTCGAACATCGTATCAATCGTAGGTATCTCGGGTAACCAATCCTCAATTCAAAGTTTTGGAACGGCTCAAATATCACTAGACAATTTTCCTAAATTCAAATTCCATGTAGCTAACCTCAACATTCAAGTCGACGGTATCATAGGTAACGATTTCATGTCAAAATTCAACGTTAACATCTATGTCCAATCAAAATCCATGAGAATCCATGATCGCTCTTACAAACTCTTCTATGTCGGCGAAAAAGGATTAGCCAATAATAAAAACGAACAGTTCGTGGGTCAACGCTCAGAAACCGTTATCACATGTTTTACTAATGATATTCAAGACGGATACGCTGTAATCAACAAACAACAAATTCAAAGCGATATCTCCATTCCTAACGCGTTAGTCGCAGTCAAAAACCACAAATTCTTAATCACTTGCGTAAATTCTAGTAACGAAGACAAAATTATTTCTATTCCCATAGTTCAAGCGACTCCATTATTATCAAACGACGATAAGTCATTAAACAATCTCAAATTCCCAGTAAATCTATCAAAAACGATTAACAGTAACGGCACTAGTAACAGACTTATACGGCAAGACCATTTGAACGCCGAAGAGAAAGACTCTCTCGACAAAATCATCTACGAATTTTCAGATATATTTTATTATGAAGGCGAAACTTTGACATTCACAAACCACACTAAACATTCGATCCCTACAACTTCAGAGATACCGATTCATACGAAAACCTACAGGTTCCCTTTCGTTCATCAACAAGAAGTCAAAACTCAAGTTCAGAAAATGCTAGATCAAAACATAATTCGACCTAGCACCTCCCCTTGGAGTAGTCCTATCTGGGTAGTACCAAAGAAATTGGATGCCTCAGAGAAACAAAAGTGGCGTGTAGTTATCGACTATCGTAAACTCAACGACATAACAGTAGGAGACAGCTATCCCTTACCCAATATTTCCGATATTTTAGATAAACTAGGTCACTCAATCTATTTCACGACAATAGATCTAGCCTCAGGATTCCACCAAATAGAGATGGACCCTAAAGATGTCCCTAAAACAGCTTTCAATACACCTTACGGTCATTACGAGTACCTTAGAATGCCTTTTGGCCTTAAAAACGGACCAGCCACGTTCCAACGTGCCATGGACAGTGTCCTCCATGGATTGCAAGGTGAACGCTGTTTCGTCTACCTTGACGACATCGTTGTTTTCGCATCTAGTCTTCAAGAACATGAACAAAAACTCACTGAAGTCTTTAATCGCCTTAGAGAACATGGTTTAAAAATCCAGCCAGATAAATGCGAATTCATGAGAAAAGAAGTAGCTTACCTAGGTCACATAATCTCTAACGAAGGTGTAAAACCGAATCCTGACAAGGTAAAAGCTGTTAAGGAATTTCCAGTCCCAAAATCCTGTAAAGACATAAAATCATTCCTAGGACTTGCTGGTTACTACCGCAGGTTCATTCCGAATTTTAGCAAACTCACGAAAGCTATGACAAGCCTTCTTAAAAAAGATGTCCCATTCGTTTGGAGTGAAGAACAACAACGCGCATTCGATAGTTGTAAGGACATCCTTACAACGACACCTATTTTACAATATCCCGATTTCAACAGAGAATTCAATTTAACGACTGATGCTTCAAAATACGCGATAGGTGCAATTCTTTCACAAGGAGAAGTCAGCAAAGACTTGCCAATTGCATATGCTTCACGTACACTAAATAAAGCCGAGTCTAATTATTCTACTATAGAACGCGAATTATTAGCCATAGTGTGGGCAGTAAAGCATTTTCGACCTTACCTTTTTGGTCGAAGGTTTAAGATACTCACGGACCATAAACCTCTAGTTTGGCTTATGAACATCAAAGACCCAGGTAGCCGCCTAGTTCGTTGGAGATTAAAACTCGAAGAGTACGACTACGAGATAGTATATAAATCGGGTAAAACCAACACTAATGCAGACGCTCTTTCCCGCCCTCCGGTTATGAACTCTAACATCATTGACTTAACAAACTCGACTCCAAATTCTCCATCAGAGGAGTATCTCCAACTCAATTATGAACATTATGCAGCCTTAGATATAAGAGAACGCAATTGTTTTGAATCCTCTAAAGTCAAGTTCTCACCTGACCGATTATTAGATCCCAGACATAAAAATGTCTTTATTCCCACATCTTGCAAACTCTCAGATCAAAACGAAATATTCAACGAAGCTTTAAGCTTGTGCTCCGGTGTAGAGCACTATGTAGCAAAAATCAAAAACCTTTATGGCACGGATATCCTAATTTCAAATGAAAAACAAAATCTTATATTTTGCTGTACTAGGCCAAATCACTTCGACCCATGGGATGCTGAAAGCTATTTCAAAGCTCTGCTTTCCTGTCTTCAACAACATACTATCTCCCAACTTTTTGTCCCAGATCTTAAAAATGACCACACCTGTAAACTAGTCAATAATGAACAAATTCATATCTCAACATACTTGGCTGAAAACTATGATTGCGAAATCACAATTTGCGAAAATAAAGTTAAGTATCCAAAGTCAGAAGATATCCCTGATATCCTGAAAACCTATCACGATGAACCTCTATCAGGACATCGTGGTGTAGTCGAAACTACCAGGAAAATTAGAAACGAATTCTTTTGGAAAGGGATGACCAATGACATAAAAACTTACGTCGAATCTTGCGTTATCTGCCAACGTAATAAAATACAAAGAAAATCTTTTCAAGCTCCCATGGTCATAACCTCCCAATCAACCGAATCTTTCGAACGCGTTTCAATGGACTTAGTCTCTTACTCGGACATCAGTGAAGGCAATAACAAATATGTTTTAACTCTCCAAGACGATCTTACGAGATATGTACAAGCATACCCGATCCCAGACAAAGAAGCGGTAACTGTAGCACGGCAATTGCTTAACTTTTGCCAACACTACGGAGTACCAAAGAGATTCCATTCAGATCAAGGCACCGAATTTACGAATAATGTAATAAAACAACTGATGAAATTCTTCGGCTCTAATCACACTTTCAATACAACTTACCATCCTCAAACTAACGGTGCCCTCGAACGATTTCACGCAACTCTACGAGATCACATTCGCATGTACCATAATCGACGGTTAAAGAATTGGGATCAAATCATTCCATTCGCAATCATGTGTCATAACACCTCGATTAATAGCTCCACGGGTTATACGCCGCATGAACTTCTTTTCGGATACAAACCGCGTCCATTCTATTCCATTAAGCCAATTTCTGATTACACTGCATGCGATTATTTAAAAGACCTTAATGAACGTCTAAACGCATCTCGTGAAACTGCACTCAAAAACATCGAAAACATGAAAGAAAAAGCAAAAGAGCGCTACGATAGCAAAATTAGAAATACTATCGAATATAAAATAGGTGATAAGGTAATGTTAAGGGTCCCTAACCCAAATAATTTAGATTCTAAGTGGGAAGGTCCGTGCGAAATAATACGTGTAGGCTTCAACGAAAACTATTTAATTAAGAAAGCAGGCAAAAATCAATTAGTGCATGCCAATCGCCTACGGCCTTATGTCCACTAAGTTAAGTATAGGTATATAATAAAATTAGGTTTAAATTTATATTAGAACTCTTCTATTTTCCTAACTCGTCAATTACTTCTATTCCAGCGTAACCACGAAAATCGTTGCTCAAATGATAATATCCGATTCCCTTACCTCACATGCTGGTATTTTTTATGACAAAGAAGGACAAATTTCAATATCTGATGGATCATGGAAGCTTATCGTCTATAAAGACATAAAACCACTATTCATATCTTTCGAATCCCTAACTCGCCTTTCCAACAACTTCCAAGCGACATCAGCTCAATATCAATTTCTTCCTAACGTTCAATCGACCAAATCTTACCTTAACGTAAATCTAAATAAAATCGAATCAAAACTAGCTGAACTCAACATGTACTTAGGAAAGAACTTTCGTGTTAAAAGAGAACTCTTAGACGACTTTGGTTCTGTTCTTAAGTGGCTTATAGGTACACCTGATGCAAAAGATGCAAAACGCTACGACGAATGCATCGATAAACTTGAACGAAATGAGTTGGATCTAAGCAATCTCATGCAAAAACAGTTGCAAATTACATCTTCTACTGTAAGAAATTTTAATGAAACAATCTTTAAAATTACCTTTGACGAACAAGTAATTAATGAAAACATTAATCGTCTCAATTCCTACCTCAACAAGACAGATACTCTTATCTTCGACATCAAAGTAAACGAAGATATCTCTACTATTTCTTTGCAAATCCTAGAGCTTGTTACAAGCCTAGAAAACGAAATTGACGATTGTCTAGCTAGTATTCTTTTTGCTAAATGTAATATAGTTCATCCTTCAATCATAAGCTCTAAAAAGTTGTTCAATGAGCTTCTTAAATCGAATAAAATTAGAACAAACAGAAGGCTAGTCACTTCGGTCACTACTAATAACTTACATACTTTACTAGATTCTTCCTTCTTGACAGCCTATGTTTATTCGAATCGATTAGTCTATATTCTAGAATTTCCTCTCGTCATGAATGATCCTTTAACCTTGTATCATACCTATTCTATTCCAATACAACATCCTAACTCCTCATACTATTCCACAATCATTCCTGAGCATATATACCTGGCTACTAATCCAAGTGGGCAATATTATGTTTCGACGAGTTCACTAGACAACTGCATCACCTTCGCTATGAGAAACAGAGTCTGCAAAGATCTTGTGGTCTACGACTCAGCGGAGCGTCCCATCTGCGAGCTACAACTACTTCTTAGCAAGAAAACTACTATTCCTGAAACCTGCACGGCGACAACATTTCCTGCGGAAATCCAGACGTTTCAACCATTGCATCACAACAGATGGCTCTACATCTTGACCACCGAAACCAGCTGCGTTCTACACTGCGACAATGAAGTTTCAAATCATAAGCTTCAAGGATCAGGCATTGTAACACTATCACAAGGGTGTACGCTTCACACAGGCTACAGCACACTTTCGGCATATCAATCAATGGAAGAAAACGCGACGAGTCCCATTATAATTCCCGACATAAGGACGGATGATTGCTTTGAGATAACAAAGAACATTGAAGCACCACCACATCTTCTTCCCATCAAGATCAACGACATGCCCTTGGATTCGCTTAACAAAATCAAGACTCACCTCGATAAATACTCAGACGAATTGAAGAAGATCCAAGCTAATTCTAAGTCACAATCGTTCCTAGATAGAAACAACTCTACCTTCATGTGGTTCTATTTTACGATAGGCATCATACTCCCTTCTTATTTTCTTATCAAACTCTGCAAACGATGTCCAATCGGTTTCAATCAAACAAGACGATCATCGGACGGAAGAGGATACGTTCAAATATTCAACAACTGCTTCGACAACTCCCGAAGAGAGCGCAGCACACATATCGCCATCCCGCTTAGAAATATACATCAGACGTCTTCCCGCGTAACAGACGACGAAGAAATCAACACTGAAAACCCTCTAACATCACCTCATTCCCAAAGATTAGGCACTAACGCCCAATCTTTATTCTAAGAGGGGAGATGTTACATAATACTAATTCTAGGTGATTCCCACGTATTTCTTATACCTTCAATATGTTATTCTCGAGTAATATTGTATCTTAAGGACCTTTGTATTATTTATAAGTATTTAACTTTCAAAACCCTTAAAAATGCTTTTAGTTCACATGACCATTTTTTGTTTAAATAAGTTGCACTACGATAAGTGGTTTGTAGTTCTGTGAACAATTTATAATCTTATGGACCTTTTTGGTACTTGACTTAACCTGCAAACCATTACGTTATACAATTTATTAATCTTAAGGACCTTTTTGGTACTTGACTTAACCTGCAAACCATTACGTGATTCTCAAGTAGTATTGTATCTTAAGGACCTTTGTATTCTTTATAGGTACTTAACTTTCAAAACTGTTTAAGTTCTTACAATACTTTTGTTTAAATAAATTATTAGGATAAGTGGCTCAGTTGTCTACAACTGATAGTTTATGGATACTTTACATTCCCGACCATGTAAATCCCCAACATATGTCTAAATATTCCCACACCTTTCTTAGTATAAATAAGTGGCATTAGAATAAGCAAGTCACTTCACTTCCAACATCCAAATTCGACACATCTCATTGTACTAAGTTCGTAATACTAAGTTCTAAATCTAGTAAAAGTGTAAATACTAAGTTCTAAATCTAATAAAGTATTTTAAAAGTAAATTGTGCTAATTACTACATAACACGGAACCCTAAAAAGGAAAACAATAAAAAACTGCACGTAACAACTTTTGAGAAATTCGACACTTGATTGGATAAAGCAAACCACATTCATTCGTTTTGTTTTCTCAAAGGAATGAGAATGGCTTGCTGTTAGATTTATTTATTTTTATGTAGCCAATTACTTACCAAAACACTATAAAACAAATATTTTTCAAAAATTGCTTTAGAAATTGCCCAATTATTTTTATTTACGTGGGTTCACTAGTTTTTAAATTGATACAATCGTGAAGTCCGGGGAAATACTACAATACTATTCCGCCACCAAGCAGCATTGCTGTGTTTTTTTTTAGGGTTCCGTACCCAAAGGGTAAAAACTGGACCCTATTACTAAGACTTCGCTGTCCGTCTGTCTGTCCGTCTGTCTGTCACAGGGTTGTATCTCATGAACAGTGATAGCTAGACAGAGTTGAAATTTTCACAGATTATGTATTTCTGTTGAGGCTATAACAACAAATACTAAAAACAGAATAAAATCAATATTTAAGCGGCGCTCCCATACAACAAACGTGTTTTTTTTGCCGTTTTTTATAGATGGTACGGAACCCTTCGTGCGCGAGTCCGACTCGCACTTAGCCGGTTTTTTTTAAAGGTATGCTTGCCGGTGAAATTACAGGCAAAATAAATTAGATTGACGAACACAAAGTGTATCGCGAGGCACGATTTGTGTGAGTTAGTGTGCTATAGGGCCTATACTGCCGTCCGATCACTAAAAGGCCGTTAAGTAACATTTGATTTTGACACGGGTCTTTATCACGTAATTATATTAAATGACCATGGTTATTGTAACATAGCCGAAACGTCGGGAAAGTAAATTAAAGGTAATTACGTGATGAAGACCCGTGTCAAAATCAAATGTTACTTAACGGCCTTTTAGTGATCGGACGGCAGTAAAGCACACTAACTCATAAGCTAGTATAGGCTAGGCCTAGTATAGGCTATGGTAGGTACGCTTACATGCCACACACAGCAAACCCATCTGCTTGTTCTGCCTTCAAGCGGTTTATAATTATAAATCTAGTTAGTTTATGAAAATACTTGCGAAATTGCATGATTATTCAACTATAACTTTAAATGAAAAGCAAACTGCTCGTTTTCTGCAATCCAATTATTTTAAACAAATGTTTACTTGCGATTTCTCGCATGGATAAAGTATTTAATTGGTGTGGGCGAAAAAATAAGCTAGAATAATTGACATATCATGGCGTCATCGAGTCAATAGGATGTATTAATCGCTTCCATACCCAGGAGGAGCACGAACTAATATAGTATTGACAACTAGAAAAATATCTCATCTTTACAAATAACTACTCGGAAAAGTCCATGATATCCTACTCCTACACATGCCCCTGGACAAAAAAATACAAAACAGGTAGGTATATAAGGCGATTGGAAATACCTATTAGGGCAAAAAAGAAATACCAGTGGTATTTCTTTTTTGCCCTAATTAATATTCTATTCCTAACGAATACCACTGATAAACTACCAAAATAAGTTAAACTAATGATATTGTACAGTCAGTAATAAATGACGTTCTTGTACAAAACCGTTGACATATACCAAACCGACGATGTAATGAGAGTGAATGAAGCGAAAGAGAAAAAGGTAAGTTTGGATTGTAACAAGTGGAAAGTCATAGTTATTTCTTGCGGGAAACAGCTGTGATTGTATGTATGTAATAGTTATAGAACATTGGGATGGATAACATTTTGCTTGCCATTGTAAAGAGGAAAAATTTGTTTGTAAGTTTGAATGTAGGAGATAATTTCTGAAATTATTTATGGATGATACATTACTTCGCTTTCGCGGATTGAACAGCGGGACGCAGTTTATATCATATTTTATTAAAAAGTGCGCGGGCATTTTCTCGTTCAGTCTGAATATACCATTAGACGTAAATCTCCATAGGCCGAGAAAAGTGCAAAAGTAATTTTTTATATATTCTTGCAATTGCCATGCCCAAACAGTAAAAATATCGCTGCTTTCGACACGAAACAATTTATGTTGTCTACTCTTCTGCAGACAAAACATTATCTCGATTGCTCATACTAGGTTTGCAGCAAAACCTCACGTAAATTTTCTTTTATTGCTTTCAACCCGCATTTTCTTCTTATTTTATGATAATTCGCGCAATAAATGAGCTCATGTCAAATTCAGAAAAGCCGCCGTAGCCGTCTTTTAAATTTACCAACAATTTGTAAGTTGGTGTCACTCACTCGCATTTCACGACCTCAATATTTTTGACGTCCTAAGGGATAAAGTAAATAAACCGGCCAAGTGCGAGTCGGACTCGCGCACGAAGGGTTCCGTACCATTATCTATAAAAACGGCAAAAAAAACATGTTTGTTGTATGGAAGCCCCTTTAAATATTTATTTTATTCTGTTTTTAGTATTTGTTGTTAGAGCAGCCACAGCAATACATAATCTGTGAAAATTTCAACTGTCTAGCTATCACGGTTCATGAGATACAGCCCTGTGACAGACAGACTTACAGTCAGACAGACGGACAGACGGACAGCGAAGTCTTAGTAATAGGGTTCCGTTTTTACCCTTTGGGTACGGAACCCTAAAAATGAGTTTGGTCTTATATGATGAAGCAAATATCGCAATTTGGGAACAAAAACCTGCAAATAATATTAAATTTATGGAGCTCAAAATATTTTGTTCAAGTTTTTAGAATCAGTGGGTTAGGCTTTGTTATGAATCCAGGTAACCTCTTTTTATAATTATGAGTAGATAGTAGGTGTAGCTTCTTAAAAATGAAAAGATTTTTAAATCGGTTTTTCATTACATTTTTTTTACATTAAATATTCAGAAATGGCAGCAATATTTTTAGATAGAATTAGAATAGGCTTGTTTTTGACAATATGAAAAATCTATATAAATTTTGCTATTAATCTATGTAAATTATGCCTTTATAAAGCGTCATGGAGTAAAATAACTTGAAATAAACAATATATAAATATATATAAATATTGGCGGACTTTACACACAGCGCCATCTAGCCCCAAACTAAGCAAAGCTTGTACTATGGGAACCAGATAACTGATAGAATACTTATTAGATACAATGATACAATGATTTATTAGAACCCATAGGTAATTAAAATTATCAATTTTTAAACGCCAGTCACGTGACAGAAACGGTCAGAATTGGTCGAATCGACGATGACGTAACATGCTTGTCAATATGTCATCGCCTGCCTTAAAAAACTTGACGTTTGTTTATTTGTTGACAAGCATGTAACGTCACAGAAACTAGTGCGATATTTGCATAAAGATGTGTAATGGATGAGTACCTACTTTAACCCTAGTATTCAAGAACGACACTATGAGAACACGCACCCACAGTGGACGAAAACTTTTTTCATAAAAATCACTTCATGTGTTGTGCGACACTGCATAGTGTGACTAGAGGCACATTGTCGTGTGCCTCTAGCCAAAGTTGAGCTCTAAAGGCACACGGTAGCGTGCGCCATAGTGCCGCTCAACACATAAAGTGATGTTTATGAAAAAAGATTTCGTCCACTGTGGGTGCGTGTTCTCATAGTGTCGTTCTTGAATACGAGGGTAATACTCGTATCTATTGGAGTTGCTAAGAACTGCTAGACTATCACTTGTGTGTGGTTTTGCTTTGACGATGCATGGGCTGCTCTGCAGACTCTGGCTGAAATCTAGACACATGGATGAGCATTGAGAATTAAATATTAATTATATCACAAAGTGGTTAAAGTGAATTGTATTCTCGTTTTCAAAATTAAATAAGTATTGATCGGTATTCCCAGCTAGTAGGTATTATTAATAACACCATACATTAATAGCAGTAAAATTGTATTATTTGCAAACGAAATGTTTCCTAAGAAGCAAATACTTTAAAGTGATGCTTGAATTTTTTTGTATGGGCTGAGTCTACCCGGATAAGACGGAAAAAGTGATAAGACCGCATTATCTTGAAAACCATCAAACTTAAAAAGAAACTATCTTTCATTTATGTAGCTCGTATGATAATCTAATAAATAAATAAAAAATAAATAGGATCACGTCTGTAATCCCCAAGTACGGTAGACATCCTCTCAAATCTTCAGACGCTTAGATCCAGATCCTTTGAAGATGTCTAGTGTGGGTAGTCAGAGGCACGTCCAAACATTATATTTGGCACATGCCCACATTTTGCAGTAGTTAGCATTCCATAAAACGAAATTAGTGTTTTGAAAGAGCCAACTTTATAAAATAAAACTATCAATAAAAGTTTCACATATCGTGTTTCTGTCTATAATTTATCTAGATTAAATCCTTAAGTTATCTTTGTCATGAAAACTTAATGTACGTTTTGTAATGTTGTTTTTGTCATTTAAAAAAACATGCATTCGTCTAAAAAACTGTTTTACTTGTCATAAGTAAACTATAATTAGTTAGTTTATTATTTTTATAAAAAATTTAGCAACCTATGTATGCAAAAAAAAAAGTAGGATCACGACTGTAATCCCTAATTACCGTAAACATCCTCTCTCAGATCTCCAGACGCTTAGATCCTTTGAAGATACCTAGTGGGGATAGTCAGAGGCATATCCAAACATTATATTTTGCACATGCCCACATTTTGCAGTAGTTAGCATTCCATACGTGACAGGCTTGCAAGCCCATCGAAATAAAATAATCTTTTACTAGTAAGTTGGTAAAAATAAAAACCCATTTTAACACATTATCAAGATTGCTTCATGAAATTTCTCCTCATGCAAGCTAACTTGATTCTCTTTCGACACTCATTCAATTACTCGCACGTTGTCTGCAAAATACTTTTACCAACCATTAGCACTTATTTTTGACAAATACTAACAAATCGAAGGAATTACCTACAACTTATATAAAACTTGAGTATTTATTTATATGTGTTTATATAAATTGAATATGACTTGTAAATATATAATCATAGATTATTATAATATACTAGCGACCCGCCCCGGCTTCGCACGGGTAGCATGTTATTATACATATAAACCTTCCTCCTGAATAACTCTATCTATTAAAAAAAACCGCATCAAAATCCGTTGTGTAGTTTTAAAGATATAAGCAAACATACATACGCGGGAAGCGGAAAGCGACTTTGCTTTATACTATGTAGTGATATTTCTGTATTCGTATGTTTTTAGCTATAGAATTATTTATTTGATCACATTCATAATAAATATTTTTAATTAGTACATCTCGACCAATCTTCCATTCATCGTTATATTCATTCCATCCTAAGGTTGTCTAGAAAAATTCGCTTCTTAGCGATAAAACCGCATAGTGTTTCTTGTAGTTTAAGTATTTGTCTTACCTATTTTATTGTTATTCGTGTACAATAAAGCATTCTCATTCATTTATTCATTTAAATCCTACTAATATTATTTGCAAAAGTTTGTGTGTGTGTATGTTTGTTACTCTTTCACGCAAAAACTTCTAAACGGATTTCGATGAAACTTTACAGTAATATAGCTTATACATCAGAATAACAGATAGGCTACTTTTTATCCGGGTACCACGCGTGTGAAGCCCCACTTAAATATTTATTTTATTCTGTTTTTAGTATTTGTTGTTCTAGCGGCAACAGAAATACATAATCTGTGAAAATTTTAACTGTCTAGCTATCATGGTTCACGAGATACAGCCCTGTGACAGACAGACGGACAGCGAAGTCTTAGTAATAGGGTTCCGTTTTTACCCTTTGGGTACGGAACCCTAAAAACGTATGTGCGCACAGCATTTACTCAAAACGGCGAAGGTAAACATCGTGAGGAAACCTGTTAGTATTCTTATTATAAGTGGTCTGCCCGTCTTGCCCGTTTCGGAATGTTCACTTCTGAAACTTTTACAATTACTAAGTGTAATGTTTGGACGTGCCTTTAACTACCTTTCTTAGACAGCTTTAAGGAGCCCGAGAGCCTAAAAATGTTAGTGCTAAAGATGGATTACAGGTGGTGAAACTTTTTAAGCAAGAAAGATAAGGTGTTTTTTAAGGTTCCGTACGGGAAAAAAAACGGGACCCTATTACTAAGACTTCGCTGTCCGTCTGTCTGTCACCATGAACCGTGATAGCTAGACAGTTGAAATTTTCACAGATGATGTATTTCTGTTGCCGCCATAACTACATAATAAATACAGAATAAAATAAACATTTAAGTGGGGCTCCCATACAACAAACGTAATTTTTTTTTCGTTTTTTATAGTTACAGAACCCTTCTTGCGCGAGTCCGTCTCGCACTTTTTTCATCGAATTTTTAAAAATAATCTTTATTAAGATACCTTAATACAAAATATTTGAAACTCTACCACAATATGACAAACCTAAGGCACTGGTGCTAAACGTACAATCCTTTGTAGTACTAACTTATATGGTACAGAACAGCAGGGCTATTTTGTAAAAACATGATTATCATGTTATGATGTTGAATGCAATACCTAATGTTAGAGAATACCTAATCTGTACACTTTTCATAGCAACTATTCACTGTTTATGCACCTATACCTACGCTTCTGCGTAGGTATTGTATTGGAACCGTACGTATAGGTGCCTAAGTAGCATAAAAAGCGTAGGTATTATGGCATTCAGTACCAATATATATTGGCATGAATATCATAACATGATAATCATGTCATTACAAAATAGCCCCACAGGTTTTCTAAAATATTTAAAAATTCTTCTCTACGTGAAAAAGTTTTATATTTTTCGGACGTAGCGTGTGTCTTAGTTTATAAAATTACTTAGCGTAATATGGTTTACCGTATAAAATAAACAAGGTTTCTCAGTGTAATTTTAAAACGTGCTTCGAAGCTACAAAATAACATATCCAAACTTGCTCACACAACAATTGTAAAATGTGTTTACTAAACAAATTAAGTGAGACTGTCAACTCATACAACGTTAAATAGGCTCACGATCATTTTCTACCATCGACCACAAAGTCTTTAGACTCCTCATGCAAAGCGAACACTTTCAAACAACACATAAGGCTTATACTGCTGATATAAGATACCCAGCGCAGTTCATGACGCACCCCGCGGCGGGCTGTGACATTGAACCGGCCAATCAGAATGCATACTTTACCGCTCCCCTGACCTGCACACCTCAACGATTTGAGTGAATTGTTTGCTATGTGGCTATGTGGTCGATGTTTTCTACATATATGGTATGAACATTCTGTCAGATTTCCAGCAATCCATGAAAATGTTATACACATGCCTAAAACGATGCAGAAAAACATCGTGAAGTAAACCAGTTCCACATCTTAACATAAAATTGGACGGGTTACAAGTCTATCGTCTTCTCGTCATCTCGCCTTTTTGAGCTCTTTTTACAAGATGTTATTTAACTTGCAATGTATTTATGTATGTAACTATGTAACTATGTTTGATAAGGTGGAATCTTGCAACTCAATTTTGAAGCAGTTATCTTCAGCCGATTGAGCTGAAATTTTGCATACTTATGTAACCTCGGTGACAATGCAATAATATGACAGCGAGCTGATCTGATAATGGAGTCAGGAGCTGTTCAACAGACACTTACAACGGAATTCCTTAGTAAATCCTCTGATTAAGTAAAAACTTAGCTTGAAACAGCTTGACCAATTTTTATAAAAAATAGTGTATATTAATTAGATATGAGAATAGGTCGTAGGATATTTTTTATACACCTAAGTGATAAGGGTGGCATAAAGTACGGGAGAAACAAAAAGTGCTTTTTACTGTGGGATTATTGAAATTTGACAGGACGTTTGTTAGGACAGCTAGTATAATATAACCAGCCTTCTTGTAGAACTGGTTTCGAACTTCACCCGTAAAATCATTTTTGACGAAAGCTTATTGTTGAGAAACCTCAAAACCTAATTGTTATACAACAGCATTTTCATTTTCCTCAAAACAAACCCAGATAAAGCTTCAATTTGCTAATGAAATACCTAAAACTGGAACTTCCACAGGATACCTAACAGAAACTAGAGAAATAGCCCCTTTCATCAGGGACTCGGGAAGTTTCAAATCAAACTCAAAGCCTTTGATGTAAGACTAGTATAGCAATACTTGGGTATACTTACATTTACGAGTAGAATACCTATTTCCAATAATATTGATAGATGAAAAGTATTACACTTTCACATATTTCAAAGTTTTTTTTAAATACATTTTTAAAATCAAGCTTTTATAAATTCTAGGGCTTTAGTACTCGTCAAGACAAATCCAACGAGCCCAAACATGACGTGGTTATGTTGTATAGTTAGGGAAATTTCTATGGCTACATTCGAGCTCCACCAGACTAGCTAGCTAATACCATAGTTTTATATTGTCATTGGAGATTGATAGGTTTGAAAAGCTTTATCTCAATCAGACTGCTTACTGAGGAGTTCCGTTGAACAGCTCCTGACTCTATCATCAGATCAACTTGCTGCCATATTATTGCTTTGTCACCGAGGTTACATGAGTATGCCAAATTTCAGCTCGATCGGTTGAAGATAACTGATTCAAAATTGAGTTGCAAGATTCCACTTTAACAAACATAGTTACAAATGTACATACATATATTGCAAGTTAAATAAAAGCTTTTAAAATCGCATATACTAGGTATTAAAAACTAAAATAAGTACTTTAGATACTGCTTTAATTTACGTCAATATTTTTTAGACTTGTAACTTATCATGTATCGAATACTGCTGCTGCAAAACTACTGTTGCAAAATGTGGGCATGTGCCAAATATAATGTTTGGACGTGCCCTGACTTCCCCCTCTAGAAATCTTCAAAGCTTAGATCCTAAGCGCCTGGAGATCTGAGAGTATCTGAGAGTCCGTACTTGGGGATTACAGTCGTGATCCTATTTATTTATTTTATTTTACATTGACCTCAATCTGGTCGCTAAAGTGGGTAACCAAAACAAAAAACCAGTGAAATGTTGGTATCAATGTGAGCCAGCAAAAAGCACGATGAACTAACACACATAATAACGATATCTATGCAAAATCAGCACATCCTCGAATTCGTAATATCAAATTACATGGCACTTGTTGATTCAAGGGTAGCACGTTCAAGGTAGGAATACTAAGAAAGGAACTCGTAACGAGGGTCCACAGACAGCTGACGTGACCACAAGGGCAATAAAGGACGGCAAACTTGATATGGGACTTTTAATATCAGACCGAGGTTGTCAACGGTTATAGGTTCCTGTAATTTGGACAGACAGCTTTTGTAATATTTGAAGGTAGAGCAATATTTCAGAATTTTTCGTATAAAAGAGCAGAGGAAAATTATTGGGATTATGCTTATCCTTGCGTAACCCGAAATAAGCGGCACACCACATCACCGTTTTCTCATCAAGTAATGTTACATTACAAATTCCACCGGCTTTTTTTGGATTGCTTTTATAAAAAACCGGCCAAGTGCGAGTCGGACTCGCGCACGCAGGGTTCCGTACCATTATCTATAAAAACGGCAAAACAACACGTTTGTTGTATGGGAGCCCCACTTAAATATTTATTTTATTCTGTTTTTAGTATTTGATGTTATAGCAGCAAAAGAAATACATCATCTGTGAAAATTTCAACTGTCTAGCTATCACGGTTCATGAGATACAGCCCCGTGACAGACATACGGACAGACGGACAGACAGACGGACAGCGAAGTCTTAGTAATAAGGGTCCCGTTTTTACCCTTTGGGTACGGAACCTTAAAAAAATATTGAAAGAACATAATAACAAAGGTACTAAAAACAACAGTCATTGTATTGAAAATCTATTCTTTTTCTAGTTCAGTCACTAAACAGATTTTAATAAAACCAAATACATCATTATTATTATTAACAATTGTAATTGTAATTTACCTAGGTAACAACTTAGGTAGTTACAATATCGGCGAATATATACACTTTGCCACTTCTTAAACAAGTTTATACTTGGGATCGAATTTTAAGTTCACATCTGGTGGGGTTTTCACACCGCTTCTCTTTTCGAAGTTAAAGTTTCAAATGTGCTTATGGTAAAGTTGTTTGGTTTGAGCTGTTAAGCTAGCGATTTAAGATGTTCATTTTGTTTAGCATATTTATAACTTTTAGAATATCTGACCCGACAGACGTTGTCATCCAAACTTAAATAATACCTATCATAGGAAAATACACTTTCCGTTTTCTTTTTCAACGTCGCGGGCATTTTTTAATTTTTTAGGGTTTGTACCCAAAGGGTAAAAACGGTACCCTATTACTAAGACTTCGCTGTCATATTCGCTGTCATATATCTCATAAACCGTGATAGCTAGACAGTTGAAATTTTCACAGATTACGTATTTATGTTGCTGATCTAACAACAAATACTAAAAAAAGAATAAAATAAATATTTAAGGGAGGTTCCCATACAACAAACATGATTTTTTTGCCGTGTTTATAGATAATGGTACGGAACCCTTCGTGCGCGAGTCCGACTCGCACTTGGCCGGTTATTTGTTTGACTTGGCGGGGGCACTGCCGTGCGTCCAGATTTATATAATTAACGTAGGTGTTTTAATTTACTCTATATTTTATACATTACATTTATGAACTTCAAACTACGAGTACCTATAATATATTTTATATAGGTGACCATGTCAAATTTCATAAAAATTAAAATGAACCTGTTCTAATTATAATGCCCTTTATCACTTTTTTAGTGAAGTCCTTAGTCTAAGTTTTAATATGTTCTCGTTAAAGTAGTTTGGTTTATTTGATAAACGAGTATTCAAGTTAAGTCTATGAAGTTCAGCGGTAGTTCAGCTAACAATAAGTTTTCAGAGTCTGGATAATATCTGCGTAATCTGTGTTTTTATAAAAGGGGCTTGAAATTTCCTAATCAAACAAAAATGTATTTTTTCAAATTAGAATTACCGCAGTAAAAGTTTCACGTTTCTTTATTCTGTCGTTTAGTTTTATCAGAATTTGAGATAGAGAAAATAAATTAGGACGACAAGTTAAAAAGGAATTAAAACCGCCAGCTATCTCTTGATTATACCTTCCCCTTAATTAAGTCGGGGAGTTGCAGGTGTTGAATATTCAAAAGTAACGTTAAAAAAGCAGGCTTAGTATCAGTTGTAAGATAAGAGAGCTTTTATATTGAGCTTTTAATCGTCACGGTTCGTGCGGATGGAAATATTATGTCTACATGCTTCCTTATGTCTCACATTTATGTTTAGGTATTGTTTCGTTCAGAAACAGTAAAAAACCAAGGATTTACATACAATTGATTTAAAATAAGTTGATGTGTAAAATCAGTTATTTTATTTTATTTATTTGGGAAGAAAGACGGTCACACATTGCAATATTTGTAGTTTTCATTAATGTAAGGTAGGTGTAGTATTATTTAAAAGTATGAAACACATCTATATTATATAAAAATCAATGCCACTTTTCATTGTAATTTTATAAATCAAGAACGGGCTTACCTATACAAACTAAATGTTTAGGCTTTGTTCAAACTATTTAGTAGATGGTTTATGTGAAGTTTGCATAAAATCGGTAAAGCGGTTTAATTTTTTTTAATATTTCACTTTATACTTAATATTGAATGAATAAGCATTCGCATCTCACAAAAATAATAACAAATAAATAATTATATTATGTCCAATATGATACAAACTGGATACTGGATATTGCTTTATTAATAAAGCAAAGCAAAGTAATAAATTATTACATAGAAAAAAGGTAGGATAAGGGCAGAAAGATAATGATGAGGTACAGGCAATTGCAGGCGAAAAATAATCTACCACAGGTGCACGCACGCACATCACACAACACAATGGTACCCAAGTGTAAGTTCACTGCGTCTGTTAGTTATAAATACATTTGAATCCTCTTATCTCTATCATCCTCAAATATCCCATCGAACCTTCCGATGTTCAATCCCTTTAACTAAACATGTTCTTGATGATTTCGGGACAAAATATGTTCATTAAATTCCGGGGTTGACGACGAAGTCCCCTTTTTATTGCATTTAAGGGCAATGCCTTCTTCGAAAAACCTTCTCTCTGGCAATATCCCAAGAAGCCAAGATTCTTACCTTGTGCTGCTTTTGAACTCGTTTACCGACCTGACTTTTACGCTGCAGACCAGCATCATACAAAATTTAATTCGAGCTACTTTTCTACGATTCTATTTAAAGTTTTAAGTTTTACTATCTACGATTGGTCAGCAGGCCTAACAATAATTTATCCGAGAAAACGTTATGTCTACGAACAAGTAGATTTTTTTTGTGGCGTGTTTTAAAGCGCCGTAAACGTGAAATTATAAAAGTGATAAAAGATAAGAGAAAAAAGATCGAACTTTCCTCGAAAATTAGAAATATATTTTTTCATTGCGATTAGCACACTCGAACAGTAGAATAAACGCTGTTTTTGATAGAAAACATATGTTTGTATCTTTACTCCTGTAGAAGAAACTTTTCCCGGGTGTGGTGTGTTTTACCTTTGTTGAAGTTCAAAATTAACAAATAAACATCAACCAGTCAACCTTAAATTCTTTGATGAGGGTAAATTCGTGCTATGCAAAGATTGTTGCACGCCTAAATTAAGGCCGAATCAGAAGGCGAATTGCTATAGAATGGGCTTCTTGTAATGTAGACATCCTTAGTATTCTCATCGTGTCCGTTGTATGCGTACAATTTTAAAGCGACAAAGTGTCTAATAAAATACGCAATAAAACCGCGCGTTTCGTGACACAGATGAGAAAGCTACGTAGAAAGGACTTAGGCTTTCTTATCACGTTGTTGCGATATGCGTTCGGGGTTTTGATTATGCCGTTTCAAGCGTCATCGTTTTTGGATAAGCTTTTCTTTGGGTAAGAATAAATATATTTTCTACGGTCCAACAATTGATTGCCATGATAGTTTTTAGGGTTCCGTACCCAAAGGGTAAGAACGGGACCCTATTACTAAGACTTCGCTGTCCGTCTGTCTGTCACAGGGCTGTATCTCATGAACCGTGATAGCTAGACAGTTGAAATTTTCACAGATAATGTATTTCTGTTGCTGCTATAACAACAAATACTAAAAATAGAATAAAATAAATATTTAAGTGGGGCTCCCATGCAACAAACGTGTTTTTTGCCGTTTTTTGTAGATAATGGTACGGAACCCTTCGTGCGCGAGTCCGACTCACACTTGGCCGGTTTTTTTAGGCTCATTTTCATTGAATGGGGTTGAATATTCCTTTTAAAAACTTATATTAAACCGAACGACTTTAAAATTATACATTATTTGTTTTTTTAGGATTTTTATTAAATAGGGTTGAATAGAAAATTTTGTTTTAAAAACGAAAAATAAACTGACTTCAAGAATGGAAGCTCGATCAAATCAGAGATTATAACGCTAAATCCCCGAATACCCCGCGGGAGTCTCAGGAATACTTTTTAATATTTTATGAGTTTTTGTGAAAAATCTTGAAACAAAGCAAATAAAATAAATTCTGCGTAAAGTTTCATGTACACAGAACTTACGCAGAAAATATAAAAAGTTTTATACAAATTTCACTAGTGAAATATATCGACAAACTATGAGGACTATTGATGATTTTATTCTTTGACATTTATAGACAAACTGTTAATCGAATGTTGATGAAGTTCATATTAAACTACCTTGGACCTTCAAAATAGCGAAAAAAAAGTGTAAGCTAAAAACAATGCCTACATTATTAGCTCATGGACACTTCTCCATTTTTCTTCACCGTTTTGAGCATTGATGCGCATATAAATTTTTCACTGAAAAATTTATTGATGCATGCCGCGATTAGAAAACAGAATCTTCAGACCTTAAGGCCCTGTATGTCGACGATTGCTCTTTTTCGAAACGAAAAAAGAAATTAAGCTGAAAACATAATAGCAGAAAATTTTCACGATAAAGATATTATTTCAAAATGATACGTTTTAGAATTTATGATCGAAATACTTTGATACGTACTATTAAGATCAACTTGTGATTTATTAGATATGTAGATCTAGATTTCTACTAGAATAGGTTTTTGATAAGTAATTATACATAATTTATATCATTAATTTATTCGAAAATCAAAGGCGGACCACGCGCCGCCCATGGTGCCCCGTGTGTTTGTCGTCATTGCAGCGGTCGGTAGTATTATTTATCGAAGTGATTAAAGATGGGTACATCTTTATTCACATATACTATACATTATAAAATAGGAGATGTGGCTTGTTCAGAAGTATTTCTTTTCTCGTTTCGAAAAAAAGCAATCGTCGACATACAGGGCCTTAAAGTCGAGGTACCTCCCACTCGGCCAACACGGCCATACCATTTTGTTTGCAATTGTACCTTTATACAAATACCTATTTCTCAATTATGTACTTGATAAACACACTCTCCAAATATCAGTTTAACATCCATTTAGCGTGATTAAAGCAGCATAAACCAACATTATTTACTGTTGGTTTATATACTCACTCATTAATTAGTATAGTTCTTAGTTCAGCTTTTAGCCTAAATGTTTGTGCCTGGCAAGACCACGTCCAAAGCTATAATGCGGATTGTATTGTAAAGTCAAAGAGAAAATTCGGCAGTTTTAATAAACAGCTAAAACAAGAACGAAAGAAAGAATGAAAAACATTTATTTGCTCCAGAACAAGCACAACACAACTAGTAAAAGATAACAATAACAAAACTTGAGAGGTGTCAAGGGACACCCGGATGGAACGAAGTTCTTTTCGATTAATTAGTGAAGGAATTGTAATAAAATTTTATTTCTTTTAAGTTAAAATAATATGTTTTTTATTATTATCAAATATAATGTAATATAAACTTAATCAGTAGGCTCAATTTTTGTCAATCTAGCTAGTTAGATGAGAAACAAACGCAAAGCAAATAAATAGGTAAGTACCTACCTTCCTAAGTAGATACCACCTACCAACTAATGATGTTTTGGTAATCTCCTACTTGCACAATAAGTCGTTTATTAGTTTACAGTTATGTTGTACTGAACACAAAATAACGTGGGACAAGAGAAGGGGAATCAACTTTGACCTCGACCTCGACCTCGACCTCGACCCGACCTCGACCCGACCTCGACCCGACCTCGACCCGACCTCGACCCGACCTCGACCCGACCTTGACCCGACCTCGACCCGACCTCGACCCGACCTCGACCCGACCTCGACCCGACCTCGACCCGACCTCGACCCGACCTCGACCCGACCTCGACCCGATCTCGACCCGACCTCGACCCGACCTCGACCCCACCTCGACCCCACCTCGACCCCACCTCGACCCCACCTCGACCCCACCTTGACCCCACCTCGACCCCACCTCGACCCCACCTCGACCCCACCTCGACCCTTTCACAACGCGCGATAAGGAACTTCGTTCCAAAAAGTATTTAAGTATTCTATCAGTTATCTAGTTCCCATAGTACAAGCTTTGCTTAGTTTGGGGCTAGATGGCGATGTGTAAAATGTCCACCAATATTTATTATATATTATTTATTATTATTATTATTATTTATATATTAATAGATATACTATAGGAAAAAAGTGTCGTGACAACTTTTCGTGACAACTTTTCGTGACAACTTTTCGTGACAACTTTTTGTGACAACTTTTTGTGACAACTTTTCGTAAGAATTTTTTCCGTCTAGCCCCCTTTCACAACGCGCGATAAGGAACTTCGTTCCAATAAATAATAATCAACAGCATAATGTGACATTATCTACATAATATTCATAAGATCTTGGTCAGTTGAACTACCTAGACTGTTTGCAACGATCTTTAGATAGCTCAACTGGTTCTTGTGTATTTTGTTAAGAGGCCTAAGCAGGAATCACTATCGTATTGATGATACCTTTCAAATGTCAAAACTGACACTTATTGTATTGTAAAAATGACAATAATGGCTTCATTTCTTCAAACAAACAATTCTGTCAAACCGTTGAAGTGTGCGGTCGAGGTGAGTGGTAAAAAATGCTTTCTGATTGGCCGGTTTAGTGTCACAGCCTGCCGCGGGGCGCGCTAGGTGTCTTATATCAGCCTTATGTGTTGTGAGAAAGTGTTCGCCTCGCATGAGGTGTCTAAAGGCTGTGTGGTCGAGTTGAATGTTTAGATTCTATCTCATGTAATTCGAAATCGGCTTCAAGTTAAAGCCTTCAACTGTCAAATTTCCATTTTCAATGTCCAAACTCAACATAAATATTTGAACATATTTGAACAATCACGACCAAAAAATAACTAATGAAAGAAACTAATTAATAATAGCTCTTTCTTTCGTCTTGCTTTCCTTCCGAGAATTTGCACTGTGTAGATGCTTAACGTTTTGCTGTTCAATAAATATTTTGTTTTTAAATTAATGTTCTTGTAATTTTGCTTGTAATAATTTAAATATAAAGCATTGGACTTATTGTGCATTTATTTTCTATAAAGTTAGTTTTCTTAAGAGGGAATCTTAATTGATACTTAATTGATAGGTGAAATAATTTTGAAAATTTGATTCATTTGGTTTTTTATAATTTTACTTCATCTTATGTATATAAAAATCAATTACTGTTCGTTAGTCTCGCTAAAACTCGAGAACGGCTGAACGGATTTATCTAATCTTGGTCTTGAAATGTTTGTGGAGGTCTAGGAAAGGTTTAAAAGGTGATAAAAATTCGAATAATTGCCGGAAAACCCCTAAAAACAGCCCTTTTCTTTTTCCCATACAAAAGTTTTTTAACTAAAACGTAGAGAACGGGAACGGGAACGGAAACGGGAACGGGGACGGGAACGGGGACGGGAACTTAAGACAACATTTGTTAATTCTAAAGCGATACGAAGTTTGCGGGGTCAGCTTGTTATAGATAGTAATGTAGATGTAGATAATATCCAACAAGTTGCAATTAAATATGAATGCGAAACAAGTGCGAACGGTTGATACTTGACACATTTCAATTAAATGTTGATACATACGAGTACCTTCTCAATTATTACCTAAAGCAAGCCTACTATAGATGGATACTTGAAGTTACTTTATTATGTTTGCCTTCTGCATACTATTCCACGTATGTTATTGGGAATGAAAAGGAATAACTATAGATTTTGGCACGGGTCTTTATCACCTTTAATTTACTTTCCCGGCGTTAAAGCTATGTTACAATAACCATGGTCATGGTCCCGTGTCAAAATCTATAGTTATGTCTACTAATCACGATAGTTTGAAAAATAATGAAGAGGAAGTAATAAGAGCGCTATTGTTATTAGATAAGGAATGCTTACTACTGCAAAAGGTTGGCATGTGCCAAATATAATGTTTGGACGTACCTCTGACTACCCTTACTAGACATATTTAAAAGATCTAAGCGCTTGGAGATCTGAGAGGATGTCTATCGTATTTGAGGATTACAGTCGTGATCTAAAATGCTCCAAAATTTAGTTACAAGATTCCACCTTAACAAACATAGTTACATACTGTACATACATTGCAAGTTAAATAAAAGCTTTAAGACGAGTAATAAATGTTTTTGATGAATGCAGAATCTTTTTTCTCAATAACCGCATAACACACAGTTTTGTTTTTATGACAAAGATAACTTAAGGATATAATCTAGATAAATTACAGACAGAAACACGATTGGTGAAACTTTTCTCGATAGATTTATTTTCCAAAGTTGGCTCTTCAAAAACACTAGTTTCGTTTTTAATCAAAACTATGAAAAGCTAAACAGTTCATTTTTATATAATTCGTAAGGTAATCATACTAGCTAAGTAAATTACAGACATAGAGAGTTTCGTTTTAAATTTGATGGTATATAAGTTAATGCAGTTTTATCATTTTTTCCGTCTTATCCGGATAGATTCAGCCCATACAAAAAGTCAAAAATTTCAAGTATCGCCTTAATATCAGATTTTCCCAGGAACCATTTCAATTTTCTTCAATTTTATTTTTGCTTCCTATTAAAATTAGATGCCTGTACAAATTAAAAATATTTATTAGAGCAGTGACTTTTCGCCAAAACACAAGTTTGTTAACTTATATTCTAACTTGTATTTCTCGACTAGAACATTTACATTACTCATACACGTAGCACTTCGACAAATTACTTGTCACTACTCAAGGACCATCGTTTCTCATTTCTCTTTCTTAATTAATTTTGCAGTATTTATGTTTCCTTCGACAAGCACTCTATTTTGTGATGCATTAGAAAGGAAAACATCTCTTAGATATTGAATTTAAAAGTATATGTTTGAGCCTTCACCTTGTTCGATTGGCAACACACTGGAGCTCTACATAGCATTAAAGAAAGGATCTTTAAAAAACCGGCCAAGTGCAAGTCGGACTCGCGCACGAAGGGTTCCGTACCATTTATCTATAAAAAACGGCAAAAAAATACATTTCTTGTATGGGAGCCCACATATTTATTTTATTCTGTTTTTAGTATTTGTATTTGTTGTTATAGCGGCAACAAAAATACATTATCTGTGAAAATTTCAACTGTCTAGCTATCACGGTTTATGAGATACAGCCCTGTGACAGACAGACGGACAGCGAAGTCTTAGTAATAGGGTCCCGTTTTTAACCTTTAGGTACGGAACCCTAAAAAAAGGTAGGCCCCAAGCCGTATTTGTTGCCTGATTCTTCTAGGCTTCGTCACGTGGAATCGGTGTAGCTTCACTAAGGCGTTTCAAAGTGATCCTTGTGATTTTATTGAAATAAATGATTTTTGAATTTGAATATATATATTTTAGCAATGCTCGGATATAGTAGGTAATCTTTTATTATTTTAACATAATATGGATTAGATAAGAGAATTTGTGAACTGGTGAAGGTCGTGAATGCGGGCCGCGCAGGACTGGTCATTGTGACGATCTTTGGCGGAGGCCTATGTCCAGCAGTGGACGTCGATCGGCTGAGATGATGGTGAGATAAGTCAAAACTGTTTATTTATTGTCTGTCTGTCAGTTTTTCTGCTTCTCTTATAAATTTAGTACCAGATTAAATAAAGATTAATGAGTAAAGTTGCCAGCGAGTGAGATCCATCGATCAATTCATAACTTGCTACATTTGCATGATAAATGATGGTGAAGGCTTGTCGGTAACTTTTCCTAGTTTTGTTATATTTTTCACAGCTTTAGAAGCTTGTTGAATTTGAGACATTTATTAAACATACATGCTCATAACGGTGAAGGAAAACATCGTGAGGAAACCAGTTAGTATTCTTGCGGCGATGGGCTTGCAACCTGTCACGTATGGAATGCTAACTACTGCAAAATGTGGGCATGTGCCAAATGAACGTGCCTCTGACTACCCCCACTAGACATCTTCAAAGGATTTAAGCGCCAGGAGATCTGAGAGGATGTCTATCGTACTTGGGGATTACAGTCGTGATCCTATTTATTTATTATTAAACATACAAATAAGTAAAATTTGCCTTAAGGCTATTAGTATTCCCATGGAGGATATCTCGTAATACATTAAATGATACCATATAAGTACGATTATAAATTTGTATACGAGTAGATACAAATAATTTAATATTAAAATTATTTGAAAAAATATTGGAGTACCATAGTGCCAACTAGCCAAAAAAACATTACCTTTTTGAGTAACAAAAAATGCTGTTTAAAGTTAAAAGGTGTATATTATTTTTTTAATAAAAAAACCTATTGATGCACGGTTGACATTTGAACCTACGACCTTCGGATGTAAAGTCAAGGCACCTCCCACTCGGTCAACACAGCTGTTTTCAAAAGAAACAGCTAAACAAATTAGCTTTGCGTGTTATTAAGGCTTAATTATCATAAAATTATGACTCAATTCAGGCCGAGCCTAAATAAACAAATAAAAAAAATAAAAATAGGATTACGACTGTAATCCCTAAATACGGTAGACATCCTATCAGATCTCCAGGCGCTTAGATTCTTTGAAGATATCTAGTGGGGGTAGTCAGAGGTACGACTAAACATTCTATTTTGCACATGCCCACATTTTGCAGTAGTTAGCATTCCATACGTGACAGGTGGCAAGCCCATCGCCGCTTATAATAATACTAACTGGTTTCCTCACGTTTTTTTCCTTGACCGTTTTGAGCACGTGGTTTTGATGCGCATATAAATTTTTCGCACAGAAAAATTCATTGATGAACGCAGGGTTTTGAACCCACAACCTTCAGATTGTCGAGGTACCTCCCAGCTAAACAAATACGCATCGTAAATCAAAAGACTATAAAAACTACTCGTAACAGTCACACATTTATTTCTCTCATTTTCTGTCCTCAATTACCTACAATATTCTTTTTCAGAGAAAAATCCTCCTAATGTCGGCTTTAGCCTCAATAATGCCTACCAAAGGACAGAGAATCTCGACCCCCGCGAACAAAGGAGTAATATCTATGAATAGCAGACACCTAATGAAAAGAACTTACCTGGCCCATTCTATCCGATGTCAACGAGATTTTTTATTTTCATTTTAATGAAAAGTAAAATTGGATTGCCTGCGACGCCAGATAATAACATCGAAAGTGATATGGTACACCGAGTAAGCTTAAGATACCGCAATCTGTGTACGAAACTAATTATCATTCTGAAAAACCTTAAAAACTTTTATAAATTAGTTAAACAAACATTTATCACGAATTTTATGGGGTTAATGCGGCGATGGGCTTGCAACCTGTCACGTATGGAATGCTAAATTCTGCGAAATGTGGGCATGTTCCAAATATAATGTTTAGACGTGCCTCTGACTACCCCACTAGCCATCTTTAAATGATCTAAGCGCCTGGAGATCTGAGAGGATGTTTACCATACTCGGGGATTACAGTTGAGATCCATTTTTTTTTTATGTGGTATGATATTTTGCTTATACTTCACTTTCAAAACTTTCGTGAGTTGTACTACAGTGCGAGACGACAATGCGAGCAGGGTAGCGCGCGCGTTTAATGGTCCACTCACCCTGAAGAAGATTCTCTAGATGAATCGAAACATTGTCGGTGTCCTCATTGACAATTTATCATTTACGTGAGTAATTTCCCGTTGTTGTAATAATGTTTTGCTTATACAACGTAAGCTATACCATTTTGATGATGTATTGCCCTAAATAGTGTTCAAAGTCTGATGATGACCATAGAAAATCCTCTTCTAAACAAACTAAAGCTATCGTGTTTAGGCTCGTTGGATAAATCTCGATGATAAAACAGTATGTCATCTTATGACAGCAAATAGAATTAATGATAGATCATCAGGAGTTATACCACGGATATTTCCAGCAAGCTTTCTTGTATTTAAACATACATTTATAAAGAAATAATTACGTTAAAAAAACTAAAAACACAACAGACTTCATGTTTATAAATAACAATTGTAGTAGGGGGGGCTCCCCCCTCCGCAAGATCTAGGAGCCCTACCCCGGCTAGCCTCCTAGATAACCTCCTCTCTTTTCAAGTCGGTTAAAAATATATCTTTGAACACTGCTAAAGTGGACGAAATGTATACCAAAAGTTAAGGTCGTGTGGTAAGGCCCATTAATCACTACATAGTATAAAGCAAAGTCGCTTTCCGCTTCCCGCGTATGTATGTATGTATGTATGTTTGCTTATATCTTTAAAACTACACAACGGATTTTGATGCGGTTTTTTTTAATAGATAGAGTGATTCAGGAGGAATGTTTATATGTATAATACATGCACAATATAGTAGAGAAACAGTGATAATTTTAGAGGTTTCTAATGTGATGTCGTAAATAAACACATTTTTTTGCGCTTACATTGCAAACGCTGGCTGAACTCTACGAGATAGATCAAATGTACTACAGTATTGTACACCTTAAAAACGTCTACAAAAAAGTCCACGATGGTATTAGAAATGTCTTACGCACAGCGAAGCGGGCACGGGTCAGCTAGTGTAGTTAAAATAAAGGATATTTTACGCTTTGCAGTAAACTGTCAAAAGCATAGATGGCCTTTTCGTACTTTCATGTGAAAAGGCATCTTTTAAGCGCTCACTGGTTTTTGTGCATACAGGCTTGTGAGCAGTATGCCGCAAAACCAACCATGCACGCCGAGATTATATAGGATGTTCAAAAGTTGTATCAGGCGAAAGTCCAGAGCACCCTTAGTACCCGAATCATCTCCATACATGACATTTTTTTTCTAAACTAGCTGAGTATGTAAGTACGTATGTAGTGGTAGCGAAAACTCCAAAAACGATCGCTCTTATTCCTTTAAATTAAAGTCTAAGTTAGCGCAACATCAAAATCACTACATAGTATAAAGCAAAGTCGCTTTCCGCTTCCCGCGTCTGTATGTATGTATGTATGTATGTTTGCTTATATCTTTAAAAATACACAACGGATTTTGATGCGGTTTTTTTAATAGATAGAGTGATTCAGGAGGAAGGTTTATTATGTATAATAACATGCTACCCGTGCGAAGCCGGGGCGGGTCGCTAGTTAAAAAATAATATATATATATATATTGGTGGACTTTACACTTGGCGCCATCTAGCGTCAATTTAATCAAAGCTTGTACTATGGGAACCAGATAACTGATAGAATACTTATATACTTTTTTTGTACATACACACTAATTATACATTAACACCCAGACACAGAGAACAAACATCTATGTTCATCACACAAATGTTTATCCTTGGTCGGAATCGAACGCAGAAGGCAGAGCTACTACTAACTGAGCTGTGAGACTGTCCTTAAATTTAGTTTTTAATAAATTTACGATTTTCGTAAGAGATTATATCATTCATCATCATGTAAATTGGTGTTGATTAAGATGACACTTGGATAAAATGTAAAATATGCGAAATAAATTAGAAAAATTACTAAAGTATCCTAAGTTTTAGGACTGTCATTTTCATGTAACGCTAATTTAGACATTAACGTGAAAGGAATAAGATCGATCGTTTTTAGGAAATTATAGGTTTAGCTTGAACACAACAAAAATTTACAGCATATGTACATATATTTTCTGAAGTAGACATTACAGTTGTACCTACATCGAAATTAGTAAATATCCATTGTTTAGTTTGGGTTTAGTCCCGAGGTGATATAAAGAAATATAAAAAATAACACACCATATATAAAGAAATAAATACTCGTAATAATAAATAAATACTTTTTTATGAACACTTAACACAGAGTTTTCTAGCACTAAACTAAGCAAAGCTGTATTAATATAGTATCTTATATAATAAAAGTAATATAGTATCTTATTATAACAATATAGTATCTTATTATAATAAAAGTGGACTCACTAACAACTAATGCTTGACGAAGCTTGTGATAGGCGTCTCACCCAGTTACCAACCTATTCAAATCGTCGAGAGATTCCATTCTTTTGAAAGGGGCGTAAATTTGAGATTGTGCCTACTACCTTAACGGCAGCTTTTGCTTTTCAATTTCACCGAGTGCCAAGTATTTCATGCCGGAAAGCGTCTCACTGTTTTCTTTTCATTTCTAAAAAGGCATTCGTCTCGTTCTGCTTTCAAATATGCTTTGCAATTACTAGCTTCTGACACGCATCTGTTCAAATATTGAGAGAGGTGGTTTTACGAAAATGTATAATGTTTATGTACGCGTTTATGTTGCATTCATTATCCTAATCATACATCATACATAATAATTATCAATGCGAAAGTTTGTGATAAGATGTTTGTTCCCTAATCAAAAATAAACGACAAAACGGATTAAGGATAAATTTGCTGTAGTATGTAGATAAAAAATCAGAACAAAATAAAGGAGGAACTTATAATACGAAAAACAATCCCTAAATGATAAAAAAACGCAAATAGGATGATTTTGGTATAGATGGCGCTGGTATGCAACAAATCTGACATCAAAACATTTAGTCGTCATAGCAACGCATTTTTGACTAATGAATGATACGCATTCTACCAATATTCGTAATTAATTTTATCAGTAAGTGCAAGGTTTGTAGGGAAACAATTGGAAGTTGCCTGAAATTTGTTTTTCCTATGCGATTATTAAAATTTGACAGTACAAAGTCTTTCACGACGGCTAGTGTTTAATAAATTTAAGTGATTTTTAATTTAACAGTTGGTTTTCGTAGTTTTAAATAATAAAGCGGATGTTCCAAGACTCGGTCGCGAAAAACAGGCTCCTAAGACGTTTCAAATTGATTTTATTGTACAAAATCATATTTTCCTGCAAAATCATACAGAAATCTTGGAAATGAAACCAGCTTGTTTAAGCTGAAAAAATCTTCAAGTCGCATTCGCTCCAAAGAATGAGCAAGATTGCCCCCGATTATGTAAGCATCATGGAAAAGCGACAACTTTGGTTTGTACGTAGGGGGCACGGCAGAGACGCATTAAGAACTTGTGTTGGCCGAGTGGGATGTACCTCGACTTTCAATCTGAAGGTCGTGGGTTCGAATACCGGCGTGCATCAATGGATTTTTCTGTTCGAAAATTTATATGCGCATCAAAAACACGTGCTCAAAACGGTGAAGGAAAACATCGTAAGGAAACCAGTTAGTATTCTTGTAAGTAGCGATGGGCTTGCAACCTGTCACGTATGGAATGCTAATTACTGCAAAATGTGGGTATGTGCCAAATATAATGTTTCTACGTACCTCTGACTACCCCCACTAGACATATTCAAAGGATCTAAGCGTCTGGAGATCTGATAGGATGTCTACCGTACTTGGGGATTACAGTCGTGATCCTATTTATTTTATTTTTTATTTTTTATATTACTAATGTTTACGTAAAGTTATTATCAAACAAACTTTAACCCCCGCTACACCTTATGCGTTTAATTTCGGGAGTTACTTTCTTAGTGCACGCCTACACAAAATTACCATTCAAATTTCAAGTACATAGGAACAGTGGCTGAAGCTGTGCGTTGATAGATCAGTCAGTCAATAACGCAATTGTATATTACTACTACTATTTAAATATCTCCATCTATTATTTTTATAATAGCAGTTCACCGCATTTAATATTATCAAACATAACTAAAATTTGTGTTAGACACTGTTTTCTAGGTGAATTTTCAATTTTAATCAAGAAATTACGTTGTTATTGTTTTATTACTGAATAAAAACTGTATAAATCGTTATTTCATAGAAAATTACGCTTCTGTGAATCGATTCACGCGTGAGTTGCTCTAATTTAATTCATTTATCAGAAGCCTTTTTACCTACCGTGTAAAATTTCCAGGAATTAAATCGCCACCAGTTAGAATAATCCTAAGAATGTTCAAGAAACAAAGACACAAACGTATGTCCTGGGTTTCAAGTTAAAAGTTACCAGTCCGGTTGTTTTTGTCAAAATCAAAAGAAATAAGTGGACCACTACCCCCACAAAAGTACTTACTGAGCCGAGTACGTCCGAAAAGACAGATAAGTGAAGTGTACAACTTGAATGAGTGCGTCTCGCAGTGTTTGCCTGTAGACGCAATGTACACTCTATTTCGTTGATATGAGCGTTTTTACCTCTTAAAAGACTCTTTCAAGATTTCCACTCTTTTTTTTCTGAATGGTACCAGGATTGAGTAACTTAGTGCGCTTTTGATTTCTCTTTTAAGCTCTGTCTGTTTTGTTACAGGTTCTTTTGGATTTCCGTTGAATAAGATGTTTGAATGGATTGTAGGTTTTGTACGATCGGGTTTGATCGCCACATTGTAGCATTTTTGAAAGGGATCATCGAAAACATTAAAGGCACCAAACCGTGTGTGTTACTTGATTTTTCTAAGCTTGGTCACGGAACAGGCGTTGCTTCTCCTAGCTTTTAAGACATTTCGTCAACAACTGTGACTAGGTACGATTTTTTTAGTAATTAAACCGGTACTGTACTTTTCCCTAAGTTCTGCTTTACATAGTATTTTTGTGATTAAATTTTGAATAAAACTCACCTTTTAAATATGAATGAAACAATAGTACTGTACTTTGTTTCCATCGTCTATTGTAGCATGTTAACGTGGTAAATTAAAGTTAAGCATTCCACCTAGAGATATCCTGATGATAAAGTGAAAGCAACCATTCCCACTTAAATAAGACCCCATCTGAGGCTGTGTAATCGTGATAAAAATGTCGAGAAAACCGGTGACAATTCCCTCGACTCGTTCCTCATTCATATTCTTTGTGATGCTTAAATTGGCTATTACATTGCCTCATTTCAAAGTATGACAGACAATTTGCACTTCATAAGCGTTAAAATTGATCATTAAGCTCCCTCGTCGCCAAATAAGGATGGCAATAAACTGATATATATACTGCAAGTATTATAATATTTCTTGAGCCACACGGGAGTTTAAGATCGGCCGGAGGTTCATAACACGCCGGATATGAGTATCGTAACAAATGGCCTTGGAATTAATAAAAAAAACTCAAAGTGATCAGTGGTCATAAAGTAAGCAAGCACGAAGTGTTTATTGTTCTCAGCATCAAAATCTAACTCCATAATATTGCATTTTTTATAACAAAAAGAATTCAATCAAGGATGAATAAAATTTCATGAAAATACAATCGGATAAGTTAACGAGATACGAAACATATCCGCAGCGTAAACGTTGTACTCATTTTCATGGATCGAATATGAATAATGTTGACACACGCGATCGGTGCCCGGATCACATCGGAAAATTTGTTGTCACATAATAAAATGGTGTTGAACTTTGCACTTATTATAATCCTTTTGTATTGGTTGGCAACAATCACGCTAATGAATGCCCAAGTTTGGCATGCTACTCTGTAGTAGACACTCCGAGACGTGCTAGTTTTCAAGTACCATAGATATTGGGGTAATGACTGAAACTTTATAAGTACTGCTACAGATACATATATAGTTTCTGAGTAAATGTTTCGTAGTTTACTCCTACGAGGTTATGAGTTCACGTAGTGGAGCCAACAAGACTTTCTATAGAGTTTATTTTTCAAGTTTTATATTCAGTAGTAACCTCGACTCTACCTCTTCCAAGGCCCCTCGAACTTGCCCTCGGAAAGTACCTCATGTTTAGTATCTTAAATTGATTATTTGGAGATTCCTCAATTATGTGTTTACGTCATTATTCCGAGAAGAATTTCATCAAACAAACTGTCAAACGTATGCGTTTTTCCGAAGCTGTCGAGGAATATCAAGGAATCTTTGAGGTAATTTTATCTTGACTTTTGATCTTGACTGAGGAATCTTTGAGGTAATTTTATCAACTAAAACTACCAAAACACGGTTTGGAGTTCGAGTCGAAGTGGAGATATTTCGAGGTTACAACGAAGAATATTCGAATTCGATTAGTCGAAACATTTCGTTTGTTCATTTTAGTTTTTAAAATTTAATATTTTTTTCATTATTTCATTAGCTTTTTATAAAAATGCAGAATGAAACAAATTCTAAAAAGCGGTTTATATAATACTAGCGACCCGCCCCGGCTTCGCACGGGTAGCATGTTATTATACATATAAACTTTCCTCCTGAATCACTCTATCTATTAAAAAAAACCGCATCAAAATCCGTTGCGTAGTTTTAAAGATATAAGCAAACATACATACAGACATACAGACGCAGGAAGCGGAAAGCGACTTTGCTTTATACTATGTAGTGATGCCACAAATTATGTAAAGTCTGCAAAACGTATTTGGAATTGAAAAACAAGCTTCAATTAGTATTTTTCTTTGTTATGAAATGCTAATAATGTTAAATGTTAATCAACAGACAGATAAATGGTAATTGTATGTAAGCCAAAAATAAAGGACTTGATATTGACTTAGGATTTTACTGAGGATATACTTACGCGCAAGCCACGAAGCAAACTTTTCTAAAAGGTCGACATGACCTCAGGGTCCGTACTACAATCTCTAAAGTAAGACTAAATCAGTATTACTATATTAACACGTATGGCGTTGTCACTTTCGCACCGCGAGTAATACTGCTTGTGTCTTACTTTAGAGATTGTAGTATGGCCCCAGCTCAATTACCCTTATATTAATTAGTGTTCGTCCACACTGCCGAGCCTAGCGCGGAGGCGGCGCGGCGACTGACGCGAAGTATCCAATATATGAAACGCGCTTTTGCGTCCACAGTGCAGTTATGACGCGTTTCATATGTTTGGCACATCGCATAGGCATGTTCAAGAATCTGAACGCATGGATATCTAACAGGGGACTACCGTACTTGAGGATTACAGTCGTTAACCTATTTAATTTTAGTTCACACAGACACAGAAATAATATCTATGTTCGTCACTCAAATGTTTGTGCTGATAATCGAACTCGCAGCTAGACTCACAGACTGGAAACACGCGTTGTAGGTTGTGAGTTTGATTCTCACCCAGCACAGACATTTGTGTGGTGAATAAACATAGATACTATTTCTGTTACTAGATGTGAACTAAAAACTACGGTAGTTCTCTGTTAGATCTTCATGCGTTCAGATGTTGAACATGCCTAAAGGGAGAGTCTCGTCCAAACATTTTAAACATACCCATATTTTGCAGTAGTTAGTCATCATCACTACATCACTACATAGTATAAAGCAAAGTCGCTTTCCGCTTCCCGCGTCTGTATGTAATATGTAATATGTATGTATGTATGTTTGCTTATATCTTTAAAACTACACAACGGATTTTGATGCGATTTTTTTTTATAAATAGAGTGATTCAAGAGGATGGTTTATATGAATAATACATGCATAATATAGTAGAGAAACACTGATAATTTTAGAGGTTTCTAATGTGATGTCGTAAATAAACACATATTTTTGCGCTTACATTGCAAATGCTGGCTGAACCCCACGAGATATATCAAAATAATGTACTACAGTATTGTATACCTTAAAAACGTCTACAAAAAAGTCCACGATGGTATTAGAAATGTCTTACGCACAGCGAAGCGGGCACGGGTCAGCTAGTAGTACATATAAAGCAAAGTCGCTTTCCGCATGTATGTATGTTTGCTTATATCTTTAAAACTACACAACGGATTTTGATGCGGTTTTTTTTAAATAGATAGATTGATTCAGGAGGAAGGTTTATATGTATAATAACATGCTACCCGTGCGAAGCCGGGGCGGGTCGCTAGTATTCTATAAACCTAATCTAACTGTAAATGATACCTTAGTCGCGTTGAGTACTTGATAAGCCTCCCCTTAAATTTCCGACTAACTTTCACAATGTCAGTCCATTGAGTCTTCCACCCTTTGTTTGCTTGACCTGCAAATATTTGTTCCGGGTCTGGGTGCTCTGGTACCATAGTACTGGTAGTTTCTGGTACCCACGACATATAATCCTAGTTAAGGGTCAGGACTACGTCCTTAATGTGAGTTTAGAGTATTAATTTTTATTTTATGGTACATTATAAAAAACCGGCCAAGTGCGAGTCGGACTCGCGCACGAAGGGTTCCGCATCATTATCTTTAAAAACGGCAAATAATCACGTTTGTTGTATGGAAGCGCCACTTAAATATTAATTTTATTCTGTTTTTAGTATTTGTTGTTATAGCGTCAATTCTACATAATCTGTGAAAATTTCAACTGTCTAGCTATCACGGTTCATGAGATACAGCCCTGTGACAGACAGATGACAGACGGACAGCCGGACAGACGGACAGCGAAGTCTTAGTAATAGGGTCCCGTTTTTACCCTTTGGGTACGGAACCCTAAAAAGATCACGACTGTAATCTTCAAGTACGGTAGACATCCTCTCAGATATCCAGGCGCTTAGATCCTTGAAGATATTTAGAGGGGGTAGTCAGAGGCACGTCCAAACATTATATTTGACACATAGCCACATTTTTCTGTAGTTAGCATTTCATACGTGACAGGTTGCAAGCCCATCGCCGCTATGATACAATTGAGAATTAAGCATTTATCACACTTGCAAATAAGGCTATCAATTTAATAAATGAATAAAGTCGTGATACAATCAAAGTCCATAACGGAAATTTTCTGTCACTATTTACATTGAACATTATTGTATTAAATTTGCGTTTTTGTTTATTGCATCAACATTATTTGCATATTAACACGAGAATTATTCTCTTTCATATCGACTTCTCAAATATCTGATAGTGTATTCGAAATAAAAAAATCCATACCTTTTTTTATACCTTATCCCTTACGATAATAGGATCACGACTGTAATCTCTAAGTACGGTAGACATCCTCTCAGATCTCAAAGCGCTTAGATCCTTTGAAGATGTCTGGGGTAGTCAGAGATACGTCCAAACATTATATTTGGCACATGCCCACATTTTGCAGTAGTTAGCATTTCATACATGACAGGTTGTAAGCCCATCGCCGCTGGTTTCCTCACGATGTTTTCATTCATCGTTTTGAGCACGTGTTTTGATGCGCATATAAATTTTGGAACAGAAAAATGAATGCACCCCGGGATTCGAACCCACGACTTTTCAAATGAAAGTCGATAATATCCAGTTATTGAAAATAAAAAAGCCTTATTTTGTTGTGTGAATTCCTGATTTTTTTTAAATAAAATGTATATAGTTTCAATATAAAACATGATACCTATGTATAATGTCGTTGTTGTATGTTGAATGATACTAAAAAAAAGGATATTAAAAATCATGTCTTGTTCTTTAAATATATTTCAAGGTAGTCTGGCGTTTATGTGTCGAAATCAATCACAGTTTAAGCTAGAAAATAAAGATGAAAACCATGTTGCAATCAGTCAAATGTGAGTTACAACCTGTTCTTTATACTTGTAGGTAATAAAAATATATTTTTTTAAAAACATTTTTAATAAATCAAGCTTATATAAATTCTAGGGCTCTAGTACTCGTCAAGACAACGAGCTCAAATATGACGTGATTATGTTGTGTAATAAGGCAGTTCCTATGGCTACATTCGAGATCCATCACCAGATCAGCTCGTTAGTACCATAAATTTATATTGTCATTGGAGATTGATAGGCAAGCAAAGTTTTATCTCAATCAGACTATTTACTGAGGAGTTCCGTTGAACAGCTCCTGACTCTATCATCAGATCAGCTCGCTGTCACCATATTATTGCATTGTTACCGAATTTACATAAGTATGCCAAATTTCAGCTCAATCGGTTTAAGATAACTGCTTCAAAATGGAGTTGCAAGATTTCACCTTAACAAACATAGTTACATACATACATTGCAAGTTAAATAAAACCTATTAATAATATAAAATACGATAAATAAAAAATCAAAAACAAGAAAAAAATAATAAAGAAAATAATATTTCTGTAACTAATCACAAATATACTCGTAATACTTAATCATTGGTTATAAATAAAATAAAAATAATTACGTTTAAAAAACTAAAAACAAAACAGACTTCATGCATGTTGTTATAAATTAAATTGAATAAGTCTAATACAAAATTTCATCCCCATTTCATCATCATTTCACCCTAAAAGTGGTATTTTTCGTTCCAATTTAAATGTATGTAATCACACGTGAAGCAAAGGAATCATCAAAATCACTCAGTCGAAAGTTTCGAGGTAACAAAAAAAAAGTCTCCTCCTTTTTTAAGTCAGTTAAAAATGCAAAAATCTTTAAATCCTGAATGTACTTATCTGTCTTTGAGGGGTATTAGAATAAAAGTCATTTAACTTTTTGTTTATACATGAGAGTAATTCGGGTACCTCTAAGGGTTTTCTGCCTCTGGACTTCCGCTTGATTCTATTTTTGGGACATCCTGTAATATATTATAAAGTCGTAGCAAGTGGAAAACCGTGGTCTCTGCCCTTTGGGATGGCGTGATTTTATGTACGTACTTAGTGAGAGCCGTGTTATTTAGTTATTTACCAACACACTTCAACCCCTGCTGCATCCCTTAGGGGTTTAATTTCGGAAATTCCTTTTTTAGTGCACTTTCACACACCAAAAGGAATGGGTTGCTGACGATTCGGACACAATAAATTCGGACACTGTGTCCGAATTGACACTTTTTAATTTTAATATTTTCTTCACTGACGATTCGGACACCACCAAAATATTGAAGCTGTTTTGTACAGTCACTTAGAAAATTTTAAACTACATTATTTCACTCCTAAGAAAAAGAGCGTTACCAAAACTGAGTATTTTAGGAATTAGAATTAGATGAACATGATGTTTCCCCATCTCCTGAGAATGAAAATGTCAAAGATGTCATGTGATATTGATATTTCAGGTCAGTGTATAAAGAAGACCAAAGTAGAACTAGTAACAGCCTTTGACGAAAAATTCAATGCTGATGCCAAAAATGACCACCATTATGAAAAAGATATAAATCTTTTATAACGAGATGTACTATTTAGAGTACAAGGCTAAAAGCGTTAATAATAAAAAAAAACTCTATTAATACTATTAATCAATAGATAAGGGCAAAAATACAGAAAAGATTAAAATTAATAAACATAATTATCCTAATCTATCGATTTTCTTAACTATTATTGTATACTCAGTTAAAAAGTTGAATATTTAACTTATTACCTCCAAAAAACATAAAAACAATATAAATTGGCACATATTCCGTTTCTTATATTACCTTTTTCAAAAAGCCGTTTTGGCCAAGTGGGAGGTAGTTACCTCGACTTTCAATCTGAAGATCGTGGGTTCGATCCCGGCCGTGCATCAATGTTTTTTTCTGTTTAAAAAATTTATTGCGATATAATTTTTTTAATGCACGTGCTTATAACGGCGAAGGAAAACATCGTGAGGAAACCAGTTAAAATTCTTGTAAGCGGCGAGGGGCTTGCAACGTCACGTGTAGAATGCTGCAAATGTGGGCATGTGCCAAAAGCAATGTTTGGACGTGCCTATGACTATCCCCTTTAGACATCGTCAAGTATCTAAGTGCCTGGGATCTGAGAGGAAGTCTACCGGACTTGGAAATACAGTGATGATACTATTGAGATCTAGTTTATGCATTAGCTCTCTCTCGCTAGTTGCTGTACCTGAACAAATATTTCATCTTAATTTTATCACCATACTGCCAAGATGCATATTTATGTATGTATGTGGGTTTGTAATATACTTTAATATCTCGTATCGTCCAAACGGCCATGCTGATTTATATTCCTCTTAGAAGTTTAAGTTTATTTATCTGACTGTACAAAACATTGGTGTCCGAATCGTCAGTGAAAAAAATATTAAAATTGAAAAGTGTCAATTCGGACACTGTGTCCGAATTTCTTTATATCCCTCCGAATTCCAAGTTTTAGGACCAGTGGCCTGAGCACGAACCACTATCGTATCGACAACCTATCGTACAAATGTCAAAACTGACACTTTTTGTATAATAAAAGTGCCATTTGATACCCCGGGTTAGCACGAACCACTATCGTATCGACAACCTATCGTACAAATGTCAAAACTGACACTTTTTGTATAATAAAAGTGCCATTTGATACCCCGGGTTAGCACGAACCACTATCGTATCGACAACCTATCGTACAAATGTCAAAACTGACACTTTTTGTATAGTAAAAGTGCCATTTGATACCCCGGGTTAGCACGAACCACTATCGTATCGACAACGTATCGTCCAAATGTCAAAACTATTCACCAAAATCACATGTATGTCAAAAAGTGTCAGTTTTGACATTTGGACGATACGATGGTGGTTCATGCTCAGACGATGGTGGTTCGTGCTCAGGTCACAGTAGTTTAAGTTGTGCATTGATAGATCAGTCAGTCGGTATCTCAGAAGTTTTATGCCTACATTTGCTTAGATAATTTAGAGGAGGATTCTATAAGAATAAAATAAAATACACAGCGCCATCTCGTCCCAAACTAAGCAAAGCTTGTACTATGGGAACTAGATAACTGATAGAATACTTAAGTATATACTTTTTTTTGTTATTATATATATAATATATAATAACGCCCAGACATAGAACAAACATCTATGTTCATCACACAATATTTGTCCTGGGTGGGGATTGAACCTTCAACGCAGAAGGCAGAGCTACTACCAACTGAGCAGTGGCCCGAGCACGAACCACTACCGTATCGACGATGTATCGTCCAATGTCAGTACTGACACTTTTTGTGTTGTAAAAATGTCAGTTTTGGCATTTGGATAGGATGTCGATACGTTAAGTTGTCGATACGATAGGTTCAAGCTAACCCCTCTGTGAGGCCAGTGTAAGGATTATTTATCTGAGCTCGGAACCTTAAAAGGCGATAATGTAAAAGATGAACCAGCTATTGTTCCATTGGTATGCCTTTTGGGGGTATGCTAATATTGGTTTCCGAAAACAAGTTTATTTTCAATATTTAATTCCTGTCCGTTTTCGAATTCAAAGAAATCGAGAGGTTTGTAACTTTATCGTTCGGAAATCCGACTTGAGTCGCCCGGAAATGAGATCTCTACACCCTTTTATCCAACTAATCGCGATAGACCTTGCAGAGCTGGCGAAAATAACTATCTAGCCGTAAAAGTAACCTATTTGGTAATTATTTTGGACATTACAAAGACGTTGATGCAAAAAATGTTTTAAGTAATCTGAGAATTGATGGACACCATAATTTTAAAGGAAGATTGATGAATTATTATATGAAACAGAAAAAAAAAAGTTGGTGGACATTTTAGGTAGCGCCATCTAATCCCAAACTAATAAAAGCTATTACTGCGGGGATCAGATTCCAAGTAAAATACTTATAGGTAACTCTTTACCATTTTTCTAAATGTATACTAATACAGAACAAAAATCTTTGTTCATTACAGAAATATTTATGTCTTGTGTAAGGATCGAACCCACTACCTACAGCGCAGAAGGCAGAGTTACAACCAACTGAGATGTGAGGCCAAACAAGCGTCAGTCAATTTAAGAGAAGTCGTACAAATTGGTTTACCGCTCATTATTTTGAATTGAAAACATAATAGGTATTGAAGGTACTTCACGGATGTCATATTTATGAGCGGGAAAGTCGTAAAAGGGTAAGTTAATTCAATATACACATTACGCACCTACGAGTAGGTACTTTGTAGCCAATTTTATTAAGTGATTACTTAATGGAACTGGGTTCACACAATTCCTACCGTTTTTAGAAGTAATTGATTACTGATGTAGGATTAAAAAAAAATAGGATCACGACTGTAATCCCCAAGTACGGTAAGACATCCTCTCAGATCTTCGACGCTTAGATCCTTTGAAGATGTCTAGTAGGGGTAGTCAGAGGTACATCCAAACATTATATTTGGCACATGCCCACATTTTGCAGTAATTAGCATTCCATACGTGACAGGTTGCAAGCCCATCGCAGCTTATAAGAATACTAACTGGTTTCCTCACGATGTTTTCCTTCACCGTTCTGAGCACGTGATTTTGATGCACGTATAAATTTTTCGAATAAAAAAATCCGGGATTCGAACCAACGACCTTCAGATTGAAAGTCGAGATACCTCCCACTCGGCCAACACGGTTTTTTTAGGATTAGAGAGAATTTATACCTGTAGTACGGCTAAAATTATGTCATTGCGCTGAGTATGAATCTTTTACCCTGTTTAAACAAGTTTAACATGTATACCTACTACATGATGCTGGTATACTATAAATAAATAAATATTAGTGGACTTTACACACAGCGCCACCTAGTCCCAAACTGAGCAAAGCTTGTACAATGGGAACCAGATTACTGATAGAATACTTAATACTTATATACTTTTTTTGTACATATGTAGATACATACTTATTATCCATATCACCCAGACACAGAACAAACATCTATTTTTATCACACAAATATTTATACTGGGTGGGGATCGAACCCACAACCTACAGCGCAGAAGGCAGAGCTACTACCAACTGAGCTGTGTTATGTTAGGACGTTATTCAAGTTATATCTTACTAATATTATAAATGCGAAAGTTTGTGAGTGAGTGAGTGGTTGTGTGTTTGTTACTCTTTCACGCAAAAACTTAGCTTATACATCAGAATAACCACATAGGCTTTTTTTTATCCAGGTACCACCCGTACGAAACCGGGGAGAGCAGCTAGTACAAATAATAAAGTTGATCAGATAACTTTATTATACCTTCAACAGTCCATTTCGTTACTTTTACTCAGTTTATTTTCGTATGACGTAAAAAACACCCTAATAGAGTCACTCGCACGACAGGCCAGTGACACAGTAAAAGCTAATTGAAGACGTGGAAGCTCGCTCGTGTCAGGGTCCAGATTACAAGCAGTAATCGGCTTAGTGGGCGTATTCCCAGTTTTACGACCTTGCTCGACCTCGGCTAGGTACAAGGTAACGTAACAACTTAATTTGTAAAACAACCAAAAAGTGCCAGCGCATTTTTCGTTTTATGATGCATTCGTGATTTTTTTGGAGTCGTTGCTTTAGCTCAATGACAATGAATAAACTTTTTATTGAATACACTAGATGACATTATTTACTATAACTATAGATTTTAACACGGGTGTTTATCACATAATTACCTTTAATTTATTTTCCCGACGTTTCGGCTATGTTACAATAGCCATGGTCGCGGGCAGACTGGAGAACACGGTGCTACCGTCGAGAAGCGGAGGCAGTTGACGAAACTACCCTCACTTGGTCTTCAGAAATAGAAATGTCCATGTTCGTATTCGTATATTAAAATTTATAGTTATGTCTACTAATAACGATAGTTTGAAAAATAATATTATTAACTATAACATTATAACAAATCTCGTGACGCAGGGTTGCCAGATGGTAGGGAATAGTCGGAATTCGTCGGCATTGTCCCGAAATTTCATAAGAGCCCCGGCAAAATACAAATTGTCTCGACAAATTTTATAAATAAAACTTAACATTTACTTTGCAATATTTATTTGTTCCTACAAACCAAAATCACGATTTTTGTAAATTTTATCCAAATATTCTGGCCATCCCACCTGGTAGCCGTAGTGACGCTGCAAGGCTGCAACGTTCCACAGTTTCCCGCAACATACGCGATTTACGTAGTTGTTGAGCGACATGTTGCAGAACATCAGGGCTATTTTGTAATAACATGATTATCATGTTATGATGTTGAATGCAATAACCTAATGTTAGAGAATACCTAATCTGTACACTTTTCATAGTAACTATGCACAGTTTATGCACCTATACCTACGCTTCTGCGTAGGTATTGTATTGGAAGCGTAGGTATAGGTGCCTAAACAGCATAAAAAGCGTAGGTATTATGGCATTCAGTACCATAACATGATAATCATGTTTTAAAAAATAGTCCCACAGGTTGTGTGTGTTTGTAACTCTTTCAAGCAAAAACTACTGAACATATGAGAATAGCACAAAGGCTTTTTATCCAGGTACCACCCGTGCGAAGCCGGGGCGAGCAGCTAGTATTTATATATTCATAAAGGTCATCATTTCCTTCTTCTTTTCCTACTTAATATGAGGTCGGCACAACATGTTGCGATGAGGATTTGGCTTATGTTTCACCACCGGCCTCCTTGACGTCAACTCTCTTTGGGAAAGGTATTGTTTATCTATAGGTACTTAAAATAAAACTGTAGAAGAGTTCAATTCTGTACATTGAATAAAAACTAAAAAAAAGTACTCCTAGGGGTCTTCATACAAGTAACACAAGCCAAAAAAAATCATTTTGAAATTTTTGTTTGTTTGTCTGTCTGTCTGTTGTCCGGCTTTCACCCAAACACTACTGGACGGATTTTGATGAAACTTTTTTTGTTATATAGCTATTAGTACTCGGCAACTTATAAAAATGTCTGTTGCCCAGCGAAGCGGGCACGAGTCAGCTAGTAATTTATAATAGCACTTGTAGCAATGTTTTCAATCAAAATGCGACCTGCGGCTAGACGCACGATCGATGCAGTGTTTGTACAAGCGATTATCCCCCGGCATTATTATTGTACTTACTCGTACCACAACAAACAGCCAGTTTCGTATTTCATAATAATAAATATTTGTGGATATTTTACACAGCGCCATCTAGTCCCAAACTTAGCTAGCTTGTACAATAGGAATTAGAGTAACACCTTTTTTTTGTAAATCTATTATTATCTATTAAAAAAAACCGCATCAAAATCCGTTGCGTAGTTTTAAAGATATAAGCATACATACAAACATACATACAGACGCGGGAAGCGAGAAGCGACTTTGCTTTATACTATGTAGTGATAACTACTGCTAATATAGAAATTTTTTATCTTCTATTTCTCTACTCTATTTAATTATCAGCAACTGTATGCTGACTGACACTACAGACGCGTTGGTGTCAAAAAATCATTAGACTTCTTCGTTACAACAGCCACGGGCGCAGATTGAACATATTGAGGAGACCTAACGTTTATGCTTAAAGGCACAATCGAAAAACGCTTGAAGTCGAAATATATGATTCAAGGCGTTCAAATGTGCGTATTACACGGGCTTTGTTTACTCGGACCCTGACCTCTGCAAATATTCGAATCTTTTTCGCAACGTCCTTTGAAGTGGAAACGGGACAAAAGACCTCGAGTTCAATTCAAAGGATAATCAAATAGTTCACGGTTGAGGAGCATTTACGTTTACTCACAGGTCGCAAGTTTATTTATATCCACAATAGCTTTCGGTTCGGGTTTTTTCTCTTTGACAGATCATTTGCGGCAAATGAAATAGAGTATGGGGCTGGCGAGGTTTTACGGCGTCCCTAAAGTTGTTTCGTTTTTTACATTGAGATTTGCTCGTAAACAGCAAAGGGACTGATGGGTTTTGACCCGTTTCGGGAATATGCTCGCTTTGATTGAATTCGAGTGGATCTTTTAATGATTTTGTTAACAGATTTAAAACCAACATTCCTATTACGTTTTTTTATCAAAAATATCTAAGTACATTTTTAACGAATATGTGTCTCACGTTTAAATGTGGAGTTCCAGTTCTACAAAGACTCGTATCTCGTATTAGAAACATAACCGGTAGGTCAAAAATAAAAACATGTTTAGTTAAAAACAGAGTATAAGTACTAAAGCATGTTTATAATGAAAACGTAATACCTACTTATCTGCGTGCGACTCGCACTTATAGCATAAGTGCGAAAGTTTGTAAGTTTGTATATATGTTTGTACCCTAATCAAACTTAAACGACCAAACAGATTAAGATGAAATTTGCTGTAGTATGTAGATAAAAAAATAGATCAGTAAACAGAAGGAAGAACTTATAATAAAAACAACCTCTAAATGATGTAGATATAGATTAGAAGCAAAAATTAGACATCTCAGACTTAAACAGTGAGTTGTCATATCATTCTACTAAAAAGGTTGAATCCTACTACGGTTGTTACTCAAAAAATATTTTGTCAAAAAAATCTGGAATCAGTTTGACACGCATGATACGCATACTACCAAAATTTATTTTATCAGGTCAAGGTTTAATATAGGGAAAAATATGAAAGTTTTCTGAAAGTGCTTTTTTTCTATGCGATTATTGAAATTTGGCAGCACAAAGTCTGTCACGGGTCTGCTAGTAAATAATAAACATCCAACAGGTCCATACACACTATAGTTGTTACCTATTTCGTGTTATGGGTATTAAAAACTGGAAACAACTATTAAATTTACATTTAAATTAGTAGATGGCGGAACAAAAATTTCCAGATCATGCAAACCGTTGTCACAATTAATATTATCAAACTCGTCCAATTCATCAATATGAAAACAAGTTTCTTTAAATAATTAGGAACCTACTAAATGTTCTCTTGTAAAGGTCAAACGATGAATTTGAATGGTAAATTGATGAGCTATCAAATAAAACTATGAGAGTCGGTACCTACGGCTAACACGGAGTAGGTATTTGTTGTTCATACATCGTGCCTTATAACGTATCAAACGAGCGTGCCAATAACCAATTCTTTATATGATTATAATAATTACTATAATAATGTTTCGACCAATCGAAAAGTCAAGGACAATATTAGTTTTTAAGTTTTATAAAGTAACTATTAGTCCTACATTAATGTAATTTGGGATTATGGATTGGGAAATGGGATTACTTGGGACTATTCTCTACACAATAGAAGAAAAAAAAAACATTCCAATCGGATCACCGGGTAAAAAGATATGCGTGGTCAATGGTCATACATCATCTTTAAATCACTACATAGTATAAAGCAAAGTCGCTTTCCGCTTCCCGCGTCTGTATGTCTGTATGTTTGCTTATATCTTTAAAACTACACAACGGATTTTGATGCGGTTTTTTTTAATAGATGGAGTGATTCAGGAGGAAGGTTTATATGTATAATAACATGCTACCCGTGCGAAGCCGGGGCGGGTCGCTAGTATCTTATATAAAAGAACTAGCTGACCCGTGCCCGCTTCGCTGTGCGTAAGACATTTCTAATACCATCGTTGACTTTTTTGTAGACGTTTTTAAGGTGTACAATACTGTAGTACATTATTTTGATATATCTCGTGGGGTTCAGCCAGCATTTTGCAATGTAAGCGCAAAAAAATGTGTTTATTTACGACATCACATTAGAAACCTCTAAAATTATCAGTGTTTCTCTACTATATTATGCATGTATTATACATATAAACCTTCCTCTTGAATCACTCTGTTTATTAAAAAAAACCGCATCAAAATCCGTTGTGTAGTTTTAAAGATATAAGCAAACATACATACAGACATACATACATATTACATACAGACGCGGGAAGCGGAAAGCGACTTTGCTTTATACTATGTAGTGAAGTCGTGTTAGTTACACTATTTACAACTCAAGAACGGCTGAACCGATTTGGCTGTTGGATTGTCGATTTGGCTGAAAATTGGTGGGGAAGTAGCTTAGAACCAGGAGACGGACATTGGATACTTTTTAACGGGAACGGGAACGGGAACGGGAACGGGAACGGGAACGGGAACGGGAACGGGAACGGGAACGGGAACGGGAACGGGAACGGGAACGGGAACGGGAACGGGAACGGGAACGGGAACGGGAACGGGAACGGGAACGGGAACGGGAACGGGAACGGGAACGGGAACGGGAACGGGAACGGGAACGGGATCGGGCACTTAACATAACATTTGTTAATTCTAAAGCGATACGAAGTTCGCCGGGTTAGCTTGTAAATAATAATACATAATAATTCAAATTCAAAAATCATTTATTTCAATAAAATCACAAGGATCACTTTGAAACGTCTTAGGAACTAGGTGAAGCTACGCCGATTCCACGCGACCAAGCCTAGAAGAATCAGGCAACAAACACGGCTTGGGGTCTACCTTTTTTTAATTAGGGGGCACGGCAGTGCCCCCGCCAAGTCGAGCGCGAAGCAAACACTGCCGTACTACCTTTACTGGAACCATTTCGCCGCATTTTCAGGCCCCTATTTGAGAACCTCTGGATAAGACCAGAACGCAGAAATTATCGTCATCTAGTAAGCTATAATCACATACTTAAAATCCAAAATTTCAAGTCTGTAGGTCATTTTGTTCCGAAGTTAAGCGAAAGCAAAGTTTCGCATTTTAGACACTCACTCACTCATGATCATCAGAATACAACTAGTACTTCCCATGAACTCAGAAAGCTGAAATTTGGTACAGAGTTAGGGTTTAATGGTCACATAAAGGGAAAACCATAAAAACTAGAATAATCGAAGATTTGGAGTACCTACCTGGTGACCCTGATTAGAAAACACAAGAGCCTAACCAAACTATTAGAGATCGACATACCGCCTTTAAAAAAAATATTCAACTTGATAGGCATAGGATTTGTAATAAAAAAAATATATTTCTTTTAAGTTTGCTGCTATAATAACAAATACTAAAAACAGAATAAAATAAATATTTAATTATACACAACAAATGTGATTTTCGCATTCTAGCGCCATCTAGTTTCATTTGATGTTACTACGTTATTATAGGTACTTTTCGCGGTCTCATGCGACCGCTCGGGGTTTGAGAGGTAAACCAATGATGAAAGATGTTTGCAATTCCGCTGGCAGGTGGCGCTATTTTACCACTATCGGTAAAGTAAGTCGGTAAATAGGTGGCACTTTACTTAAGCGACTAAAAAGTTTAAAATTGAATTATTTAATTCATGTAGTTAGGTAAATAGGTATATATTATTTATTTCGAGTTCGAATACCGGCCGTGCATCAATGGATATTTCTGTTCGAAAAATGTACCTACCTACTCCATCAGCAATATCCGGAACTTGTGCAGAAACACTGTCAGGATTCATTATTGTTATTATTTTCTATTATTTTTTATTATTTATTATGTACAAAAAACCTGTATAAACTTAACAAAACAAAAACAATCGTCGCGACACTACACTGTTCAAAGCAAAATAGAAAGACGAAACGAAAATAATTGGCTTGCTTTCTATGAGAGAGAGAGAATGACAGACAGAGAAACATGCGCACGCCGCACGGCTTACTACACTATAGCAAAACGTGTCGTGACAACTTTTCGTCTGATTTTTTTCCGTCTAGCCTCCTTCGCAACGCGCCATAAGGAACTTCGTTCGAAAAAAATTGTGTCAAATAAGAAAATCTAATAAAATAAATCAATAAGCCCACGTTTCTACAAAAAGAAGTGAAATCCCACCAAAAACATTCTGTAAAAAACTAGCCAAGTCTCGATGGAGCTGCTTGTTTATCTCTAAAAAGTAATGAAATCTAGACAAAGTCGTGTCAAGTCTGAGGTTCTTTACTGCGATTTCTTTATTATTATAGAATGTTATGTGACTTGGCCGTTGAAGAGTACACAAGGGTACAAAACCAGGTGCTCCATGACACCATTGCACCAATCTGTCGCCAGAACCCCGCTACCCATTGACGATGGAAAATTGCCACTTAGAAAACGTTGATTCAATAACCAGTTAATTATAGGCTTGATAAAGCTGCGTATTTCAATAATACTTATGTAAAGGCGAGCCTGAAACAAACAGTATAAAAAATACGTCTGTTTTATGTTAGATCGGTGGTCGATTTGACGCTCCAAAAAGAAGAGAGCAGAAGTCAGCATTGTCATTGCTGAACGCATGTGTTGCACGATCAACAACAGCCTAAAATGAGACACTAGCGTCCAATTACCAATACCAATATGGACTATTATCTCGCTTAACAAACATAGGTAGTTACAACATACATTACGTGTAAACAAAATTGACTTGTACCCACTAACGTATAAAGAATGTTCAACGGCCAAGTCACACAACATTCTATAATAATAAAGAAATCGCAGTAAAGAACCTCAGACTTGACACGACTTTGTCTAGATTTCATTACTTTTTAGAGATAAACAAGCAGCTCCATCGAGACTTGGCTGGTTTTTTACAGAATGTTTTTGGTGGGATGATCCTTTTCTTAAAGCTATGTAGAGCTCCAGTGTGATGCCAATCGAACAAGGTGAAGGCTCAAACAAGAATAATTATATTAAAATATACGTCGACTTGAGAATCTCTTCCGTTTTTCGTCGGTTAAAAACTAGCTTATTCGTGACTAGTGGAAATTCTATCGACTTCGTTCACGTAAAGTTTATCAAACAGACTTCAACCCCCACTGCACCCTCGTAGGGGTTGAACTTCGGGAATACACCCCCCAAATTTAAGTATATTATAATATAATTTAAGTAGTCAGTTAGTAAAGCAAGATTTTTATAAAAATAAAATAATATATGAATAATAATATATAAATATAATGAATCGCTGAATGTGTTGCTAAGCGCAAATCTCGAGAGCAGCTGAACCGATTTCGATAATTCTTTTATTTTGTATTTGTTATTATCAGGAGAAGGTTCACAGTAAAAATAATAATTTGACAGGACAACGTTACGCCTGTCACATGTCGGCTAGTTAAGTATATTTATGCGTCCCAACCTGGTAACGACAGTAAGCTTATGCAGACAACAGACCACTTATACTCGCACCAACTACAATTTGTTCTCTCCCCTATTACCATCTTTATTAGTCTACTGTCGGCATAATTTGTCCGGCTCTCATATTTCCAGCCCGGCTTTATTTAGGCGCCATTAGCATAATACTGCATTACGTACTGTTCCAGCATTCGCTTTGTAAGTACAATATTTGGTTGGAAGTTTTGTGGCTTCGTAGATACTGAACCATTATTTTTACGCAGTTCAACTTATGTAAACGGCGATGGGCTCGCAACCTGACACGTATGGAATACTGCGTGTGCCAAATGCAATGTTTGGACGTGCCTCTGACTACCCAATGCAGACAACAATCTGAGAGGTGTCAACCATAAAGTGCTTGGGGATTACAGTCATGTTCCTATGAAAAATATAATGGTGGCCATTTCACACGGCGTCATCAATTCCCAAAAAAAGCAAAGCTTGTACTATGGTAACCGGATTACAGACTTATTTCCTTTTTTATAGTTACTTAATAAAATACCTAGACTTAGAAGAATCATCTATGTTCACAAAAAAAATCTTTATAACCTCAATAAAAATCTACATGTTTTCTTTCACGTACGTGACTTTTATGGCATAAACATGAGCATGGTTACGGAACCCACCTCATTTTACGTTCCGATGCGCACCAGTCCAGTTTTTATTTTTCTATTTGTCCGAGCAAATGGGATTGTTGTGTGAGCACCTGCTAGCTTATTTCGTAAAAATCATTGGCCAATAAGCCATGGCCAAGACTATGACTAACATACATTTTAGAGAATACCAATTTTATAGTAACTACTAGCGACCCGCCCCGGCTACGCACGGGTAGCATGTTATTATACATATAAACCTTCCTCCTGAATCACTCTATCTATTAAAAAAACCCGCATCAAAATCCGTTGTGTAGTTTTAAAGATATAAGCAAACATTACATACGCGGGAAGCGGAAAGCGACTTTGCTTTATACTATGTAGTGATTATAGAATCTATGTAGGTATATGTTGTACACAAACTGCGTTGAAAGCGTAGGTATAGGTGTTACATAAATTTTAGAGAATACTAATCACTACATAGTATAAAGCATAATCGCTTTCCGCTTCCCGCGTCTGTAACTTATATCTTTAAAACTACACAACGGATTTTGATGCGGTTTTTTTTAATAGATAGAGTGATTCAGGAGGAAGGTTTATATGTATAATAACATAGCATAGCTTAATATATTAGAGAACCACTGATAATTTTAAGATTTCAAATCAGCGCGACTTTTTTTTTAAATTTTAAATGCTGTTAACGAGTATACAAAGACATTCTGTAATATATTTTGGTATCAGCTTCGCACCCGTGCGAAGCCGGGGCGGGTCGCTAGTTAATAAATATAGGATAAGGAGTTAAGGAGGCATATTTTCACTTGTTCTTTTGTATTTAAATGTGCGTAGCAAGAGAGATTTAAGATGTAGAAAAAAACCTGTTGAAAGTATTTTGGATGTACGAGTACCTATGTTTTTGAGTGCGTATGCAATTGTTAAAATAATTAACGTTTTCAAAACTAAAAAGAAAACCTAAAAACTATTAAGACGTCTCTAAAATATTGACTGTCTCTTTTACTCTTGACGAAACAGAAGGATGCTTATAATAGTTTAGTCACCAGCATCAATAGAATCGGCAACAATATTCATTTTTTTTTAGTTTTATCAAGGGACTATTAGTACTACAATATTTACTACTTACTTACTACATAATTACAATCTAAATGAGACCAACTTTTAACTTAACTATAGATTTTTCTTCATCACTTTAATTTATTTTCCCGACGTTTCGACTATGTTAGGTACTACAGCTATGGTCGCGGCGTCGGGACAATAAATTAAATGTATTTTTACGTAATAAAGACCCGTGTCAAAATATAAAGCTATGTCCACTTTGAACTATTCTTTACACAATAAAAAAAACATCCAAATCGGATCACCAGGTAAGAGTCATATATAAAAAAACAACAACGGTCATATAAAAAAAAACAACAAAAAAAATATGTAGATACGTCGAATCGATAACTTGTTTTGTTCGATGATATTTATTGGAATGCTGGCTAGCTATGGTAACTAAATATTATTTTTACACCATCTTGTGACTTTATATTTGGTTAAAGATAAAAAAACCGGCCAAGTGCGAGTCAGACTCGCGCACGAAGGGTTCCGTACCATTTATCTATAAAAAACGGGAAAAAATACATTTCTTGTATAGGAGCCCCACTTAAATATTTATTTTATTCTGTTTTTAGTATTTGTTGTTATAGCGGCAACAGAAATACATCATCTGTGAACATTTCAACTGTCTAGCTATCACGGTTTATGAGATACAGCCCTGTGACAGACAGATGGACAGCGAAGTCTTAGTAATAGGGTCCCTTTGGGTACGGAACCCTAAAAACTATTTATAGGTTTTGCTATAATACTCGTGGGTATAATATAATATTAAATCACATATGTAACACACCTACACGGAATAAAACTAATAACTTGCTCTTTCAAAACTAAAAGTTTTAGGAAAACGCAATAAATGAGATAAATAATCCGCTTTCAACTTTTGCAATATCGGCTCTGGCGGGATTAATATAAGGTTATGTATATCTAACGGGATTTCCTTCTGTATTTTATTATTATTGAAACATAATATTGTTGTCTATACCAGTAACAGTACAGTAATCTAACTAGTTATAGATTTTGACACGGGTCTTTATCACGTAATTACCTTTAATTTACTTTCCCGACGTTAATAGAGTTATTAAATTATTATTTTTTAATAACTAATCATCATCATAATTTCATCCATTGGACGTTTGGTCATCATAGAAAAAATTGAAATCAGTTACAAAACAATAAACTAATTAATAATGGATGGATATGGATTCATTAAATTAAGTTCACTGTATATTATGTCAATAAATAAATTTAAATTAGAATTTTATATAATAAATGTTTCATTTGTACCTCTTATTTGTAACTATATGCTTATTAAGATTTTCTATGATTGGAACTTTTGTTCGCTTACTGAATTCTTTTAGGCATTAACTTTTTATTTTCTCTGAGAGATCTTTGAGTTTTACCTTTCAGAGATTCGTGAATTTCCAGGAGTGATTTGTTTTTGGTTTCAGGCATGAAAAAATAAATAAGTACAAGGACCGCTGATGATAATATGCCAAAAAGAAGAAAAGTTCCACGCATTTTTAAATATTTAAAGAAATAGGGTGACACTTTCATAAATGTTGCAAATATAAATTTAAACAATAACGCGTTTATACACATGAATAAGCCCTTAGATTCCAATGGCAACAATTCACCTATTATTGACGTCGCCATTATCATAGGACCGCAGCTTATAGCCACTGAGTATCCTGCCAATATAACTATAGGCACATATGAACTTTCTTTGACTAATGACAAATTAACAAGATACAAATATCCAGATAAAATAAATAAAAACATGATACCCAGAGCAGAAAACCAGAGTAACATTGTGCGTCTCTTCAAAAACTTAGCTAAAATAGAACCAAGATACATGCTGGCAACAGTCACACAGTCTAAAATAAGCATTCCCTTATACGATATCCAGTTATCTTTAGTTATTTTTTTCAAAATATCTAAAGCATAAACTGTACATACTAGTTTTCCAGAAAACGAATACAAGAATATCAGTAAGAATGACAGTAGAATTGATTTTAAAAAAATCTTGCTGAAAATAACCTTAATAGCGTCACTAATAATATTCCCTTTGCATTTAAATCTTTTACTCTCATACGATTCAATAAGATTTTCCAATTCTTTCAATGATTCTGCATTGGTACCTTTCAACCATGTATGTGATTTTATGCTTTCATCAAACTTGCCTTTGCCCGCCAACCAAAAGGGTGATTCTGGCCATATGAATACAGTTATCAAATTGTATAAAGAACACAAAAATCCCACTATAGCTATAATGTTCCAGTTCAAAAAGGTTCCAATTGTGTTAGCTGTTAGAATCCCCCAGAAGAACGTGGCTGATTTTACAGTAAGAAACATGCCTCTATATTTTGAGGAAGTGTATTCAGTTAAAATGACGACTGACGTAGTGAGGTAAGATGCAACACTAGCACCCAGAAATATCAGGCTAATGAATATATGGTTGATCGTCGTGCTAAAATACAGGATAGAGAAACCGATTAGGCAGCAGATGCTCACTAAGATGTGTGTTTTTTTTCGTCCAATTGCAGTAGTCAAGGTAGATAGAATGATGATCCAAGGGATACCGCTGTAGCTGATACAGGCCGCTGCAATAAATAAAAAATCAATCACAATCATCCTTGTGAAAATGGAATCTTGCAACTCAATTTTCAAGCAGTTATCCTTAACCGATTGAGATGAAATTTTGCATAATTATGTAAATTTGGTGACAATGCAATAATATGGTTACAACGATCTGATCTGATGGAGTCAGGAGCTGTTCAATGAAATTCCTCAGTAAATAGTCTGATTGAGTTAAAACTTCGCATACCTATCAATGTCAAATGACAATGTAATATTATGATTAGCGAGCTGGTCTAATGAAGGAGTTCAAATGTAGCCATAGGAACTCCTCAACTGACTGGCCTCACAGATAAGTCCGTAGTAACTCTGCTTTCTGCGCTGTAGGTTCGATCCCCACCTAGGGCAAATATTTTTTGAACATAGATGTTTGTTCTGTATCTTGTAATTACTACATTCTTAATATGTATAATAAACTTATCAAATATTGATCATCACACAATTTTTTGTCCGGGAGTCCAACTCACAACCTACAGCATAGAAGGCAAGTTACTACCAATTGAGCTGTGAGGCCAGTCAATATTAATGAAAAAACTCACATATAGCTGGCAATTATACTTGTATATTATGATGTCAGTCGATCCTGTTAGAAGTTGGTAATACACGAATAAGTGTAGTGCATTAGTCTTTAAATACATACGCAACCAGGTCGCAGCCTCCTCGCTGAATGTGACATTTGCAGCTCGCAGTTGTGGCAGCAAGATCGTCGGGGATCCCGTAGTTAGGCCCATCACAAAGTAGCAGTTCCATGCTCCGGTGCAGACGAGAAGCTAGAACAATAATACATTCTCTAACTTTAAATACGGCTAAAAAATGATCTCGACTGAAATCCCTAATTACGGTAGACATCCTCTCAGATCTCCAGGCGCTTAGATCGTTTGAAGATGTCTAGTGGGTGTAGTCTGAGGCACGTCCAAACATTACATTTGGCACATGCCCACATTTTGCAGTAGTTGGCATTCCATACGTGACAGGTTGCAAGCCCATCGCCGCTTAAAGGAATACTAACTAGTTTCCGTGTTGGTCGAGTGGGAGGTACCTTGACTTTAATTTCCGGGATTCGAACCCACAAGGGTTCGAATCCCGGCGTGCATCAATGGATATTTTTTTTTAAATCAAGCTTTTATAAATTCTAATGCTCTAGTACTTGTCAAGACAAATCCAACGAGCCCAAACACGACGTAGTTATGTTGTGTAGTTGAGGAGATCCTATGGCTTCATTCGAGCTTCATCATCAGACCAACTCGTTAGTACCAAAATTTTACATTATCATTGGAGAGTGATAGGTATGCAAAGTTTTATCTCAATCGGACTATTGACTGAGGAGTTCCGTTGAACAGCTCCTGACTCCATCATCAGAGCAGCTCGCTGTTACCATATTATTGAATTGCCATCGTAGTTACATAAGTTTACAAAATTTCAGCTCCATCGGTTGGGGATAACTGTTTCAAAACTGAGTTGCAAGATTCTTAACAAACATAGTTACATCATACATACGAGTACATTGCAAGTAGAATAAAAGCTTGTAAGAAGGTTAACAGGGATAACAATCGGTGATTTTGCTATAATTATTTTCGATTAAAATTAAAAAAGTAAAAAAAAAAATTTAAGTTAAACGGTTTTATATTGCAGATAAATGTACTAAAAGCTAAAAAATAATTTCATGGATACAGTCATGGGTACCAATATGTATACATTGTTATATTTTCAAATAAAGTAACTCGTAACCTACTCACTTTCTGGAAATATCTATGGTCACATAAATTCCTAAAAATGCAATATACATTTATGTAAACACCTATGACAAAAGATGTCATTATTGAAATATACAAATTTTAAACATATGCATTGATTAAACTAAAATAAAATCGTGGGGCACGTCCACTTTAAATGAATTTTGGCCCACGCTGTACAGTCACGCTGTGACTGTATCCATGAAATTATTTTTTAGCTTTTAGTACATTTATCTGCAATATAAAACCGTTTAAATTAATTATTTTTTTTTTACTTTTTTTTTTAAGATTTTAGTTTTTATTTCTCATTATCCGCCATTTTGTAGAAGTGGCCATCTTTGATTTTGATTTTGTATAGTGCACTGAATTCTACTTGAAAAGCCCTTTCATTTGATACCCATATTGATGGGATTGAACAAAACTAAGTTGTCCGCCATCTTGTAGCGGCGGCCATCTTGGATTCACAATAATATTGAATTGTATTGTCACCAGAATCAAAGGCGTATACCAAATTTCAGATCAATCGGTTAACGGGAAGAGGGTTAAATTTCAATTACTAAATTTGACCCAAACAAACAAACGGGGTGAGCTAAATAAAACCGTTTAAAAATTACGTCGCGTCGTGTTGTAGGGTTAATTTACCTTTGTAAAACTCCGATGTCATGGTTTAGTGTGGTGCCATATAAATTAAATTATTAAGGAGTTAAAAAACGACCTACAATCTAATTTAATCGATTTATCATTAAAAATCAACAACCAGACGATTTTGTTTATTATATAACTTTTGGTTAATGTAAAAAAAAAATTGTATACTCCAGTATTTTATTAGGTAGTACCTGCCTAATTACTTAAGAAAATACCTAAATAGTTACATAATTTCAGAGATTCAAAGAAAGATCCTGTGATTCCTAATTTTCAAGTCTTTTTTAGGGTTCCGTACCCAAAGGGTAAAAACGGAACCCTATTACTAAGACTTCGCTGTCCGTCTGTCTGTCCGTCTGTCCGTCTGTCCGTCTGTCCGTCTGTCCGTCTGTCCGTCTGTCTGTCTGTCACAGGGCTGTATCTCATAAACCATGATAGCTGGACAGTTGAAATTTTCACAGATTATGTATTTCTATTGCTGCTCGAACAACAAATACTAAAAACAGAATAAAATAAATATTTAAGGGGGGCTCCCATACAACAAACTTGATTTTTGCATTCCAGCGCCATCTAGTTTCATGTGATGTTACTACGTTAATATAAGTACTTTTCGCGATCTCATGCGACCGCTCGGGGTTTGAGAGGTAAGATGAAAGAGGTTTGCAATTCCGCTGGCAGGTGGCGCTATTTTACCACTATCGGTAAAGTTAGTCGGTAAATAGATTCTTCACATGATCGACTAAAAAGTTTGAAATTGAATTATTGAATTCATGTAGTTAGGTAAATAGGTAGATATTATTAATTTCAAATTAATTTCGAGTTTGAATCCTGGCCGTGCATCAATGGATATTTCTGTTCGAAAAATGTACATGCGTGTTACACGTGTTTATAACGGTGAAGGAAAACATCGTGAGGAAACCTGTTAGTATTCTTGAAAGCGGCGACGGCTTTGCAACCTGTCACGTGTGGAATGCTAACTACGTAGTTAGGTAAATAGGTAGGTTATGAGATATTATGAATTATTTTTTATGTTTCTAGGGTTCCGTACCTAAAGGGTAAAAAACGGGACTACTAAGACACCGCTGTCCGTCTGTCTGTTACCAGGCTGTATCTCGTGAACCGTGACAGCTAGACAGTTGAAATTTTCACATATGATGTATTTCTCTAAAAAGAGCATAAAATAAATATTTAAGTGGGACTCCCGTACAACAAACGTGATTTTTTTGCCGTTTTGATAATAGTACGGAACCCTTCGTGCGCGAGTCCGACTCGCACTTGGCCGGTTTTTTAGTTTAAAATAACTCACCTGTCGTAAAAATGGTTTCCAGCTTTTGTCTCCTTCCACATTCTTCATATTTTGAATTTGCTCCATTTTTATTATACCTATTATTATATTAGGTACAATTTTTTTCATTTGTTCTACTGGAATACCTACTAGATGTTTTAGGTATTCTATTCTAGTATTATTAAATTAAAACATGTTGTCAATGGGAACTATTGGCAAGAACTGACACACGGCGTACGTAAAGATGAGAATAATTTAAACATGTTTCTTTTAGTATTATAAAATGAAAAAAATAACCGGCTAAGTGCGTCAAGAGCCACGCGCAATGTAGGGTTCCGTAGTTTACACAGTCAACAACGTTATTTAAGCAATTTTCAATAGTATCTATAAAAATATCATTACTTATCCAAGTTAATTTTATAAATTGGTCAAATACTTGTAAACTTGTAAAGCTTACTTATCTGTGATAGTTTTCTATATAACTTCATTATATGTACCACTGTTGTAATTTTTTTCACGTGTGGGGGGGGGAATAAACTTAGCAAAGCTTGTACTATAACCAGATTACTGATAAAATACTTAGGTATAGAATATTTTTTGTAAATATAACATACTAGCTGACCCGTGCCCGCTTCGCTGTGCGTAAGACATTTCTAATACCATCGTGGACTTTTTTGTAGACGTTTTTAAGGTGTACAATACTGTAGTACATTATTTTGATATATCTTGTGGGGTTCAGCCAGCATTTGCAATGTAAGCGCAAAAAAATGTGTTTATTTACGACATCACATTAGAAACCTCTAGAATTATCAGTGTTTCTCTACTATATTATGCATGTATTATACGTAAACCTTCCTCCTGAGCAGGCAGAGCTACTACTAACTGATCTTTAGGGCTTACCTGGTAATTCCTATTTAAAGTGGGTATATTTTTTTATTATTGGGCTCTTCTTTATCTGTTTTTATAATTTTTGTTCACAAAAATTATAAAAACAGATACAAATGATTAAATAAATAAATATTGGCGGACTTTACAAACAGCGCCATCTAGCCTCAAACTAAGCAAAGCTTGTACTATGGGAACCAGATAACTGATAGAATACTTTATATACGTTTTTTTTTGTAAATACATTCAACTAGCGACCCGCCCCGGCTTCGCACGGGTAGCATGTTATTATACATATAAACCTTCCTCCTGAATCACTCTATCTATTAAAAAAAACCGCATCAAAATCCGTTGTGTAGTTTTAAAGATATAAGCAAACATACATACATACGCGAGAAGCGGAAAGCGACTTTGCTTTATACTATGTTATATATTATATATATACAATATACATATTAACACCCAGACACACAAAACATCTATGTTCATCACACGAATATTTGACCTGGGTGGGGATCGAAACCACAACCAACAGCGCAGAAGGCAGAGTTACTACCAACTGAGCTGAGGCCAGTCATAATGATGAAATTAATAGACGAAGAACCACATAGGCTACTTTTTATTCAGGCACTACGCAAGTAAAGCTAGCGGCTGAAAATATAGCTGTCGCTCATTTAACTTTGCCTCTATGCTAAATATAATATTACTTTAAATAAATCAAGTAGACGACGATATTTATCCATTATTTTAATTTTATACAGGTTAAAACTACTTATGATTGCGAAAATCATTAAACTAGTTTTGATTATATATTGGTTTAAAGTTCCGAGTAAAATAAAAATAAATAAATATGATCACGACTGTAATATCCAAGTACGGTAGAATCCTCTCAGATCTCCAGGCGATTAATTCCATTAAGATGTCTATAAGTCGAGGAACATCCAAACATTATATTTGGCACATGCCCACATTTAACAGTTGTTAGCATTCCATACGACGGCCTCACAGCTCAGTTGGTAGTAACTCTGCCTTCAGCGCTGTAGGTTGTGGGTTCGAACCCCACCCAGAGCAAATATTTGTGTGATGAACATAGATCTTTGTTCTGTGTCTGGGTGTGTAGTATGTATCATAAGTATGTATTTACAAAAAAAAACGTATATAAGTATTCTATCAGTTATCTAGTTCCCATAGTACAAGCTTTGCTTAGTTTGGGGCTGGATGGCGATGTGTAAAAAAAATGTCCACCAGTATTTATTTATACGTGACAGATTGCCACCCCATCGCCGCATAAAAAAATACTAACTGGTTTCCTCATGATCTAAAATATAAGTCAAACTAAAAAAATTGAGTTTGAAAATGTCGAGCGCTGTGTTTGGTCCGCTCCGCACAGCTTAGCGCAGCTCCGCACATCTGGTATTGATCTCCGCATAGATGGAAACTCACCCTTAAGTTAGCCGAGTGTACGAGTGAAACGAAGGAATGTTTTATGCAATTTCGAAGCCGCTATTTTTTTTTCCTTTAGGCAATATAATGCACTCTCCAAAAGTGATGATATAGACATCACCGATCCTCCAGCGAAATTTAAAAAAATTATACGTGACATTCTTTTAACCACCCCTATGTAATACACTCATCAGATTATGTCCTATATAAGCAAATTATAAAGTTAAATAATTATAATTTTTGTTATATTGATTTTAAGTAGTTATATTTTATAATTTTATAAATTTATATAATTTATATAAAATATTATAAAGAGGAAAGATTTGATTGTTTGTTTGTTTGTTTGTTTGTATCGAATAGGCTCCGAAACTACTGAACCGATTCAAAAAAATCTTTTACCATTAGAATCCTACATTATCCCTGATGGACATAGGCTATATAGTATTTTCAAAAACGTTAGGGATTCGTATGAAAACTTCGAAAATGTAATCCAAACGTGTGAAAAAAATAACAAAAAAATCTTTATATCGCGTATGCTGCGGAAATTATTGACAATAGAGCAAAATAATGTGCTACAGTTTTAAAGAAGACATCAATATCTACAAATAAGTCAACAATACCATATGTCTAACTATTAGGGATCCGTATGAAAACTTCGATAATGTAACCCAACGTGTGATAAAAAATCCAAAACAATCTTTTTATCGCGTATGCTGCGGATATTATTGACAATAGAGCAAAATAATGTAGTACAGTTTCAAAGAGGACATCAATATCTACAAATAAGTCAACCATACCATATGTCTAACTATTAGGGATCCATATGAAAACTTCGATAATGTAACCCAACGTGTGATAAAAAAATCCAAGAAAATCTTTATATCGCGTATGCTGCGGAAATTATTGACAATAGAGCAAAGTAATGTACTACAATTTTAAAGAGGACATCAATATCTACAAATAAGTCAACAATACCATTTGTCTAACTATTAGGGATCCGTATGAAAACTTCGATTATGTAACCCATCGTGTGATAAAAAAATCTTTATATCGCGTATGCTGCGGAAATTATTGACAATAGAGCAAAGTGATGAACTGCAGTTTTAAAGATTACATCAATATTAACAAATAAGTCAGCAATACCATAATTATGTCCAACTATTACAGTTATGTCACAATAACTACTTTTTCATGTTAAAATATGCAATGGTAACGCCGCCTGTACAAACTAGGCCACAATATTCGTACCTGGGTAATAATCATTATCCAAAAAATCACTTCATTTTCAAGGCCATATCAGTACCTGTAAATTACTTTTTTAATTATACCATTCCCAAATTCCATACCATTCAAAAGTTATTATGAGTGTAATAATCTATAGGTACTAATATTATTATGAGGAAAGATGTTTTGTATATTTGTATGGAATATATACAAAAACTACTGGATATATTTCAAAAAATCGTTTACTTTTAGAATGCTACATTATCTCTGAGTAACATAGGCCATATTTATTGTTTGAAAAATATAGGGATTCCTATTAAAACTTCGATAATGTAACCTGGGTAAAAAAATACCCATAAAATCGTTATAATACGTTACTCCCGTGCGGAGCCGGGGCGGACTGCTAGTATTTTATAATCTAATTTATGTACTGTATATGGAAGTTTTTATAACTTGATCTCATGTTTCTCTCTCACTAAATTTTTTGATCTCATGTTTCTCTTTCTCTTTTTAATTTTTTAAGTTGCTCATATTGTTAAACCAAGTTGTTAAGTTGAGTCATCTAAGTGCATCAAGTGCATGCTGTGGCATCCTGTAACTGGGAAAACACATAGATTTAAGTGTAATTGTTTTTAATTAGATGTATTAAATGATTTTTCTGTAGGACGCCCTAAATAGATAAATAAATAAAATAAATAAATAAATTTCCTATTAAATTTTTGCATTCCTTGTTACATTATATGCAAAAATTTTAATTATTTACTTACATCACTAAATATTTAAGATGCTGAAGTTTAAAAGTAAGGACCTACTTAGAAGAGTCCTCAAGTTTGAACTCGATCGCATCACGCAATAAGATCCTCCTATTATGTAAAGTAGCAACTTTAACCCTTTTCTGTACACACATTTTTCACTTTAAAATTCCTGTAGCTCGCTTTGCTCAGCAGTATCATTTTATTGCATTAAAATATACACTAAATATTGGCAACTTAGCACTTAACATTTTAGGGTTCCGTACACAAAGGGTAAAAACGGGACCCTATTACTAAGACTTCGCTGTCCGTCTGGGCTGTATTTAATGAACTGTGATAGCTAGATAGTTGAAATTCACAGACTATGCATTTATGTTGCCGCTGTAATAACAACAAATACTAAAAACAGAATAAAATAAATATTTAAGTGGGGCTCCCATGCAACAAACGTGTTTTTTTTTGCCGTTTTGTTATAGATAACGGTACGGAACCCTTCGTGCGTGAATCTGACTCGCTTGGCCGGTTTTTGATATGCACTTGGATTAAAGTGCTTGCTTGGTTTCATAACGGTAACCGAGTCTCGTATCACTTTCCAGCAATGTATAAGGCTATATGACACGTACGTTATTTCCGTTGTATATATAACCAGCCGACTCGTGACAGACTTTGTCCTGTCCAAATTTCAGTAATCGCATAGAAAAAAACACTTCTATATTTTTCCCTATAACCTTAATTGAATAATGCGTATCATTCAGTAGTCAAAACTAATGTCAGATTTTTATAATAAAATATTTTTTATTACGAATTTTGGTAGAATGCGTATCATTTGGTAGTCAAATTAATGTCAGATTTTTTTGACATAATAAATTTCCTATACCGACCTTAGTACGATTCAACCTTTTTGTTAGATTGCGTTGCATTGAGTTGTCATAGCAATGACAACTCAATGTTTCAGGTCTGAGATGTCTTATTTTTTGCACATCAGCGCCATTAATACCAAAATTGATAATTTTGTTTTTTTTTATCATTTAGGGGTTGTTTCTATTAGTTCTCCCTTCAGTTTATCTGATTTTTTATCTACGTATTACAGCAAATTTCATCTTAATCAGTTTGGTAGTTTAGGTTTGATTAGGATACAAACATAATATACAAACTCACAAACTTTCGCATTTCTAATATTACTAGCTGCTCGCCCCGGCTTCGCAAGGGTGGTGGACCTGGTACCTGGATAAAAAGTAGCCAATGTGTTTTTCTGATGTATAAGCTACATTACTGTAAAGTTTTATTTTAATCCGTTCAGTAGTTCTTGCGTGAAAGAGTTACAAACACACAAACACTCACAAACTGTGACGGAATTTTACTCTAACAAACTTCACTGGAATCATAGATGTCTTCAAATTTCTAGTACCAATAAGCACGAGCACAGTTCTATTTAAACCTACGACCTAATTACCATAATGCAACATTGCGATGTCGGTTGGGTTTTGATTACATTGCCGCCTGGCGTTGTGAATGCTAATACACCGGGCAAACATAGACGGGATGCTATATGGAATAATACTAAATTCCTCAAGTCTCCGGGAATGAGTGAGTGAGTCAATTTACTAAAATGTAGGATCATGAACAATATAATATGACAACTGGTGGAACTCTCGTGACTTCATATACGTCGGATAAATGGTAGCAAGTTTGTTTTCTCCACAAACTGACATTAATTTCGTAAAATAAGATCGCTCTGCATCCTTTTATCGGTATCTCAAAAATATAGTTCTTTTTATGTATATCAAATTATATAAAAATTATAAACCTATGTTGTATAAAATAAATGGATTAACAAGTGCTGTTACTATAAGAGTTCATGCAGGATAAGTAAAGTACCTACCAGGGTTTTATAAATGTTTAAGAAAATGTTCGCGAGTCAATTTCTTAAAGCACTCTTTAAGGGGCTGTATGTCGACGATTGCTCATTTTCGAAACGAAAAAAGAAATACTTCTGAACAAGTCACATCTCCTATTTTTATAAGTATATTACTTCAGGTTCCTACCTAGATTTATATTAAGCTGAAAACATAATAGCAGAAACTTTCAAGATAAAGATATTATTTCAAAATGATACGTATCTAGCTATCACGGTTCATGAGATACAGAACTGTCACAGACAGACGGACAGCGAAAACTCATTAGTAGGGTCCCGTTTTTACCCTTTGGGTACGGAACCCTAAAAAATTAACTGATTAGCTATTCATACTTTTGAGTCAAAAAGAATTGTGTTTTGGAAGAGCCAACTTTGGAAAAAAAATCTATAGAGATAAGTTTCACAAATCATGTTTCTGTCAATAATAATTATTTTTAGTTCTTCATATTTATAAAAAAATAAAACGTTATAAAAAACAAATAGTTTTTTATTTTTAAAAAACCATTCTGCATTCATCAAAAAAAAATATTACTCGTCTATACTTAGAATTATTATTATTTTACATTGTGTAAAAAATAATATGAAAAAAATGTAATAATAGTCAACACCATTCATGTTGAGTAAATTTACGTAAAACTACTTAAAACTACCCTAAGTTTTAGAATTGTCATCCTGAGGTTACGCGAATTGGGACATTAACGTAAAAGAAATAAAAGCAAACGTATTTTTTTAAATGTTTGCTAGTTTGTGGTAAGAACAGAATTACCACCAATGACTACAAAAAAACTTTTATTGTTATTGACTAGGTACGAAATGAAGAAGGGTTAGGGCCTGTGAACACCGCGTTCTTTAAACGCGCCGTCGACGCGCGTTTTTAGCGATACAGACGGGATACGCACGCAAGTCAGACGCAAGGTCTGTATCGCTACAAACGCGCGTCGACGGCTCGTTTATAAAACGCTGTGTTCTCAGGCATTTATGATCTACAAGTTTACACTGCTCACAAGGCCGGTGCCACATTGAGAGGGAATGAGTTAATGAGTTAAAAGTTACAACTGATGAGTCACAACGTCACATTCTATCGCCCTATAACGCTGTTCTACAGACCTCATACTAGACTAGATGAGACTAACCTATTTCTTCTTTATTATATAAAATTCTCGTAACACAGTGTTTGTAACCAAACTCCTCTGAAACGGCTTGACCGATTTTTATGTTTTTTTTTGTGTATATTTAGTAGGTCTGACAAATAAGTCGCAGGATATGTTTTATACCCCTAAGTGATAAGAGTGGCGTAAAGTTAGGGAAAACTGAAAGTGCTTTCACTGTGGGATTATTGAAATTTGGACAGTGCGTCTGTCGCGGGTATGCTAATAAGTAGTTAATTATAATACAGTGTGATAAAACTTAAATAACATCTTCCATCTGGTTTTGAATACTTAACCCCCCAATTGAAAACTCCTCCGGTTTAAGTTTTTTTTTTAAGTTGAGGTCAATATTAGTTGAAACGTTATTAAGATGTTTCTGGACTGTGCAATCTGCAATCTGCGTTTTTAGTGTTCCGTACCCAAAGGGTAAAAACGGGACCCCATTACTAAAACTCCGCTGTCTGTCTGTCACCAGAACAAAATAAATATTTAAGTGGGGCTTCCTTAAAACAAACGTGAGTTTTTTGCCGTTTTTTTTTTATAGATGATGGTACGGAACCCATTGTGCGCGAGTTCGACTTGCATTTGGCCGGTTTTTTTAGTTTGCAGCTACGTACCCGTTTTCGACTTAGCATGTTAAACTCTACAAAGTCCTAACACCACTCTGGTTTGATCTCTATTCTATTTTCAGTACCATATACAAAGTGGTTAAGAAAAAACCATTGACAAAATAAACAAACAAACAAGTTCCTTTACATCCACACGTCTTTCAATGTTTGTTTTAAGAAATTTTACGGTGATTGCCTTCACCATTAACGTGGAATTAAATTTGTCTGAAGAAAGATTAATTAGTGTTAATTTATCGTAACACAAGTCAAGTTTTATCAGTCCTGAGATGTTTCAAAGGGTTTAAAGTTTCCAAAAAGCTTATCCATTTGCACGATATCCCTGAAGACACATTATACAAGTATATTATTTACTAACCAGTATCGACACTCACTTATGTAGAAATTATCGGCATGTTTGTGTTCTAGACTAGGCTTTATGCCCAAATATTTAAATAGGTGAGTATAATCTACATTGTCTTTTTTAAATTAACAAACATACCAAATTATCTTGGGTGTCTGATGTTTTGCGTTATTTCAAAAAGACGTACCTATACATTCCTGCGTATTTCCAAAAGTTTCACAGCTATTAAATTGTGTGCCTACTTGAAAGCTTTCTCTATACTGTGCCGAGAACATCACAGAGAGTAATTAAATGACTCGTGCGAGCAACTCCTAATGTCATTTTCTGCTGTGTGACATTGCAGTTGGGTTGGAATTTATACGGATGCAGATGAGATGCCAAAATAGATCTACCGTAGGAGCCTTTAACTAACCTCGCTTTTAAATGAAAGGAGCCTCTGTGCTCTGAATCCTTTTATGCGTACTCGTACGTGAATGATTATTTTGTTATTGAGCATGATGCATATTTGTGTATTACTGAGCTACCATAGACATCTTCAATGGGCTATTGCCCTATATAGCAGTTCTATCAAATAGTTCAACAAAATATTAGCTTTTTTAGATAGAAATACAGCTTATTACAACGCTTCGACTTGTATTGCTTCATTATCGTGGGCATTGTCCTCGACTGCGAGCGGTAGATCAGTAAATAATGATGAAGTTAATTGTTTCAAATCATCAGCAATACAAGTAGAGTAGCGTTGAAGTGGTAATTAGCCGAATTGCTATTGAAAATGATCAACCATGATAGTTTTTATTCTAAAGTATTGACTGATCAAGAAATCATTTGTCGCTAGTATTGTGGTACAATGATCCTCGTAGTTTCTGATACCTACAACACAGGAAATCCAAGTGTGGGTTCTGGTCCAATTGGAACCAAAAGAACCCAACGAGAACAAGAACCAAAAGAATTACCAAAAGGTACTTTTAATTGTTATTCTTGTTTGAGCCTTCACCTTGTTCGATTGGCACCACACTAGAGCTCTACATAGCATTAAGGAAAGGATAAAAAAAAGATTAACCCCAAGCCGTGTTTGTTGCTTGATTCTTCTGGGCTTGGTCGCGTGGAATCGGCGTAGCTTCACCTAGTTCCTAAGACGTTTCAAAGTCTGATACTTGTGATTTTATTAAAATAAAGGATTTTTGAATTTGAATTGTTTACCATGCTTTGAAAATAGGTACTATTCGCATTATGAGCCTTTTTGATTTGTTTGCGCATTGTATTCATTTAAGATGCCTGTGACAGAATAGATTAGGAGCATAATATGATTAGTATTGGCATGTCATGCAGAGGGAATATAGTCATGAAGAGTCGAAAAGAATATTATTTATTAATGTTAATGGATATGAGAGAAGGATATGGATGGATATGGAGGTAAAGATGGATTGTGTGAAAGAATAAATGGGTTAGGAAGCAGTGCGTGATGGTGATGGAATATAAAAGAAAAGTTAGGAATTAATGTTGTAATATTTAGTTAACCGTGTTGGCCGAGTGGAAGGTGATTCGACTTTCAATATGAAGGTCGTGGGTTCGAATCCAGGCGTGCATCAATGGATTTTTCTGTTCGAAAAATTTATATGCAAAACAAAACACGTGCTCAAAACGGTGAAGGAAAACATCGTGAGGAAACCAGTTGGTATTCTTATATGCGGCGATGGGCTTGCAACCTGTCACGTATGGAATGCTAACTACTGCAAAATGTGGGCATGTGCCAAATATAATGTTTGGACGTGCCTCTGACTAACCCCACTAGACATCTTCAAAGGATCTAAGAGTCTGGAGATCTGAGAGGATGTCTTTTTTTTTTTTATATTTAAGTAGTTATCAATGTATATTTTATTAAATTGTCCAGGGTTTGATGACTGGGCTTTGAAACCAAAAAGTTAAACGTAACCCAACGCAATTACTTATAACGATCGGTTTACCGCCAATATTCTGAGTGCCTGTCAATGTAATCAATGTGTACTTTTTTTTAATCCAGTAAATTGAAGCTACCAATTTATTTATGTGCGCGATATGCGTTTTCAAATTATCGTTGCGTCTGAAATTAAGTGTTGGTTCTTTATTTATTTAAATGTGCCTAATTATTTTCGTGTTGACATTTTATATTTATCAAGATAACTTTACATATTTTTTTTACATTTTTTTTTATATGTTGTAATTGGATACCTATTAAATTGCATGCCTTCATAGGCAGAGTACATTGGTGTCATATTAATAAATAAACATCTTCTGTACATGTATTTCAAGCAATAAATAAATTTTGACTATGCCTTTATAGTAATTTAATCCCCATAAAAACAACATTACAATATTATATCTAAATCGTACGTATTTACGTAAAAATCGAATTCCACACCCCGTATTGTACAAATTGCGTGTTCTTTCATGCTATTACTCATGAAAGTGCTCTTAGGAAAATATCATCAAAATAATTGATGGCACCTACTCGTTTTAATTATTGTATCTATGCCTATAAATGTTATCATGATGGGCATGTAGATACATTTTTACCACGAACGTAGTGTTATTTTAATAATTCTGTTTTTAGTATTTGTTGTTATAGCGGCAACAGTAATACATTATCAGTGAAAATTTCAACTGTCTAGCTATCACGGTTCATGAGATACAGCCCTGTGACAGACAGACGGATAGACAAACGGACAGCAAAGTCTTAGTAATAGGGTCCCGTTTTTACCCTAAGGGTACAGAACCCTAAAAATGACATCTCCCCATCTCACTACTTTCTGTAATTGGATCAAATTCGTGCTCTGGTTTTCAAGTAGATAGACATGGTGGTAGATTTGGCGCCACTTGAATTTAAACTTTCAATCTAGTTTAATTATCTATTTAACAGATCATCCACCTTCCCAAATGCCCAGCATTGTCTCCATAAATCCAACAAATTTATCCCTAGTGAACGAATGAAAATTGAATGAATGAATGAACGGCACGTCACAATACCGGGGTTGGACAAATCGCTCTCCATAATTTATACATTTAGCAGCGATTTCGTTCTGTTACGCTGATTTATTCGTGAATATTGCACTGAAGTAGACGCCCATATTATGTTTTGGTTAAAGTTTAATGTAATTTTACTAAGCTGGTATGTTATGTTAGATTAGATTGTAGATTTATACTACCATCTAATCTAACATTTTTCAAATAGTTGCTTTTTCAAAACCATGTGGTACAGCGGCATTAAAATCTGTTATTTTGATGTAAAAAAAGTGATTTATAAGATTTGTTCAAAATCAGTCCTAACCATCGACCACACAGCCTAAACTCCTCATGCAAGGCGAACACTTTCTCACAACACACTATACTGCTGATATTATATCAGGTGTGTATGTGTATGTGTATGTGATATTGTATCTCGGTGTCTTATAATAAGACACCGAGATACATAGTGACATAGAACTGGCCAATCAGAATGCATTTTTGACCGCTCCCCCTGACAACTCAACGGTTCGACAGAATATGAAGCCATTTCATCTATTGGGCTATATGTGGTCCTACCTAACAGATCCATAACATCACTAGCAATGAACTACAAATGGTCCATTATGTCAAGATGAACTGCTGAATATTTTCTGCATTGTCACGTTGACGGTGCGCAAGTTCATCTATAATTCAGTTAGATGGTTCAATCTGTGCCACCTACTTGTACGTAGGAAACTCGCTGTTAGGAAATTAGCTACATAAGTGTTCAACATGTTCAATTTTCGTACATAATCATACAATCTATATACGCCATGCCTTTATAGGTATAGGTATGCTTTTAACATACCTATAATGACATTGTTTCATATGTGTTTCATCGAAGGGAATTAGTGGAAGTTTATATTTCTGAATAACCCACGATTATGTAAACAATAAATAAAACTATCGTGGTTGTTACTTATTTTATGTAAAGATTCTTGAAACTTTAATTTGTATTTTACGTATTTTTTTATTTTATCTATTTTGTTGAAGCAGAATATATGAAGTATTAGATAAGTATTAGATGAATATAAAAACGTAATAAGTCAGTACCGATAGTATAAATAGATAATAAAAAAAAACACTGGATACGCTACGGTGAGGCTTCGGAGCGTGGCAACACCGCGGAGCCCCTTTCACCCTGAGATTGACAGAAGAGACCTTGACCTTTGAGATGCCTTAATTAGCCGGAGGTGAAAAACGGAACATATATATGCTTGTAGGGGTGGAAGTGGTAAGGTGCATGAAGACGGGAGTATCGATAAGCAACAGCACACGACGAGTCATGGCCTTACCTACAAGTTTTTTACGGTAGACATCTCAGATCTCACAGCGCTCATATTCCCGAAGATGTCTAAAGAGGTTAGTCAGAGGCATGTAATACAAATTTTGCACATGACCACATTTTACAGTAGTTAGCATTCTGAAATGAAATATTTTTTATTGTAACACGTATTGAAAGCAATCTTAATAATATTATAAATGCGAAAGTTTGTGATAAGGCTGCTATGTTTGTTCTCTAATCAAAAATAAACAACAAAACGGATTAAGATAAAATTTGCTGTAGATAAAAAATCAGAATAAATAAAGGGGGAACTTATAATCCGAAAAACAACCCCTAAATGATAAAAAAACGTAAAAGGATGATTTTGGTATAGATGGCGCTGGTGTGCTAAAAATCTGACATCACAAACTAAAAACATTTAGTTGTCATAGCAACGCAGTTTTGACTAATGAATTGATACGCATTCTACCAAAATTCGTAATTTATTTTATCAGTACAAGGTTTGTAGGGAAGAAATTGGAAGTTGCCTGAAATTGCCTTTTCCTCTGCGATTACTAAAATTTGACAGGTCAACGTCTGTCAAGGGTCGGCTAGTTACAAATATGTTACCTACCTGTCTACACGTGACAAGTTGCAAGCTCATCGCCGCTGTACCAATGGATGGTCAGCAATAACGCCAATGAACCCAATAAACCACGTTTATCGGCAGTAAGCTGTAAACTATTAGGGTTCAATAGAACAATGTTTTCCAAGAAGGCTGAGTCACCCTGAATTGCAGGCATAGCGTCAGATTGCCTTAATAACTGATGGTAATCTGTAAGCAGAAAACGGAGGTATTTGGACTTGAAGTTGTTGAACAGTTAATATTAGAGGTTGGTCTTTTTTTATGTGAAACATCTAGCGGCGGGTCAGACCGGCTGTTGGCTTGGCGACGCGTCGCCACAGCTACGCAAACTAGATGAGTTGATGCCGAAGAAGAATGGTATACCATACAAATACAATGATACCATACCATACAATTTAGACATAACTAGCGGACCCAGAGAACTTCGTATCGATTTGGAATTGAAAAATGTTGTGTTAAATTCCCATTCCCGTGCCGTTTCCGTTCCGAAATACATAATCTGTAAAAATTTCAACTGTTTACGGTTCATGAGATACAGCCTTGTGACAGACAAACGGACAGCGATGTCTTAGTAATAGGGTCCCGTTTTTACCCTTTGTGTACGGAACCCTAAAAAACTATTATAATTGGACTAGTCAGAAGAAATATTCAATGTATCATGAGAACCTCTGTTTTAACAAGAACGAAATACACTATTCCTAAAAACATTATCATTACAAAATTTCAGTTGAGTTTTATATTAAAATTGTTGCGGCTACTGAAAGAAACATGGATAAAATATTTATTAAATGCGAGATTCGACTTGCGAGAGGCATGAATTATATTCTATACACTGACTGCTAACGAACACCAGGCGCCTTGCGTCGTATGGCATAAATAATTAAAAAGCATTATTCATAATAATTTTATTATAACTTCTATATTGGGAACATGAAGCCGTGTTGACCGAGTGGGAGGTACCACGACTTTCAATCGGAAGATTATTTTTCTAACGACCGTGATATAACTATAGATTTTGACACGGGTCTTTATCACGTAATTACCTTTAATTTCGTCGTATTGTGAATGTAGTGTATACGAAACAATAAAGTTATCAACGTGTGCGTTAGCGAGTGAATACGAAGACAGCCGAACGATCACCGGGGCACTCAAGCCGAGGCCGGCACGCGAAGCGATCACGTCTGATGGATATATATCATTCGAGATGTTTTATTTGATACCCAAGCAACCTGTACAAGTGGCGACCTTGCCAGTGGTTACAAACTATTTACGTAAGTAAACAAAAAATAAAACACAAAAAAAAAAAGGTAGATCAACGAGTCGAAACTGTTTTGTCTTACAAATAAAAGATGGGAAACTTACTAGATTGTTATTACAAATAAAATACGAACAAAAATCAAAGTTAATGTACCTAAAACGAAAATCTAAGATAATGTACCTAATTATTATCTTTCTAAGGTGCATTTTATAATGATTCTACTAGCTTATCGGACTAGTAGGTAAGAGGAGCGCATTTATCGCCTCCATACTACCTTCTGGTCGACTTGTTATCATACATTTTGCATTAGAATTTCATATCGTTTATTCACACCTACCTTCTTTGATAGGCAGTAAACTTAGTAAGTATGTATCCTAGTCTGATATTGTAAGAAGGCAATTACTGTTTTCGCGTTGGTTGGTACCTACGAGTGGGCATTTTATTATGCCTGCATAGAAAAACGAGATGTGTACAATGTACATAGATACAGTGGTACCTCAGGTTTGAGTCTCCGACAAAATATATTAAACGATTTGTAACCATAACTTTTAAGTTATATAACAAAACTATTTATAGTTTTGTCACGTTTAATTTTATTTCATTTGGAAATACTCAACCCAATATTAAGAAAATATTGAAACGTTTATATAATATAATTACTATTATCATTTTCTTTAAATAGACCATCCATCCATCCAAAGTGAAATAATACATTATGCATTTGTTTTGGTTACAATCATTTAACGAACACCTGTATTTGTCGGTTTCCAAAAAACTAATTGGGGTATCACTGGATAAAAGAGGTAGTTTGGATTACCAAACGGTACCTGTAAAATCGAAAATAAGAAATGATAGTTTGACATAATTGACAAACGGTATCTAAATACATTTATGGTATGGTTTAAATAAATCTGAATGGAAATGATAGTTTGCCAAATTGACAAACGGTATCTAATGGTATGGTTTAGAGAAATCTAAACAGAAGGTAATATTAAAGTTTGACAAATTGACAAAGAAATGATAGTTTGACATAATTGACAAACGGTATCTAAATACATTTATGGTATGGTTTAAATAAATCTGAATGGAAATGATAGTTTGCCAAATTGACAAACGGTATCTAATGGTATGGTTTAGAGAAATCTAAACAGAAGGTAATATTAAAGTTTGACAAATTGACAAACGGTATGGTTTAGAGAAATCTAAGCGAAAGGTAAAATTATAATTTGACAAAATTGTCAAACGATATGTAAATATGGTATAGTTTAAGAAATCTGAACGAAAGGTAAAATTATAGTTTGATAAAATTGTCAAACGGTATCTAAATATGGTATAGTTTAGAGAAATCTGAACGAAAGGTAAAATTATAGTTTGATAAAATTGTCAAACGGTATCTAAATATGGTATAGTTTAGAGAAATCTGAACGAAAGGTAAAATTATAGTTTGATAAAATTGTCAAACGGTATCTAAATATGGTATAGGTTAGAGAAATCTGAACGAAAGGTAAAATTATAGTTTGATAAAATTGTCAAACGGTACCTATCTAAATATGAAATAGTTTAGAGAAATCTGAACAAGGGGATTTACTATCATTATAGTTTTCCCCATCAAAATGTCGACTTTGATGTGCTCAAATGTAGCTCAAACAGTTATTGACTTAATAACGTTTAAAAATCCGTATTTTTACAACTGACTCGCACACTCACTGACTTTTATAGATCAAAAACCTAACTTACTTCCAGATGACCTAGAAACCTGATATTTGGCATCAAGGTAGGTTATTGGGAGTATACAAAAGAAAAAGTTCAAAAAGTTAACTTAATAAGTTAAGGACCAACGTTATTTGACCCGCGTCGAGTACGAGCGGTGTAATAAACAGTGGTTCTGATAGTTATTGATGAGACCTGCAATTATTCATTAGCTGGCATCATTTAAAGATTTGAAACGTTGCCAAAGTGTAGGTACGCGTCTATGTTAGACTGTCGAGATCAAAATAAACTAATAAGGCTTACTATCCAACGGGTCGGATTAACGACAAAGTCGTTTCATTACACATATATTATGTATCTGTGAAGGTACCTAACTTGTATTTAAATAAAATATTTTATTTGGTGTTTTTAACCATTTACGTCGTGTTATGTAAGTTTATGTACATATTGCGACCATAAAGGTATTTGATAAAGATAAAAAGCTGTAAGTATGTACCTGAAAAACAAAAATAAAATATACAGATATTCCATCAAAAACATAAATGTAAAATGATAGCCAAGTTAATTATAACTTATGTATGTTCTTCTTATGTCAACGAAATCGACAAAAGAAATGAGATCTATGAGTACCAAGTTCTGGGTAGAAAATCCAAAAAAAAAAAATAGTTACAAGAACATGTAACATGTTCAAAAAATCTTGAGCTTGAAGCTCAAGATTTGATTTGTTGGTGGAAAAATTAGCCAAGGAAAAAATGCATTTCATCGGCTTAGTGAGGGTAGACATTATAATCACCTTTATTTGTAGTAAAGGCTTGACAGTGTTCGGTGTTTATTAGTTGACTCGAGAATACTATTAAAAAAATAAATAATAATAATAATAATATTGGAATTAATTTTGTTGCCATGCGAAAACATGGTAAATTTTATTGACGACATCGTTATTTATGTAAGCGACGACGCCCAACATGATGAGAGAATCAAAAAAGTATTAGTAGTTATTACCCGTTCTTTCGAATAAGAGCAAATGCTTATATAGTAGGGTCAAACAAATAAACTTATTTGGTCATCGTGAGAGCTTCACGTAAAGGTATACATACATATAGAAAAAATAGAAATAGAAAAAAAAGGTACTTAGGTATTTAAAAAATCTATTGCTGTTGCGCTGTGCCCGATATGACATGTATAAACGTATGAATGGTGATAGAGACAACGGCACCTCGGACCCAATTAAATTCTTAATGATGAAATCGCTATTTCGTATTCTCCTGTTTTCTCCTTCAAAACTAAATCTATTTTAATATTTTTTTCAAGAATAATAAAGAGAAAGATTTTGCTTTGCCTGTATGTTTTTCTTTTATTATTTTACATTCGTCAAATTGGTTTTATGGACGTCTGAAGAGGGCGATAAAACTGGTAAAATTTTGTGATTTTAGAAGGCTTCTAAATCATAAACTAATTAGTTTTTGGAGAAAAAAATAACATAGAGGCATACAATGGTCCGCATAGATTGTATGGTCGAAATATTAAAAACTTCATTATTCAGGAAGGAGACAGGGAAAAACGAGGAACGTCGAGGAAAATGCCTGCCCAGCAATGCTCTTAAGACATTAGGATACTATGATTCTAATGATAAGACACAAGTTTACGCTGACGCTAGTCCTGTCGGGTTAGGGGCTGTTCTTGTCAAGAATGGGTAGCCCCGTGGGCCAAGAATTATTGTATAATGGTAATAAAAGTCTTCTGATCGCGAAAATTGGTATTGCTAAACAGAAAAAGAAATTGGTTTTGAATGCAAAGTCAAAGTCAAAGTCAAAGTCAAAGTCAAAGTCAAAGTCAAAGTCAAAGTCAAAGTCAAAGTCAAAGTCAAAGTCAAAGTCAAAGTCAAAGTCAAAGTCAAAGTCAAAGTCAAAGTCAAAGTCAAAGTCAAAGTCAAAGTCAAAGTCAAAGTCAAAGTCAAAGTCAAAGTCAAAGTCAAAGTCAAAGTCAAAGTCAAAGTCAAAGTCAAAGTCAAAGTCAAAGTCAAAGTCAAAGTCAAAGTCAAAGTCAAAGTCAAAGTCAAAGTCAAAGTCAAAGTCAAAGTCAAAGTCAAAGTCAAAGTCAAAGTCAAAGTCAAAGTCAAAGTCAAAGTCAAAGTCAAAGTCAAAGTCAAAGTCAAAGTCAAAGTCAAAGTCAAAGTCAAAGTCAAAGTCAAAGTCAAAGTCAAAGTCAAAGTCAAAGTCAAAGTCAAAGTCAAAGTCAAAGTCAAAGTCAAAGTCAAAGTCAAAGTCAAAGTCAAAGTCAAAGTCAAAGTCAAAGTCAAAGTCAAAGTCAAAGTCAAAGTCAAAGTCAAAGTCAAAGTCAAAGTCAAAGTCAAAGTCAAAGTCAAAGTCAAAGTCAAAGTCAAAGTCAAAGTCAAAGTCAAAGTCAAAGTCAAAGTCAAAGTCAAAGTCAAAGTCAAAGTCAAAGTCAAAGTCAAAGTCAAAGTCAAAGTCAAAGTCAAAGTCAAAGTCAAAGTCAAAGTCAAAGTCAAAGTCAAAGTCAAAGTCAAAGTCAAAGTCAAAGTCAAGCCCGTTTAAAGGTATTAGATAATTATGAAACCAATGTACTCTGCCTATGTGAAGTCATGCAATATGAAATGTAATTAAATGATATACCTAATAAAAATTACAAAAAATAATAATAATATTTTTAAAAAGACAACAGTCATACACGGAAATAATTAGGCACATTTAAAATAATAAAACATAACTAATTACAATTAGAATTTACAAGATTTCTATCATTCATGTAATCGTCTATGGCATAATAATATTTGCTACTAATAATTTGGTAAGTAATCATAAACCTTTCGAGGTAATATTTGGGCCTAATTAAAAACCGCGTGCAAGAATTATCATGGAGTCTGTACAGTACAGTCATGATGAGGTAATTGCAATTAGTAAAGAACTATGATAAGATGCATGTTATGAAATCACTTTAGAAAATTTTTAAAGGTATGTTTGCTTGCCTTTGAAATAAACAAAGAAATAATATTATTGATATAATACATAATAGTAATAATATTATTATAATATTATGCATACTTTCATAAAATCACGCCTGTTTACTAAAGAGGTAGGCAGAGACTACGGCTTTCCACTTGCTACAATCCTGACACTTCTTTTGCTTCACTCACTCTGATCAATTGAACGTTGCGAGTACGCCTACAGTGACACACATGCAGATCTTGAAACGAAGGATATGGATGCAGAGATGAAGATTTAAAAGAAAGAAGAAGGATAGGCGACGACGGAAAAGTCATCAAAGATGCAATCGAAGAAAATAAATTAGACATGCAATGATGCGATGAATGAAGTGATGTTGTATCAGAAAATGAAGCTAATGGAAAAACACTAAGTTAAGTAAAAAAGGGTTGAAGGCAAGTGGAAAGTCTGATAAAGATAAAGATAGTTTATTTGCTTGAACACAATGTAGGTTACACAGATATTAATAAATACTATTTTTGAAAATGTAACTACTAAATAAATCATATGTTAAAGTTAATTTAATTAAAATTAAATAATTAATATTATAAATTAGTCTTACCTAACGATTGAAATATTGTACTTAATGATCTGATGTAACTAGAATTAATTATTATTGTTACCAGGTTGTTACTAGAATTATTATTTCATTTTCTTTTTGTAAAAGGTAGATGTAGTGTATACGAAACAATAAAGTTATCAACGTGTGCGTTAGCGAGTGAATACGAAGACAGCCGAACGATCACCGGGGCACTCAAGCCGAGGCCGGCACGCGAAGCGATCACGTCTGATGGATATATATCATTCGAGATGTTTTATTTGATACCCAAGCAACCTGTACAGTGAACATGGACATTTCTATTTTTGATGATCAAGTGTGGGTAGTTTCTTTAACTGCCTCCGCTTCTCGACGGTAACTCCGAGTACTCCAGTCTGCCCGCGACCATGGCTATTGTAACATAGTCGAAACGTCGGGAAAGTAAATTAAATACGTGATAAAGAGCCGTGTCAAAATCTATAGTTTTTATAATCGGAAGATTTTGATTCCCGGCGTGCATCAATGGATTTTTCTGTTCGAAAAATTTATATACGCATCAAAAACACGTGCACAAAACGGTGAAGGAAAACATCGTGAGAAAACCAGTATTCTTATAAGCGGTGGTGAGCTTGCAACCTATCACGTATGGAATGCTAATTATTCCAAATGTGTTTATCAATTGTAATAGTTATCCAATCAAGATAAGGATATTTCAATGCTCGGTGATCGGCCTCGGGAGCGTCACAGTTTTACGATATTACCTCTACCGCACCGTGCACCAGTGTGCGCAGACCATTTAATATTATTGTTGGACATTTTCAAACAGCGCAATCTAGTCCTATATAAATGTACTATGGGAACTAATAACGGATAAAATACTTATATACTTTTTTGTTGTAAATACATAAATAATATACAACACTATAACATCACTTAGACCGGCTAGCAGAATAATCGCTAAAAATGTTTAGCTATTTAACCGACGAAAAACAGAGAAGGTTCTCAAGTCAACGCGTTTATATATCACTACATAGTATAAAGCAAAGTCGCTTTCCGCTTCCCGCGTCTGTATTTATGTCTGTATGTATGCTTATATCTTTAAAACTACACAACGGATTTTGACGCGGTTTTTTTTAATAGATAGAGTAATTCAGGAGGAAGGTTTATATGTATAATACATGCATAATATAGTAGAAAAACATTGATAATTTTAGAGGTTTCTAATGTGATGTCGTAAATAAACACATTTTTTTGCGCTTACATTGCAAACGCTGGCTGAACTCTACAAGATAGATCAAAATAATGTACTAAATATTGTATGCCTTAAAAAGGTCTACAAAAAAGTCCGCGATGGTATATGTTTATCTCTTAGGGATAACCCACAATAATCAATTTCAATCCTTTACTTTTTACCGCGACTTTTTTTTTAAATTTTAAATGCTGTTAACGAGTATACAAAAACATTCTGTAATATATTTTGGTATCAGCTTTGCACCAGTGCGAAGCCGGGGCGGGTCGCTAGTATTTTATATATTAACTTTTTACAGAGTAGTCTGATTTTGATTTTATTTTATACGGTATACCAAATAAATACGGAACATTTGCATCGGTTTCCTTTTTAGTTTTCTAAACGTAATTATTTTCTTTAAATTTGAGGTATTATTATGTCTTGACAACAGCAAGCCGCCTTGATCCCCTTAGTTGTACCTCTAAACTACCTTGACTCAAACTCTTTCGAGGCCCCTCGAATTTTCCTCGAAAAGTGCCTCATGTTTGGTATCTTTAAGTAAACAATGTTAATTCAGTTCCAAGTTTAAATTCAGCGGTTACGTCGTGATTGGATTATAAACATACCTACTCTCATTTGCTTTTTAATATCAGTAATATTTCACTTTCAAAACTTTCGTGAGTTGTACTACACATTATTACAACAACGGGAAATTACTCACGTAAATGATAAATTGTCAATGAGGACACCGACAATGTTTCGATTCATCTAGAGAATCTTCTTCAGGGTGAGTGGACCATAACGCGCGCGCTACCCTGCTCGCATTGCCGTCTCGCACTCAAAATTTTGAAAAAAAAATTAAACATTGTCGGTGTCCTCATTGACAATTTATCATTTACGTGAGTAATTTCCCGTTGTTGTAATAATGATCAGTAATATTTTTCGGAATAAGGCTCATTAATTTTAATTTCACAAAGGATAACGTTATACTCGAATAATGGTAATTCCGAGAACTATTTACTGGCTGGTTAATTACGGAATTAATCATTCGAGTTGCTAGTAGATATTAAAGATTAATATGTTCTCATTCCCATTTTTATAACTTTTTTTTTTGATAAAATGCATAACACAATTTTCCTCGGATATTTTATATAGGAGATCATTTATAAAATCAAAAACAGTCGACAAATTGATATGGATGATGCGATCTATAATTTTGTTTTGTACAGAAATAGCATAACTAAACAAAAAAGAACTAATATAATTATTTTAAACGATGCAGACCAAGTCAATGTATTCAGGTACATTCATAAATATATTATTTGTTTTTATTGTTTTATATTATATGTGTATAGGTAGTTACCTACTTTAAATTTAGCAATGCATTGACCTGCATTGAAACCTAATTTAATATGTAGGTAATGTTACCTGACCTAACCAGACACGTCGCATTTGTGACGAGTTTGTGTTTTTACAAGCGTTTATTTAACTTGCAATGTATGTATGTATGTAACTATGTTTGTTAATGTGGAATCATGCAACTCAATTTTGAAGTAGTTATCCCCAACCGATTGTGCTGAAATTTCGCATACTTATGTAACTTCGGTAACAATGCAATAATATGGTAACAGTGAGCTGATCTGATGATGGAGTCTGGAGCTGTTGTCAACAGACACTCACAATGGAACTCCTTAGTAAATAATTCGACTAAGTAAAAACTTTGCATACTTGTCAAGTCCCGATGACAATGTTAAATGATGTGACAGGTGATAGCGCGATGGTGCTCGATGGTTTAAATAATTTTACAAAAGCTTTTCACTGAAAAACTTATTTGAATTTATATTTATTTAACGTGCCATAAAATTTTCTTAAGTAAACCCCATCTAAGTTTGTCGACACAATTCAAATTCATCTTGTATAAAATCACGATTATAAGTATCTCTCGGCTTTCGAAAATCGGAAGATAATCCAACTTTTTAATTAAAAGTGTTGATATAAAATTTTCGTGCAAACTGAAAATGTGACTTGTTTAATTATGAAAAGCTTGTTGAGAGTTTCGTGTGTGGGGACACAGTAGTTTTAGCACATTCACGGGCTCACCCGAGTGCTTTTGCATGTTGCACGAGAGTAGGTTTTAACTGGATAGATGTTACAGATCGTAAATCTTCATACGGTGACGGCTGTACCCTGGACACTTTACCGCGGAATACACAAAACAGAAATTATTTACATGAAATTTCTAGTTGCAAACTTGACTCGTGATAAATGTGTTGTTGATTTCAAATAAAACAACAAATCGAATCATTTAAATTTATTTTAATGACTGAATTACTTATTCACGGCTGTAATCTCATAGACATCCTCAGATCTCCAGGCGCATGAAGATGTCTAAAGAGTCAAAAGCACGTACAAACATCTTTTTTTGAACGATTCAAATAACCATGTAAGAACATACAAACGTGATTTTTTGTCACATCAATTCTAAAGGGTAAAATGAGACCGTCTAATACGGCAAGGGATGAAAAGACTGAAGGAAAAGGGTCACATCGAATTGACGTTAACAAGTTGATGTCAGGACAAATTTTTGTGTGATTGAATCCTCCTTTACAAGGGTAGGCTTAAAGGTTCAACGATTATGAAATACTTGAAAACGAACTGATTCATGCTGACTTTATAATTTATTTATTTCCAGAGAAAACATTAAATATGACTTTACAGTTGAGTCACCTAAGAAATAAAAAATAAATAAAATCCAACGTTTTTAATACGCTTTTCTATTCTTAAATTTACATCTTTTAACAGTTACACTTTTTTTCTTTTACGTTTTTATGTTTCCGTGTTTAAACTGTTATACATTCTGACACCTGTATTATTTTAAACAAAATGAAACTAAGAAGATAAATAAAAAAAAACCAAGTATAAAACTTTTATTAGTATTCGATTCGTACGAACTGGTGGTCAAGTCTCCAGAGGAAGTTTTAAGGCTGCACCAAGGCCTTCGTCATGGCTTAATTCAACTCCCTTTAGACAATAGACATCTTTGGAGATTTGTGGTCCGAGCACGAACCACTATCGTATCGACAACGTATCGTCCATTATGTCAAAACTGACACTTTTTGTATAGTAAAAGTGTCAGTTTTGGCATTTGGACGATACGTTGTCGATACGATAGTGGTTCATGCTAACCCCCCAGAAAGGATGTCTACCGTACTTGGGGAATATAGTCATGATCTTTTTTGTTCTATAGTAAAGTAAATCACATATTGAGAGCTTTGATAGGGTGATAGTAGAGCCCCGTCTTCTAATTGAGTGTCTTGGCATTCGGGGAAAAAACTAACGATGAAGAAGTGAAATCGGCAATTTCCAAAAATCAACCTTTGAAGGCTTTGAAATTTTTTACGAAGGTATTAGCAAAATTTTTAAGAGAACTGTTTATTGTACAAAAATAAAATGGCGTGAAATGACGTATAACAACTTGTTGAATTTGACCTCCTTTTCTACAATTTTGCGATTTCGTATACGACATTATATACATAATATATACACATACGACATATGACTCCGCCACGGAAGGAAATATCTATAGTTTAGGCAGGATACTAAGCTGAAAACGATAAAAAAAAATTGTATGCTTAGTCTCGGACCAGAACTAAACAAAAGTAAAATAAATATTAATAGGATCACGACTGTCTGATCCCCAAGTACGATAGACATCCTCTCAGATCTCCAGCCGCTTAGATCCTTTGAAGATGTCTAGTGGGGGTACTCAGAGGCACGTCCAAACATTATATTTGGCACATGTCCACATTATGCAGTAGTTAGCATTCCATACGTGACAGGTTGCAAGCCCATCGCCGCTTATAAGAAAACTAACTGATTTTCACACGATGTTTTCCTTCACCGTTTTTGCACGTGTTTTTTGATGCGCATATAATTTTTTTAAACAGAAAAATCCATTGATGCACGCCGGGATCGGAATCCGAACCTTTAGATTGAAAGTCGAGGTACCTCCACCTCGGCCAACACGGCTTGGCCGAAACAAAATCATAAACCGTAAAATTGTATTTTAAATTCTCGGCCGCGAACCACGCTTGGAATATTTCGAATCTGTGCAATAAACGATATATCATATTGTATTTTGACAAACTGCATTGTGTTTTTGTGCTACGAACGCGGTTCGTTAACCCTGAATGTGAAGTTCTGAGGTGAAAGCACATGCGATACGGGTAAATGTTTTGTAAACAAGAATAGTTTCAGTACAATGTAATGCGTGTTCAGAATGAAATGCACCAATCTATTCTATCTATCTATACTAATATTATAAAAAGGAAAGATTTGATTGTTTGTTTGCAACGAATAGGTTCCGAAACTACTAGACCGATTTCAAAAAATATTTTACCATTAGAATCCTACATTATCCCTGATGAACATAGGCTATACATTATTTTCAAAAACGTTAGGTATCCGTATGAAAACTCGATGATGTAACCCAACGTGTAATAAAAACAACGTTTGAACAATAAAAAACGTTTGCTGCAGAAATTATTGACAATAGAGTAAAGTGATGTATTACAGTTTTATAGAGGACATCAATATCTACAAAAAAATTGATGATATATATGTCTAACTATTAGGGATCCTTATTAAAACTTCGATCTTTGAACCCAAGGGGTAAAAAAATTGCCATAAAATCATTATTATATTACACCCGTGCAACACCGGGGCAGACTGCTAGTACCATATATACCTACAGATGCTAAAACTTTTGTATTAAAAACGAAAAAAAAACTACTTTGCATCTAAGGAATTTTGTTCTTTCAATCTTCGAAAAAGTAGTCTGCAGCTTTGCTTTTACTAGTAAACAAATTTTAAACTCTATTTTGGATTGCAAAGATAATGTTTTTAAGTTATGGAAATCTTAAATGGATTTTTCCATTCAAAAAATTATATGTACATCATCACTACATAGTATAAAGCAAAGTAGCTTTCCGCTTCCCGCGTCTGTATGTATGTATGTATGTTTGCTTATATCTTTAAAACTACACAACGGATTTTGATGCGGTTTTTTTTAATAGATAGAGTAATTCAGGAGGAAGGTTTATATGTATAATAACATGCTACCCGTGCGAAGCCGGGGCGGGTCGCTAGTAACTAATAGAAACCAGTAGTTCTTTTTTCTATATTGTGCCAGTAGATGGGTTTGCAACCTGTTACGTATGAAATAACTGCAAACAACCGCTGCAAAATGAGGACATGAACCAAATTTAATGATTGGACGTGCCTCTGTCTAGCCTTTTTGACCATCTCCAAGAATCTGAGTGCCTGGAGATCTGAGAGGATGTCTACCGTGCTTGGGAAGTAGTCGTGATCCTATATAATTTTCACATAGTTCAGCGGTAGGTATAGGATTTCAGATAACTTTCGCAAAATAATAACGTCATGTCTCCAGGCGGGAAAATTATTAATAGCCATAATAAATTGCGAACTTTTGTCAGATTTGGTTGCTTACAGTATTTGCAAAATTATTTATGGGTATAAACAAACAATTTTTATCTTGTAGATGGATTTCATGATTACAGTTGGGAAGTTTCTTAATTAGCAGCTTGTAACCTACTTTTCTGAGCATCCGGTATCACAATAAGGTTGGTGCTACACACGAAAGCGTTGTTCGGAATTTTCACTTAGAGCGTGTGTGAAAGTGTTGTAAACGCCGCGCGTGTGTTCGCCTTCGGCACCAGTATCATACAAAGTACGGTTCTAATGTTTCAAATGATACACTGCTCTCTATGTGAATACCTATATTATGTAAGTGTTCGAAAACTAGGGATGGCGCGTGACGAAACCAGGTTAAGGTGATAATGTGATTTTTTTATAAAAAAGGAAAAGTTATAAAATTGCATTATCTTGAAAACCGTCAAACTTAAAATGAAACTGTCTTTTATTTATGTAGCTAGTATGATTCTAACAAATTACATAAAAGTGATCTGTTCAGGTATGCATAGTTTTGAGTAAAACCGTAAATAGTGTTTCGGATGCGGAAAATAAATCTATCGAGAAAAGTTTCACCAATCGTGTTTCTGTCTGTAATTTATCTAGATTAAATCCTTAAGTTTTCCTTGCCAAAAAAAAAAAAAAAAAAAATATGCGGTTATTGAGAAAAAACTATTTTGCATTCATCAATAAAAATATCCTTTCTTAAACCAGACTTAATTGGTGATCGTAATCGGCATCATTTGTCAAATTTTCATTGTGTTACTGTCAAACACAAGTGATTTTGACAGATGGAGCCAATTATTACTGGTAGGGTAATTAAGTTACTTATTTACACTTTCAAGTACATTTATAACAAGCACAGTTTTTAATTATACAAACGCCAGAACAAACTTTCAATGCAACATTTTTCTCTTTGCCTTCATCGTTGTGAGCACGTGTAAATGCGCAACATACATTTTTCATACAGTAATAGTATATTATGCAACTAGTGAATAAAGGACGGATTTAAAGCGAGGGCCGTAGAGTCACGAGCAAGTGAAGGATTCTAATGATTGATTCAACTGTTAGAATCCTGAACGACGCGAGTGATTCATGGCCCTCGATATAAATTCGTACTTTATTCAGGAGTTGCATACTATACTTTATACCATGACTACGAGAAAAGACATAATTTAAGCGAAAATAGAAATTTAATCAAGAAATAAGAATTGTTACATTAATTGAAATGGACATTAAAATTAGAGCAATGACTGAAATTAAGCGTAATTTTCTTATTATTATCATTAGGGTGGTCAACTTGTCGAATCTCAGCGCAAGGAGTTTGTGTAAGCATTGAAATAGAGACCGGATATATTTTGTCTTCCAAATTCAAACACCAAAATAGTGAATAAAAACAAAACAGTGAATAAAAGGCCTTTTTATTCACTGTTTTGCGTGAATAAAATAAGCTTTTTAAAGTAGGTATGGTATAAAATCCATGTTCCAGTTCTAGTATGTTTGTTCTGGGCTGGGTGTTATGATGTACCATGTATTTACAAAAAAGTATATACGTTTTCTATTAGTATTCTGGTTATAGTGTACTATGGGAACCAGATTAGCTTACTTAGTTTGGGGCTAGTTGGCGATGTGTGCAATGTCCACTGATATTTATTTATTTGTTGTCTAGCTACTCACCCCGGTTTCACACGGGTGGTACCTGGATAAAATGTAGCCTATGTGTTATTCTGATGTATAAGCTATATTACTGTACAGTTTCATTATAATCCGTTCAGTAGATTTTGCGTGAAAGAGTACTAAACACACACACACACACACACACACACACACACAGACACACTCACTCACTCACAAATTTTCGCATTTATAATATTAAGTAGGATTAGGAATTAGGATACACTTTTATTATTCGAATCCATCAGAATATCATCAGATATCCACTATCATCAGATTGAAAGTCAAGATAGGATTAGGAATTAGGATGCACTTTTATTATTCGAATCCATCAGAATATCATCAGATATCCACTATCATCAGATTGAAAGTCAAGATACACCACCTTGGCTAACACTACATAGACCTTCAATTCCTAAATACCTACTAGTATTATTCAATACATATACTAGCAAAAGTACCTGCTAGTACTTTTTAGGCATACTCTATATTGCGAGCATGACCCCACCTCTATTCAAAAGTTTACTTAGTCCGAGGTATTTGAATACCAAAAAACTAGAGATACTCTTTAAACAAACAATGCTGAAGTGGAGCGAACATGCGAGAATAAAAGCTACCGATCGTGCAGAAGAGAAGAATGCCTTCAATCTGCGTAAGTGCACAAGCGGGCCTAACTTCCAATGATGGCTAAAACCTGGTTTACACTTTGATTCGAGATTGGTATCTTCGTAAATATAAAGTTCAATCTCTTGCACTCAGTTTTATTTGCCTCCAAGATCATAAAGTGAAAGCAATTTTGTTTTTGTTTTCAGTAATGGAAAATATTGCTACGTTATAGAATTTGAAGTTTTAATCATAATAAAAAATTAATATTATATCAAGTATCATTAAAATTAAAAGTGAATCTTAGTATACCTTCATTAAAAGTGTATCTAAATACATCATAATATAAAACTATCAACACACAGCCTAATCCACTGGCTCTAGAAACTTGAAATTTGGAGGGGGTAAGGGTGCACTAAGAAAGGATTTCCCGAAATATAACCCCTAAGAGGGTGCAGCGGGGTAGAAGTCTATTTGAAAATAACTTCAAGTGAGGATTTCCACTAGTTTTAATATGAAATTTCACATAGATTGATTCGATTGTAATCCCCAAGTACGGTCGAAATTAAAATAACATACATCTTAAAGTAGATTTTCTTCACTTCGTCTCCATTCCATTGCAAAAAATTACCTATTAAATAAACCGGCCAAGTGCGAGTCGGACTCGCGCACGAAGGGTCTATACTATCATCTATAAAAAACGGCAAAAAAACACATTTGTTGTATGGGAGCCCCACTTAAATATCTATTTTATTCGGTTTTTAGTATTTGTTGTCATAGCGGCACAGAAATACATCATCTGTGAACATTTCAACTGTCTAGCTATCATGGTATAGTGAGACAGACGGACAGACGGACAGCGAAATCTTAGTAATAGGGTACGGAACCCTAAATACTAAGTAGATAAGAATTTAAATTGCCTAATTTAATTCAGTTACCGATTCGACGTTGTACTTTTATCGGGTCAAGAGTAGGAGTTAGGTTGGGCTATTACCGGGTGCCCTAACATGGAAGGGGCGTGCGCCCTGAGTTATAACGGCTTGCAAGTAACGCCGATGGTTTAGTAAGTCGAATTTAATATCCCCGGGCACCCACCTGGTGCTTGTTTTGATTTAATTCTAATAGGGGAATTGAATGTAAAGATCATCTGGAGTTCATTTACTAGTTGTATTAAAAAGTGTTTACGATGTCTTATTTATTCTATTGCACTGGTTAGCTATAACATAATATATTTACAATATTATAAATGCAAAGGTTTGTAAAAATAAATGTATGTTTGTGCCTCAATCAGGCCTAAACGACAAAACGGATTAAGATGAAACTAGGCATGTAGATAAAAAATCATGTAAGACTTGCAGCGTTTACGGAACCTAAAATATACTAAAAATATACTTTGTATCATACAATATTATAATTAACGCAGTTTGTAAAACCTCAAAAAAAAATTATTTACACAATAAATTGTAAGAACAAAAATAATGATTAAGGCCCTGTAAGTCGACGATTGCTCTTTTTCGAAACGAAAAAAGAAATACTTCTGAACTAGCCACATATCCTATTTTTATAAATATATTACTTCAGGTTCCTACCTAGATTTTTATTTAGCTGAATACGGACATGTGCCAAATGTAATATTTGGACGTGCTTCTTACTACCCCTAGACATCTTTCAGGGTCTAAACGCTTTGTCATCTGAAAGGATGTCAAATATTTTTGGGTTTTACATTCGTGACCCTATTTCATTTAATTTCATTTCAAAGGCCAACTAATACATTATAAACTTTACTCATAATTATTTGGATTGCGACCACAAACTTTAGATTATAAACGGGGCCCAATGGCCCAATACGTATTAATTTTCCCATAACTGCTAGAGTACCTACATACAAATATTCACACTAAAGGTGTGACCAGACATAGAGCGGCATTTGAGGGTGACAGCTAGCCGCGCTATGATTGTACGACGGCGCATTCATTTATGTGTAAACTAGTCACGCGGCAAACTTATGTCCTGCGAATGCTGCGCTATGTCTGGTCACACCTTAATACATTCAGAAGTAAGTAGGTTTGCAGAATTAACATACTCGTAGATGCCTCAGAAAAATAGATAAAATCATGACTGTAATCCCCAAGTACGGTAATTTGTACGGACTTTTCATTATAATTATATGTTAGGTACTATTTGAAACACTTTCCAGGTATCCATAAGTAGCGGTTTAGTTTATGAAAGGGGCCGGGGTAAAATTGAACGCTAACAAATGACTACTGCAAATCAGTAATACCAAACAATACCAAACCTCCATATATTTTAAAACCTTTTATTAAACTTGCAATGTATTTATGTAACTATGTATCTATGTAAATATGTTACTATGCTTGGTGGAATCTTGCAACTCAATTTTGAAGCAGTTCTCTTTAACCGAATAAGCTAAAATTTGGCATAACTATGTAACTTTTGTGACAATGCAATAATATGGTGAAAGCGAGCTAATCTGATGATGGAGTCAGAAGCTGCTCAACGGAACTACTCAGTAAATTGAGATAAAACATTGCATACCTATTAATCTCCAATGACAATATAATATATGGTACCGGCAAGCTGGTCTGATGATGGAGCTCAAATGTAGCCATAGGAACTGCCTATGCCTAACTACACAACATGACCTCGTTGTGTTTGGGCTCGTTGGATTTGTCTTGACGAGTACTAGAGCCCAAGAATTTATAAAAGCTTGATTTTAAAAATATATTTAAATAAAAATATTTAAAGCTCAAACAATACCCCACTGATGAGGTAATAAAAACCCAGACATTCGGACCCTCAGAAGCGATATGCTTAAAAGTAAATATACGCAGAAATTTGAAATTTTGCCAGTATTGGTTCTTAGTAACGCGCAAATATTTCAATAGTCGAAGAGTATGAGGAAACCCCCGCGACTTTATACTAAGTGAATTTATTTTCTGACATACTTAAATCCCTGCTGCACCCTAAATAAAATACCTAAATCATTGAAAGATCTTGACGATAATTTATTTAGGACTAAATTTAAACAATTATTAATCAACAAATGCTATTATAATATTGAGCGTGTTACTATTATTACTTTTTAATTTTCTAAATAAAAAAAATAGGATCACGACTGTAATCCCCAAGTATGGTAGACATCCTCTCAGATCTCCAGACGCTTAGATCCTTTAAAGATGTCTAGTGGGGGTAGTCAGAGGCACGTCCAAACCTTATATTTGGCACATGCCCGCATTTTGCAGTAGTTCGCATTCCATACGTGACAGGTTGCAAGCCCATCGCCGCTTATAAGAATACTAACTGGTTTCCTCACGATGTTTTCCTTCACCGTTTAAGCACGTGTTTTTGATGCGCATATAATTTTTTCGAACAGAAAAATCCATTGATGCACGCCAGGATTCGAACTCACGACCTTCAGATTGACAGTTGAGGCACCTCCCACTCGGCCAACACGACTTTTATTTGATAACTAGCTGACCCGTGCCCGCTTCGCTGTGCGTAAGACATTTCTAATACCATCGTTGACTTTTTTGTAGACGTTTTTAAGGTGTACAATACTGTAGTACATTATTTTGATATATCTCGTGGGGTTCAGCCAGCATTTGCAATGCGCAATTTAAGCGCAAAAAAATGTGTTTATTTACGACATCACATTAGAAACCTCTAAAATTATCAGTGTTTCTCTACTATATTATGCATGTATTATACATATAAACCTTCCTCTTGAATCACTCTGTTTATTAAAAAAACCGCATCAAAATCCGTTGTGTAGTTTTAAAGATATAAGCAAACATACATACATACATACATACATACATATTACATACAGACGCGGGAAGCGGAAAGCGACTTTGCTTTATACTATGTAGTGATGATACAATATTGACTTTAACTTACTATAACATTTGCATGCTAATCTTAGTAGAACATAATTTAATCTAAAATATTGTTTATCAACAATGTGTAACCTACATTGTGTTCAAGCAAATAAATGATCTTTATCTTTATCTTATCTTTACCCCGATCGGGGTTGAGTTTCGGGATTTTTATTCATAGCTACACACTAAAAGGAATACCCCCCTCCCCATTTTCCAGTTTCTAGGAATAGTGGTTTAGGCTGTGCGTTGATAGATCAGTCAGCTCAGTTGGTAGTAACTCTGCCTTCTCCGCTGTAGGTTGTGGGTTCGATCCCCATCCAGCATGCCTATTTTGTAAAAAACATGAATATCATGTTATGATGTTGAATGCAATACCTAATGTTAGAGAATACCTAATCTGTAATTTTTCATAGTAACTATTCACTGCTCATTCACCTATACCTACGCTTCTGCGTATGTATTGTATTGGAAGCGTAGGTATAGGTGCTTAAACATCATAACTAACGTAGGTATTATGACATTCAGTACCAATATCAGTATGAATATAATAACATGATAATCATGTTTTAAAAAAAAAGCCCCACAGGGCAAACATTTGTATGATGAACATAGATGTTTATTCTGTGTCTGGGTGTTAATATGTATAATAAGTATGTATTTACAAAAAAAAGTATATTATGTATTCTATCAGTTATCTGGTTCCCATAGTACAAGCTTTGCTTAGTTTGGGGCTAAATGGCGCTATGTGTAAAGTCCGCCAATATTTATATTTATTTATTTAGTCATTCAGTCAGTCAGTAACGCAAGTTTTATATGTTTAGATTTGGTATACGATACGAGCATCCGTAAAAGTAATTTTAATTATGGTACTAACTAGGTAGGTAGGTATTATGCTTTGAATCAAAATTTAATATAAAATTCAAAGAATTCGTTTCTTATCTTTTACCTACCAGTAATTTGAACAAGTATGGACGATTTATTCGATTTTCAATATAAAATATTGGTATTTTAATTAGGCTTTACTTATAAAAGCTTCGGAAGTAAGAAAGACTGCAATAGTTATTTGTTATACAAGAGTGCAAAGTTGCTTTTTAACCGCATGTTCAATTTTGATGACCGAGCAAGCGAAGGATTCTAAAATTGAATCACGTGCGCAGCGAGTGATTCAAAATTAGAATCCTGAGCGTTAGCGAGGGAATCAAAAGAGCACGAGGTGAAAAATCTTTGCACTCGAGTGCAACACGTAACTTTTCATTCCACCTCAGCGTGGAAATGACTAAATGCAAAAAAAAAACGTTTACAATCACAAGATAGGTACTTTTATTTCAGTTTAGGTATTAACTACTACATTATGACAGGTAAGTATTACAGAATAATCTTAATAATGACGTGAAAAAATGCCGCGTAAAGAACCGCGTACAAAGCAAATTGAAAAAAGAACACCAAGAAGGTTCCGAGTCTGAGTTTTTAACAAATAAAAAAAAAGTTGTGTGATATATTCGGCACCATAGAGGTAGCAGTAAATGGGTTTAATGATTTTTTTAATTCACAAACTTAGTGCACACGATATTCTAAATTAAATTTACTTTATCCCCTAGAGAATAAAAACGGCTTTTGCACTCAGATATTGAAGAGCAAAAATACTCTTTCCGAGATGGTGGGATGAAAAATACTTTACGTCGATTTTTTTTAAAAGCTATTTAGGCTGATTTCGAATATAATAGGTACAGAATAAGAGCTATTATATTTCACTAAATTTTAGTCAGTTTGTCGAAACACTAGAATTGTTATCATTCCCTACTTACGATAAAAGCCCTTGGTTAACTAAAATAAGGGACTTAGCTGCTTTCACACATGATTCTGGGCTCTAATCAGGAACAATGTATCTAGAATAACAGTCCCAAATTTAAGTTGCACTATCACGATGCTACTGATTGGACCACAAAACCGATGTTTTGAATGCAAACAGTTCGTGTTTAGTGGAATTGTTCCTTGTTACTTGGGAATCTAGTTCGGTATGTTTGGTTTTGCCTGTCTTGGCTTTGCGGCAAAGCACCGCTTTCACAGCTAAACTACAACGTAGGGGTGTCATTTACGTAAAAAACAGGTAACTGGCTGCACCACTGACCAATGTTTCAAGGTATGACGTTTATTATCGAATCAAAAAGCTTCTCATGCTTTTTTAAAATAATTTTAACCATCGAACACCAGCGATCAAACTGTCACATCATAAAGCATTGTCATTAGAACTTGACAAGTATGAACTAAGGAGTTACATTGTGAGCTGTTGAACAGCTCCTGACTCCATCATCAGATCAGCTCATTGTCACCATATTATTGTATTGTCAGCGAAGTTATATAAGTATGCTAAATTTCAGCACAATCGGTTGGGGATAACTGCTTCAAATTTGAGTTGCAAGTTACATAGTTACATACATACATTACAAGCTAAGTAAAAGCTTGTAAAAATAAGTACACTTTCAGCGATAGAATTTGATAAACACCATTTCTATTAGTTTAGTAAGTTTTCCTCGGAGGAAATAGGAAAAAAATACATTTTTATAAAGCTTCAGCTACCTTGTGGCTCCAGCTCGAACCTGACACTTTTACCATACAAATAGTGTCAGTTTTGACATTTGGACGATACGTTGTCGATACGAGTGGTTCATGCTAACCCATGACTGCAATTTCTATCGTAATGCTAGATTTACTCTCTCGCCTTGTACCTCGCCTCGTGCTTCGTCTCGTGTCTCGGCCCGCACCTCGCGTGATCGATAGTAAAGGAGAGAGGCGCGAGGCGAGCCACGCGCGTCTATTCAAACTCTCATCTCGTGGTTCGCCTCGCACCTCTTCGCGCGACTCGTACGCGAGTGTAAATCTAGTATAAGAAACATTTTTTAAACCGTTAATGTCAAAATGCCAGAGGAGCCCAGCTTAAAAGCATTCGCTACGAAACGATTCTACGATTATATTCTATCAAAAGAATTAAAAACTGAGCGATAGCGAGTGTCAACAGTGTATGGAAGTTTGTATAGAAGTAAGCGTTTCGATTAGTTTCATGGAATAGACCGAGTAACATTGTCTACAAACTTTCAATTCGTTTATAATAGATCACGTGACATTTCAATCTCATACATTTTATAGCTATACTAGCGACTTCGCTAATGGAATGTTACTTTGTCTAACCCTCGTATTCAAGAACGACACTATGAGAACACGCATCCACAGTGGACGAAATATTTTTTCATAAACATCACTTTATGTGTTGAGCGGCACTATGGCGCACGCTACCGTGTGCCTTTAGAGCTCAACTTTGGCTAGAGGCACACGACAATGTGCCTCTAGTCACACTATGCAGTGTCGTACAACACACAAAGTGATTTTTATGAAAAAAGATTTCGTCCACTGTGGGTGCGTGTTCTCATAGTGTTGTTCTTGAATACGAGGGTTAGCCCTCTGCTTTCTGCACAAATGCGTCGTAACCCAGAGTGATGACGTAATTAACCATCTCCATAAAGTTGTTTGCTTTTCATCATTTGTGTATGTTGTGCTCCACGTGAAATCGTTCTCTGTGGGTAAATGTAATTGAAGTTGTAGAATTAAGTCCTTAGTCTCTCAACTTGATCTGTCTAGTGTTTGAGAGGCTAAAAGTCAAACTGTGTATTATTGCTGGGAACAACAAACAAAAGGTGTTATATGCAACAGGGGCCATACCACAAGTTCCTAAAGTAATATTGTTTTGATATTACTTTTGCTCTTGTGGTACGGCCCAGGAATTAAAGAAAGAAGGATCATACACTATACAAATATTACCTTATATTAATCAAAGATGATTGTGACTATATATTCAAGATTGACTGGCCTCACAGCTCAGTTGGTGGTTGCTCTGCCTTCTGCGCTGTAGGTTGTGGGTTCGATTCCTACCCACGACAAACATTTGAGTTTGTTTACGTTTGTTCCGAGTCTGGGTGTTATTATGTAACATAAAATATGTATTTACAAAAACTAAGTATAAAAGTATTATATCAGTTATCTGGTTTTCATAATACAAGCTTTGTTTAGTTTGGGGCTATATGGTTCTGGGTGTAAAGTAAAAAAAAAAAGATCAAGACTCTAAATAAATTTTAGTTGTATCAATTCATGCTACTGTTTACGTCGGGTATTATACATCTCACTTTTACCATTGTTTTGTTATTTTCATACAAATCTTCAATTTCAATTCACCTTGCAGTTATATACATACATACTTGTACGTTGGAGTTTGTATTCGAAGCGTGCACAAGAAATATTTCACAATATTTCCACATTCAATCTACATATTTGGAGGGAGCAAAGTGCTTAGCTTTGGCTTCAAATGGACTCAACCAAAGTGAACTGCGTTGGCCTAGTGAGGTACCTCGACTTTTATTCCAAGGGGTTCATTTCACAGTCGTTATTCTTCGTTTTTAGGGTTCCGTACCCAAAGGGTAAAAACAGGACCCTATTACTAAGACTTTGCTGTCCGTCTGTCTGTTCATCTGTCCGTCCGCCCGTCTGTCTGTCGCAGGGCTGTATCTCATGAACCGTGATAGCTAGACAGTTGAAAACAAAACGGGAAATATCTAGTTGTGGTCAATCATATCTAGATGCATAACACATCACAACTGTTACTAATCAAAATGAACCATAGACAAAGAATTATATTAACTATACATCTATACACATAATAAAACTGTAGAAGAGTTCAATTCTGTACATTGAATAAAAACTAAAAAAAATACTCCTAGGGGTCTTCATACAAGTAACACACACCAAAAAAATATATTTTGAAATTTTAGTCTGTCTGTCTGTCTGTTGTCTGGCTTTCACGCAAAAACTACTGGACGGATTTTGATGAAAATTCTTTTGTTATTATAGCTATTAGTCCTCGGCAACATATAGGCTATAATTTATTTTGAAGATTAGAATACCAGATGTGAAACTATCTATCGACCAGCGAAGCGGGCACGGGTCAGCTAGTTTTAAATAAGTTACACGCACTCAAAACAATGAAGGAAAACATCTTGAAGAAACTTGTTGGTGTTCTTATAAGCGGCGATGGGCTTGCATCTTGGCACTGCAGAACTTATGTCAAATGTAATGTTTGGACGTGCCTATGACTAACTTCATAACATATGCATTATTAATATATATTTTCTCTGTAAATATATTATTAAACTAGCTGACCCGTGCCCGCTTCGCTAGGCGACAGTGATTTCTAAATGTGATTATTTTGAATAAGTATGGCTTAAATGAAGATGGGTTTGTGGCTTAAAGCGAAGCTTGGCGCACGTGCATCGCCTCTCTGTGCGCCGTGGTGGGTTTGTGCCTTTGCACTAAACACATGTTGAAAGGGCTCGATTTTCTTAACAGGGTGATAGGAATATCGCGACAGCTTTCATTTTGTTTTACTCATCATAACTTCAAAACAACCGACCGACTTCTTAACGACCGATTTGAACAATTCAAAAAGTGGTTCACTCCTAAATAGCTAATTAGATAAGTAACATTATGATATGGATAGAAACAAAAACGGTTATTATACTTACCTAAACTTTAATATTTAGATATATACCTCCTCGCAGACTTTCAGATGCGCATTTATGAGGACATTCAATAATGTATCATTATTTGTTTATGTACTATCAATAGTTTTTGCAGCGCACGCAAAAACATAAATATTTTTGGTAGTTTTTTACATCTTTACATAAAACTATCGCATTTTTTCTATGGAATCAATTACTTTTTCAAAAATAAAAGATAGCCTATGTTACTCAGAGATAATGTAGCTTGGTAACAATGAAATTAAAATCGGTTCAATAGCTTTTGAGTTTATCCATTGCAAACATAAAACATACAAACAAACAATACACACAACAGAAAATCAAATCTTTAAAAATATAAATAGGATCACGACTTTCATCCCCAAGTACGGTAGAGATCCTCCCAGATCTCCAGACGCTTAGATCCTTCGAAGTTGTCCAGTGGGGGTAGTTAGAGGAACGTCCAAACATTATATTTGGCACATGCCCACATTTTGCAGTAGTTAGACATTCCATATGTGACAGGTTGCAAGCCCATCGCCGCTTATAAGAATACTAACTGGTTTCCTCACGATGTTTTCCTTCACCGTTTTAACCACATGTTTTTGATGGGCATATACATTTTTCGACCAGAGAAATCCATTGATGCACGCCAGGATTCGAACCCACGACCTTCAGATTGAAAGTCGAGGTACCTCCCACTCGTCCAACACGGCTTTTCTCTTTATAATATTAGTATACCAACTAAAATAACCCATAATGGTTCAGCAAGCGAACACAAATATAAATAATGTTCATGAACCGTGATAGCTAGATAGTTAAAATTTTCACAGATTATGTATTTATGTTGCCGCTATAACAACAAATACTAAAAACAGAATAAAATAAATATTTAAGTGGGTCTCCCATACAACAAACGTGTTTTTTTGCCGTTTTTTATAGATAATGGTACGGAACCCTTCGTGCGCGAGTCCCACTCGCACTTGGCCGGTTTTATTTTATTCCTTTTCTTTCGATTGTCGACAGCATGTTGACCAACTTTGCCTAAAGCAGTATATTAATATCTCTTATAGATTACCCAAACCCAGACCGCTATAGTTCCACATCTGGTATTCCGATCTTCAAAAAGTTGCCTAGTCTATAAGTTGCCTAGGACTAATAGCTATATAACAAAAAAAGTTTCATCAAAATCCGTTCAGTAGTTTTTGCGTGAAAGCCTGACAACAGACAGACAGACAGACAGACAGACAAAAAAGACGTGTGGCACTCGGAGACTGCCGCGGTAAAGCTATTGCATAACATTTTTTATCAACTTATGTATTTAATAATTATTTATTTATTTATTTTATTTATCCTTTTTTCCTTTGTTTTTCTTTGATATTCAACTTTTTGAGCGTGGTGACCGACAATAAAAGAAAAAGAAAATAAAAAATTTTTTTTTTTTTTTTTTTTTTTTTACATCCCTAGATTGCGGGGCAAGATGGGGATTAGGCATGCGCAGTAACGCCGATACAACCAATGCCACCTATTGGCGAGTTGCTAAACTAAAGAGACAAGCGTGATATTTCAAAAAGTCATTAAAAGTTCTGCTATTCATCGATAGATGTCAAAATCTTTAACCTACCTATTTACCTAACTACGTAGTTAGCATTCCACACGTAACAGGTTGCAAGTCGTCGTCGCTTTCAAGAATACTAACAGGTTTCCTCACGATGTTTTCCTTCACCGTTATAAGCACGTGTAACGCGCATATACATTTTTCGAACAGAAATATCCATTGATGCACGGCCAGGATTCGATATTTACCTAACTACATGAATTCAATAATTCAATTTCAAACTTTTTAGTCGATCATGTCTGTGAAGTACCACCTATTTACCGATAGTGGTAAAATAGCGCCACCTGCCAGCGGAATTGCGAACCTCTCAAACCCCGAGCTTTCGCATGAGACCGCGAAAAGCACCTATAATAACGTAGTATCATCAAATGAAACTAGATGGCGCTGGAATGCGAAAATCACTCTAGAGTCCGCGCCACCACTCAAGTCCGCTAGACGCGGCGTCGCAATCGCCTATTATAATGATGCCAGTAAGATAGCCATAATTTACCCCTTACACTAAAAGGGAGAGCGAACTAATGTTTACATTTTAAAACTATTTACTACTAGCAGTTCACTTCGACTTCGCACAGTTGTAATAATGAAGAATATAGGCAATTTTTTTATTTCTTTGGTTATATTATTGCTATTTTCGTGGGATCTCTATTTATTTTTATTTATTGTACTTACGATTATAATTTTAGACAGACAACGGAAGAGACTTTGTGTTATACTATGTAGTGATGTTATTCGCTCCTAATGAAGCTTTTGATAGATTAAATATTTTTTTAAATTGGTCCTATATTTTTTCAGTTTATCCGGTACAAACAAAAATATAAAACTAGAAATTTTATCTCTTTGTAAAAGTAGTGTAGTTATGTAGGAAAACAATGAAATCAACCTAGTTTCACGATATAGGTAAATTTTATTAAATTATTTTTATACAATAATTATGGTCTTCATCATTTATTACTTGCATTCCAGACATATCGCTGTCACTTGTCTCTTGAAATTCACTGCCATGATCAGAATCAGTGTCGCTATCACTGGCTGTTGATATTATGAATTATGAATCTTTCTATTTCTTCATCTACCAGTCCATCATTTTTGAAATATTACAATTCTTTTTGAAGTGCTTGCTGCCACTCTTCCTTCTTTCGTAATTCGAGATACCGTTTTCTCTGAAACACCTAAAATACAAAATAATTTAATTAGTGTTTTAATTTAGTCATATTTTACCTATTGTTAGAAAAAAACTTATACTCTGGTATCCCTAAAATTTACCTGTCATGGCAGCGACTCTTTTTTGTATATTATATAAAGGGATCAAAACGTCTTTATTCCTCTGCTCTAACTCACAAAACTCTTTTACTTTATGAATCATTTCACGAGCTGCACTTTTCACCACTTTACGCGACATATTCACGCAGATTTCAAGAAAATATTGGGAAAAACCATGGACGCTAATTTCATCGAGCACTCTGACATGAGATAAAATGGCGTTGCTGTCAAATTTAGTTTTGGTTTTCGTCGCAGGACATGAGTGGTGGCGAGGACTCTAAGCAGGCATGACATGAGTCATAGGGATGTAATATTGATTGAAAAAAATCTATTAATTAATAATCGATTTTTTGTCCCTACAAATAAATCGATTTTCCAAAAAATCTAATTATATGGTTCGGATCGATTTCGGAGAGACGATCGATGGGTCGGTTCCCGTTTGTGAAGCGACTATTGGTCGGATCACGTTCGGAAAAACGATCAATGGTTCGGTTTGCGTTCGGAGACAAGACCGATGAGTCGGTTTCCGTTTGGGAGGCGACTATATGTAGGTTCACGTCCGGGAAAATGGCCAACGAACGATTCGGTTCGCGTTCGGAAAACTTAGTTTACAAAAATCGATTTATATGTGTAATTTACATAATCGATTTTTTTAAAATCGATTTTTTGAAATCCAAAAAGAGAAATCTCTAACACTCACACTCACGCATATTGCGTAAGTGTGAGTGTCTCGTAAAATTTTGTGTAAATTTTCGTTACGAAATTTCTGGATTCAGTCTCCACGCTCAAGGCCCGCGATAGAAGCTATGCAATAGCTTAAAATTTCAAAATGTTTTTTTTTGGCTTGTGTTACTTGTATGAAGACCCCTAGGAGTATTTTTTTTCGTTTTTATTCAATGTACAGAATTGAACTCTTCTACAGCTTTATTATATGTATAGAATAGATATATAGATAGGTATACAATAAAACTCCCAGACAAAGGACAGACACTTTGTCTGATGAACACAGATGTTTGTTCATTGTCAAAATTTGCATTGAAATGAACTAAAACATATTAGAAATTGGTAGAAATTTGTTGTCTTTCTATTATGTTTATTCATAATTTATTCACGAACACGATTTGATGAAATGGAGCGCAGGGGCCGTACTACAATCTCTAAAGAATAAAGCAGTATTACTTTAAGAGCGAAACTGACAACGGTATGCGAACACGTATGGCGTTGTTACTTTTAAACTGCGAGTAATACTGCTTAAGGGGCTTCCAGTCGACGATTGCTCTTTTTCGAAACGAAAAAAGAAATACTTCTGAACAAGCCACATCTCCTATTATTATAAGTATATTACTTCAGGTTTCTACCTAGATTTCTATTAAGCTGAAAACATAATAGCAGAAACTTTTCACGATAAAGATATTATTTCAAAATGATACGTTTTAGAATTTATGATCGAAATATTTTATATACATACCTACTATTAAAATCAACTTGTGATTTATTGTTAAAGATAGGTAATATGTAGATCTAGATTTCTATTAGAATAGATTTTTGATAAGTAATTATACATAATTTATATCATTAATTTATTCGAAAAGCTAAGGCGGACCACGCGCCGACGTGTGTTTGTCGTTATTGCAGCGGTCGGTAGGATTATTTATCGAAGTGATTAAAGATGGATACATCTTTATTCACATATACTATACATTATAAAATAGGAGAAGTGGCTTGTTCACAAGTATTTATTTTTTCGTTTCGAACAAAAACAATCGTCGACTGGGAGCGCTTTAAGATCGAAAGTGACAACGGTATGCGAACACGTTTGGCGTTGTCACTTTCGAACCGCGAGTAATACTGCTATAATCTTACTTTAGAGATTGTAGTACGGCAGCTCAGGTTCACTCAATATTTTCATAAGCATTTTCTCAGTTGTTCGAAATGGCAAAGCACGTGCGAGAGAAACTGTTTTTGTTGATGTTAGGTGTTCCAAAACAAAGTTAAATTTTCTCTTGGTTTACTTACTTGTTTATTAATGGGTAACTTTTTGAGATAATTAAAAAAATATATAACAATATACATATTGATTGTCATCATCACACAATATCTAGCCCCAAGCTAAGCAAAGCTTGTACTATGAGACCTAGATAACTGATAGAATACTTTATACATTTTTTTTTGTAAATACATTAGATACTATTAAGAATCTGACGTAAAACTAACTTTTAAATACATCATAACACCCAGACACAGAACAAACATCTATGGTCCATCACACAAATATTAGTCCTGGGTGGGAATCGAACCCACAACCTACAGCACAGAAGGCAGAGCTACCAAATGAGTAGTATGGCTAATCCAAAAAATATGTTATAGGTTTTATTTTCACACGTGACTAAAATTTGTGTGCTGTATATAATGACTGTATATAATCTGTGATCTGTATTAGTTGCTCAACTGGTTTTTGTAAATATTATGCCATCAAAAACATAACTTGTAAAAAAAGCCAAGTCTTGCAACGCAACTTAGTTCTTCTACCGTAAAAAGTTGTGAGATCCATGTAATACCAAGTCGGTTAATTTATTCAGTCCCTACTTTAAGGCCCTGTATGTCGACGATTGCTCTTTTTCGAAACGAAAAAAGAAATACTTCTGTCTATCACAGGGCTGTATCTCATGAACCATGATAGCTAGACAGTTGAAATTTTCACAGATAATGTATTTCTGTTGCCGCTATAACAACAAATACTAAAAACAGAATAAAATAAATATTTAAGTGGGGCTCCCATACAACAAACGTGATTTATGGATAATATAGATGGTACGGAACTCGACGTGCGCGAGTCCGACTCACACTTGGCAGGTTTTTTTAGGATTTTTACACTAAACACTAATTATGTTTCAAATTTAAAGCTTCTATGTCTGCTAGAAGTGCCTTAACATTTGATGATCGGTCAGTCAGTCAGTCAGTCAGTCAGTCAGTCAGTCAGTCAGTCAGTCAGTCAGTCAGTCAGTCAGTCAGTCAGTCAGTCAGTCAGTCAGTCAGTCAGTCAGTCAGTCAGTCAGTCAGTCAGTCAGTCAGTGAGTGAGTGAGTGACAAAATAGGAAACTTTTACTAGTTATAATTCTTAAACTACTGGTTCAAATTGAATGAAATTTGAAATATACCGTGTCCATAAAGTAACTGCTTGGTTACTGAAAATTCAGGCTTCTAGTTTTATCCACAACGAAGTTATAGGTGGTCGAAAATGGCCTGAACTGCTTCGAGAAAAGGATGGTACAGCCGTGCCGCTTTATTGCTTGACTTGGCGGGGGCACTGCCGTGCCCCCAGATGGTTTGGATGTTAAAGGTGTGACCAGACATTGCGCGGCAATCGAGTGCGTAATAATAACCCGATATAAAAATATCAAAACACATTTTATTTCCTGATGATTCATCAACAAGTTAATAAATTAAAATTATCAAGTCTACAGCAAAATAATAAAGATTTTCATTCCTTTGTTAATTCAACAAACATCAAACAATCTGTTCAATGTTTCACAGCACCGTCTTGTCCTGAATCTACCTCCTTTCCAACTTAAACTTCCTTTCAAAGTCGAAATACAGAACCATACCGTAAGATAATAATAAAAGCGTTAGATGTGAATCTTAAAGATTTATTGATTCATTAAGGTAATTAAAAAAATTCTGTTTCGCACAGGTACTTGTAGACATTTAAACAAGTCTTATAATTTTTATAGATGATGTTACTAATGATATATGATTCTATGACCCATAATTTAGTCTATAGATACTAACATAAAAATATTTTATCAAATTTGTTACTGAACTAATAATTGTTATCGACTTCAATAATTAAATTTCCATTGCGTAACTGTCAACAAGCTAAATTTAACTGCTAGCCAAATACCATAACTAGTTACTTATAGTTTTTATTCACAAGTACTTATTTTCACTGAAATAAATAAATAAACTTGCTTAAGATCGTTGCCTACAAGTTTTGCTTAAAGTATAAAAAAATTATAATACTTTTTCGGCAGTGCTGATGATGCAGACGCAGTTTCACTTCTCCACGCAAATATTATTATTTATTTTATGACGAAACTTTCTAGTTCAGCGAGTTCACGTATTACTTTTAGGTTAGTTTAATTTTCTTGTTCAAAGATTGCGTCATCAGGCGTTCTATTGGTATCGATTTGTAACCTTTGAATACCTTTTCGGAAAATTCGGAATAGCAATTTGTCGCTAAGCTGTTTGACAAGACTTCATTCGATTTCTTGAAATGAGATTAATTTCGAGAATTTTCGACAATACTAGTAGGTATCTGTAGATTTTTGCTGTTTTTAGGATTCCGTACCCGGAATGATAAAAACGGAACCCTATTCTAAAACTCCGCTGTCCATCTGTCAGTCACAAGGCTGTATCTTATGAACCGGAATAGCTAGACAGTTGAAATTTTCTGTTGCCGCTATAACAAATAAAACTAAAAAACCGGCCAAGTGCGAGTCGGACTCGTGCATGAAGGGTTCCGTACAAAAATCACGAAAATAAAAAAAAAACACGTTTGTTGTATGGGAGCCAAACTTAGATATTAATTTATTCTGTTTTTTAAGTATTTGTTGTTATAGCGGCAACAGAAATACATCATCTGTGAAAATTTCAACTGTTTAGCTATTACGGTTCATGAGACATTTTATTTCATGATGTGATAGACAGACAGACAGACGGAAAGACAGACGGACGGACAGCCGACTCTTAGTAATAGGGTCCCGTGCTCACCCTTCGGATACGGGACCCGAATATAAAGGGGATAATAAAGGTAGACACAAGCTTTGATTATAAAGCATACCTAGGTAAATTTAGATTTCATTTAGCTAACTAAATTAAAGACAGAAACACGATTGGTAAAACTTTTCTAGATAGATTTATTTATCTTTCGAAAATGGCCCTTAAGATTTTTTTTCGTTTTATCTTCAAATACAAAAGGTTCAACAGATATTTCGTTACATAATTTAGTAGACAATCATAGTACCACCAAAATTAAAGACAGTTTTTTGTTTTATTGTTTTATAGTTTACTTTTTCCGTCAATTTCGGGTAGCTTCAATTGTCTCACAGCTCAGTTGGTAGTAACTCTGCCTTTTTACTGTTGGTTGTGGGTTTAATAAAAATACATAAGTATTATATTTGTTATCTGGTTCCCAAAGTTCAAGCTTTGAGTTTGGAGCTAGATAACGTTGTGGGAAATTTCCATTAAAATTTAAAAGTATTTAATTTTAAGGTGATATGTAAAATGTTTGGTTTTTTGTATGAGCTTACCCGGATAAGACGAAAAAAGTGATAAAACTGCATTATCTTGAAAACCATCAAACTTAAAAAGAAAAAGTCTATAATTTACTTAGCTATACGAATTATATAAAAATGAACTGTTCAGCTATTCATAGTTTTGATTCAATTTTTGTTTTGGAAAATAAATCTATCGAGAAAAGTTTCACCAATCGTGTTTCTGTCCAGTCGACGATTATTTTTGTTCGAAACGAAAAAAGAAATACTTGTGAACAAGCCACATCTCCTATTTTATAATGTATAGTATATGTGAATAAAGATGTACCCATCTTTAATCACTTCGATAAATAATCCTACCGACCGCTGCAATCATCGACTTAATGTAGTCGATGGCTGCAATGATGACAAACACACGTCCGCGCGTGGTCCACCTTAGCTTTTCGAATAAATTAATGATATAAATTATGTATAATTACTTATCAAAAATCTATTCTAATAGAAATCTAGATCTACATATTACCTATCTTTAACAATAAATCACAAGTTGATTTTAATAGTAGGTATATAAAATATTTCGATCATAAATTCTAAAACGTATCATTTTGAAATAATATTTTTATCGTGAAAAGTTTCTGCTATTATGTATAGAAATCTAGGTAGGAACCTGAAGTAATATACTTATAAAAATAGGAGATGTGGCTTGTTCAGAAGTATTACTTTTTTCGTTCCGAAAAAGAGCAATCGTCGACTGGCAGCCCCTTAAGTTAAACTGTATGTTTTGCGGTTATTGAGAAAAAAACGATTCTGCATTCATCTAAAACATTTATCACTCGTCTTCACTACATAGTATAAAGCAAAGTCGCTTTCCGCTTCCCGCGTCTGTAAGTATGTATGTATGTATGTATGTATGTATGTTTGCTTATATCTTTAAAACTACACAATGGATTTTGATGCGGTTTTTTTTAATAGATAGAGTGATTCAGGAGGAAGGTTTATATGTATTAAACCCGTACGAAGCCGGAGCGGGTCGCTAGTAATATGATAAAATAATTGAAACAAAAGACTTTACCTACTCTAGAACTGTAAATAAAAATAATATATATGCAAAACGTGCCACGTCCTTACTTGCAACATATTGCCGAAAGCAATTTGCTTTTTAAGCAAGGTATCTACTTTTCCAGTGCACATTTGAAAACATGGAACAGGAAATTAATAGAAACGCTTCAAGTTTACGTTTTGATATCATAGTATTCATTTTTAGGTATTGTTTTTAGCAGGTAGGTAGATATTCATTGTATAGCGGGTAGTGGTATAGAAATAAAAAAAACTTAACTAAATTTGGCTACAATTCTAATTAATGATAATAGTGCTTTCAGTATTTTTTCTTCTTTGATTTTGAGAAGAAATGATAAAGATAGTTTCCATCATACCCCAAAGATCTAGATCTGAATTTATTCAATCAATTCTCAGTCTTATAAATATTCTGTCCTTCCATAAAATCAGGGTGATTCCCATCTAACAAATAAAATAGTTTTGATATCGTTTTTATCGTATAATGACTGTGTTGACCCTAGTTTAAAAATACTCGTAAAAAAACTTATAACGGTAAACATCTACTCAGATCTACTGGCGCTCAGGTCCTTAAAGATGACTAAAAGAGGTAGTTAGAGGCACGTTCAAACATTACATTTAGCACATGCTCACAGTTTGCACTAGTTAGCATTCTATACATTACATTATATTTAAAACATTTAATGGTGACATAAAAGATTGTACCGTTTTATTTTTAAGATCATGCGGGTTTAATAAAACTTACTTTACGTAGAACTTAAGTTTACTTCAAATAGAATGGTTTTACCATATTAACTACCTTTTCAGCTCTGCCATGCAGTATATTTTGGGACATAACTGACGGCTCCGACCAATGCTTCGGACCCATCGTGTGATCTACCACGGAACACTGCCGTTTCTGTACTGCAGGTTCAAGCCCAGCTTTCACAGAGACTTGCTAATTTTAGACGATATTGCAAACCTAAAACGTAACTCTATAAAACGATTTCGACATTATCGAGGACAGTGACAGTGCCCCGATATATTCGGCAAACCGCGCTTTTAGAAACCGTTTTCTGTCTTATTTATGATGTCAATTGTCAAAGACAATGTAGGTAGTCATCCTTCAAATGTGATGTATGTCCCGATGTATCTTTTATCGTTTCCAAGAGTACCACTTTCAAATGCGATTATTTCAAAAAACCTTGTCATAAAAATTCTGATTTTTGGCATACAGTTCGTACAAATTCTTCTCTTTAAATTGCATTTAAATGATCCTTTAACAAAGAGGTGGTCAGCCTGGAAAGAATCAGAATTCGTTCAATACAGCCACTTCCATTATATTGTCATTCCATGCTTAAATGTCGCTCCCATTTCGACAGCATTGCTTAATCGTAGCTTTGATGTCGAACAGTCCTTCTTTGTTCCCACATTTTAGTGCATTTAATGGAGTTCCACTGTACTAAAAGGAAAAGTGCATACTTATTACAATTAGTTTCATGTTTTGTTTCTAAAATAGAAAGAGTCGCCGAATGTGACACAGATAAAAGACGAACTTACCCATAAAAAATAGTAGGTATGGTGTTTTTTTTACTTTTGCTAAAAAATACGATATTGTAGATTTTTCTAAAATATTACATTACATACTTTTAGTGGTTCATACAGTGGTAGTGTAGTGTACATACAAATTAATACAGATTGGTAGTCCATATCAGGATGAATAAAAATAAAATAGAAATAGAATCACGACCGTACTCTCCAAGTACGGTAGATCTCCTATGGTAGTAGGACGTCCAAAAATACATTTGGCACATGCCCACGTTTAGCTGTAGTTAGCATTCCATACATGTCAAGTTGTAAGGCTACTGTCCGTCTGTCCGTCTGTCCGTCTGTCCGTCACAGGGCTGTATCTCATGAACCGTGATAGCTAGACAGATGAAATTTCGTTCGTAGTAGGCAATTCTTCTTGTAATTGTATTTGATAGAGATTGGTAAAGAGATCGGAAGGGAGATTTGAGACCATGAACTTGCAGTCAACTAAGCATATTGTTAACCAAAGCCATATTCCAGTTAGCACAAATGTAAAACCTATGCAGAACCGTCTTGTATGAAATTGAATCTAAAACTCTTGCTCCTTGAGTTGCAAATTGAAAAACACTTGCATTTTATTTATTCTGAATGCTAGAAATACAATATACTTGCAAATTTTTCGATATGTGTCGTCGGCAGTAACAATTGAAAACTATGAATAAAAGATTGCATTTGAGATTATTGCGCGTTGCTCTTTCATGAGAAGTTTTCGTGTTAGTGCTTACATCAAGGACACTTGCAAGGACGTGCTAAGGATTAATTATCTTAATCCTAATCCTATCCTAATAATATTATAAATACGAAAGTTGAGATAAGGCTGCTATTTTTGTTCCCTAATCAAAAATAAACGACTAAATGCTGTAGTATAAAAAAAACAGAATAAATAAAGGGGGAACTTATAACCCGAAAAACAACCCCTAAATGATAAAAAATGCAAAAAGGATGATTTTGGTATAGATGGCGTTGGTGTGCAAAAATTCTGACATCACAGACTAAAAATATTCAGTCGTCATAGCAACGCAGTTTTGACTAATTAATGATACGCATTCTACTACAATTCGTAATTTATTTTATCAGTACAAGGTTTGTAGGGAAAAAATTAATTATTACAAAAAAAAATACAGGACAACGTTTGTCAAGGGCTGGTACATTATATAAAACTTATTCACACTGTTGTGTGGATAAGTTTAAAAAAGCCGTGTTGGCCGAATGGGATGTACCTTCTATTTTCCATCTGAAGGTCGTGGGTTCGAATCCCGGCGTGCATCAATGGAATTTTCTGTTCGAAAATTTATATGCGCATCAAAAACACGTGCTTACAACGGTGAAGGAAAACATCGTGAGGAAACCAGTTAGTGTTCTTATAAGTGGCGATGGGCTTGCAACCTGTCACGTACGGAATGCTAACTACTGCTAACGCAAAATGCGGGCATGTGCCAATTATAATATTTGGACGTGCCGCTGACTACCCCCACTAGACATCTTCAAAGGATCTAAGCATCAGGAGATCTGAGAGGATGTCTACCGTACTAGGGGATTACAGTGGTGATCCTATTTTTTTTTTTTCATTCACACTGTTATATTAGAAGTATTTTTTTATAATTACTCTTTGAAATCACGACTTTCAAGTCCGATAGACATCTCAAATCTTCTGGCACTCATATTCTAGAAGATGGGTAGTCAAAGGCACGTTCTAACATTACATTTCAGCACACAATATTTCGCACAACATTTTCATATAATCATAGCAATTTAGGTCAAAGTGAAACTACTCATTAGCCTGCCTTATGGCTAGATTGTAGTATTATTAGAGTACACTATTTATATTAATGTACACTAACAATAAAAAAAAAAAAAAAAAAAAACATTTTCATACGTGACAGATCGCCGCGTTCGATTCGAAATGGGTAAACGGACTGATATCGCATCGTACGAGTATTATTTCCATTATATTAATGAAAGTTGTACTTTTATTTAGAACTATTTTCCCTAATAACATAAACACTTATAGTTTTAGAAGTGTCTTAATACACAAATTTTCCATGAGGTTTGGATAATCAAATAATTACGTTTAAAAAACTAAAAACAAAATCGACCTCATGTTTATAAATAAAAATTGTAGTGACTCCACGAGATCTATGGGCCCTACCCCGGCTAGCCCTCCATTCGATGTATGCCAATGAAAGAAGGGCAAGGTCTATTAGTTGAAAACCACTATCAATATCCATAAATTTTGAAGGTTTCTCTTGATTTCCCTGGGATCCCATCATCAGATGCTGACCTGGTGGTAATGGGACCACCACGGAAATATACGCACTATATTACTACTGGTCTTAGAAACTGAAATTGAAAAAGGTGTGTTGGGGTGCACTAAGAAATAAATTCCTGATATTCAACTGTGGAAGAGTGCTCAGAGAAAGGAATTCTAAAATGAATGCAACTCCAAAGATGGTGCAACGTGGTACCTACAATACAAAAAAACGGCTAAATGCAAGTCGGACTCGCGCATACATCCCTGTGACAGACAGACGGACAGACGGACAGCGAAGTCTTAGTAATAGGGTCCCGTTTTTAACCTTTGGGTACGGAATAAAAAATAATTTTAATAAAAATACTAAAAAAGAACATCAAAGAAAACTTTGTAAGGAACCCACCTTTGTAATTCTAATAAACTTATCTACTGTTTATTTATTTTACCCTAAACTCTGAGCGCCTCAGTATACACCTACCGATGGTTATGTTCTCATATAATTCGTTGAATTAAGACGAAACATCACAATAAGGAAGTAACGCTAAGACTGTTACCACTGGACCTAAAAATAACAGTTTTGTGCTTGTCTTTTTAAACATATTAGAGATCAATAAATAGGCACAGTTACAATTATTTCCCACGTCACAAAGAATTCTACTGTGTTCAGTCAGGATTATTATATTGATTTTTGTGTGTATGAACTTTGTTTACAAAACGAATGAATACATAATGTAGACGTTTCACATTTGCATGCCTCAAACTAAGCAAAGCTTGCACTATAGAAACCGGATAACTAATAGCATACTCGTACCTTAAATACTTTTTTTTTGCAAATAGTAACATTAATTACCATGATACGAACCCCACGGCACAACAACCAGACTCGAAAAAAATATTCCGCCCCTCTTACATCTTAGCCAGGCACATGCCCGCCACGCGACCGAGATCGGCAAATACCAAACCCATTTAGAATGGTACACTCAAGTAAATATTCGCATCCAGAAGCCAAATACCAGCGCAGCTAAGTCTCGCCAACTCCAACAAAATGTAAAGTAAGCATAAACGGGACTTAAATTTTGCTCAACTGCCACATATAATGCTTGGTGCTCGTAAACAAAAGATAAAACAGTCGTGAGTACTGAGAGCACTTCAGAGAATCGGAAAGAATTCTTGCTACTTATGAGTATGAGCTTTTTGTTAAGAAGTTCATCCACTACCTTTTTAGGGTTTCAAGTCTACAAGAAACCCTTATAGTTTCGCCATGTTCGTCCGTCCGTCTGTCCGCAGCTTAACTCAGAGACGCTTAGTGCTAGAAAGATGTAACTTGGCATGTATAGATTAGTAATGTCAACAAAGTCGTAGAAATATAAAAGTCCTTTTTGAACAACCACCATACCAATTTCTGCCGCCATGCAGCATTGCTGTGTTCCGGGTAAAAAATATGGTTGCTGGTAAAATTACAGGCACATGAAGTTTAACACCTGTAGGTATACCTCTAGTTGTTGTCAAGTTGTTGTCATAAATGTACATACTCGTATAAAATTATGATTCTAAATTAATATTGGGAACAAAAAAAAAGCTCAAATACATTTTATAATAATGGAAAGCATCGGGTTCTCAATGTATTTTCTTGGAGACTTATTGGAAAACTTTCGAGCTATTTTCGGGAACGAAACGACGTGTTATTACTTATGTCATGAGATGGAAGAATGATGATACTAAATCATTTCAGAATATTAGCAGCAATAAAATTGACCTAGTTTTAGTACTTATTTTTGAATAAGGTATGGATCATATCTATAAACGATTAATTTTGTATACGCAATACGGTAGGTAGGTATATGTTACATAACTATAGATTTTTACACGGGTCTTTATCACGTAATTACCTTTTATTTAAATAACTAGCGACCCGCCCCGGCTTCGCACGGGTGCAAAGCTGATTCCTATAAACCTTCCTCCTGAATCACTCTATCTATTAAAAAAAACAGCATCAAAATCCGTTGTGTAGTCTTAAATATATAGGCATACATTCAGTCGCGGGAAGCGGGAAGCGACTTTGCTTTATACTATGTAGTGATTATTTTTATTTTATCTTCTGGTCTAATTGAATCGGTCTTTGACCATGACTTTTGTAACATAGCTGAAACGTTGGGGATTACGTTTACTAATCACTATAGTTTGAAAAATAAGGTATATGTTACGTTAAGTAGAATTTATAAATCGAATCTACACCTTCTGTGTCTCAGCGAGCACTCGGTCACCACACCATACTCCATTTTTGACATTATAAAAATTCCAGTCATAAAAAGTGTACAAAGAGCTAGTCGTTAAAAACAGCGATAGTATACATTTGCAGCAATAAAAAGCTAAATGTTTGTGTTTGAAAAGTCAAAATCTCATCTCGCCCACGAAGAATAGGTAAAGAAAACGAACAAAACACAAATCCAATAACGGTAGGTAAGGGGTGAGCCGCACAAGTGATCTATCATTTTTATGAGCCAGCTATAAGAGCACTAAGCCGGCAAGCCGAGTGTGTGTAACAGCCTATATAAAACTATTCTGGCGCGAAATTCACTAAACTTTTGTAATATTCTCTATATTTGGAAATGCTTTTATGTAAGGAGCATTATGCGTGCCACAGACAGTTACCAAAATACAATTTTGAGATAGTTGCGTAGACAAATATTTATTATTATTAGTATCATAATTGTTATAATATTCTGAGAATTCGTGTTGGCCGAGTGGGAGGTACCTCGACTTTCAATCTGAAGGTCGTGGGTTCGAATCCCGGCGTGCATCAATGGATTTTTCTGTTCGAAAAAATTATATGCGCATAAAAACACGTGCTTAAAACGGTGAAGGAAAACATCGTGAGGAAACCAGTTAGTATTCTTATAAGCGGCGATGGGCTTGCAACCTGTCACGTATGGAATGCTAACTCCTGCAAAATGTGGGCATGTGCCAAATATAATGTTTGGACATGCCTCTGACTATCCCCACTAGTTTATCCCCACTATCTTTAAAGGATCTAAGCGTCTGGAGATCTGAGAGGATGTCTACCGTACTTGGGGATTACAGTCGTGATCCTATTTATTTTTTTATTCTGTGAAATATATAGATTGAGGTTGTTTATTATTTTATGGCCTCTCCCTAGCCCCAAAGGTTTGCTGGTAGAAAACACTTTTAGGGTAAAGCTTGCCTTTGTACATGTTCTTTTTAGTGTCATAATTGTTATTTTTTTCTGTGTACAATAAATAATTAAAGTGAGGTTAAAAGTATACGATTCTCAATGTCTATTAAGGCCCTGTATGTCGACGATTGCTCTTTTTCGAAACGAAAAAAGAAATACTTCTGAACAAGCCACATCTCCTATTTTTATAAATATATTACTTCAGGTTCCTACCTAGATTTCTATTAAGCTGAAAACTTAATAGCAGACACTTTTCACGATAAAGATATTATTTCAAAATTATACGTTTTAGAATTTATGATCGAAATACTTTGATACCTACTATTAAGATCAACTTGTGATTTATTGTTAACGATAGGTAATACCTATGTAGATCTAGATTTCTACTAGAATAGGTTTTTGTTAAGTAATTATACATAATTGATATCATTAATTTATTCGAAAAGCAAAGGCGGACCACGCGCCGCCCATGGAGCCACGTGTGTTTGTCGTCATTGCAGCGGTCGGTAGGATTATTTATCGAAGTGATTAAAGATGGGTACATCTTTATTCACATATACTAAACATTATAAAATAGGAGATGTGGCTTGTTCAGAAGTATTTCTTTTTTCGTTTCGAAAACGAGCAATCGTCGACATACAGGTCCTTAAGTTATATAAACAAGTAAATTTCTGTGAATAAATAGAATTAGTATTACATTTCGAAAGCTTTTATTTTACTAGATTTATCGCGCTTGTATTTATTAGAGCAATTATACTTTTACGGTCACCTCACACTAATATCAGACTTTTATTATTATTGACAGATGTGTGGCTTCACATTCACAGCACAGTTGGTATTGATACCCACCCAGGAAAGACGTTTGGTGTGATTATAGATGTTATTTCTGTATCTGGGTGCTATAATGTAGGAATAATAAGTAGCTAGGCATGTCTAATACCTTTAAACGAGCAATTCTTGTTTAAATATATTCTGAATCTCGGAAACAGCTCGAACGACTTTCATGAAATTTAATATGCAGGGATTTCGGGGGCGATATATCGATCTAGTTAGGATTCATTTTTAGAAAACGTCGTTTTATCCATGTTTTCAAGCAATGAAGCAGTAACCTGTTTACCGAGTAGCTTCAATTGTCTGGTCTCACAGCTCAGTTGGTAGTAACTCTGCCTTTTGCGCTGTTGGTTGTGGGTGCGATCCCCACCAACAGTGTTTAGTGAATAAAAATACATAAGTATTATATTTGTTATCTGGTTCCCATAGTATAAGATTTGCATTGTTTGGCGCTTAATTTAGCTGTGTGAAAAGTCCACAAATATTTATATTTATTTTATGACATGCTTGAAATGCAAACGTACCATTTTAAATATAATTGGGTGCTTACTTACACAAGCCTCCAAAGAGCGCATCAAAAGGCAGAACAATGAAGCCCTCTTAACACATCAGAGTTAAATACCTGAACAGTCGCCGGGCCTGACGGCTCCATCATTATTTTCACCGCTATTCTGTTTAAATTAAAAAAAAATATGTAAATTATCCTTTTATTACAAACTTTTTTGTTAGCAGTTTGTTGTAGGATGTAAAAAAAGGTAAAACTGTAAAAAAAGGTTGCCTTTTTTAAATTGTAATTTTTAGAGTGTCTATTTGTTAAGTCTACTGCAAAGTGGCATGTACCAAATGTAATGTTTGCACGTGCATCTGACTACCCCCATTAGACATCTTCAAAGGATCTGAGCACCTGGGGATCTAAGAAGATGTCTACAGTAAATGCTTAGGGATCAGAGTCGTGATCCTATTTCATTTTAATTTATAATATAAAATTATGTTTTTTTGGGGTTTGAAATTGTTTGAAATGTTGAATTGTAGTGTTGTAATATCACACAGCCATTGTAAAATTTACCAAAAGTGAAAAAAAGGAGTTGTAATGTAGCAGAAAGTTTACCAAAAAGTACCAGGATCTCAGAAATAGCTAAGAGTTTGTCGTACGTGCGCGTCGCGGGTAATGCTGTGGATAATCACGATAAACAAGGTTGGGGCGACGGAATGGCTTACTCACACGCGTTTGCACTCTTCTTTGTGAATATTTTGTGAAGTGAATCAATTTTACTAGGAAATGAGTTGAAGATAGAAGGCTATGTTATAGCCTTCTTATCTAAATAAGTACGTGAATAAGTAACTAGGTAACATCGATAGCACCGTGCAATGTAAAACGCTTTATATTATTTTATGGCGTCTTGTCATCTAAGACAATATATAAAACGACAAGTATTCCTATAAAAACCGTTATATTGTAAATTGTAAGTTCAGTAGTCAAGTCATCCAAAAATAAATGAGGGCATGTTCCAAATGTTCAACGTGCCTCTGACTAGCCCCTAACATCTTCAAGAATTTAGAAGTTGTCTTGAGCCTACCAAGCTTAGAGATTATAGTCATTATTCTATTACTTCTTATTATAAAAAAATATATATACTTATATATATTGGTGAACATTATCACATTATCACTCAGCGCCATCTAGCCCCAAACTAAGCTTGTAACATGGAAACAAGGTTTCTGCTTATACATTATATTGTTTTTTTTTGTAAATAGATAACTGATACATTACTACACCCAGACAGAACAAACATCTATGTTCATCACACAAACATTTGTCATGGGTGGGGACGTACTCACAACCTACAGCAATACTAAAGATACTACCAATTGAGCTGCCAGCGATATCTCTAACAATGTCCACAAGTATTGCCACTGTATTAAAAGTTTACACAAAACTGCACCATTTTCCGCATCAACATAGTTGTTTAACATTAAATTAGGGAAGTTTCACGTTGATAACTCATAGCTTTCCTTCGTGGTCGTTATGGCAGCTCTATGGGAAAACTTTTCGCATTACATCACCTAAGGTATTTTGGTCTGCTTAATGTCTACCGCAGTCTATAAAGCGGTTGAGGTTTCCTGTAATTTAATTTTCGGATTTCAAGTTGGAATTACGTGTTAAAAGCTAATTGATGTGACTGGTTCTATTATTTTGTTCTACTTTGTATTATTGGTTTGCGGCTGATATTTGTGAACCAGACGTTCTGTGAAATTATTCCCTTGTATTAAGACTGGGGTTGTTTTAAAGTGGTATCCCGCTTAAGGAGTCTTGTGATGGGGAATGAAGCAGTAAAGTGAAAGGATTTGCTGTTCATTCAGAGACTCCTTTTATGTACCATTCCTTAACTTTGGGGGCTATTTTGTAAACACTATGATTATTTATTATTGTGATGTTATACAAAAAAATAGGATCACGCCTGTAATCCCCAAGTACGGTAGACATCTTCTCAGATCTCCAGACGCTTAGATCCTTTGAAGATGACTAGTGGGGGTAGTCAGAGGCACGTCCAAACATTATATTTGGCACATGCCCACAATTTGCAGTAGTTAGCATACCATACGTGACAGGTTGCAAGCCTATCGCCGCATATAAGAATACTATAGAATCAAAATGTATCATCCTAGATGAATTGAAATATCGTTGATGTCATCGACAATTTATCATTTACGTGAGTAATTCCCGTTGTGTCATAATCCTACTTCCTACTAATATTATAAATGCGTAAGTTTGTGTGTGTGTATGTGTGTTTGTTACTCTTCACGCAAAACTACTGAACAGATTTAGATGAAACTTTACAGTAATAGAGCTTATACATCAGAATAACACATAGGCTACTTTTTATCCAGGTACCACCAGCGCGAAGCCGGGGCAAGCAGCTAGTGATAATCATAGTTTTTACAAAATAGCCCTACTGGTCTGGCTAGTTATATGACTTTACTATACAGACTACTAGCGACCCGCCCCGGCTTCGCACGGGTAGCATGTTATTATACATATAAACCTTCCTCCTGAATCACTCTATCTATTAAAAAAACCGCATCAAAATCCGTTGTGTAGTTTTAAAGATATAAGCAAACATACATACAGACATACAGACGCGGGAAGCGGAAAGCGACTTTGCTTTATACTATGTAGTGATACTCTCACCAGTGATTGGTACAGTAAAACCGGTGCAAGGTATTCGTTTTAAAATTATATAAAAGTGAAAAACAGTTATTCGACTTCAAACATTCTGATATTAATAATTTTACTTCAGAACTTGCAATACTGTTGTGGCTAAGACCCTTGTATAAACTTTTTTCATCTCTGTTCGTTTACGTTGTTGGCAATACAAATATAATAAAAACTCCCAGGTGGAAAGCCATGGTCGAGCAAGAATGCCTGGTTTTACAACTTTTACAGAATCTGTTAAGATTTTTATTTCAAATCGAAAAAAAAACCGTGTCGTACGAGTGGGAGGCACCTCGACTTTTAATCTGAAGGTCGTGAGTTCAAATCCTGGCGTGCATCAATGGATATTTCTGTTCGAAAAATCTATATGCGCATCAAAACACGTGCACAAAACGGTGAAGGAAATCATCGTGAGGCAACCAGTTAGTATTCTTATAAGCGGCGATGGGTTTGTAACCTGTCACGTATGGAATGCTATCTATTGCAAAATGTGGGCATGTGCTAAATATAATGTTTGGACGTGCCTCTGACAATCCCCACTAGACATCTTCAAAGGATCTAAGCGTCTGGAGATCTGAGAGGATGTCTACCGTACTCGGGGATTACAGTCGTGATCCTATTTTATTTATGATTTTACTCGTTTAAATGAGTTGTATTCACATAAGCTGAACCTAAGGGATTGCAGTGAGTAACTTTGTTTGAAAATACTTAATGCAAACAAAGTCACGGGAGTTTCAATGGTCAAACATAGTGTTGTTATGCGGAGCTAATGCATCTTTAATCCGATTAAAAACCTAATTTTTCATTTTGATAATGTACCAGATATAACCTAAAATATCACTCGCTATCAAACTCGTAGGAAGTTTTAATAATAAACTAACTTATTAGAGCTTAATTCAATTTTTTTTTTAAATCAATCATCTAATTATCAATCAAAAATTTTACCCGTTTATGACAGAACATCTAATAAAATTTGGGGGCACAGTATTGCCCTCGCCAAGTCAAGCGAAAAAGCGGCACGGCCGTACCATCCTTTTTTCGAAGCAGTTCAGTCCATTTTCAACCCCTATAGCTTTGTTGTTTGCATTATCTTAAAAGCTTTTAAACAAAAAGCAGTGACCTCAGCGCAAACCACCATCTTATCAACAACGTATGTCGTCCAAAAGTCAAAACTGACACTTTATGTTGTTGTTTATGCTAACCCCCCCTACATCTTATAAATATTGGGAAAACTGGATCAAAATGACAAAAAAAAATTGAACCTTCCTCAAAGCTAGTTGAACCTTTAGTTGAACCCTCGAACGTTGAGTCACGTGTCATGTTCTGCGAACCAGTCACCTAAGCGGCTTTTGTACGAACTATTTTTATTCGCTGGAAATAGAGCAAGGGTGGAGCACCTATCTGATCGAGCTCAGAGAATATAAGAGAACTCTCGATACCACTCGACGTTATATCCACTTGTAAGTGAATTCTGTTGGTGTATTCTATATTCCGTAACTGGAAAATGAACATTGGATCAGATATTTATAGACTAAATTATCTACAAGGCAAAAAGTCTATTTTTAGAGTTCAGTACCCAAAAGGTAAAAACGGAACCCTATTACTAAGACTCTGCTGTCCGTTGTCTGTCTGCCTGTTTGGCTGTCATGAGGCTTTATATCATGAACCGTGATAGCCAGACAGTTGAAATTTTCACAGATCGTCTGCTTACTGGTAAAAGTGAGTAAGTGCAGTTTTTGTCAATTCGAGTAAATTACATTTGAAAGTTTGAGTGTTTATTTAACCTAGTTAAAAATCAATAATTAAAAAACTGCAAATGCAAATTGTTGCGTTGAACATCCTTCTTATAAGATTTACTCATATTTCATATTATTTTCATAGTAAAAACTTAATTAAAATAAATTAATATTCAGAGAGGTAGGCATTTATTACCTTTTACCTGTAATTACTAAATTTTGTATATCTTCTTAATTTGATGTTATACAGTACTTATCTACGTTTCCGATAATATCTTACTGTATTTTAGACTAACTACGGTATTGAAATTTTTGTTTTTGGGGATATTAACCAAAATATAGCCTATTTTGTTTAATATAACCTGTTTTACCTGTAGGTTTTCAGTAAATGTAAGTGACTTATTACAAACAACTCCATACAAAAGTGACTAATGAATTCAATTAAAAGTTTAAAAACTTAAACCTGTCTAAATACATACTTAATAGCTAGAAACAAGTTGTAAAATATATACCAACTTCACGGTTTTATTATAAAGTTATTTTACTTAAATATTTTTAGTCAGAGGCTATTTTGATTAGAATCGAATATTTAGATAGTTTTGTATCTTCACTTGAAAATAACTGTAAAGTTATTGTTGTTCAGAGTGTGTTTCTTATAAAACCTTATTGTATTTTCTAGTGTGGTTGATGTTTGTATGAGTTATATATGTTTAAACATCGAAATTACATCTTTAGCGCGATTTAAGATGGTAATTTCTAGTTAAAATTATTTTTCATGGATTTCACTAACTGTGATGGTTGAAGTTGTAGAAAGTCTATCTCTATCGATGCGATGAGCAAGCATTTATATTGTGTTGATTTAGACGACGCTCTCCAGACCGGAGGAGAAGATGAAGGCAGCAATGGTCATTGTTACAGTGAGACAAGACATGTGGAACATCCATCGATGATAACAGTGCAGTGGACCACAATGCTTTGATCTGCATCAGAATGTAACTGTTTAAATCTGGCGAGCCTGCGGTGACTCGGGACAGGATTCATTGAACATCTTGATAAAAATGCTCGTAGTATCTGAGTGATGTTGAAGTGTTATCAGTATCACACAAGAATGCCCAGATGTGACTTCCTGAACGTCCAGTGCATCGTCGGAAGTTGTTCTTGAACACAGCCAGTTACTATTATGAATCATAATTATCATTTCAGCTGTTGGACATCCACTGCTGAACATAGGTCTCTCCCATAGATTTCCAAAGCGAATATTCTTGTACCGCCTACACCAACGGCTTCCAGCCTTTTTTTGGTCGTCTTTTTGTTTAGTAGCAGCGGGCCTATGCTGTGCTTTCTGAAACATGGTTTCCACTCAAGAAACTTTCTATTCAAACTTTTGACAATTCTCTGAGTTACGTGCCTCTCAATTTTAAGTTTTAGATTTTCTATTATGACGCTTGTATGTATTTTAATTTCATTCGGTGCTTACATACGGTTACATACATAGATTGCTAAACTAACAACCCTTCTGGATCTGTTGTCGAGTAAAAAAGCATAAATGCATTTATTGATTTTTTTGCCCATACATTTTAAAACCAGAGTTAAAGTTTACTACCAGTAAAATGAAATAAATAACTTTATAACGTTTACGCTGTTCAAATAATCAAATTATCTATTAATACTAGAAATGTAAAAACCAATAATTATATTTATTGCTTTTTCACTGAATGAGCATGGAACGGTTTGGGTAATAAGAATTTTTATGACGTTCTACTGGTATATTTTTTTCAAAATGTGGGTACTTACAACTTTTTTACACTGCTTATCTCTGCAACCGTACGTCATAGCAGTTTTTAGGTTTTACCAGTAGATAGAGCGTAAAAAAATAGAAAGAACTGCATATTTAACTCAATTTGGCAAAAAAGTGCACTTACTCACTTTTACCAGTAAGCAGACGAGATGATGTATTTCTGTTGCCGCTATAACAACAAATACTAAAACAGAATAAAATAAATATTTAAGTGGGGCTCCCTTACAACAAACGTTTTTACAGAACCCTTACGTTATTTACGGAACCCTTAGTGCGCGAGTCCGACTCGCATTTGGCCGGTTTTTTTCTCCTACCATTACTAGTTAAGAACCACCAGTTTCCTACGCGGCCGAAAGGTTAACAAATTGTACAGAAAATACTATAAACCAATCTACATTATGGGCCGTATGGACGTTATTCTGTCAAATTCATTTTTAGGGTTCCGTACCCAAAGAGTAAAATCGGAACCCTATTACTAAGTAATACCTAATTACTACTGTCTGTCACAGGGCTGTATCTCATGAACCGTGATAGCTAGACAGTTGAAATTATGTATTATGTTGCTGCTCTATCAACAAATACTAAAAACATAATAAAATTAATATTCAAGGGGGCTCCCATACAACAAACATTTTTTTTTGCCGTTTTTATAGATAATGGTACGGAACGCTTCGTGCGCGAGTCCGACTCGCACTTGGCCGGTTTTTATTTTATTTTTTCATAAGATTTTTCTCCTGACACTAACGATTACAAAAAAATATAATAAGCAAAATCAATCCAGCCGTTCACGCGTGATGCCGTGACCAAGGAAAATAGGGATTCATTTTTTTTATGAGATAATTGTGATAAATTCTAATTTACTTATGTACTATATTATAATTCTAATTTACTTATGTACTATATTATAAATGTGAAAGTTTGTGAGTTTGTATGTATGTTTGTTCCTCAATCAGGCCTAAACGACAAAACTGTTTAAGTTGAAATTTGCTGTAGATGTATATAATACCCGAATAAATAATAGACTACTTTAAAATATGAAAAACATCCCAAAAACGATAAAAAAACGCAAAAGGGATGATTTATATATAGATGGCGCTGGTGTGCAAAATATCTGATATCCGTATTGACATCAGTCGTCATAGCAACATGCGTCACTCTATGCGATTATCGAAATTTGGACAGGACAATGTCTGTCACGGGTCGGCTAGTATCAGATAAAATAAACTGGACAAATAATTTTTTCTGGACAACAAAGTTACGCCAGTCTAAAATCTACGAGTAAAAAGTATTTTGATAACTCTAAAATTAATGCCGTCTCTTTTACTCTATACAAACATAGATGGATGCCATTCATTTTTGTTTTATTTTAGTCTGGCACTAACAGAATCGGCACTTAAAAACTCAATTGTTGATTAAGTAAGAAAACATTTTTATATGTACACTAGCGACCCGCTCCGGCTTCGCACGGGTAGCATGTTATTATACATATAAACCTTCCTCCTGAATCACTCTATCTATTAAAAAAAACCGCATCAAAATCCGTTGTGTAGTTTTAAAGATATAAGCAAACATACATACATACGCGGGAAGCGGAAAGCGACTTTGCTTTATACTATGTAGTGATGTACACGTGGAATAATCAGACGATACAAAAGGCGCTTGTAAAAAGCCACGGGTTAGCAGTTCATATGTACGAGTTATAGTAAACACATCATACAAACATGTTAGATATTATCAAATTATAATTAAACTCGAACCATTTCACCGAATAGAGTTCCGTATCGAAAGCATAGTAAGCATACCTTTAAATACCTAAGTTCAAATACTCTTACGCACCTCATTATGTATCCTAAAAGCAATCCCGAATAAGACCGCAATAAGCAACGCGTGACCAGATCCTAATTAAAACTTATATTGAACCGACGATTAGCAAAAACTAAGTTGTATACACGCAAATACACAGAATATGTAAACCAAACAGAATATCGAGTCGATATTCTTATTCTTCTTCTCTATCTTAGTGAAGTATAGAGCCTGACTTATAAATATTTTATCAGTCTATACATATAATATATATTATATATATGTATATAATAAAACAGTAGAAGAGTTCAATTCTGTACATTGAATAAAAACTAAAAAAAATACTTCTACTTCTAATACAAGTAACAAAAAAAATGTTTTTATGAATTTTTTATATGTCTGTCTGTTGTCCGGCTTTCACACCAAAACTACTGGACGGATTTTGATAAAACTATTTTTGTTGTATAGATATTAGTCCTCGGCATCATATAGACTATAAAAATAATGTAATATAAGGTATCAAACATTATCAAGCCTATAGTCGTAACACACCCATGCGAAGCCGGGGCCGACTGCTAGTCTCTAAATAAATTAATATATAAATTACGTCAGTCTATAAATAAAAACCGTCTCGTGCGAGTCGGACTCGCGCACTAAGGGTTTCGTACCATTATCTATAAAAAAGCCAAAAAAAAAACACGTTTGTTCTTTGGGACCCTCACTTAAATATTTATTTTATTTTGTTTTTAGTATTTGTTATTATAGCGGCAAAAGAAATACATCATCTGTGATAATTTCTACTGTCTAGCTATAACGGTTCATGAGATACAGCACTTTGACAGACAGACGGACGGACGGACAGACGGAAGTCTTAGTATACGGTCCCATTTTTACCCTTTGGGTACGGAACCCTAAAAATCAATTTCTGTATATATGAAACATCGTCATCTGAGTACGGCTCGACATATATTTTTTTGTTGTGTTCGTAATTGTCAAGGCGTTGTTTGTGCAATGATATTTCCATTATTTATTATTACTCATTCTTAACTACGTTTTTAGGGTTCCGTACCCAAAGGGTAAAAACGGAACCCTATTACTAAGACTTCGCTGTCCGTCTGTCGGTCTGTCTGTCCGTCTGTCTGTCACAGGGCTGTATCTCATGAACCGTGATAGCTAGACAGTTGAAATTATCACAGATTATGTATTTCTGTGGCTGCTCTAACAACAAATACTAAATACAGAATAAAATAAATATTTAAGGGGGTCTCCCATACAACAAACATGATTTTTTACCGTTTTTATAGATAATGGTATGGAACCCTTCGTGCGCAAGTCCGACTCGCACTTGGCCGGTTTTTTTTATTAAAAGTACTTGTATGGTTATTTTTGTTATGCTGTTTTATTTTATCACCTCTACATATTGCGCGTTTGTACCAAGTGTGGCTTCTGGTTGATACGAGAAAGAAAACGCAATTATTACTCGTATGTAGATAAACATCTTTTGCTGTCTCATTGTAGAAATATAAATATCACCCAATAGTCACATTGTAGTGTATTGTAGGTATTAGAAACTATGAGTACAAACCCTAAACAAATATTTTCAGACCATAAAAACATTTTTCCCTCCGCAGGGATCGAATCTTCTTGCCCCCACCACGCTACCGAGTTTGTCAATGCAAAATTTCGAATTTATAAAAAAAACACGTTTGTTGTATTAGTATTCTGTTTTTAGTACCTATTTGTTGTTATAGCAGCAACATAAATACATCATCTGTGAAAATTTCAACAATCTAGCTATCACGGTTCATGAGATACAGCCCTGTGACAGACAGACGGACAGACGGACAGACGGACAGTGAAGTCTTAGTAATAGGGTCCTATGGGTACGGAACCCTAAAAATAACTAAAAAACACAAATTCAAAAAGCAGCTTCATGTTGGACGATCGAACAAAGCATAGCCTCTGGTTCATACCTGCGCTGTGCAAATACTATCGACAGGGAAGATAAATGAGAATAAGTTTTAATTACTTTCCAACGTCCGTGGCGAATGTGGTTTCGGTAAATTAGCTTCGAACATGTTTTCCAGGTTGCAGCTTTTCCTCGTTCTAAATTAGGCTCATTTAAGAGACTTTTACATTTTTACGACTTCGATCTCCATCGGGAATTGATAACTGTGAAAAAAAACCGGCCAAGTGCGAGTCGGACTCGCGCACGAAGGGTTGCGTACCATTATCTAAAAAAACGGCAAAGAATCACGTTTGTTGTATGGGAGCCCCCCTTAAATATTTATTTTATTCTGTTTTTAGTATTTGTTGTTAGAGCAGCAACAGAAATACATAATCTGTGAAAATTTCAACTGTCTAGCTAACACGGTTCATGAGATACAGCCCTGTGACAGACAGACAGACGGACGGACAGACGGACAGCGAAGTCTTAGTAATAGGGTCCCGTTTTTACCCTTTGGGGACGGAACCCTAAAAACAACTAATATTGTAAATATAAAAGTTTCAATCGCGCTATATGAGAGAACCCATCACTGGTTAAAGCTTGTTCATGCGCATACCTATAGGTACATACATACATATACACACGCCTGTTTCCAGAGGGGTAGGCAGAGATCACGGCTTTTCACTTGCTACGATCCTGACATACTTCTTTAGCTTCAATCACTCTCATCACATTTCTCATGCATGCTCGTCGGTTTAGAGAGGTACATTTTATTAATAAAAAAAACAGTTTATGCCTTCGAATCGATACTTGCCAAAGTTTAATCAATTTCCTGATACATCTGTTGCAATTTATAAGATCAAGAGGTAAATAATTAATGAGGTATTTTGTAAAAATTTGAACAGCAATATTTTATTAGGCTATTGCTAATATCTGGTTACTATAACTGATAGATAGACAGACAGACTATTTAAATAAGGTTACTTTAACGGATTATTATAATAGAGCTCTTGCTTAAATGCAGCTCTATATCTAGCAAAAATATGGTGTCCCACGAGATTAGTGACTCCGACTTCGCAAAGAATTATTCACGACTAAAGAGGGTTCAGACTTCAAAGGGTAGTGACACAGAAAATATCTCTATTTCGCAAGCAGTAATGTTACTAAACTTCAAAGTTACACTTCTGATGCCAAAGCGAAAATTTATTACTACGGGATTAGGAAAACATGAAGTTGAAAAAATTAAATAATTAAATAAATATTGTGGACTTGTCATCTAGCTCCAAACTGAGCAAAGCTATGGAACACAGATAACTGATAGAATACTTATATACGTTTTACGTTTTTAGCGTTTTTTTTGGTTGTAAATACATACTTATTAAACATATTAACACCCAGACACAGAACAAAACATCTATGTTCATAACACAAATATTTATACTGGGTGGGGATCGAACCCACAACCTACAGCGCAAAAGCCAGAGCTACTACCAACTGAACTGTGAGGCCAGTCAATTACCAATAAATATATAGAGATGCTTCGCCTGAATATCCAGTTTCAGTTTATACCTAGTTTTATTACACCAAATATTATTAGAACGAAATTGCGTAACGTCTAAACACAAGATAGCATTTATGCTATCTACTTGTGTATCTACACAAGTAGATATAAATATCTCAAATATTCAGTCTCTCGAAAAAAATACAATTAATTTTGTGCTCAATAGCATCGAATTCACAGTTAGCCAGTTTTGGTCCTGTAATTTTCTCCAACGTTGGTCTATGTAGATTACCTTCCCAAGTTGTTTACGAGGCCTGGTATGAATAATTCTGACGGAAGTCTATTAATAAAGAGTTTTTCAATGTTATTTTGCGGTGAAGTTTTGATCATCGATTTCTGATTAAATGTATACCTACTTCAATATACCCTTCGTCAAACACAGAATCAGAACAGTTCAAAAAAACCCGTTATATATACAGATAATATATCAAAGAAAGTAACTAATCAACTCCTTCATACAAGAGTAGTCTGTAACCATGTGAAAATACGATTTATAGTCGAGTGGAAGAGCGCAGTCGCATGAGACCGCTTGGGGTTTAATGGAGTTTCTAAATACGTCACAGCGCGGTCGCATGCGACCGCTCGGGGTGGAAGAGGTAAAGTTGTGCTTTCTCACGAAGGCGAGTTGATCATAAAAGGTGATGCTTGATTTTTTTTGTTTTTTTGTATGGGCTGAGTTTACCCAGATAAGACGGAAAAAGTGATAAAACCGCATTATCTTGAAAACCATCAAACATAAATAGAAACTGTCTTTTATTTATGTAGTCAGTATGATTATCTATCGAATTATATAAAAATGAACTGTTTAGCTATTCATAGTTTTGAGTAAAACGAAGTTAGTGTTTTGGAAGAGCCAACTTTGGAAAATAAATCTATCGAGAAAAGTTTCACCAATCGTGTTTCTTTCTATAATTTATCTAGATTCAATTCTTAAGTTATCTTTGTCATAAAACCAAAATTAAGTTTTGCTGTTTTTGCGAAAAAAACGATTCTGTATTCATCGAAATAATTTATTACTCTTAATTGTGTGTATCTCATCTGTGTACGTAAGTTCTGGAGCGCTGAATATGAGTCACACACACAAATGACAGCTACAAGTATTACTCACTCTCCTTCGTGAGATAGAGTAACTGTACCTACTTTTAGACATATGTAACAATTTGCCTAGCAATGACTATAATAAACATTCAAGAGTTTACATTTTTCTGGCCCCACACTAGGATTTTAAGTGACATGGATATCACTTTTAGGGTTCCGTACCCAAAGAGTAAAAACGGGACTTAAGACTTCTCTGCCCGTCTGTCTGTCACAGGGCTGTATCTCATAAACCGTGGGAGCTAGACAGTTGAAATTTACAAAAAATTATGTATTTCTGTTGCCACTTTATCTAAAAAGAGAATAATTCAAATATTTAAGTGGGGCTCCCACAAACGTGTTTTTTGCCGTTTTTATAGATAATGCTACGGAACTCTTCGTGCGCGAGTCCAACTCGCACAAGACCGGTTTTTATTTTCATATTTAATTTAATTTATATTAAAAAATCTTCTATTGAAAACTGTTATATAAGTTTCTCAAAAGAGGCTTTTTAAAAAGTCTGCTGAAAAAAAGGAAAACACAAAACCGCCTCTTTTATCTAAAATTGTTTTCTTCCATTTTTCCTGTACCATATACATCAGAGGACCATTAGTGGGCTAACGTTAACAGTAACGTTATATTCTACGTGACGATAAGCGTTGTCACGTCGTGGCTATAATCGCTGGGTGTTATTGTAACCGTCGCGAATATTACATTTAAAAGCAGTTTAAGTTAATGATCACAGTTACTTTTGGGCTTTTGTTGTTTTGACACGGTCTTTACTGCCAGTACTGGGTTAGCAGGCTAAATAAGAATGTGTATGTATATTTTTATAGGTACTTTAGCTAGGCTTACATTTGATAGGTATGATCGCCGTAAAAGTTAGAGCTAGGCATAAAACGCAAGTATGTTTTGACACAAAAATGAATTTACTATATAGTAAATTGGATAGGTCGCTTTATATTGATAATAATTACATTTCAAACTAAACGAAACTGACTTTAATGGTACGTTACTAACCTCGTACTCTGAAGGTAATATTTTTTGCTAATAACATGATTTTATATACTTTTAAAATACGATTGTGACTGTAATCTCAGATTACGGTAGACATCTTAGATCTGACAGCTTTGTATTATACTAAAGGGGTAATCAGAGGCGCGACCAAACATCACATTTATTGACATTCGCCTACATTAGTAGTTCACCTTTTGGAGGTAATAAACCTTTTTTTTTACTCTATTGATACATAGATATAGATTAAACTAAAGATACCTTAAATCAGTTTAAATATAAAGCAACTTTCTACTTCCCTAGAGTATGCTTGTAAATATATTTTATTGTATGTTCAGTGTAGCGAGCACGAATCAGTATGGTATAGTAGGTATATTTTACCATACGATAATGAATTGTGATTAATGTTCGTGCTTACACGGTAACTTTTTAAAAAGATGCTTTTTTGTTATTTAATTAGTGTGGGTTAGCTTTACACATAAACATTTTGATACAGTAAACAGCGATGCACTGTATGTCTAGAGGTCAGTTCACACTGACGTGACAGACACGAATTATGTTCGGGAGCATCGAGCGTTACGCTTCGGACGCCGAATTTGACGCCACATTTATTCTGTACGCGCGACTGACGCGCAATCGTCATCCGAGGCGCTTCATGTATTTTCATCACTTCGAACGTGAAATTTGCAACGCGTTTACGACCCCGCCTTGACAAAATATGAAAAATATTTCACAGCTATATTTTGGCAGCGAAACTATCTCTCAATAAGCAGGAAGTGGCTATTGTGACTGTACATTTTTATGCGATTGCTGCATTTGACTGCGTTTAAATAAATTGGTGGGGATGTTGCAATCATTGGTATTGGCAATCACTTACATTGTTTTTTTTTAATAAACCTTTCTGAGTTTATTCATCATATTCTATTAATACATCATCAGTCACAATGCACTTTACAGTGAAGTGTGGCACACATTGTTTTTTATGAGTGTGTTTATGCAGCTTCGTTCGCGTGGTACATAAATAAAAATCCATAACATAAGCTACGTACTGGTACTCCAAGTTTCATCAAAATCCGTTCGATCGTTTGGGCGTGATTGAGCTACAAACTTTCAAGTTTATAATATTAGAAAGATTTTAGTTTAGCACAAAATGTATTATTTTGAAACGCCATTTTGAAAGCTCATTCTTTCGCAATAAAGTCGATGGACTGTGAAAAGATACAAAAACAACTTAAGATAAATCCAACGAAGTGTTGACATCAAACGGCATGGAACAGTAAACACATTGGCCCGTATTAAAAGATGATGGCAGTCAATATTTCATTTGAAACTCCTACTAGTAGTACCTCTATATATCCTTTATTCAGATTTTTAATATATGGTAAAATAGATGTTTAATTACTTATTACAAAAGTATTTATCCCATGTTTGGATTCAAACGCATAACGTATTAAGATTCTCCACCTCTTATTTCCCTCTAAAATTAAACTTCTGAAATTAAATTTTCTGCCCTTTTTTATCATCAAGAAAGAGACAAATATAGCGTCAATTATGACATTTGTGTTGCAGTAAATAAATAAATAAATAAATATTGGTGGACATTTCACACAGCGCTATCTAGCCCCAAACTAAGCAAACCTTGTACTATGGGAACCAGATAACTGATAAAATATTTAAATAGTTTTTTTTTGTAAATACATACATATTATACATATTAACACCCAGACACAGAACAAACATCTATGTTCATCACACAAATGTTTATCCCGGGTGAGGATCGAACCACAACCTACAGCGCAGAAGGCAGAGCTACTACCAACTGAGCTGTGAGGCCAGTTAATTTAGATTAGTTAAGAATAATGCAAAAATATAAATGATACCATTATCATATTTCCATCTGTGATACTATTCGCAATATGCCTTGATTCGATGCACCGTCTCTTTTATCAGCTCGTCTAACTCAAAACATTTTCATCAATATATTCATTCCACTATATTACATCATAAAGTTTATTTTACAGGCTATAAAAAGAAAACGTGGCAGGGTATAACATCATAATAACTAAGAACACAGGCAACAGACACTACGGCGCATGCACGTCGTAGAAATATTATGCTCGTTGCTACATGGTAATATTAAACAAAATAAATTATTTAGCCAAGAAAGGTTTAACTTACTTCTCAATTCACCTTTTTTTTTTGTTTTTTTGAAAGCCTATACTTCTGAGGTGCCATTACCACCAAATCACCAATCAGAGTGGAGGGCTAGCCGTGGTAGGGCTCCTAGATGAGGGGAGAGCCCACCACTACAATTTTTATTTATAAACATGAAGTCGGTTTTGTTTTTAGGTTTTTAAACGTAATTATGGTAAATATTGTCGTGAAAATATAATATAGCATCAGGGCTGTTTTCATTTTATTTATAAAAAGCGATGCTTTTAAAAAAAATATTATTTTCCTAAAAAACCTATTTGTGTCTAAACTCGATGTTTTCGTCTAAAAAGTTATTTCAAAGAGATTTTTTATATTCCGAAATTTTATTCCATTTATAATCCAAACATCACTCTCCACTTTAACAATACTATGCAACTTCACGAATCACCCGTAAAAAATATGGCAGCTTATTTTACAGAACAACTTTATTTCAGCTCGCTACGTGGTCCGTGATTCGACACGCTAACGAACCAGGAGGAGCTGTATTTGCTCGCCGTTGTTTGTTTCATAAACTAGTTAGGTTTCACGCCTTATAAATCTCGCAGAACATATTAGAATAGTTATGGAAAACTTGTACAATAGTTACAAAAATTTGCATCGCCCTGTTGTTGAAAGGATATCAGTCAAAAAGTACCCAAAACATAAAGTATCAGATAAAAAATATATATTATCACGTGGAAAATAATGTTTAGAACATATTTTACATTAGAAAAAAATACAAAAAACCGGCCAAGCGCGTGTCGGACTCGCGCACGAAAGGATCCGTACACATACGGCAAATAAATCACGTTTGTTGTATGGGAGCCCCACTTATATATTTATTTTTGTCTGTATTTGTTGTTATAGCGGCAACAAAAATACATCATCTGTGAAAATTTCAACTGTCTTGCTATCACGGTTCATGAGATACAGCCTTGTGACAGAGAGACAGACAGACAAACAGACGGACAGCGGAGTCTTAGTAATAGACTCCGCTACCCATTGGGTACGAAACCTAAAAAATCAGGAACATACGTTTAGCAAGAGTGAGTTTATTTAGGAAAACTTAAAGGCGTTTCAGGGTATTCTGGACTTTAAGACTTAACTGGTAACACGAGGTTGGGGTCACTGTAGTTTACAACACAATTAGTTAGTGTCACTTTGACTGTTCGACATAGGAACACGATCTTGGAAGCCTTCCAACCTTATCAGCAATGATCATAACTTTCGACGCAACATTGTACATTACCAACGGGTACGTGATATTTTGCACCGGTGCTTACCATCACATGCTATGAAATGTAAGAAGCTAGTAAAATAATCCTATCTATACTAATATTATAAAGAGAAAAGTTTAGATTTTTTCTTTTTTAGGGTTCCGTACCCAAAGGGTAAAATCGGAACCCTATTACTAAGACTTCGCTGTCCGTCTGTCTGTCCGTCTGTCCGTCTGTCTGTCTGTCACAGGGCTGTATCTCATGAACCATGATAGCTAGACAGTTGAAATTTTCACAGATTATGTATTTCTATTGCTGCTCGAACAACAAATACTAAAAACAGAATAAAATAAATATTTAAGGGGGGCTCCCATACAACAAACTTGATTTTTGCATTCCAGCGCCATCTAGTTTCATTTGATGTTACTACGTATTATAGGTACTTTTCGCGGTCTCATGCGACCGCTCGGGGTTTGAGGGGTAAGATGAAAGAGGTTTGCGATTCCGCTGGCAGGTGGCGCTATTTTACCACTATCGGTAAAGTAAGTCGGTAAATAGGTGGTACTTCACATGATCGAATAAAAAGTTTGAAATTGAATTATTGAAGTCATGTAGTTAGGTAAATAGGTACCTAGGTAGATATTATTAATTTCCAATTAATTTCGAGTTCGAATCCTGGCCGTGCATCAATGGATATTTCTGTTCGAAAAATGTACCTATATGCGCGTTACACGTGTTTATAACAGTGAAGGAAAACATCGTGAGGAAACCTGTTAGTATTCTTGAAAGCGGCGTCGGGATTGCAACCTGTCACGTGTGGAATGCTAACTACGTAGTTAGGTAAATAGGTAGGTTACGAGATATTATGAATTATTTTTTATGTTTCTAGGGTTCCGTATCTAAAGGGTAAAAAACGGGACTACTAAGACACCGCTGTCCGTCTGTCTGTTACCAGGCTGTATCTCGTGAACCGTGATAGCTAGACAGTTGAAATTTTCAGATGATGTATTTCTCTAAAATTAGCATAAAATAAATATTTAAGTGAGACTCCCGTACAACAAACGTGATTTTTTTGCCGTTTTGATAATAGTACGGAACCCTTCGTGCGCGAGTCCGACTCGCACTTGGCCGGTTTTTTTTTCTTTTGTTTGTTTGTTTTTTTGTATGTTTGTAATGGATAAACTCAAAAACTACTGAACCGATTTCGAAAATTCTTTCACCATTACCAAGCTACATTATCCTTGAGTAACAGGCTATTTTTTATTTTGAAAAAGTAATAAATTCTTGATAGTTTGAAGCAAGGTGTAAAAAATTGGCAAAATTTTTGCTTTCTTCGTATGCGCTACAAAAACTGAACGAACGGGAACGGGAACGGGAACGGGAACGGGAACGGGAACGGGAACGGGAACGGGAACGGGAACGGGAACGGGAACGGGAACGGGAACGGGAACGGGAACGGGAACGGGAACGGGAACGGGAACGGGAACGGGAACGGGAACGGGAACGGGAACGGGAACGGGAACGGGAACGGGAACGGGAACGGGAACGGGAACGGGAACGGGAACGGGAACGGGAACGGGAACGGGAACGGGAACGGGAACGGGAACGGGAACGGGAACGGGAACGGGAACGGGAACGGGAACGGGAACGGGAACGGGAACGGGAACGGGAACGGGAACGGGAACGGGAACGGGAACGGGAACGGGAACGGGAACGGGAACGGGAACGGGAACGGGAACGGGAACGGGAACGGGAACGGGAACGGGAACGGGAACGGGAACTTAAGACAACATTTGTTAATTCTAAAGCGATACGAAGTTCGCGGGGTCAGCTTGTAATATTATAAATGCGAAAGTTTGTGAGTGTGTGTGTGTGTTAGAAACAAAAATTTGTTGTAAATAACATAATTTTGACAAAAAACTGTGCCTAGATTACCCTAATTATTGGGTACACAATGATTAATATTTATCCCTGTTAGTCGAGTTAGAGGTACCTAGGCTTTCAATCTGAAGGTCGTGGGTTCGATTCCCGGCGTGCATCAATGGATTTTTCTGTTCTAAACATTCACATGCGCATCAAAAACACGCGCTCAAAACTGTGAAGGAAAACATCGTGAGGAAACCAGCTAGTATTCTTATAAGCGGCGATGGGCTTAAAACCTGTCACGTATAGAATGCTAACTACTGCAAAATGCGGGCATGTGCCAAATATAATGTTAGGACGTGCCTCTGACTACCCCCACTAGGCATCTTCAAAAGATCTAAGCGTCTGGAGATCTGAGAGTATGTCTACCTTACTTTGGGATTACAGTCGTGATTATATTTATTTTTATTTTTTTTGCAATGTAATAGCTAGCTAGCTAGCTGTTAATACTAGTTTCCGTGGCTTTTTTAGTTTAAAACCGGGATATAAGTATGCCATATTTCGATCCAGGCCATATTCTACCTATACCCAAAATTTCATCGAAATCATTTCAGCCGTTACGTGATTGAATAAGAAACAAACGAAAATTTAAACTTTTTTATTATACTAGTAATAGCAGTATAATAGATCTGCGTATTAAATATTTAAATATTGTATGATGACAAAATGAATAATTAACAATTTAAAGTTTGCATGATATGTTCTATTTATGATGGATTGAGCTTTTGGGTTTTGGATGTGAACGTAATTTATTCCAGCTTTACGCGGATCAACTGGGATTACTGTCTGTAAAATTTAATAGCTGTATTGAAATAGTTTGGATAATTGGGTCCTTTTATCGTATTTCCGACCAAATCAAAGGTAACTCTCATATAGATTTATTCAGAGGGACACAAGTTTTACCCTTATCAAATAGCCAGTTATAAGCTTTATAATATCACTAGCAGACCCGTGACAGACTTCGTTCGGTTCAAATTTCAATAATCGCATAGAAATAAGCAATTTCAGGAAGATCACTTATTTTTTCCCTATAAACCTTGTCATCCTAATCCTAATCACTACATAGTATAAAGCAAAGTCGCTTTCCGCTTCCCGCGTCTGTATGTATGTATGTATGTATATTTGCTTACATCTTTAAAACTACACAACGGATTTTGATGCGGTTTTTTTTAATAGATAGAGTGATTCAGGAGGAAGGTTTCTATGTATAATAACATGCTACCCGTGCGAAGCCGGGGTGGGTCACTAGTAATATTATAAATGCGAAAGTTTGTGAAAATAAATGTATGTTTGTACCACAATCAGGCCTAAACGACAAAACGGATTAAGATGAAACTTGCTGTAGTATTTAGATAAAAAATCAGAATAAATAATAGGGTATCTTAAAATCCGAAAAACCACCCCAAAACGATAAAAAACGCAATAGAGATGATTTCTGTATAGATGGCGCTGGTGTGCAACAAATCTGACATCACAGACTAAAAACATTCAGTCTTTTCTATTCGATTATTGAAATTGACAGGACAACGTCTGTCACGGGTCGGCTAGTAATGAAATAAATTAAGAAATTTGGTAGAATGCGTATCATTCATTAGTCAAAACTGTGTTACTATGACGACTGAATGTTTTTAGTCTTTGATTTTAGATTTGTTGCACATCAGCGCCATCTATGCTAAAATTATCCTTTTAGCATTTTTTTATCATCTAGGGGTTGTGTTTGGAGTTATTAGTATCCCCATATTGTAATCTGATTTTTTATCTACATCCCCAGCAAATTTCATCTTAATCCGTTCTGTCGTTTAGGCCTGATTGATTTTCAAACACACAGACATCCTCACAAACTTTCGCATTTATAATATTATTAGGATTTTATAACAGCAGAAATCGTATACCCCTGAAAGATGTTTCAAGTATTTTCAACACAGCCTTGTGCGAAGTTGTTCTGGAACTTTACTATCCATTAGTTACTGTTGCAGAAAGAGGGGAAGAAACTATTGCAAAACAATAAGCAAGGAAGCAACTCAGGAAAATCCTTTAATTGCTTCTGACACTGGTAGCAAGTATGTAATGTCTGATTTACTCGTATTTGAAATTCAGTTTTGGTACAATTTCATACTTATTGTACAATAGTTTTTTATAGTAATATAAAAATAGAATAGAGATAGAAATAGATTTTTTTATGCAACAACTTATCACTAACTCAATTTTATAAACAATAGCAACTAAGATAAGAAATCAATTAAAACAAGAAGAATAGTAATAAAAGAAAAAGATACAGATGTTACAAAAAGGACCCTAACTCAGCATGATGCAGGCTGCAAAATAGCATCCTACGCTGGTCTTACGTCAGGACCAATTTTTTTACAGTCTACGTACGAGATTCCAGTTGATAATAACCTTTAGCTGTCAATCAAAAGCTCTTGTTATGCCTTATGATATTATTAGCTACAAACTTTCACGACGCGTCGTCGGCCGAAACATTAACTAAGTTGTCGAATCATAAATCCATACATATAATAAAACTGTAGAAGAGTTCAATTCTGTACATTGAATAAAAACGAATAAAAAAATACTCCTACAGGTCTTCATACAAGTAACACATATTGTATAAGTCGGATAAAAATAGCGAAGTTTATTTAGTTCCCAATGCGTGGGATAGAGATAGCAGGTTTTATTTGACTACTGTTCTAATTGAACTTATTTATGTCAAACTCAAAATTAAATGATATCATTTTGTTTAATGATTATAGTCATTCCGTCTTTTACATGTGTGACCGATAGTGAATGAATAAAGTACCTACTGTGAGAAGATTTATTTTACAAAGGCTAAAGGTGTGACCAGACATTGCGCGGCAACGCACGCGGCAGCGTTGCGCGCGGTACGTAGCTCCAGCACAGCAAACTTGACTTGCGAATGCCACGCTCGAATGCCGCGCAGTGTCTGGTCACACATACAGAAAGGCTTCATGAAATATCATGAAGGATTTTAAAACAGAGCAATGTCAAGAGTGCCATGATACGGGTTCTACAAGCACCTATGTTAAAACATACATGAATTTGAGCACATACTGTCACTTCCCAGTCGAAGGATAAAATATTCCATGAATAATTCACATGTCATACTTCGAGAGAACTGAATAAGATCTATTCGTTTCGTTGTAAACGCGGGAAAAACTGCGAATGAAGATATATTTATCGTGCTTTATTAGAAGATCGGAGTAGGTACCGAACGTAAAAGGTTTGTACGCTTGAGAGCGTGTTCATTTGAATAGAATATTTTATATTTTTCCAATGGTTGTTAACATTTATGTAGGTTTACCTTGTCACCAATAAGATTAACTATATTTTTTTTTAGAAGCAAGAACGACATGTATCTTTAGGAACATATTAAACTGGATATAACTGGAAAAGTCAATGTAACCGCATCATAAAGAACTATATACCCTCGGTATCCTGCTTCTAATAGCAGTCTCTAACAAATTGATAAAAAATATTTTTCAAGTTGTACTAAAATAAAATATTATCAAAAATATTCTTATATATATAGTGAAATATGTGTGGGATAACTTTGAAAGATAGAGTAAAAATAGCGTGATAAGAGAACGTTGTGGAGTGAAAGAAGACGTAGTGATGAGGATTGAGAAAGGGATGCTTAGATGGTTTGGGCATGTGGAGAGAATGATTGAAGAAAGATTGACAAAACAGGTATATAAGGCGAGTGTGAATGGAAGCGTTGGAAGAGGAAGATCTCGGCGTATTTTCCTGGACAAATTGGTGATGTTTTGAAAAAAGGCCGGGTCAAGAATACTCTAAACCGACGAGCATGCATGAGGAATGTGATGAGAGTGAATGAAGCTAAAGAAGTGTGTCAGGATCGTAACAAGTAGAAAGCCGTGATCTCTGCCTACCCCTCTGGGAAACAGGCGTGATTTTATGTATGTATGTATGTCATTGTATGTATATATAGTGATCCTTGAAGTAGAATTTGGAACCTTGAAACTACAACGTTTACTAAAAGTAAATAATGTATTTTTTGTTTCATAGCTATAGTAGTACCTTTAGCGTAATTACAAAATAGAAATGACCTCAAAACCGACAATGTGCTGCAAGAAAACACATTATTTAAAGCCCAAACTGCCTGTGGTGTCGCGAATACATTCACGCAAATTTTAACTTCGCTTCGTACGCCGGCGCTTTTACCTTAATTACAAATGTAATTACTGTTCTCCGGTAAGCTTACTTTGTAAGTGAGGTAACTTTCACGCATTCACATAGCTAAGCCCAAGAATCGTCCGTAAACGATGATTAAAAAGATAGGAGACCGCAACGGGTGACACAAGTCAGGGATGTGGTCATGAAGAACACCCAACGCTCTACGACGCTACGGTTGTTCAGAAAGTCAAAGACCCGGTTGTGATGCCTACCCTAGTTTTGGTTATTTTCAATTATTGCAGTCAATAACTAAGCATAGCAAACAAACTTGTTTAAAATGTATTGGTAATACAATTATTTATCTACGGGCCGTTTGGATTAGAGAAAGTTGTGATGCGTTATACCTCTAGACTTGATTGACAATATATATTTCCCGTTTTATTTAGTTAAATATTAATAATTCATTAATATATATCGCCTCTTACAAAACCTTTGCTTAACCTAAGAGATAGATAAATACTCTTTTCTATGTTGTTTAAAAATCGTCATTTTTTGAAAATACAAATTAATGATATTAAAATGCCTACAACCAGCGCTCTCACCCTAGGTGTTTCGTCCAAAAGCGTTCACACCAATCGTCCGGTGCGTCGTTGTTCTTGAACACATTCCTGATTCATGTCACGCGTTGCGGTCTCCTATCTTTATAACAAGTCATTCATAATTGTGTATTTCATTTAGATGTAGTAGTTCTAACCGAAGTTGGCATCTCTGACAATGTTATACACTTGTACAATTTACCCGGCTATAATCTGCACTCAAAATTACGCATAAATAAAAAAGGCGGTGGTATAGTTATTTACGTACGTAATCATATCAAATTCACACCAGTTCAACTCAAAACAAAAACGTTTGAAAGTCTTACGGGCACCATAAAACTTGATTCTAATCGCGACGTGGTTTTGTGTGCAGTTTATAGGCCTCCATCTACCAATAAAAACCTATTTGTCAGGGAGCTAGGTAATTGCTTATCCAAATTTGAACTAAAACATAACTTCCTACTCATCGGTGACACTAATATTGACCTGAAAAAGATTACGTCATACAAAGATTCATATCTTGAAGCACTCAGTGAACGCGGATTGATGTGTGGAATTTCAGATTACACCAGAATCGAAAATAAGTTAAACATTATCACTAAATCTTGTATTGACCACATTTTCGCGCGATTCCCCACATTATATCCGTACTCGGCGGTGCTCGATGTCGTACTAGCAGACCATCGAGGCATTTTGTTAGCCTGCATTGACAATGCTCATGCGCCTGTTGTGCCCGGGCGTATACAGGGTGTTAAGAAACAAATAGTTAATTACGACATTTTATGTGGTGAGCTTAAAAAGTTGGAATGGAAAAAAACTAAAGTAATGAGTTCTCCAATTAAAATCCACTCATTTATTCGTGACTCTTTTCATAATGCCAATAAAACTGCAATAACTAGTAGTAATACCTGTTTACCGAAAAAAAAATCTAGACAATGTAATATACCCTGGATTGATAGCAATGTCACCCAGCTTTGTGAAAAAAGAGATAAGTTGTTTTGTGATTGGAAAAATAATTCATATGATGTTAAATTAAAACTAGAATACAATAAAATTCGTAATAAAACTCATAAAGTTTTAGAAAATAAACGCAACCAATATTATATGAAACAAATTAATAATAATTTCAAAAATTCAAAAAAAATATATCAAGTAGTTAACCAAATGATGGGAAGAGTATCATTGACAGTGGATGAGGCTATACTCAAAGCTTTTAATGCACAAGGATTTAAAACAGAAGATATTGCTAATAACTTTGCGACTAGTTTTGATAAAGCAGTTAAAGATATAATACCTAGATGTAACGTAAAACTAACTAACACCGACTTCACATGTAAACCTTTAGACTCCAGTATTTTTTTCCAAAAGGCAACAAGTGATAGTGTACATAAAATAATAAAAAACCTTAACTCGAGTAAAGCACCAGGTCCTGACCATATTAAAGTCTCTAATATTAAAATTATAGGTGAAAATGTTTCGTCAGCTATTGCTGACTTAATTAACACCAGTGTTAAGACTGGTTTGTACCCTGATGAGCTGAAAGTTGGATGTGTGAGACCGATTTATAAAAAGGGTAAACGAAACGATTTTTCTAATTATCGTCCAATAACATTACTTTCTTCAATAGATAAAATAGTGGAAAAATACGTTTGTGAGCAAATTCACACTTTTTATAGGAATCACAATGTAATAAATCAGTACCAGTTTGGATTCCAATCAGGCAAAAGTACCTCGGGTCTTTTATCTAAGTTCACTGATGAAGTCAATAAAAACTTAAATGAAAAAAAACATGTACTTGCTCTTTTTATTGACTTTTCACGAGCGTTTGATACCCTAGTACACAGTCAACTAGTGAACAGATTAAATAACTGCGGAATACGTGGTCCCCTGTTGACCTGGTGTGAAAACTATCTAAATAATAGAACCTTTACAGTTAAAATCGATAACATCTGCAGTAATCCAATATCGGTAACAGAGGGCACGGCGCAAGGCTCAGTTTTGGGTCCCTTGCATTTTTTGTCATACGTAAACGACATGAGCAACTGCATTAAGAACTGTACTTGCTACCAGTTTGCAGATGACACTTGCCTTGTCATCTCTAATAAAAATCCTCAATTGGCCAGAGATCTTTTACAACTGGACCTAGATGCTCTAAATAAATGGTGTCACGATGCTGGCCTTGTACTTAATTCTAGCAAAACTAAACTACTAATCATCAAATCTCCGTATATCAAGAATTTCCCTATACAAAACATAGTAGCCCACGATCATAGCTGCTTGCATGCTGTTAGTAATTTGAATTGTAGTTGTCCACCCATAGATATTGTTGAAAAACATACTTACCTTGGTCTGATAATAGATCAAAAGTTCAACTGGAGTTATCACGTTGAACACGTCTGTAATAAACTCAGGCAATTCCTGGCGAATATAACAATCCTCAGGAATCGCATTCCCTACAAGGTTAAACTAATGCTTTACAACGCATTAGCTGAATCTTATATACAGTATGGTCTCAGTAGTTACGGTCGAACTTATAAAACTTACCTAGATGACATTTATAAGCTACAATTGAAAATTATTAAAACACTAGTCTCGCCTAAAATCAAAAATCAGTTTCATGACAACAACAATGGTCTCTTTAAGCATTGTAAAATTTTGCCAGTTCATACTCAAACTCATTATTTATTAATGAAAGAACAATTTTTTAACGAATCACTTTTAAATACAATTGAACACCCGGTATACACTCGGACTATTTCTAGGAATCTGTATTGTACGCCGCGCGCAGGCAATGTCTATGGCGAGCGAACAACCAGTTATCTTGTGCCTCGACTTATCAATACGTTGCCTTCCGACTTACGTAACAATTTGACACCTAAAAATATCAAAATTAAGTTAAAAAGATATTTCATGAGTTTGATTTAACTCATGATTCATTTTACACATTACACACGTTAGGTAGGTTAGTTTAGTTTATAAGTTAAATGCCTAGCTCCCAAGATTCGTAACAATTTTTATTTTGTTTTTATTTTTTGTTTACTTGTTTAGTTGTAGCTACTTTCTTACTTACTTCTTGAGTGATGTGATCTCGCGTAGCACTGCATAAACCTTAGTGGTTTTTAGATGCTATTATATAAGCAAATATTATGTAATAAATGTTAAAATGGTAAATAAATAAAAAAAAAAAAAAAAAAAAAATGGAGACCATGACTTTGTTACCTATCGGTTTCCACCATCATGTGAACTTGACAGAGTAAGTAGGCCATGCTGCATTAGGCATGTTTCGCCTACAGCAAAACACTAACTCATAATCCAATACACGCTATCGCTCCTACAGATGCACTGCCTTGCGTCTGCCAACTTGACATAGTGTTAAGCCTCATGTGCCTTAAATTTCACCAGAAACCATACCTTACAAACCATAGCATTGCAGCTGCTTGGTAACAGAAATAGGTATGGGAGTGGCAGGTACCTACTATCTAGGGCGGTCAAGCCTATTTACAAGAAGTTTCACTATTTTCTGTTTTTTCTTCCTAAAAAAATGGTTTGGGAGCTTTCATCCGTCGCGTTCGCTATAGTCTGTCTCGCGCTTTAAATCTTTTCCGTACAATTGCATACAGAACGGACGTGTCGCGGTCACCTGTCACGTGTCACACATCGCGTTCTTTTGTCTCAGTCTCGTACCTGAAATCCTACCTTAAAACCACATCACGTGAGCTGTGTGGCGATGAAAAGCCGCATAGAGACCTACAATTATGATGTGGGTGAGACCAATCAATCATTATTAAGTCCAGGTTTATTGCAAGAACGTGTAATAAAATGTAATAATTCAATTAATGTGTAAAAATATTTGGCCATCCATTAGACATTATTTTAACTTTTAATAAAAAAAATATTAAATTTAATAGACTTGGCGTGGCAACTTGTTACTGGGCTGATCACAGCTGTCAAGTATAAAATTTGAAAGCGCCGCCGAGAACCGAAGCTGGAATGCAATTGTTCCTACCCTTATCAACAATCATCAATGGATGAAAACATTTTACAATGTCAAAACGAATTGGGTAAGCTCGCTCTTTAAGGTCACCTCAGCGTTAGCAATGTGATCACATCATTGGGGTCCCTAAGTAGGTAGGTACCTAAGTATACTCAGAATGACTGCCTCTGGTGGGTTGATCGGTAAGCGGAGACGTTGGAAATGAGGAGGTTCGAAGAGCGCGGTGTCGAGTCACAAAACCGCTTGGAAGCGGACGCCTACGGACTCAAGATTGAGATCTCGATAAAGATCATTATTATACAAGTAGGTACCATAAATTTTGACAAATAATATTTTAAACTAGTAGTCAACTCGCAATTTTGTTCAATTGGTATTACATCAAACTTTGATGTGCCATTTTAATCTTTTAAAAGTTGTTTGTAAGTATTCCATAATTCCATGTTTAAGTTCCGGTAATTAACCCAAATATACCAAATTTCATTAAACTAATATCGAGGAAATTCCGACCTTTAGCCGTTGCGGTCGTGATTATAACAAACAACCAAACTTTTGCATTTATTCTATAAATATGTATGATTTTTTGAAGGTATTTCACGAGTTAGAAATAGAGTAAACGCCACTGAGGTGTATAACAATGGTGGGTCTTATGCATGTTAAAGTACCAGCTTATTATTAATATCATTTTCGTTTTCTTGCATAAGCCGAAGTGTAACTGAATAAGGTAAAAAAATAAATAGGATCACGATGACTGTAATCCCCAAGTACGATAGACATCCTCTCAGATCTCCTTAGGCTTAGATCCCTTGAAGATGTTGGAGTAGTCAGAGGCACGTCCAAAAATTATCTCATCTATTCAATTCTATAGCTGGTTTCCTCACGATGTTTGATGCGCATATACATTTTTCGGACAGAAAAATTCATTGATGCACGCCATTAACATGAAAGTCTTGACAAACACGGCTTATTTAAGGTAAAAAGGGACTTTAAATACTAAAAAGGATAAGTAAACGTAGTATGTTGATAGAAGATCAGGCGACAAGTAGAATCATGCTTAGATATCGGGCAGTGTTCACCCAAGAAATGGGTACCTCATAGAGATTGATGGCTGTGGTTTTGTGGTTTTAACATCCTACTCATACTTTTTACTGTGATTTTTATACATCAACGAAGTAAAATTTTAATGAAATGTTTTTATTAGAATGCCGAAAAAAAAACAAACATCAGGCAAAACAAAGTCATAATTAATTATTCAGGTTTTAAAATAACACGACGGACGTTCACTTGGAAAACCCACAGAAAAAGCGCCCGTTGAAACAACTGTTTAATTTACACAGGAAATGTTTATTATCTTTAGGGAAATTTAACAGAAGCGTGACTGGAATGGCGAGCTGTTCATCAAATGTTTCGCCAGTCTTGTCCCAGTTAAATAACAACAAGAAGTGAAACTAGGTCTCTATAGATACATAATTGCACGGTATCTGATAAATAGGTACCTGTATTATAAAAGAGTAATCTTAAAATCTTTTAGGCTTAATATCAAACAACTTATGAAACATCAAATCAATGTTCAGATAAAACAAGATAAAAAAATTATAACCTTTCCAATGGCACGGATTGCTTATATTAAACTTTTTTTTGTTAATGAAACAGGAGTGGATAATCTAAAAGTTATACCTATTTAGATTTTTATTAGAATTATAAAAATAACAACGTTAAAACCTGTTTATTTATTCTTCCAGTGACATGACATCTAATTTTGCCAGAGACTGTAGGAAAACATCAGGTGAAACTATGAAACTATTTGAAATCTAATGTTTTGTGTTTATTTAAATAAGGACGTTTAACGAAGGATATTTAAGGAACGAAGGATGTTTAAATAACGGCTGAACCATTTAGATGAGTGTTTGGACAGACCCAATAATATGATCTGGGTTAGCACATAGGTGCTTTTTATACGGCACTAAAGCCACGAGCAAAAACTATAAATATACCTAAGTATGTGGCATTGTAAAATCAGTTGTGGTTCTATAAGCTCTTATTATATTATGCTCGGTTTCGCCTCGCCCACATCGAGAGGGGAGACATTACCGGTTTTTTATTGTAATCGTCCAATAAAACTGCAGTGTATATAAACTGCCTCTGAAATTAGACTTTGTTTTGGTTAACGTGTTCCGATGAAGTATTTTTATTGTGTTTGTTATGATTACGACACTTTTTTGACTTTCTAAAAGGGAATTCTCGGATGAAAACGACCAAACCGTGCCTTCAGTTTTTATGCCCCTCTTACTTACGTTACATTGAAGGTATAAAGCAAAGGATTTTATGAATGATTCCTAATGAAAATTATATGCAAATTTTGAAACCTTTAAGTTACATTATTGCAATTTGTGGGATAACTAAATTATTTGTAAAAAAATATGTCCCATGGTACTCTCTGATAATGTTATCGTAGTTTTTGATAAATTGATCCATAAGTTTTTAGTTTATCTATCACAAAAAACATACAAAAACACTTTTTTTTACGAGTAGGATAAAACTTTTTGTACAAACAACACAAAAATATTTTTTAACAAATGCAAGAATTATAGCAAGAAAGTAGGTAAGGAACTTTTCCCGTACAACAATGTGTCCCACCCAACTTGTAGCCAACATCGATTTATGGGTGCAGATAAATGCTCGGCGCAAAGTTGGTGGAATATATTGGGTCTTATATTTTACAGCAGGATACTAAAGCTGGACTTAATAACATTGTTTAAGACCTCTTGTTGTTATAGCACCACAATGTACTAATAGTACTTACTGGTTTCTGATGATTGCGATCCGGTCAGTCAATAAAAACCAATGACATCAAAAATATTTATTTAAAGAAATAAATAAACATCCGAGGATATAAATGTATACCATAAATGCTTTCAGACCGGCTGTTGGCTTGGCGACGCGTAGCCATGGCATGCGGGAACTACATGCGGCTACGCGAACTAGATAGATAGATAGATAGAAAAAACTTTATTGTACACCATAAAAAGAAATAAAACATATATAATAAGAATACACAACAAAAAAACTATGCTGAACAATGGGCGGTCTTCTCGCTAATCAGCGATCTCTTCCAGAACTAGATGAGTTGCTGCCGAAAAAATAAACTATCCTTTTAAGCATGTTACCTGAACAAAATAATTTCGATGTTTCACATCTTCAGGCGTCCAGCGACCGCTCACTTTTTAGTTGTATTCTGATTAGATCTTCAAAACAGTCTGCGTTGTGAATTTCTGTATCAAGCTCATCTCCGTAGATTCCTCCTGGGGAGAGATCAGTTTGTTCTCTTGGCAAAAGTTCTTAAAACCATGACCTTATTTCCGTGATAATTATGTTTTACTGCCTTAAGATTTTGAACACTAGTTTTTAGGGTTCCGTACCCAAAGGTTGTGTTATCTATAAAATCTAAAATTGTTTTTTTTTTTGCCGATTTTTATAGATAACGGTACGAACTCGCGAACTCGCGCACGAAGCGTTCCGTAGAACGCTTCGTGCGCGAATTCGATTCGTACTTGGCCGGTTTTTTTACATTAATTTCACAATTTTTTTAAGAATAGTTTTTTTTGAAGTGACCTTCCGTGAGCCACTTATCGTGATAATATCATGTCAAAACGTCGGTCTGACCATCAACCGTGACTGTTGATAATCTTATTGATATTGCAAACATTTTAGATACATTCGTCTCTTTTGTTTTGCCTTAGTGTAAAAGAGATGGAAGTATACAGTATGAAGTTCGCTCAAGGAGGATAGTCGATGGCCGATATCGTGTAAACTTTGTTCAAAATTTGATCTACTACCGATTAAATGAAAACTTTATAGGTGCAGCAAGCTCGCTATAACTATTGTAGTTGGTGTAATTTGGTAGCCCATACTAGTACTACCAGATGTCACTAAGGCGACAATCTGTAAGGTAAGACTAAATCAGTAAGTATTATTTTAAGAGCGAAAGTGACAACGCTTTATGAAATCGTATGGCGTTGTCACTTTCGCACAATGAGTAATACTGCTAGTCTTATTTAAAACTAGCTGACCCGTGCCCGCTTCGCTGGGGGACAGATAGTTTTACGACTTTATATTAGAAATCTTAAAATTATCAGTGGTTCTCTAATATATTAAGCATGTTATTATACATATAAACCTTCCTCCTGAATTACTCTATCTATTAAAAAAAACTGCATTAAAATCCGTTGTGTAGTTTTAAAGATATAAGCATACATACAGACATACATACAGACGCGGGAAGCGAGAAGCTACTTTGCTTTATACTATGTAGTGATATTGTAGTATGGCCTCAGGCCGCATGCCTGTTTGCTTTCAAATTATATTGTAACAAAATATGCCATCACCTACTCGATGTTCTATTCTAATAATCTAGATATTATCACAGTATTTAAAATGTACGTGCCTATTTTCTACATTTATTGTTGTTAATGAACAAGATTCCAGCGAACTAATGAATTGAACATTATATTTAGAATTAAAACGATTGTGTTGTAACTATTTTGAGTAGAAATACGGCTAATTACTACGTTCCAATTTGTACGACTGAGGATTCGAGATAATTCTGATGTTCTTTATTATAAGCGTCGCTTGTGATCGCGCTCAACGATAGAGTGGTGTATACCATCACTGTCTAAAGTGTTTTTTTTTGCCGTATTTTATAGATAATGGTACGGAACCCTTCGTGCGCGAGTCCGACTCGCATTTGATCGGTTTTTTTTATAAATACCTACTCGTATCTTTGAACAAAACGCGGTCATTTACTGCCTTGTTTGGAACACAATAAACTTATACGTCTATCTTGTGTATCGTTACTTTATGTTTGTGTCCATTATTCGATTAGAACGTCCATTATTTTGAACCATAAATAAATGTGTTCATTTGACCATCGAATTATCTCTTTGGGAAGAAAAATATTATCTTTCAGAACAAACAATTGCCAGCACCGACTTTAGTTTGATTTACTAACGTATCAAAACAAATTAATGTTTATTTTGTTTAGAATTTTGTTCTGTTCATAATCAGTGGTCATTAAATGTTTTATTTATTTAGGATTTTTACTTACGGTTTTACTCCTCGTCACCACCTGAAAATACACTGGTCACAAAATACATCTGGCAAATGCTTTTAGTCACTTACAACAAGCACTTGCATCCATTAATATTCACTGTCTAGTTAACTATGTAGGCCTGTTAGGCGGATGAAACTGAACTGCCTCCTCTCAACATTGTCAGCCACATTTTCGTTGCTACCACGCCGATCAGTAGGCTGTCTTTATTCATCTAAACCCAACATTCTCTGTATCGCCATTAAAAACGGGTGTTTTCTCGTGACCTCATAATTTTGTTACATTAATGCGACCACGAGTGTAATGGTTCGGACCTAGAAAAAATATTTTTAGATGAGCGCGCGCCTTATCCCGCAACGCCACCACGCCGTCGAGGTACCTACTGATTTATATTTTGCTGAAATTGCTATTCATAACCTACATCTATGTACTACCTAATGTATAACATCTATGCTATGATAACAGTGCAGGAAAACAAATCGATTGTATAATCGTTTATCTACGACGCCTACCAATCAACCAACACACGGAATATCTGATTCCATTTTGTCGGCCACTGAAACAAACTGCCTAGTCAATAATACCATTCGCGAACTTTATTTATTGCGTAAATACTTGAGTTGCGACGCCATATCTGAACCAGGGAAAATACAGCCTTTGCACTACACTGTCAGAAGGCAGACATAGCTTTGCTAGAAGTGGCCCTCGATTTTATTCACGTGACCTACTCACGTGAAGTTCTCGTTAAATAGAGATAAAGCGTTTGATGCGACACTCGAAAAAATTGTGTCGTATTCAGCTACAGCCTGGATAATTTGCCTCGCGGCTACTTTTTAGGGTTCCGTACCCAACGGGTAAAAACGGGACCCTATTACTAAGACTTTGCTGACCGTCTGTACGTCTGTCTGTCACAGGGCTGTATCTCATGAACCATGATAGCTAGACAGTTGAAATTTTCACAGATTATGTATTTCTGTTGCTGCTCAAACAATAAATAAAAACAGAATAAAATAAATATTTAAGGAGGGCTCCCATACAACAAACATGATTTTTTATGCCGTTTTTATAGATAATGGTACGGAACCCTTCGTGCGCGAGTCCGACTCGCACTTGGCCGGTTTTATTTTTTACTGGCTATTTTCTTTTATTATGCTTCAAAGTCTATAGAATACGAGTACTTTTAATTCTATCATCCTTGAAATATATATACGTTCTCATAATTTGAGCCTTCGACTAATTACGCAGTGAACTAATGAATACCGAAGCTTAGTCCATCTACGTTTACAGCTTAGACTGAACAGTAATAAATTATTATTTAGGCAATATCTAAGGACTTAACAGAAACTCTCATTAACATTTATTTAATATTTAGGTCATTTCTCGTAGATATTTTTCTGACTACAGCTCGTTTTCTTAAAAAAATCATCACTTTACTTATTCTACATTGCCGATACATCTTTTTTACTATTTTTATTTCTAGGCTTGGTCGCGTGGAATCGGCGTAGCTTCACCTAGTTCCTAAGACGTTTCAAAGTGATCCTTGTGATTTTATTGAAATAAATGATTTTTGAATTTGAATTTGAATTTACATATTAGTTTCAAGTCTCTACTAGGTAATAAAGTCATTGAGTTTCACGAAATGAAAATGTCTATTCCGAATTCCCTACATCTAAGTAGCAATGCATTTTGTATACTTCCCACGTAGTTGCACCAGCTACAACGGCTGAAGGCAAATAAATTCCACGATTTGTGGTTGGAAGCCTTCCAGGGCTATGTTGTGTTCTACTCGGGATGTCGGATACTCAAACAGAGGTGCTGAGTGAAGCTGAAAGAGGTAGTAAGAACTCCTGTCCAAAGAAGTAGGTACTATCATCTATCACCACAATTCAGCCACACACAGCATTTATTGGTAATATGTGACAAGGAAGTTTTCATAGCGTTCTGGGGGGTTAGCATGAACCACTATCGTATCGAGAACATATCGTCCAAATGCCAAAAATGATAGTTTTACTATACAAAAAGTGTCAGTTTTGACATTTGGACGATACGTTGTCGATACGATAGTGGTTCGTGCTCAGGCCACTGGAACTTACATTTTACATGATTTTTAACAAACGAAAATCGATTTATCTAAACATCATTTCCAAATCTGTGACTACATACTCGTAAAACTAGAAGTGTCAACAGAACGAGTAAATTACAAACACTGACTGCCACTGACTACAAAATTATGTTTTAAGCTTTGCATAACGCCAGCAAAATTTATATGAAGACACTTATTTACTTGAAAATGATCTGCGATGTATATTGTGCTTTTTACGTACTTTTTCTTCTGTCTACATAGATTTAAAAAATGTCTGGCCAAGCGCAATGAAGTGTTTCGTAGTTTATACAGCAACAACGTTATAAGAATTAATTTTCAATGGAATATAAACTAAAAAAAATATTATTCGTCTATTAATCGTAAATTTGTAAATCCTACTTAGTAGTGTGTACTACGACTCTTAATAAAACTAGCACTTTAAAGCTTAATATTTCACAAACGACTCCCTTAATCGAAAAGTAGTTTGCACAATATTTTTTAAAGACCTATCCAACGACACCCCACACCATGGTATAAAACAAAAAAACATGCTCACTTTACATGTTGGGGTTTTTTGTTTATTTTTAGTTTTCATTCTAACACTTTGTCGGCGTGACTAATAAGGATATTCATGCCAAATTACAGCACTAATAGTCTTTGAGCTAAGCTGCAGATAGACGGAGGGACGGACATAGCAAAACTTTATGGGTTTCTTGTAGACTACGAAACCCTAAAAATTTATAAATCAGATTTTTTAAATAAAAGTTACTTTTTAGCATCCGTTTCAAAGTGTGCGCTTTTGCAGTAAGCAAAAACATGGCTTAGTAATTTTGAATCTTTTATTTAAATGCAGAGACACTGAGCTGTGTAGTTCATATCTTTTAACCGAATTTTAAGCTTTAAATCCAGTAGCTTATGGTTCACAATCGTAAAAATCTAACAATTTCACTGTAAATTCAGTATGGATAGCACCTCTACTGCCATTTGCATTTATTGGAGCCCAATGTCGAAGCCGTTTAGATGAATACTTTATAACCACTATCAAACGTGCCTGCTTAGTGGCAATGAAACTAATTGACTTTACTAGCATGAATCTCTATTTAGCTATTTATAAAAACCGGCCAAGTGCAAGTCGGACTCGCGCACGAAGGGTTCCGTACCATTATCTATAAAAAAAAACGGCAAAATACCACGTTTGTTGTATGGGAGCCCCACTTAAATAATTATTTTATTCTATTTTTAGCTGTCTAGCTATCTAGCTGTCTAGCTATCATGGTTCATGAGATACCGCCCTGTGACAGACAGACGGACAGCGAAGTCTTATTAATAAGGTCTCGTTTTTACCCTTTAGATACGAAACCTTAAAAAGAACGAGATAACTCATATAATACTTGCATACTTTTCTTGTAGTAAATACTATAATATATAAATAATATTACTATTCTTTGTAGTAAATACATACCGAATAATGAATCAATGAGTCAAGTAATAATACATCAAAAATATTTGTCCTGTGTGGGAATCGAACCCACAACCTACAGCGCAGAAGATAGCTAGACTAATCTCAGATAGTAATGTAGTACCATCCAACTACGAGGCAGTCATCTTTAGAAAACTTCCCTAAAGTTTGTGCTAAACTCTAGGTTCAAAAACTACTTATAGTATCAACCTTTTTCTAATGAAATGATAGCACGAGTTATAGCATCAGCTAAGTTATTTGTAACTTTTATTATTAAAAAAGAATATATATTTTTCTAGACTGGCCTCACAGCTCAGTTGGTAGTAGCTGTGCCCTCTAAGCTGTAGGTTGTGGGTTCGATGCCCACCCGGAACAAACATGGATGTTTCTCTGTGTCTGGATGTAATAAAGTATCTTAAGTATGTATTTACAAATAAAAAAAGTATATAAGTATTCTATCAGTAACCTGGTTTTAGTACAAGCTTTGCTTAGTTTAAGGCTAGATGGCGCTGCGTGTAAAGTCCGTCAATATTTATTATTTAACTACAACGCATCGCGGGACATACGAGTATGGTTTGGGATAGAAACCTAAACTTCTGTGAAGACTATTCAAATTCAAATTCAAATTCAAATTCAAATTCAAATTCAAATTCAAATTCAAATTCAAATTCAAATTCAAATTCAAATTCAAATTCAAATTCAAATTCAAATTCAAATTCAAATTCAAATTCAAATTCAAATTCAAATTCAAATTCAAATTCAAATTCAAATTCAAATTCAAATTCAAATTCAAATTCAAATTCAAATTCAAATTCAAATTCAAATTCAAATTCAAATTCAAATTCAAATTCAAATTCAAATTCAAATTCAAATTCAAATTCAAATTCAAATTCAAATTCAAATTCAAATTCAAATTCAAATTCAAATTCAAATTCAAATTCAAATTCAAATTCAAATTCAAATTCAAATTCAAATTCAAATTCAAATTCAAATTCAAATTCAAATTCAAATTCAAATTCAAATTCAAATTCAAATTCAAATTCAAATTCAAATTCAAATTCAAATTCAAATTCAAATTCAAATTCAAATTCAAATTCAAATTCAAATTCAAATTCAAATTCAAATTCAAATTCAAATTCAAATTCAAATTCAAATTCAAATTCAAATTCAAATTCAAATTCAAATTCAAATTCAAATTCAAATTCAAATTCAAATTCAAATTCAAATTCAAATTCAAATTCAAATTCAAATTCAAATTCAAATTCAAATTCAAATTCAAATTCAAATTCAAATTCAAATTCAAATTCAAATTCAAATTCAAATTCAAATTCAAATTCAAATTCAAATTCAAATTCAAATTCAAATTCAAATTCAAATTCAAATTCAAATTCAAATTCAAATTCAAATTCAAATTCAAATTCAAATTCAAATTCAAATTCAAAAATCATTTATTTCAATAAAATCACAAGGATCACTTTGAAACGTCTTAGGAACTAGGTGAAGCTACGCCGATTCCACGCGACCAAGCCTAGAAGAATCAGGCAACAAACACGGCTTGGGGTCTACCTTTTTTTTAATGATCCTTTCCTTAATGCTATGTAGAGCTCCAGTGTGGTGCCAATCGAATAAGGTGAAGGCTCAAACAAGAATAATAATTAAAAGTACCTACTATTTATTGGGACAGCCTGTGTATGATTGATTCCCGCTTTAATCCCTATCCAATAATACCATCGTCTATAAGCCCATATCGAACGGACTCCGACCCATTGTGATTCGTTTGTTCAAACAGGAATAAACTGTCAAATAATTTAGCCAAATTCCAATTCCAAATAAAATAGGGATCGACGTTCGACAAAGTTTGCAAGTACTCGTATGTATTGAAATCGTTTCCTCTTGTTTCCCTTTTCAGTAATTGCTTTTTACAAGAATTTTGGAAGTTCCAAGAAAATATACAGGGAGGAGGAAAAATATAGGTACAAATAGAAATCTTACTGGATGTTCAGATCATGATCAATTATCACCGAAAGAAACTAAAACGAAAGTGAACTGAGGAACATGGCCGTCTACAAGACGCTTCTCAAATCATCTTTTTACATGTTCACATCATTGATGATGAAAATTTTAATAATAATATAATTATACAATAGACTTATCATAGATCTTACGACAACTCTCCAATTAGACAAAAAATTATACCTATTTTAAAAGCTGATAGTGTGTAAACTTCCTTGTGGAGAGCAATAGTGTTAGATTGGCCAAACATAGCGCGGCGTTTGAGCGTAGCATTCGTAGGACACAAGTTTGCCGCGTGACTAGTTTAAACATAAAGGTAAATATGCGCGCGGCTGCCGCGCTCGAATGCCGCTCTGTGTCTGGTCACACCTTATAAACGTCTTGGAAGTTATGGTTGGTTCGTAGAACAGGAGACTTTGTATTATGCGCAATAATAGCAAAGGTCCACTCAATTAATTTTAGTTAGTTTCGTAGGTAAACTCTATAAAAGCTAATTAAATTTCGGACCGGAGGTTATTAATGATTTTGTGCTGAATAAGCGGCTTGGCTTGAATCTTTGTAATGCGGTGCAGAATAACAAAATTATTACTTTGTCAAATCATATCTTAAAGTGTGGACATTATTAGGGTAAATTATTTACAAAAACGATGCACCTATCTTATTTTTTACAAGCTTTTATTTAACTTGCAAATCAATTTTTAAACAGTTATCCCCAACCGATTGAGCTGAAATTTCGCATACTTAAGTAACTTTGGTGACAATGCAATAATATGGTGACAGCGAACTGATCTGATGACGGAGTCAGGAGCTGTTTAACAGACACTCACAATTAAACTCCTTAGAAAATACTTCGATTGCGTAAAAACTTTGCATACTTGTCAAGTTACGATGACATGTAACTTGACAAGTAGCTCGATGGTCTAAATGATTTTACAAAAGCTTGTCATTGAAAAATATTAATAATATATTTTCAACAGAAAACTTATTTGTCACACATTTTGTATTGCATAGATAAAAGTTATTTTTAAAGTATTTACAAAAAAGGTATACCAATTACTTGCTCACCCAAGTTTATTCGTAGTTTACACACTTAAGAGATTTTTACAACTAGATATTGATATAATGACATACAAATACATAAAATCACGCCTGTTTCCCAGATGGGTAGGTAGAGATCACGTCTTTCCACTAGCTACGATCCTGGCATACTTCTTTTGCTTCATTCACTCTCATCACACTCCTCATACTCGTTGGTTTAGAGTATTCTTAAGGCGCTCCCTGTCGACCTAATATATTATGTACAGTATTAGATATATACAAACATTAGATACAAACTCTGTGAACTTTTAACGACCCAAATAGCTTTTGCTGTTATGAAAGTTATCCAACGTTTTATCAACAAACCTTTACATATCCGATGACTTGCTTTGATTCATCAAAAGTTTACAACAAATGGGGTACCTTGCTTTTGTTTGGAATTGGAATTGGCATTTTATGTTCAAAGTCTTCACTTCAAACGCGAGTTATTATTATAATAAAGTTATTTTATTAAAACCTTCGTGTGCGAGTCCGACTCGCACTTGGCTGGTTTTTTATGGTAAAGGACACCAAAAGAGCTATTATGAATATTTTATGCGACATGACGACGATGAGACAAAGTAAAATAAGTAAAATAACAGATCATGTCTTTAAAAGTTCTTAATTCATAAATTCATATAAGTAAAAACCTTAACACTTCCACGTATACCAGTAGTTTTATTTCTTTAGAAACTAGTGGTAAGGGAGCTGAATAGTTCGTGTTATAACCGTGCTATCATTAATATAAATTGAATGATGAAGTTTCAAACAACCGGCCAACGTATGAAGAACCCTCCACTACCACGTGTTGGTATCGCTAATTGGTTTTGTTACAAGCTTGATCGCCTGGTTTTGTTCCTTCGTTTTATTTTTCTCTCGTGAGCACACGAGGATCGTTTTTAGTGTTCCGTACCCAAAGGGTAAAAACGGGACCCTATTACTAAGACTTCGCTGTCCGTCTGTCTGTCTGTCTGTAAGTCCATCCGTTCGTCTGTCTGTCACAAGGCTATCTCATAAACCGTGTTAGCTAGACAGTTGACATTTTCACAGATGATGTATTTCTGTTGCCGCTATAACAACAAAAATACTAAAACAGAATAAAACTAATATTTAGTGGGGCTTCCATACAAAAAACGTGTTTTTTTGCCGTTTTTTATAAATTGTACGGAACCCTTCGTGCCCGAGTCTGACTCGCATTTGGCCGGTTTTTATTGTTCTGCTCTAACTTGTTTTGAATTTACCTTTTGACGCTCACCAAAATTGTTTTCACGACGTGCAATGTTTCAAACATTTTTTTGAAAGTACAAGGATCAAAAGACTGTAAAAGAAAGAAAATAGTCGGTCAGTGAAGCAAATACGTATTCCTATTCTGTGTATAACAAGAAAGGGAATATCGTTTGAGACTGGTGCGTAATTCATTAAAAGGGTTTTTGGTACCTTGATAGTAATATTTCGCCTCTCGGGTGCGATCGGGTGATTAACAGTGTTACAGATATGCCCTAAAGACGGTCGGAAGGAGTAAAGTTCAATTAAATGTAAATTAACTCGATGTTGGTATCGATTTGGGGTATAATAATAGCCATGATCCTACGTGTCTTGGGAACGGTCTTATTACAGTTCTATAGACAATTACTCCTTTCATTCAAACGCTGCAGCAGCTGGGTAATGTTTCGTCGGTTCTTTTTCGTTCATTCAATGAACGGAATGAACGGAATTACAGGTTCACATCTCAATTCCTCGTGAACTCCACATAACCACTCGCATGTAATTTACACGGTTTCCTTCTTATGTAGGTATTACTTATATTTATTTTTTTAGTGAACGATGATCTTATAAATGTTTATAGAAAGTCTTAAACAAACCAGAACAGAGTTTTTTTCCTTAATAGTCGAACAATAGAAAAGTTTATCAGTACGTGTAAATTCTCCCTATAAATATTAATGGATTCGTGTAGTATAGATCCTTATTCTGTCTTGCCGTAGATTTGTACAACCATTATTGGCCCATGCGATGTTGCTATTAAACGAATTAGACAATCAGAGTTTTTGTCAATAGTATTCCTATTCATAATGATAATCATACTAGCTAAGTAAATTAAGACAGTCTTTTTAAGTTTGATGGTTATCAATAAAACACAGTTTTATCACTTTTTCCGTCTTATCCGGACTTAGCCCATATAGAAAACCAAACATTTTACATATTCACTTTAATTTATTATCGTCAGTAAATTTACAAATAACGCTATGCAAGCATATATACTTAATTAGCACACTTTTAAAACTGTTCATGTTCAACAAGTTTAAATTTAATGTTTAATCATGTGCTGTTAGCGTTGGTAAATAAAAAGAGATTGAAATCGTCCGTTAAGGTGATATGTGAAATGTTTGTTTTTTGTATGGGCTGAGTCTATCCGAGTAAGACGGAAAAAGTGATAAAACTGCATTATCTTAAAAACCATCAAACTTAAAAAGATATTGTCTTATGATTATTTAACGAATTATTTAAAAATGAACTGTTTAGCTATTCATAGTTTTGATTAAAAACGAAACTAGTATTTTTGAAGAGCCAACTTTAGAAAATAAATCTATCGAGAAAAGTTTCACCAATCGTGTTTCTGTCTGTAATTTATCTAGATTATATCCTTAAGTTATCTTTGTCATAAAAAAACAAAACTATGTTATGCGGTTATTGAGAAAAAACGATTCTGCGTTCATCAATAACATTTATTACTCGTCTTAAGGTTTATTTTATGATCGCCCGTGTAGGAAAATTGTAACGGGGTTAATATAGAAAGAGCTAGTGATCACCTGATCTGATAACAAACAATGAAACACAAGGAAACTTCCGTTCACGTATCGTCAATGTTATCGCGCTTTCCTGCATTGAAATATCGATTGTATATTGTTTGCTGAATTGGCACCGGTAGCTAACGAATATTGCTTATACAAACTGACGATTCTAGGTACTTTAGAGCTTATGCACAATACGTTTTATAAACGCGCCGTCGACGCGCGTTTCTTGCTATACAGACGCGATACGCACGCAAGTCAGACGCAGTCTGTAGACCTTTCGTGCGTATCGTGTCTGTATAGTATAAACGCCCGTCTACAGCTAAAAAACGCGGTGTGCATAGGCCCTAGTCGTGTTCGTATACATAGCCAATTAGCCAAGCCTAGCGCGGTGGCGGCAACGGGCGCGATGTATCAAACATATGAAACGTGACTTTGCGGCCATATGCGCGTTTTATATATTTAACACATCGCGCTTATCGCCGCCATTGCGCTAGTCTCGCAGTGTAAACACACGTAATCGTAATACGATTTCTATGAAAAATATGATTACTCACATTAGTATTTATATATCTACACTTACAATTAATGAGGTAAGATTTTAATTTTAGTATTTTTTTGTACTGTAAAACTACTACATTATCAGCGAGTAGCCTATGCTATATTTTATTTTAAAAATCTAAAGTACCAATAAATTGCCTATAATCATCATTATGGGTACACAACTGTACAGTTCACCCGTGTGAAGCCGTAGTGGACTGCTAGGGTTAACATAAGCCCTTTAAGATGTCGGTCCCGGCTTTGAAGAAGACGTCAAGCCATGACGAAGGCTCTTGAGTGGCTTAAAAACTCCGTCACTAGAGTTGTATACGAACTGGCTTGCTTTTACACTTATAATAGCAATACGAAAGTTAAATGTTTGTTTGTTGTTCAATCACTTCGACTGTGATGGAATTTATTAGGTATGTTCGTTCATAATATAATATATTGACTTTAATTAACTGTATACGCTTCCGGAATGTTAGCTAACATTCGAGCGCATCATTCATCTTCCTGTGTACATTTGTGATGTCAGAACGAGGTCACAGGTAAACCTTGTCATTTCAAGTACATACGGAAAAAATACATTTTTAAATATATAATTATTTTTCCGTAATATCAGAGTATCAAAAATATTTTTACCACATTGGTTCATACATCATCTACTATTGTAGTATGCATCAAGTTCTTTATTTAACACTGCACAGTGATCAATGGAACAATAAATTAATGCGTAAGCACGCATTTATACCTACGCGTACACGATTATACGCCCACAACATGACACGATTTTTTGTATGACTCACCATCTGACTGTCATTGTTTTCAAGTCACCTGTGACACTGTGGCTGAATCGGTTTGTGAGTTTGTATGTATGTATGTGCCTCAATCAGGTCTAAACGACAAAACGGATTAAGTTAAAATTTGCTGTAGATGTAGATATAATGCCCGAATAAAACAGACTACTTTAAAATATGAAAAAAATCTCCAAAAATTTAATAAAACGCAAAAGTGATGATTTTGGTATAGATGGCGCTGGTGTGCAACAATACTGACATCACATCACATACTGACTTAAAGTGAATCCGACCAAAACGCAGGCCATTATTTTGGGAAGCTCTCGCACTTTAATAAAAATAAATTATTCTACACTTTCTAAAATAAATTTTGACAATGTTACTGTGCCTTTCTCTCAATTTGTAAAAAACTTAGGTGTTCACATGGACAGTAGTATGTCATGGGGTCCACAGCTTGAGTCTATTAGTCGTAGGGTATTTGCTTCTGCGTGTTCGCTTAGGAGGCTGCGTAACTTTCTTCCCATAGCTACTAAAATTGCGCTTGCACAATCTCTTCTTCTCCCTATCCTTGACTATGCTGATTCATGTTTTCTTGATTTATCGGAAGAACAGCTTAATAAATTGGAACGCCTTCAGAATGTTGCTATCAGATTCATTTATGGGCTTCGAAAATATGACCACATTTCAGAATATCGTGCTCAGCTGAAATGGCTTCCCATTCGTCTTCGCCGGAATACTCATATCCTTTCACTTCTTTTCAACATCCTTCGTAATCCTTCCACTCCTTGTTATTTGAAGGACCGATTTGAGTTTCTTCATTCCTCAAATTCCCGTACTCTTCGATCCTCAAAAAACCTCCTTCTAAAAACCCCAGTGCATAGAACCGGGTTTTATGCTGATTCCTTTTCCGTCCAAGCAGTTCGTTTATGGAATGCGTTACCGTTATCTGTAAGGCAGTCTCCCTCACTAGCCACACTTAAAAATCGAACCAAACAATTTTATTTGTCTGAACAGTTATCAAGCGTCGTTCATTAGTTTGTTGCATGTATATTGTATTTATTTATGTATCTATATATTTATATATAATTATATTTTATATGAGTATTTAGTTATTTATGTATGTATTTATTTAAATTTACTATAAATATATATTATGGATTATGTATCACAGATTCTATATTTATATAGGGATATATGTACTTAATATAAATATTTCTATATTCAGATGTTTTTACTTATATAATTATTTATTTGATTAAGTACATTTATAATAAATATTTTTTAGTAGTGCACCTCGACCAATCTTCCATTCTTCGTTATATTCATTCCATCCTAAGGTTGTCTGGAAGAGATCGCTTTTGAGCGATAAGACCGCCCATTGTACAGTGTTTCTTCTAGTTTAAGTTTATATCTTTATTATTTTGTTTTATGGTGTACAATAAAGCATTTTCATTCATTCATTCATTCACAGACTAAAAACATTAACCCTCGTATTCAAGAACGACACTATGAGAACACGCACCCACAGTGGACGAAATCGTTTTTCATAAAAATCACTTTATCTGTTGTGCGACACTGTATAGTGTGACTAGAGGCATACTGTCGTGTGTCTCTAGCCAAAGTTGAGCTCTAAAGGCACACAGTAGTGTGCGCCATAGTGCTGCTCAACACATAAAGTGATGTTTATGAAAAAAGATTTCGTCCACTGTGGGTGCGTGTTCTCATAGTGTCGTTCTTGAATACGAGGAGTCTTTTCAATTCAATTATTGAAATTTGACAGGACAACGTCTGTCACGGGTCGGCTAGTGTTGATATAGGTTGCAATTGTCAAAGAATACACGAGTGAGATCGATAACCGTGATCTGATCCAATAGCAAAAGCGGTCATCGATCGTCGTTGTATAAAGTGCAATGCAATTAAGCTGCAACTAAATCAAACCAGTCTCAGCAGTCTCAAGACAATGCAGTCTCCATTAGTGAGTACCGAACACCACCAACAATGGCCCGCGAACAATGGGACATTTTCTCATACAATAGCTTTTCCTGAATATTGTATTGGAGTGAGCCTGAGATTTGCGGTAGACGGTCCAGTTCTTCATGATTTTACTGTCTTTATAGACGTTAGTACCTACTAGATGGCTCGCCCACGACTTCTTTTACGTGTACAAAGACAAATTAAAAAATATCTTATTTGCTATTAAGACTGTTTATTTTTCTTGAGTTTGAATTATAAATGTAGCATGTGCTAAAATTTCACATACAAACTTGGACACCCTTATTAGTGGTGTGATTATTTAAACATAAATATAAAATTACAGCAACCCCTCGTTATAGGATAGATTCAAAGAAACCTCCTCCATACTTTTCTCTCTTTTAGGGTTCCGTACCCAAAGGGTAAAATCGGAACCCTAATACTAAGACTTCGCTGTCCGTCTGTATGTCTGTCAGTCTGTCTGCCTGCCTGTCTGTCTGTCTGTCTGTCTGTCTGTCTGTCTGTCTGCCTGTCTGTCTGCCTGTATGTCTGTCTGTCCGTCCGTCTGTCTGTCAGGGCTTTATCTCATGAACCGTGATAGCTAGACAGTTGAAATTTTCACAGATTATGTGTGTTATTAATTATCTGTGTCTGGGTGTTAGTATGTCATATGTATTTATTTACAAAAAAAAAGTATATAAGTATTCTATCAGTTATCTAGTTCCCATAGTACAAGCTTTGCTTAGTTTGGGGATAGATGGAGATGTGTAAAATGTCCACCAATATTTATTTATTTATTTATTTATTTCAGTTGCTGCTCTAACCACAAATACTAAAAACAGAATAAAATAAATATTTAAGGGGGGCTTTTGCCGTTTTTATAGATAATGGTACGGAACCCTTCATGCGCGAGTCCAACTCGCACTTGGCCGGTTTTTTTATGGAAAGTATTTAACCAGAGTTTAAAACATTTTGTGGTTATCAATAAAGTGAGTATCTATATTATTCATTGTATAATATATCCTAAAAAATCAAATCGGGTGGACACTTTGGAATATCTATTACATATTTCACAGTATACCTTCGAATGATACTATGAACTCCTACTTCGTTTGGTTCTCTTACAAAACACCGTACGTGTTCTCATACATATTAAAATAGAATGGAAATGAATGGAGTAATTTCAACGTAGTGAGAATTATGAAATACAGCCGCTCTTCATGATTCAACCTAAATTTTATATTACTGTGAAATCCTTTTGTTAGGTTCTGAATGTTTTGAGATGCTCGCAGGGATTTAATTTTACAAACATTGTGTTGTATGTAAATATTTGGTAGCGTCAATTTAATCCACTTAAGTCATTTGTTCGTGGACGATTAAAGGGCTTCACACACAGCAGCTATAATGTAAAGATGTACATTATAGTACGATACATCTCATTACATCTTTCCAAAGAAATCGTCAGAAGACCACATACGACAGCGATAATATTTATACATTTTTACATCTTCGTATCTTAAGATACAGAGCGATTTGAAAATATACATTGTTTCGATATATCTTAATATATTTCCGTATATTATTACAACAACGGGAATTACTCACGTAAATGATAAATTGATAATTATATTGATAATTTAATGGTCCACTCACCCTGAAGAAGATTCTCTAGCTAGATGAATCGAAACATTGTCGGTGTCCTCATCGACAATTTATCATTTACGTGAGTAATTTCCGTTCTTGTAATAATGTGTAGAACAACTCACGAAAGTTTGGATAGTGAAATATTTCCGTATAATGGAATAAAGGGAAAGATACATTACATTGTGTGTGTGTGTGATACATTCAGATAATTTAAAGCTATACATCCCGGGATGTAATGTACATTAGTATGCATTATAGCTGCCGTGTGTGAACACCTTGAGGTACGTTTACAGCGCTCGGAATTTTTGGGTCAACTATTTCGAGCACTGTGATTGGTCAATCCACGATCCGCTCTGCTCCAGTCCGCCCAGCACCGCGTCAGTGGAAAAGCACCCTTATGAGCAAAGGTATACAATATTTACCGTAAAATATCGTCTCCCATATTTTTTTTATAAATGTTAGTTTAAATTGTTGCGTTTCCGGGATAGTTTAAAAATAAGTGCACGTAATAAACATAAATTAAGTAATGTTGTTTTTTTCCCGAAGGTAAAATTAAATGGGAGAGCGCTTGTTCGAGTTGACACTTATTGTGACATATTATTATTTCATTTGTTTTAAAATAATAAAATACGATATCTACATCGTTTGTATGGCAATAAAATATAAACAGCAATAAAGACGATCCATTTAACATTATTTTGCACTTTTATTAAACACTTAGCACCCATTATAATCCCTCGGACTGATTTTAATTAAATTGAATTTTTAAGTTACGTTCACACGCTCACGTTTAAACGTCCATTCATCTAGGCGTGCAGCAAGCCGCGTGTGAACAGGCGATCGGGCCTCGCCATTCAAAGCACCAAGCAAATCAACATTCAACGCGGCGTTCAAATCGAAGCGTGTAAACGAGTACCGAGCGCCGATCAAAGAAAATTTTTTTAACCGACTTCAAAAAAGGAGGTATTCGTTTGGTTTTTTACTTATGTATTGAGTAATGTAATAAAATTATGAGTTTAATATAATAATATACACTAGGAAGTCAGAAACATAAAGTCAGTTTTGTTTTAAAGTTTATGTGTCTAAGTGGGACGGTGGGTTCAATCCAAATTAGACCTACTGTGTAAGTCGGGTCGATCGCGACCCGTTTGCATTGTGATCGGGTTAAAAAGATTCGATCGTATCGATCATTTCGATCGTATGGGTAGCAGGTAGTTAGATTGACGACTTCGATATTACCGAACCCACAATAGGTTATTTTTAATAGTCCATAATGTCACCTTTGCTACTTTTAAATGTGGTCTAAGTAGGTAAAAGGCTAAATTAATAATATCTACCTACCTATTTACAAAACTACTAGGTACCTACCTACACATTTGTCACGTCTATTATTAAATTATTTTAAAATCAATTTATTCAGTCAATTATCAAGTTTTTAGTCTTTACTCGGGTCGTGGGTCGCGGCTCGCGGGTCGCGACCCGGGTCATGACGTGATTCGATCATTTTCATCGATCGTCATTTTTATGCGATCCAATACACGGTGCCAAAGCCAAAGAAGACTGCAACACTATAAATATAAAGTCCAATTTAGTTTTGAGCTCAAGCTCACGAAGTTGCTATATTTGCAAGTTTTTTGTTTTTTCTTCAAACAAACAACTCTGTCAAGTCGGTGAGATAGACAGACAGACAAACAGACAGTTACCTATGTTAGTGTTTATATTATTAGTATAGATTCTGATGAGAGTCCCATGTTATTATTTTATATATTACTAGCGACCCGCCCCGGCTTCGCACGGGTAGCATGTTATTATACATATAAACCTTCCTCCTGAATAACGCTATCTATTAAAAAAAACCGCATCAAAATCCGTTGTGTAGTTTTAAAGATATAAGCAAACATACATACAGACATACAGACGCGGGAAGCGGAAAGCGACTTTGCTTTATACTATGTAGTGATTATATACCTACCTACCTAAGTACTTATAAGTAGGTAGCTAGGTACATCGCGTATTATTAGTTATAACTATAGTTAGTTATATCACGTATGGAATGCTAAGTAGGTACCTACCTACCTACTTAAAAATGAGGGCATATGCCTAATACAATGTTTGGACATGCCTCTGACTACCCCCTAAGAGCCTGGACATCTGAGAGGATTTCTTCTTAGGGATGACAGTCATGATCCTAACTAACTATTTCATTTCATTTAATTTTAGCTAACTAATACCAAGTACTAAGTAGGTAATAAGAAGTAGGAAAGTAATAATTATTTAAAAATGAAATTAAATACTTAGGATCACGACTTTAATCCAAGTAGGTGGATTACTAGGTACGGTAGATCTCAGATCCACAAAAAAAATACTAAAGGAGTCAGTCAGAGGCACGTCCAAATATTTCATTTGGCTACAGCATTATAATAATAATGGCTAGTAAGTAGGAAGGGAGGTGTTTTGCTTGTAGGTATTCCTACATCTACCTACATAGATAAAGGTAGGTATAAAATAATACGCCATCGCTTGACCTGTCGAGATTCGAACCCATAACCATCGGATTGAAAACCGAGGTCAGTACCTACTTCCTACCTAATTTGTCATCGAGCGCCAAGCAATTCCACTTTGATGTTGTGTCGAAATACCGACAATCGATGGATCGGACGGATTCACGAGCTCATTCAAAATCAACGTGTTCACAAGCTCGGTGGTTTGAATTGATTGTTGAATGGAGAGCGTATCGGTTCAATGCAATTCAAGAACAAATTCAAAAAGCAACCGGTTCACATGCGCGTGCTTGTTGAACGCGCTAGTGAATGGACACGCGTCTGACCGCACCTTTACAGTAATTCGCTAAATATGTTAGTTTTGTTTAAGGTCTATTTTAAACCTAGCAAAACATAAAACATTATGTAAATTTTATAAAAATACTAGCTATCCCAACAGACGTTGTCCTGTCAAATTTCAATAATCCCCCAGAAAAAAGCAAACATTTTGCAGACCTACTGAATATACACAAAAAAAATAACGAAAATCACTCAAGCCGTGTCGTGGGAATTCGGTTACAAACACTGTGACATGGGAATTTTATATATAAAATTATTATTCATTAAGAGAGTACAAAAATTATATAAATATTAATATATAAAAAGCTACGCCACCAACTCAGAAACCTTCGTGGGCTCATGCACAACAACTTTGCTAAAGATCATCATTATGATCATATACATAGTTTACGAATCTATAAAGGACATACAGACAAACATTCATTATTATATAATATAAAAAGAAGATAGTAGTAAATTTGTTCATAAAATCAGAGACCTATAATCAAAAGACACCGATACATTACGTTAGTGTTTTGTTATAGGCGATGGAATATGCCACATGGACATCTCAAACTTCTTTTATTATATTCAAACAAAAAAAAATACAACCTATCAAGAAAATCTGTTTTTTTCACAAATTCCTTATATTGCCCGGTCTAAGTGATCGATATTTATTCAAGGCCCATATACCATCTCATATTTCCGAGGTAGATCCAGTTTCCTTATCACGTAGACTTCGAGACGTGACGATCCTTCTCGACTGGCTCTGCAACATGGTACCTCCGAGGGTACAATTTAGTAAATGTCGCGGGAAATAGAAAAGTTATCATTATAGCAAAATGAAACTTTTCCAATCTTATAAGACTCGCTCAAAAATGGACGTGGTCAATTTGAATTATAATGGTGGTATTACGTGATATTTATAAACATACTAGCTGCTCGCCCCGGCTTTACACGGATGGTACCTGGTTAAAAAGTATTCTATGTGTTATTCTGATGTATATGCTATACAACTATAGATTTTGACACGGGTCTTTATCACGTAATTACCTTTAATTTACTTTCCCGACGTTTCGGCTATTATACAAAAGCCATGGTCGCGGACAGAACGAAAAATAAAATAGTCTGCCTGCGACCATGGCTATTGTAACATAGCCGAATACGTCGGGAAAGTAAATTAAAGGTAATTATGTGATAAAGACCCGTGTCAAAATTTATAGTAATGTCTATTAAATCACGATATTTTGAAAAATAGTATATGCTATATTACTGTAAAGTTTAATTTTAATCCGTTCAGTAGTTTTTGCGTGAAAGAGTAACAACACTATACACAAACTTGCATATTTATAATACTAGCAGACCATCGACAGACGTTGTTTTGTCCAAATTTCAATAATCGCATTGAGTAACACGTTGCTATGACGACTGATATCAACACAGTCAGATTTTTGCACATCAGCGCCATCTATACCAAAATCATCATTTTTGCGTTTTTTATCTTAAAGGGGTTGTTTTTCGGACTATAAGTTCCCCCTTTATTTATTTTTTATGTTTTTTTTTTTAATTTGATAGTTTTCGAGATAATTCAGTTTTATCACTTTTTCCGTCTTATCCGGGTAGACTCAGCCCATACAAAACGTCAAAAATTTCACTTATCACCTTAAATATAAATAAGAATAGGTACCTACTTACTCTACTACCTGTGGACTAATCGTTATTTCACCAAAAACCTGATAAAATATATTTCGAACATCAAGCTTGAAAATAAATCTCCCTTATTTGTTAACATTATATTGATTAAAGAACTACCTACTTAATATTTTGAGGTAGGAAACTCTTTCATTTATACTATTTTTGTTTTTTTCTTCTTTTAATCGTTATTTTTATTTAAAATATCAGCTTAAATGTATGTATAAACACCAAAGTGTATACGAGTAACTCCCGGAAAAGCTTTATTAAATAAAAATAAAGCCTGTAAAGTGTATATTCTGGAAAAAATTTGCACCATAAATCGCTACATAGTTTTTAAAGTAAAAGAAATATGTCATATCGCGCATCATATTAAAACGTGCTACGATTCAAAGGCAAAATATGAATGTGTAGCAAAATGTGCATCTAAAAAAAACCGGCTAAGTACAAGTCGGAGTCGCATGAAGGATTCTGTTTCATTATCTATAAAAAAACGGCAAAAAAAAAACAAGTTTGTTGTAAGGGACCACCACTTAAATATTTTTTTTCTGTTTTTAGTATTTGTTGCTATAGCGGCAACAGAAATACATCATCTGTAATCAACTGTCTAGCTATCGGTTCATTTACAGCCCTGTGACGGACAGACGGACAGCGAAGTCTTAGTAATAGGGTCCCGTTTTTACCCTTTGTGTACGGAACCCTAAAAAAAGAAGATCATTATAAAACCCAGCTGGCCACTCACTTTTGACGCTTGAACGAATTCCACAACAAAAATATACTTTAAAAAGTTTTCTACAATAAAATGATTGTTCAGTCCAACACCATTTAGTTCAATGCTTTTTTCTGTCAATTATTTTTGAGGGGATTTAAAACTCTTCAGACGAGTTTGAGTCGCATTGAAGTTATTGCTCGTGTCGAGTGAGCTCTAAAGTAGTGAGAAAAGATTCACCAAGTTTTCTTAAAAATCTTATTCATAAATGCGAAATTCTAGTCAAACGTCTAATAAAGTTAAATCTCGAGTCAACTTTGATTTATTAAGCAATTTAGCGTTGTCATTTGACTGATTGACTGATTTGCTACAATCGAATTCTCAAGTTAATGTTGTTATTTACAATAACTGAATAGAATTAAATTACTTTACCATGACTTGTAAATATGCCAATCTAAATTTATAAAACCCTTGCGTTCCTAACTGACTAATCTATTAACACACAGCTTTTACCTAGAAAATTTAAATTTGAAGGCTGTATTCCTCTTAGTGTGTAGGTGTGCACGTAAAAAGGAATTCCTAAAACTCAACCCCTAAGAGCGGGCACGGGAGATTAAAGGTGTATGTGACATTTTTGATATTTTGTATAAGCTGACCCTCGTATTCAAGAACGACACTATGAGAACACGCACCAACCAGTGGACGAAATCTTTTTTCATAAAAATCACTTTATGTGTTGTGCGACACTGCATAGTGTGACCAGAGGCACATTGTCGTGTGCCTCTAGCCAAAGTTGAGCTCTTAAGGCACACGGTAGCGTGCGCCATAGTGCCGCTCAACACATAAAGTGATGTTTATGAAAAAAGATTTCGTCCACTGTGGGTGCGTGTTCTCATAGTGTCGCTCTTGAATACGAGGGTGAGTCTACCCGGAAATGACGGAAAAATTGATAAAATCGTATTATCTTAAAAACCATCAAACTTCAAAAGAAACTGTCTATAATTTACGTAGCTAATATGATTATCTAACAAATTATATAAAAATAAACTGTTTAGTTATTTATAGTAAAAACTAAATTAATGATTTGGAAGAGCCAACTTTGGATAATAAATCTATCGAGAATAGTTTCACCAATCGTGTTTATGTGTATAATTTATCTAAATTAATACCTTATGTTACCTTATGTTAGGTTTAAACATTTTTATTTCTCGTTAAAACACAAAGTTTACTTAAAATGAGATACAAAAATATCACTTAAATATTGCGTTTTCAATAATTTTGTCGGTTATTGAGATTAAATTCTACCGTTTCTGCATTTATCAAAAAAATGTATTACTAGTCTTTAAGTCTTCTGATTCAAAATAAAACGAGAACAAAAAGTTTCCACAGGGTTTCTAAATAAAGAAGATTCTCAAGGATTCAAAAAAAGCTTTTAACATTGTTTATAATTTATTGCAATGAAAACTTGTAAAATAATTAGAAATACTCATCTTGCAGCTTTATCCCGGCAAGCTTCGATCGGTCATTCCCGTGGGCACCGCTCTTCCCGCTACCCGCGATCCTCCCAGTAATAAGATATGAAATAAGCTATCCTCTAAGGCTTTCCTAGCTCAATACAAACCCGAACAAATTCGAAAGTTTACAACTTTTGACGGCACTTCGTAACTTAATTAACATCGGGTTTATTGAAAGAATATTGTAATTTTTTGCTTGCGTATTTCTGTGCACTGGATAAAAAATGGTAATGAAATTAAATAAATATTGGTGGATACACAGCGCCGTCTAGCCCCAAACTAAGCAAAGCTTGTACTATGGGAACCTGATTTACTGATAGAATACTTTTTTTTTTGTAAATACATATTTATTATACACTAGCTGCTTGCCCCGACTTCGCTCGGGTGGTACCTGGATTAAAAGTCCTATATGTTATTCTGATGTATAAGCTATATTACTGCAAAGTTTCAATGTAATCCGTTCAGTAGTTTTTACGTAAAAGAGTAAAAAAAACACACACACACTCACTCACTCACAAACTGTCGCATTTATAATATTAGTAGGATATTAAAACCCCCGTTAACGGCTACTCATAAAGCAAATAACATGTTACAGAATTACGAGAAAAAATAGCGCGGTTAAATATTGCAGCGCGGACTAGGCTTTAGACTTTGATTTGGCCAGATAAAATAAATGAAAATGAAATAGTATTACTACTGCTATTCCTAGATCTCCAGGCGCTTAGATCCTAGGTGACTAAAAAGGGTAGTTAGGGACACATTACATTTAGTGTAATAACATTAGTGTTTTTGTAATAAAGCCAGGTATTCACGCACGAAACTAAACACGTTCACATCCAATACTATGCAGATGAGTGGGGCGTAGTTCTCGCTTAGCCAGTTTGGCTCTATTCAAGCGCATACTCAAAGCTTATTGAGCCGACAACGCACAAAAAATCGCTTTACATCATTCCACGAATAGTTCATTGTTTGTTACTTGATCACTTGCCTCAAAACATTCGGCCAATGCAAGCCGTGTTGGCCGAGTAGGTGGTACCTTGACTTTCAATCTGGAGGTCGTGGGTTCGAATCCCGGAGTGCATCAACGGATATCTGTTAAAAAAATGTATATGCGCATCAAAAACACGTGTTCAAAACGGTGAAGGAAAACATCGTGAGGAAACCAATTAGTATTCTTATAAGCGGCGATGGGCTTGCAACCTGTCTAGAACTCAACTGCATAGAAGTTCATATATTATTGTTTTTCTTATTTTCATCCCTCAACGGAGTAAAAAGGGGTGCTAAAGTTTATTATCGAATTTTGTACTTTTATGCACAGATATCGGAAAGAAAAATTGTAAAATTCGGAAAACTGAAAGTGCTTTTATCTATGCAATTATTTAAATTTAGACAGGACAACGTCTGTCATGGGTCCAGTTTAGTATATAAAGCTACTTTATCCTCATCTTTTTTAAGACCTTGCAAATGCCGATTTCTACTTTATCCTTTATTTTATGCTGTACACCTATATCCAGCTTCACTACTTGACTCAGATGGAAAAATTCTTACTTTATAAAACTAGAAGCATCGTCCATCGGGGTAAGGTAATTTTATATTCTTTTATAAACTTAGATAGTATAGCTTCGGCGGATATATAGTTCTGAAGCAGATAAGTAATATGAACTCTCGAAGGAATAATTAATAAGTGAAGGGCTGAGCCCCATGGGAAGTGTGCTGTATGGTACTGAATTCTCTTCAACGTCATAATTAAGGAAGGAAAAAAAACAATTTAAGGCCCTGTATGTCGACGATTGCTCTTTTTAGAAACGAAAAAAGAAATACTTCTGAACTAGCCACATCTCCTATTTTTATAAGTATACTAGCGACCCGCCCCGGCTTCGCACGGGTTTAATACATATAAACCTTCCTCATGAATCACTCTATCTATTAAAAAAAACCGCATCAAAATCCGTTGGGTAGTTTTAAAGATATAAGCAAACATACATACATACGCGGGAAGCGGAAAGCGACTTTGCTTTATACTATAATAAGTATATAAGTATATTACTTCAGGTTCCTACCTAGATTTCTATTAAGCTGAAAACATAATAGCAGAAACTTTTCACAATAAAGATATTATTTCAAAATGATACGTTTTACAATTTATAATCGAAATACTTTGATATCTACTATTAAGATCAACTTGTGATTTATTGTTAAAGATAGGTAATATCTAGATATAGATTTCTACTAGAATAGGTTTTTGGTAAGTAATTATACATAATTTATATCATTAATTTATTCGAAAAGCAAAGGCGGACCACGCGCCGCCCATGGATCAGTACCACGTGCAGCGGTCGGTAGGATTATTTATCGAAGTGATTAAAGATGGGTACATCTTTATTCACATATACTATACATTATAAAAATAGAGATGTGGCTTGTTCAGAAGTATTTCTATTTTCGTTTCGAAAAAGAGCAATCGTCGACATACAGGGCCTTAAAAGGGGTGATTTAATTTTTACATTTATTTCTTGTTGGATATTTTGAATTAAAAAATAAATAGGATCACGACTGCAATCCCTATGTATGGTAGTTATCCTTTCAGATCTCAAGGCGATATATCCTTGAAGATGACTTAAGGGTTAGTCAGAGGCGCATCCAAACATTACATATTGGCATATGCCCATAGTTTTTTTGCAGTAGTTAGCTTCCATACGTTACAGGTTGCAAGCCCTTAAAAAAATACTAACTGGTTTCCTCACGATGTTTTCCTTCACCGTTTTGACTACTTGTTTTAATGCATTACATTTTGAATTATGTTGGATATTCTGAATGAAAATATATAAAAATATAAAACATAGGATGACGATTATACTCCCCAAGTCAGGTAGATATCCTCTCAAATCTCAAGGCACTGATACCCTTGAAGATGTCCAAAGGGGTTAGTTTGAAGCACATCCAAACATTACATTTTTGCACATACTCACATTTGCATACACATGCAGGTGGTTAGCATTCCACACGCGACAGGCACAAGAAGAAATACTAAAAAAAATACTTAAGGTTATAAAATCGCGGAAAGAACTATTTTATAGTACCTATTAAATTCATTTAGTTCCGAGAAAATATGTTATTATGACTTCAATAGTTCTTTTTAATTATAAATACTTACTCATAATAGCAGGCTATTGCGAAAAAAAAACTCGTAACTTCGTAACTTTCCTTTCTAAAGCAAAAAATCTAACTGAAATTCCCAGCAACACAAAAGCAGAAGTTTTCTCCTTCAAAGAATAATGTCAATCTGCTACGACATGCTACGATAAAGCTACCCGTAGCTGCTACGTCGTAGATGTTTTGAGAAACCTATTTGACGATTCCGTCTCGGAAATTGAACTAATTTTGTAATAATAACCTCATTCTTGGTAATAGAGAGCTTGATTTGAATTTTGACTTCAAGACGCTTCATACCACCTGGTTCAAATACTACTATTAAAGCAGCGCTCAGAATACCGGATAAGTACTATATCTTTTAGTCCTAGCTCTAATATTACTGTATATCTATACAACAATTTAAAAGGATAAAATTTGTATCTTTGTTAGTACTTGTTAATCTAAATAAAAACCGGCCAAAAGCAAGTCGGACTAGCGCACGAAGGGTTACGTACCATTATCTATAAAAAAACGGCAAAAAAACACGTTTGGTGTATGGAAGCCCCACTTAAATATTTATTTTACGGAACTCTAAAAACTACTGAACCAATTACAAAAACATTTTCATCAATCAAAAGCAACTTTTTCAACAAGTAACGTTGGCCATATTATTGGTTGGAGTTCTCCACAAAAATTGCAATAATATAACCTAAGGTATCAAAAACCTTTGCCATTAAGCTATTAGTTAAACATAAGCCTGCCAAAATGTCAAAAAAAGTAGAAAAAACATAGAACCTAAATTTTAACCACCGATTAATGTAATTTAGAAGCTAATGTAATATGTAGCAAGAGCTAAAAAAAGATTGTTTTCCCAACAGTGTAATATATCTCGATTTAGCTCGCCGTCTGCGCGTGCCATTACTAGGTACCTGCTCGTATGTACTTCATTTTGTACAAAAATCTGCCAGAAAAATAAATGTAAAAAATTGTGCTATCATATAATGGGAGGAAAACAAAAATAAAATATAGGATTAGGATCATGACTGTAATATCCAAGTACGGTAGACATCCTTTTAGATCCCAAGGCGCTTAGATCATCGACCTGTCACGTATGGAATGCTAACTACTGCAAAATGTGGGCATGAGCCAAATATAATGTTTGGACGTGCCTCTGGCTACCCCTAATAGACATCTTTAAGAATCTAAGCGTCTAGAGATCTGAAAGGATGTCAACCGTACTTGGGGTTACAGTCATGATCAAATTTTTTTTTTACCTTATTTTTTACAATGTTTTTCTACACGTTCTAAGTACGTGTTAATGTACCAAAATTTTTCGACTGGAAAAATCCATTTGACATCGTTCGGAATTCGAACCCCCGACCTTTAGATTGAAAGTCGAGGCTCCCACTTGGCCAGCACGGCTTATTAAATAATTATATATAATACGGAAAAAGGTAAAAATACGTAATGACTGTAAAACAATAATTATTTTTCAGTCTTACCTACTAACTATACCTGGCTCATAATGTTTATTTATTTCTCTAAGTCCATAGAAGTTTAATGGGGTTAATAGCTGAGGTAAACACTTGAGTGCACTCAGCAAAGGAAGGCTATTTTCAGTTAAAATATTACCCTTTTAGGACTACACGTAAGTCTCGCCAACCGCGGTCGAGTGATGTTTCAGCAGCGAGTTTATCTTGTCTTAAACGTTTGTATTTTGTGCTTAAATTTACTTTGTGCTTCGTACAATAGTCTGGTCAAATTAGCAAAAAATCAGCCAAAAGCGAGTCGGACTCGTGCACCTAGGGTTCCGTACCATTATCTATAAAAAACGGCAAAAAAATCACGTTTATTGGGACTTCAATATTTATTTTATTCTGTTTTTAGTTTTTGTTCTTATAGCGACAACAGAAATACATCATCTGTGAAAATTTCAATTGTCTAGCTATCACGGTTCATGAGATACAGCCTTGTGATAGACAGATGAACAGCGAAGTCTTAGTAATAGGTTTTTACCCTTTGGGTACGGAAACCTAAAAATAAATATTCGTTGACATTTCACAGAGCGCCAACTAGCCTCAAACTAAGCAAATCTTGTACTATGAAAACCAGATTACTGATAGAACTACTATCTTTTTTTGTAAATACATACTTTTAATACTTTATAACAACCAGACACACAGAACAAACATCTATGTTCATGACACAAATATTTGTCCTTGATGGGATTCGAACCAACCAACCTACAAGGCAAAAGGCAGAGTTACTACCAACGGATCTGAGAGGCCAGTCTACTAAATGTTTGGAGTCGTTTGAAGCAAACACACAAACATACTCACAAACTTAGATAATATTAATATTAAAACACACAACTGAACTGCACGTTAAGCTAGTTTTCAATAATAATATTAAAATTTAATGGATAAAAAAACGTCAATCTTAAGAGAGTTTCGAGGAAGTTTTACAGTTCATTCGAGAGTTTAAGCCGTCGATTTCCTTAGATTTTACAATGACAGAAAACTTTCAAAGTGCCTTTTATAATATCTGATCTTGAAAGATATTGCATTCAGTGAAATAGAGAAAAAAACTTTTCATCTAGTTGGAGCGAAGTCCTTTGGAATACCAATGAAATGACAGTCTCTTCAGAATAAAAACGACCGCCTTTATTGTGAGGTGAACGATAGTTTCAAAACTTTCTCCTATGTAGATACTGATAGCAAAGGTTAGCTACCTTAAGCGAAGTAACAATTTCATTCACAGATTTTTTTTTTACAAGCTTTTATTTAACTTGCAATGTATTTATGTAACTATGTAACTATGTTTGTTAAGGTGGAATCTTGCAACTCAATTTTGAAGCAGTTATCCCCTACCGATTAAGCTGAAATTTCGTGTACTTATGTAACTTCGGTGACAATGCAATACTATGGTGACAGCGAGCTGATCTGATGATGGAGTCAGGAACTGTTCAACAGATACTCACAATGGAACTCCTTAGTAAATACTTCGATTGAGTAAAAACTTTGCATACTTGTCAAGTTCCGATAACAATGTTATATGATAATGAAAATTGATAGCGCGCTTTTGCTCGATGGTTTAAATGATTTTACAAAAGCTTGTCATTGAAAAATATTTTTAAACAGAAAACTTATTTCATTTAATTTCTATTAATTAACCTCTTCAAGGTGATATATTGTGACATTAAAACACCAATTCGACTTCTCAATGGATACCTGATAATTCAAGATTTCTGTTAAGGTGTGACCAGACATACAGTGGCATTTGAGTGCGGCATTCGCAGGAAGACACAAGTTTGCCGCGTGACTAGTTTAAACATAAAGGTAAATTAACCGTCGTCCAATCATAGCGCGGCTGCCGCGCCCAAATGCCGCGCTATATCATTTAGATGAGACTTTCATTTAGATAATCATTATGCTACCAAATATCCTTTGTTGTTCTGTCTAATTCTGTGATTTATTTTTCTGTTAAATAAATATCTCTTACTTATGTATATTATAATAATTCTACAGAAAAACTGAAACAGTTATATAGTTGATTGAAAATGCCCTTTCATATTTATGTAACAGAACAGAACAGATATGGAGAGAAGGAAGGAGGGCTTTACTCTGAAGTGTGACACTACAGACATAATAATAATAATAATTCATGGTTCAGAGAAGAACATAATACCTACCTAAATTATCTTATAGTAAAAATCACGCATGTCTTATCATAACTCAAAAACTACAGAAAATCGCGGAACATACAATACCACTCGTATATTCGAGTACCTCTAAGGTATGCTCTACCTCTGGACTTCCACTTGACACCATTTTTTGGGGCATTCTTACTGTACAAAGTAATTTAGTTGTTCAAACATAACGGTAAAATAATTGTCTTTATCTTTTCTAAGAAAATTTCTACCGTTAAATGGAATGATTTTGATTATCCGGGGCTACTTTCATGGTTTCGAGGACATCTTCGGTAAACGAAAGAAAATATAATATTTGTTTCGAACAAATGTTACGAGTATCTATTTCTGAAAAATATATATATTTTTTAAAACTATGTAAGCCGTAATCCTAATAATAATATAAATGCGAAAGTTTGTGAGGTGGAGGATGTTTGTATGATTAAAAGTCAATCAGGCCTAAACAACAAAACGGATTAAGATGAAATTTACTGCAGATGTAGATATAATGCCCGAATAAAACATAGGGTGATTTATAACCCTAAAAAGATTCCCAAAATCATAAAAAATGCAAGAGGGATAATTTTGGTAAAGATGGCGCTGATGTACAAAAAATGTGACATCAGTTTTGAATACACAAGACAGGTCAAAGTCTGTCACGAGCCGGCTAGTTATATATACTAATCAAAAAGAATAAATTAAAGTACCAAGAAGTTTAAGTCACCTTTATTATCAAGAAAACCAGATAAGGCCTGATTTAAAATATTTGCAATATCCATTTGAATTGAAGATTAAAGGCGCTTAAAGAGATTAGAGAAGCTTTCGCTTGACTCGAACAAAGCGACTGGTAATAACAGTAACTCATCATGATTCTGTGTTAACTTTGCATAAATCAAACTGCAACATTATTATTACCTCTACAATCTACATAATACGTGAAATAAAAAAAAACCTTATCTAAATATTAGTTTTTGTTGGGTAACTTCGTCATTATCTTTTCTGCTTGCTTATTTAATTGAATGATCACATAATAATATTTACGTTCTTATTTAATAACATTTTTAATGTTAAATAAATTTAAATATGTACCTACCTTTAAGCTACGTGACTCATGATAGCAAGTTTGAAACTTCTGTGATTTTTAAGTGCTATTTTTAGTTTTGTTGTATTTTTTGTTTGCCTGTTTGTTTCCGAGCAGAACTTTTTAACCTGACTGACAGACAGAAAATAATCTTTGGGTTTATTTTTTAGTATGAATTCCAGGAACGAGAACTGTTTTGTTACAATCATTCTATAGATTAGCATTGGACAGTCGTGAAACGGTGTCATTTAAGAGCTTTATTAGACATACAGGGCCTTAATAGTCAAAAACTATGATGTAATTTATAACCACGTGGCCAGTATGAGTCTCTCAGTAGACTACGGTATCAAATCAGTCGCTGCATAAGTAATCATAATCATGATCAAAAAAATATAGGATCACGACTGTAATCTAGTACGGTAGACATGCTCTCAGATCTCCAGACGCTTAGATCCTTTGAAGATGTCTAGTGGTCAGAGGCATGTCCAATCATTATATTTGGCACATGCCCACATTTTGCAGTAGTTAGCAATCCATACGTGACAGGTTGCAAGCCCATCGCCGCTTATATGAACACTAACTGGTTTCCTCATGATCATAATCATGATGAAGGCATGATCGTCGAATCGGCATGCCGGTGGTGACTAGGTGCAATCCATGCCACTCATTCTCTGCTCATGTGTCCGACCTTTGGCTTTTTGTACTTTACCATATGATAATGGATCGTGCCAGGCCACTGCTCCAACTCTTGCTTTATGACTGGCCTCACAGCTCAGTTGGTAGTAACTCTGCCTTCTGCGCTGTAGGTTGTGGGTTCGATCCCCACCGAGGGCAAACATTTGTGTGATGAACATTGATGTTTGTTCTGTGTCTGGGTGTTATTATGTATAATAAGTATGTAATAATGTAAAAGTATATAAGTATTCTATCAATTATCTGGTTCCCATAGTACAAGCTTCGCTTAGTTTGGGGCTAGATGGTGCTGTGTGTAAAGTCCGCCAATAATATTTATTTTATTTTTTTATTTATTTATGGGTAAGCTCGTGGCCTGCTTTTGGACAATGCTGTGGCTATAGCTACCTTTTAGAGATAGTGGCTTTACAAACTAGTTTTAATAATGATACGAAAGAAAAATAAAAAGACTGAATAAAATAAAAAAAATCTTTGTATTGGTGAGTAAGTTGTTAAACTTTTATAATGCTACTAAAACTCCATAATCAGTTGATATGGTTGTAATAAAACAATAAAAAAACATTTTGACCTTTTTTGGCGAGTCTATCGTAAATATTTTATTGTCGAGCCAAAATATAAGATTTCAATGTACAGTATGAGAAAATGACAAAAATAATTGTTTACCCCAAAAAGTCGTAATAAAGTGTTATGTAAGTGGTAATCAAATAATGGATGACCGCTAGTGGACTAAAAGTTTAGCGCTTCTTTGTTTCGGACTGCACGTTAAGGTAATAAGTGATTTTTTTTACATTTTGTATGGGCTGAGACCCGGATAAGACGGAAAAAGTAATAAAACTACATTATCTCGAAAATCATCAAATAAAAAGAAACAATCTGTAATTTATTTAGCTAGTATGATTATCTAACGAATTATATGAAAATGAGCTGTTTAGCTATTCATAGTTTTGATTAAAAACGAAACTAGTGTTTTTAAAGAGCCAACTTTGGAAAATAAATCTATCGAGAAAAGTTTCACCAACTGTGTTTCTGTCTGTAATTTATCTAGATTATATCCTTAAGTTATCTTTGTACAAAACAAAACTGTATGTTTTGCGGTTATTGAGAAAAAACGATTCTGCATTTATCAAAAACATTTATTACTCGTGTACACATTTAGTACGGTGTGTTGGCGAGAATTGACGTATCTAGCATCTCCATTTCCATAGTATAAGCCTTACTTAGTTTGGGGTTAAAAGGTATAAAATGTCCACCAATATTTATTTATTTATTGATACACGGCCGGGATAACCTTTTCGACTGACAGTCGAGGTACCTCCTACTCTGCCAACACAGCTTGTACGTCTTTAATTATGCGTGCCCATATACTTCATCGCTGTTCCTATTAACCCAACTCCGGCCCTCATCGACCCGAATATGGTAGAAATGTGAAAAATAGGCGTATAATAGATGCGCCCAGGGCCCTTACAATAAATTTCGTCCAGAAGCTTGCGTAATTGGCAGGTGACCGGCGCGATTACTCAATCCAGGCATTGATGAATTTAACAGGGAGAGCACCGGCTTACGCAATACCGATCTGTTGTGGCAGACAATCGAATATTTTATCTTCAAGTTACGGTATCCAAACATGGGTTAATGGTACTTAATGATGGCAACTTTGTTGACATGACAAACTTACTTGAGTAAAATACGATCGACCGTATTCTGTTCATGTTAAAGTCTACATTATCGTAAATCTTAAAGTGTCAGTCTCCAAATTGGGATAGCTTTGATATGATGTAATGTGATTTAGATAACCTAACTTAGTCAACATGTAAATTGGTGTTGACTAATATGACACTGATATAAATAAATAAATAAATAAATAAATAAATAAATATTGGCGGACTTTACACACAACACCATCTAGCCCCAAACTAAGCAAAGCTTGTACTATGGGAACCAGATAACTGATAGAATACTTATATACTTTTTTTTTGTAAATACATACTTATTATACATATTAACACCTAGACACAGAACAAACATCTATGTTCATCACACAAATATTTGCCCTGTGTGGGGATCGAACCCACAACCTACAGCGCAGAAGGCAGAGTTACTACCAACTAAGCTGTGAGGAACTAAACTATCCTAATTTAAGAACTGTCACTCTGGTTTACGTTAATTTCGACTATCATGAACAGATTAATAACGTTCGTATTTTGCTAAATTATAGTCAGTTTATCGAGACAACCGAATTTACACCGCTAACTGTTATTTATGTTGCTCGAATTAAAGCTATTTGTTTTGTATTGGCCCGGAATTAGACAAAACGGCGTGATAAATAGGGAAAAAATGGGATTACAACTATTATCCTCAACCAGTAGATATCCTATTCAGATCTCCAGGCGCTCAGATCCGGAAAATGCCTAAGGCAGAGGCACGAACGAACATATATCTGACACAATACATACCCGTTTTGCAGTAGCATTAGTTACCAGTAAGCATTCCATAAAACAAGGTAATAGTGACTAGTGGTAAGATGTTTTCTTACAATTTTATAAAAAAAAACTTCATTAGGCGGGTGCACACTAAATGAGCGGCCTCGCAAGGCGTTTGCCGCGCGAAGAAACTGTCCCCGAACAAGCGCGCCAGCCTCGGTATTATCGCGAGGCTGCCACGCGCGGAAAGCCCGAGCCATTTTGTTCCTTCAGTTCAGTTTAGAATTAAGACATCATGGCGTATAACACGTACAAAATACGCGAGCGTCTAGAGTGCGCTTGGCAAACGACTGAGGCGCACGGCAGCACACGCGCCACGTCCACACTAACCGAGCTGTTTCTCGCGGCAAATGCCTCGCGATGCTGCCTCATGAAGTTAGAGCAGAACGCCCAATAAAATGTTGTGATCAGTCTAATATACAAAAACTTTATAGCCCAAGTATGTTCTACGAAAATATCTAAGCAAGTTGTATGTGTCCCGAGAGTGAGTTACGTAGCTCGCGGGTCGCCTGTAGTTTAGACGTCACATTTTATGAGCTGTGTGGTTTACAGGGCAGGACGCGTTTAATACCACCAAAGAAAGAGCAAATTAACAGGAAAGCTATCTTGCGGTCTTTGTGAATGTCCTCGTCGATCGATGGTTATAAAATTAATTAGTTTCCGTTTGGTTTAGTGACCGTCAATCTACGAGTACCTAAGAAATAATTACGTTGAAAAACTAAAAAGGAAACTGATGCAAATGTTTCCACCAATCGGAAATGCAAGAGGTAATTTAGTTTTTCTAGTTTTATTAATGAACAAATGAAACCTACATAAATATACTTTAAATGGGACGATGGAATAAACTGTTCTCTCTACGATAGAAAAATAGGTAAAAGATATGCGCGGTCGTACATTAAATAATAATAATAACATTTTGAATTTGAATATAAATAAATATATTATGCGTCGAATTGAAAACTTACTTTTTTCGCCGCTTGAAAAACCTTGCGAGATGAAGTTTATACACGAACCATTATCGTATCGACAACATATCATTTAAATGTCAAAACTGACTATTTTTGTATAGTAAAAGTGTCAGTTTTGGCATTTGGACGATACGTTGTCGATACGATAGTGGTTCATGCTGACCCCCCCCCTGTACTCTACTTTTTCTTAGAGAAACTATTTGTCGTTGATGGATTCTGTGACTTTTTTGGACCTTATCACGCCTGATAAACGACAGCAAAATACCTCAAGTCTGCAGATTACAATAATTTACTTCGTGCTAAGCTGTAGTACGTCCGCGAACCGAGGCGCTGCCGACATTAATCTCCCGGCTTACGTGTGTATTTATCACGGTGTCCTGACAAAAGGATAGCTCACCTCCGCGGATTCGCCGGGTATTGTGGGTAATGAAGAGTAATTGTTGGAATGAAGTCAACTTAGAAGATAACGTGGTTTGTTACCGCTTCTGTGGAATCACACGTGGGACGTTTTCATCTTCATAAGTGAGGCAGGTGTCGCATAAGGGAGTTATCCATGCAAGTGCGAATGTCGATTATCATCGCTGTTGCTTTTACCGTAATTTGTTCCGTATGGAATGCTCACTGCTGAAAAATTTGGGCATGAACCAAACACAATGTAAAGACATGCTTCTCATCACTTTTAGACATATTCATAGAATAGAGAAAAACACATGAATCGGAGGAAAACATCTTAATACAAACAACATCTTATTATGGAACAGTAGAGTCTATCCTAAAGTTTGGTATAATTTTCTGGGCTAACTCTACTAATAAAGACTTCATTATTTAAAAGTCAAAAAAGATGCATTAGATCGATGTTTAACCTGCACGTTACCGACAGTTGCAGACCTTTGTTCTTGAGCACAAGATTCTAACGGTTCCGTCGTTATATATATATATATATATTTGAAATGGCATTATAAGAAAACATCCCCATCTTTTCCCACGAAAATCTAATTTTGTAGTGCGAAATAGACGTGATAGCAGTAAACTCCAAATGCCTAAAACTAAAACAGCTTTCCTACAAAATAGTGTAGTCTGTATGTATGTATAGTTTATCATCGTAAAAACGACTACACACAAGTAATACCTTATGTCATAGTACAAACTTAGTCGAACTCAATAGGCTATTAATTGACATAGTAGATCTATGTAAATGATGCCTTCATAAAGCGTTATGGAGTAAAATAACTTGAAAATAAACAATAATTTATTAAAAAACCCATATTTTAAATTATCTATTTTTAAACGCCAGTCACGTGACACAAAACGGTCAGAATTGGTCGAATCAACGATGACGTAACTTGCTTGTCAATATGTCATCGCCTGCCTTGAAAAACTTGTCGTTTGTTTATTTGTTGACAAGCATGTAACGTCACAGAAACTAGTGCGACGCCATTTGCGAAATAAGCGTTTCTGCGGGTTATTTAAATTTAAATTTTTTAACAGAATTTAAAATAATATTTTTTATGGGTTTCACAGTCACAACTGAATAATCTAGAATGGTTTTCAAAATCTTGACAAATAGCCCATTGCCCACCAAATGCATTTATCAGATCAACACTGAAACAAATCACTTGCATTACAAGTTGCTAACGTCAAACTAATCCACGAAGTTCGTGAACTCGCAAAATGGCTACATAAAAGTTCACTCACTTCGGAAAACAGATGTACAGACAATAACTGAAACTTTAAGTAATGGGGTATCTAGCGAATTAAACTGACAGAGTAAGTAGAAAAAAACAATTTTTAGGGTTCCTTACCCAAAGGGAAACGGAATCAAACGGAACCCTATAAATATGCCTCTGTCTGTCACATCTCTTGAACGGAAAGGTGGTAGGTAGGTGAAAATTTCACAGAGTGCGTATTTCTGTGGTCGCTATTATAAGAAAAAGGGTCCCTTACAAAAATCCTTAAAAATAGGTTTTTCTACGTCTTTCCTTCAGCGCTCAATATCGCTCGGTGGTACGGAACCCTTCGTATGCGAGTCCACCTCGCACTTTAAGGTTATTTCTAATGTGCTGCACCAAGTTCGATAAAATGAAACTCCTATGTTCATCAGTTAGTTAGGTATTTCTATTCAGTGTGAAATTTGACAACTAAAGACGACAAGCCATTACTATTGATCGGTCTCACAGTTCAGTTGGTAGTACCTTTACCTTCTGCGCTACAGCGTAACTTACAGGTTGTGGATTCGATTCCCACCCAGAACAACCATTTGTGTGATGATAAATAGATGTTTGTTTGTTATAATATGTACTATGTTATAACAAAAAATAATTAATTAGCCGAATGTTCATTATTGTTTATTAAATTTAAAAAGTAATTGAACTTCAAGTATTTTAGTTAAAAATAACGGACTATAATTTGCTATTCTAATCTATTATATAAAATTGAATCCCTATTTCCTTTGGTCATAGCATCACGCGTAAACGGCTGGACCGATTTTGATAATTCTTTATTGGGGTTCCGTACCCAAAGAATAAAAACACTAGACAGTGGAAATTTTCACAAATGATGTATTTCTATTGACGCTATAACAACAAATACTAAATACAGAATAAAATAAATATATAAGTCCCATATAACAAACGTGATTTTTTTGCCGTTTTTTATAGATAATGGTACGGAACCCTTCGAGCGCGAGTCCAACTCGCACTGGGCCGGTTTTTTGTTGTATTCGTTATTATCAGGGGATGGTTCTTATAAAGGAAAATTTGACATGACTACATCTGTCGGGACAGCTAGTAAGTTTATATTATGTAGTGAAATACTTACCTACTTGCCGCGAGTACAAATGACAGACTTTAGCTCAGAGTAACATTTCGCTCGTCACATACAAGAGTTGGACACAAGGACACAGTCTCATTGTACGTAAAACGTGCTTTGGCATGTTAAATTCTTGTTTCACCGTAATTTGTCAGCGCAAGTACACTTACATTAAGTAGGTTATAATCATCGTCCACACAGCCTAGACTCCTCTTTCGTGTCGATGCTTAATTTTATTCTTTAAAATAAAATAAAAATAAATAGGATCACGACTGTAATCCCCAAGTACGGTAGACATTCTCTCAGATCTCCAAACGCTTAGATCCTTTGAAGATGTGAAGTAGTCAGATGCACGTCCAAGCATTATATTTGGCACATGCCCACATTTTGCAGTAGTTAGCATTCCATACGTGATATGTTGCAAGCCCATCGCCGCTTATAATACTAACTGGTTTCCTCACGGTGTTTTCCTTCACCGTTTTGAGCACGTGTTTTTGATGCGCATATAAATTTTTCGAACAGAAAAATCCATTGATGCACGCCGGCATTCGAACCCACGACTTTCAGATTGAAAGTCGAGGTACCTCCTACTCGGCCAACAAGGCTTGCTATTCTTTATTGTTTTCAAATATTAGGTCGCTACCTCGACCGCTCTATCTGTAGCCCCATTGAGGTCAACCCTAGTTGGTTGGGCTCTCATGCAAGGAGAACACTGTCAGACAACACATCTGGGCAACAAATCCTGTATCCACCGAGCACGGACGCGCCACGCGGCGGGCTGTGACATTGAACCAGCCAATCAGAATGCATTTTTTACCTCTCCCCCTGACCCGCACACTTCAACGTTTTGACAAAATTGTTTGTTTGAAGAAATGAAGCCATTAAGTCTATTGGGATATGTGGTCGATGGTTATAGTCATGTTAGAGTGTTTTTAGCCAGCGACGACATTCTCCGAATCAATGGCCATACCACCAAGTCCTAAAGTAATATCGAAACCTCACAGTTGTTAGTAATTCTGCCTTCTACGCTGTAGGTTGTCGGTTAGATTCCCACCGAGGACGAACATTTGTAAGATGAACATAGAAGATTGTTCTGTGTCTGGGTGTTATCTATACTAATATTATAAAGAGGAAAGATTTGATTGTTTGTTTGTTTGCATCGTTTGTTTGATTTGAAAAATTATTTCACCATTAGAATCCTACATTATCCCTGATTAATATAGGCTATAGAATATTTTCAAAAATATTAGGGATCCGTATGAAAACTTCGAAAATGTAACCCAAAGCGTGAAAAAAAATCAAAAAAAATCCTTATATCGCTTACGCTGCGGAAATTATTGACAATAGATCAAAGTAATGTACTACAGTTTTATAGATATCATCAATATCTACAAAAAAGTTCTTAATACCATATGTCTAATTAGGGATCCGTATGAAAACTTCGATAATGTAACCCAAGGTGTAAAAAAATTACCCATAAAATCATTATTACACCCGTGCGACGCCGGGGCGGACTGCTAGTAATGTATTATAAGTATGTATTTACAAAAAAAATAATGTTTGGACATGCCTCTGACCACACTAGACATCTTCAAAGAATCTAAGCGTCTGGAGATCTGAGAGGATGTCTACCGTACTTGGGGATTACAGTCGTGATCCTATTTTTTTTTATTCTAGAAAAAATATATATATAAGCAGTTATCTAGGTACTATCGTACGAGCTTTGCTTAGTTTGGGGCTAGACGGCGTTGTGTGAAATATCCACCAATATTTTTATTTATTTATTTTATTATTACTCGAATGTGAAAGTGACAACGCTATACGAGTTCGTATTGCGTTGTCACTTTCGCACTGTAAGTAATATTGTATTAATATTCCTTTTGAGCTTGTGGTACGGCCCCAGGTCGTGGTGTCATGCCATGCGGAACGGAGTCGGTGCCAGCGTCAGACGTTTGAAATTATTTCGAACAAGTAAACCAAGTGCAGCAACAACATCCTAATAATATAAATGCGAAAGTTTGTCAGGATGTTTGTATGTTTGAATATCAATCAGGCCTAAACAACAGAACGGATAAGGATGAAACTTGATGTAAGTAGACGTCTACGTCTACTTACATCAAGTTTCATCCTTATCCGAATCTGTGTTATTTGAGCATTATATCTAATAATGCTCAAATAGTGGTTTATAATCCGAAAAGCATTCCCAAAATGATAAAAAAATGCAAAAAAGATGATTTTCGTACAGATGGCGCTGGTGTGCGAAAAATCTTGATGTTTGGACAAGCCTCTGACTACCCCCTTTAGAAATCTTCAAGGATTTAAGCGCCTTAAGTTAGATAGTAGGTATCTCTGGCTGGTATCTACCGTACTTGTGATTACAGTCGTGATTCTATTTATTTAATTATTTCATTTAGGTACGTACAATATACATATGTATTAGTATTAGTTGTATGTATTAGTGCATGCACATGGATGAAATGCAAAATTCAACTTCATTATCGCGTTGCATAAAGCAAATGCTTGAATTTTGCAGTAGGTAGTTAGAATTCCGTATGTGACAGTTTCAAAGCCCATAATGCATTGTAAGTTGTAACTATGTACGTGTTACTTAGTAAACTCTTGTATATACATCTTCTTGTGGTATGCTGAACTGGTATAATTTTGTTTGATGAATGCAGAATAGTTTTTCTCAATAACCGCAAAACATACAGTTTTGTTTTATATGACAAAGGTAATTTAAGGATTTAACCTAGATAAATTATAGACAGAAACACGATTGGTGAAACTTTTCTTGATAGATTTAATTTTCCAAAGGTGGCTCTTTCAAACCACTATTTATTTACGTTTTAATCAAAACTATGAATAGCTGAACAGTTATTTTTTATATAATTCGTTAGATAATCATACTAACTACATAAATGAAAGTCAATTGCTTATTATGTTTGATGGTTTTGAAGATAATACGTTTTTATCTCTTTTTCCGTCTTATCCGGGTGACTCAGCCCATGCAAAAAACCTTAAATTTCAAGTATCATCTTAACATTATATTAGCTACATCAATGAAAGACTGTTTCTTATTTAGTTTGATGGTTTTCAAGATAATATCATAATAGATAAAATCATGCAAAAAAAAACAAAAATTCACCTGAACTCACTATTAGTAAAATATGTTCAAAATATCCACGCTAGCGTACAAACTACTCAAAATCCAGAAGTTGCCAAAGTTAAGGTGGACGTTTCGAGCTGCCCAGAATTTCGTCATAAATAATTTGAGAGGGCACAGTAAACTGGAACGGTGCCAATTAGACCGAAGTATTTCGTTGCTAGTCCGGTGTCCAATTTTATGAAGTGCCGTCGAAATCCTGCAGAAAAAACCGGAGAAAGGAATTAAACTTCGAATATTAGGAAAGGGTTAAAACTATCGTGGTTGTTAATCATTTTAAATAGAAATACGGCTAATTACCACGTTTTTACTTGTATTGCTGACGTTTCGAGACAATTCAGATGCCCTTCATCATGAGCAACGCCCGCGACCGCGATCAACGGCAGATCGGCAGATCGCGGTCGCGGGCGTTGCTCATGATGAAGGGCATCTGAATTGTCTCGAAACGTCAGCAATACAAGTAAAAACGTGGTAATTAGCCGTATTTCTATTTAAAATTAGGAAAGGGGTTTCTAAAATAGACGAACAGTCAAAAGAAAATATATCACTTTACGGAACATATACGATTTCGTAGATATAGGTACCTGCTTAGGGTGAAAGCGCTGGTTAATTTTCAAATAAACGGTTTATAGTGAAAAAATATTAAAACGACGATTTTTAAAGAATACAGAATATAGTATTTATCTGCAAAGGTTTTGTAACAGGCGATATTTATTTTTTAATTATTCATATCGATGCCTAACAGCCAAAAAGGCCTAAGCGACATTTTTTTTGCGAAATGGACTTAAATATGTCGTTGGAATCGGTTTTTTTTCTGCGTCGATTGGTCTATGCATCGACTACACAGCCCAAAAAGACACCGCATGCAAGGCGAACATTGACATCCAAAAGATCAGTCTTATACGGCCGATAAAAAATACCGCGCGTCAAACCTGCAGTAGTACCGACCACTTTCTTGACCCGTGCACATCTCGTCTGTTTATGCTAAAAAACCATTACCACAAGCTCAAGTTAGACTGGTTATTTTCCTTGTCGAAAGTCAATAGTGTTGTATCACTACTCAATAATTGATGATCGATAAACCTACATAGTAGTAACAACAACAGTTGGATCTAACTAGTAAAACTACTTATTGCCAACTAGCTTCCGTCCGCGGCTTCGCTCGCGTTGTACCTATATGGATATGAAGTAAAGTAACCTATTTGCTATTCGCATTTATCATATTATCGCTTTAGAATTAGTTCGCGTTCGCGTTCGCGTTCGCGTTCGCGTTCGCGTTCGCGTTCGCGTTCGCGTTCGCGTTCGCGTTCGCGTTCGCGTTCGCGTTCGCGTTCGCGTTCGCGTTCGCGTTCGCGTTCCCGTTCCCGTTCCCGTTTCCGTTCCCGTTCCCGATCCCGATCCCGATCCCGATCCCGTTCCCGTTCCCGTACTATCAAACCTAATAAAGCTCAAATGGACTCTACGTTTTTTTAACTTTTGTGTGGGAAAAAGAAAAGGGCTGTTTTTAGGTTTTCCCGGCAATTATTCGATTTTTTTTTCACCTTTTAAACCTTCATAGACCTCCACGAATATTTAAAGACCAAGATAAAATAAATCCGTTCAGCCGTTCTCGAGTTTTAGCGAGACTAACGAACAGCAATTGATATTTATACATTCACCATTTTAAACACGTATTTAAAATGGTGAAGGAAAACATCGCATCGTGAGGAATGGTTTCCTCACGATGCGATGTTTTCCTTAAATACTTACTAGGTACTGGTGTACCTAGTAAGTATTTTTATAAGCGGCGATGGGCTTGCAACCTGTCACGTATGGACTGCTAACTACTGCAAAATGTGGGTATGTGCCAAATATAATATTTGGACGTGCCTCTGACTGCTATCGACAACTCATGTCAACACTTCCCATCCCTAGTGAATCACGTCATTTTGAAATTAGAATGCTTTTTCCGGCTCCCCCCGTACCTCATACCTCATTGACTTGACAGAGTTGTTTGTTTGAAGAAATGAAGCCATTAGGCGTCTATTAGGCTATGTAGTCGATGGGTCTATGTTTGATTGTCTAACTCTACGGAACATTTTTAAATGAACATTTAAAAATGGCTCCACTGAAAATCAGCGCTGCATCAACTCTCGCTGTTGCAACATAATATCTGAGTGGTGACCAATTTTGTTGTCAATGTTGCCAATATGTTTATGTATGTTTTTTGTTTAGTTTTAAGAGATTATGTTGACACAAAATAAATTTATTCTTTCTTTCTTTCTTTAAATATTATTTAAATAGACAAAACGGATTACAACTGTCACTAATCAAAACGGACCATAAACAAAGAATTATATTATCTTAAAATTTTAAACATGTTTGTTTGCTATGCTTAATTATTGACTGCCTAAATTGAAAATGCTCAAAGCCGGGGTAGGCACCTCAATCGGGTCTATGACCCTACCTACTTAATTTTATATAAATCGGAAAGCTTGGATATAAAATTAGGTGGATGTTTGTTTTTCAATTAAGGGGCTCCCAGTCGCTGATGCTCTTTTTCGAAACGAAAAAAGAAATACTTCTGAATAAGCCACATCTCCTATTTTTATAAGTATATTACTTCAGGTTCCTACCTAGATTTATATTAAGCTGAAAACATAATAGCAGAAACTTTTCACGATAAAGATATTATTTCAAAATGATACGTTTTAGAATTTATGATCGAAACATTTTATATACCTACTATTAAAATCAACTTGTGATTTATTGTTAAAGATAGGTAATATGTAGATCTAGATTTCTATTAGAATAGATTTTTGATAAGTAATTATACATAATTTATATCATTAATTTATTCGAAAAGCTAAGGCGGACCACGCGCCGACGTGTGTTTGTCGTCATTGCAGCGGTCGGTAGGATTATTTATCGAAGTGATTAAAGATGGGTACATCTTTATTCACATATACTACATTATAAAATAGGAGATGTGACCTTATTCACAAGTATTTATTTTTTCGTTTCGAACAAAAACAATCGTCGACTGGGAGCGCCTTAAGGCAGGTATTCAACTTTTTGGCGGCGGTTGTCGGTGATCTTCATTTAGCATTCACGAGTTTAATAATGAATAATTCGATTAAAAGTGGAATGCTCGGGATTGTTGTTTTTCGTGATTTACAAAACAGGAGAAATACGCAGAATTTAAACAAAAACAAGCTTGTTTACAAATGGTGTTAGATTTCTTAGTATTATTTTTTTCATTTGCCGCCCTTTTTCGTTCTCTATTTTTAATAATCAGACCCTATTTAATGTTTGAATTTACATGGAAAATGAAAAAGTGAGCAGAATAATTACAGTACGAAAACCTCTCCACACGAGTCTGTCTAAAACATGACCAGTTTTTTTTGTTGATACTCGTATAAAACTCGCAATAATTTTCTGCCTTTTCATAAGTAGGTATTCCATTTTGTCACGGGCCTTATACAAACATACGGTTCAACAGAATTTACATAACCAAAAATCATGAGTATGCCTCCAGCGTACAAATTATAACGAAAACCCTACAAACGAATTTGAGTTCTATATTAAAGACGTTACATAATCACTTTGAAAAATTGCTGTAACATTCGGCAACAGTGGGTAGTAAAAACTCTTGCAATTGTCAGTCGGGTATCGTCGCCGGCAAACGGTTCTCGATACAACGAGATGCGATCCGATTCAAATAATCGTCCCCTCGGGTGAATCCGTCATCAATATTTCAACAGTATCGCATGCGGCCAACCCATTTGTTCCTTTTTGCTAGAGTTCCAGCCTGATTGCTATTCGGTCACACGCTCATTTGTGAGCAACTGAGCGGAATCCTTTTTTGGATGTCAATTCATGAGATAGCTCACCAGGAAATAGAGATTTGGGTCTTACACTTACATTATCCTCTTACATTGAAGTAACACATCGTATGAATGGAAGACGCGATATTGTATTGCTGTTGTGTGTGTGTGTATTTGTGTGTATTTTGCCACATGGTTTATAGTATGTACTAGCTCCCGTTCGTGACTGATCTCTTTTCTATAATGCTATCAATATTTCAGGTCACAACCTTTTATCATTTCCAAGTACTTATTCTAAGTTTCATTATTTCAAAATCGATTTAACCCTGGTATGATTAAATACCAAACACAAAATTTCTTTTATACTTTCGTATACCTACTATTAGATGGAAAAAGGTATAGTCAAAAATATTAAGAAATAAAAAAAATATATTGTTGTGGAGGATGAGATATCAATTAAAACGGTCAGAGATCGTTTGTAGTTTCCGTTCAAACAATCCAAAAATGTTACACGTTCAAAATCTAACCATTTTACTTTTTCCGGTATAAACCACTTAAAATCATTATTTCCAAAATATTTTTCACAATATACTGAATATCCTGTTAGGTACGAGCCGCGCCGATGGCGATGTCCGACACACTTAATTAAAATAAGGGTGCTGAGTGGACATGAGTACATAAAAGTGTATTTATTTTAAAATCGCTCAATCCGATTCGCGTATTTCAGAAATGAAAATAATTAAAATATATTCACGACTGTAATTCTCAAGCACAGAAAACATCCTCTAGATCTCCTGGCTCTCAAATACTTAAAAATGTCTAAAGGGGTAGTCAGAGGTTAGTTAAAACTTTATATTTGTACATGTTTAGTAATATAAAATCCAGAAGTAGTCCCTGACTGTCGAAGTTAAAACTATGTACTAGTAGGTATAGTAATAAACTGTCAATTAGTTTGTTCATTGGTAAAACTTAATTAACAAATTGGTTAGCAAAGCACTTACAAGAATGTCAATAACATCTACCACAATGTCTTATTGCCATTTCAATCAGCACTATTTCTCAAGAATTTGAACAATTTAATGAATTAAATTGTTGTTTATCCTTTCCTAGAAATACGGCAAATTGCCACGTGATGAAGAGTAGGTATCTGAGGTGTCTCAAAAAGTCAGCAATACAAGTTGAAGATCTTTAGATGGCTCAACTAGTTTTTTTATATTCTGTAATACATCTTATCTTAATATATATAAATTACGCGTCACGTTGTTTGTCCGCGATGGACTCCTAAACTACTTAACCGATTTCAATCAAACCTTGCACACTGTGTGCAGTTTGATCCAACTTGCAAGATAGGATAGCTAGGTCTGCTAGTCTATAATAAATAATAGTTTTGAATGAGCAATTCTTGTATAGGTACATATATAAATCGTATATATAATCTGAATCTTGGAAACGGCTCCAACAATTTTCATGAAATTTAGTAGCAGGGGGTTTCAGCGATAAATTGTAGAAGTATCATTTTTAGAAAACGTCGTTTTTTCCATGTTTTCAGGCAATGAAAGCTCGTGAAAGCTCGGTTATCCACGTACTAAATAAGTATTAAAAGTTGAAACAGGGTACTTTAATTCAAAATTATTATAAACGTCTTATGAACATTTCACTCTAATCTTGCGTATACTCGTATATCATTACGCGATACTGCTGCGCAAATCAATATTAAATGGATACTCACACAAAATTGAGACGCATGTCAAGAGATCCTTTAAACTTTCATGCAGAAGGCAATGACAAATGGATGGATCATGTTTTAGTGGCCTGTCCAGTCCCACTTGAGCTTTTCAGTTTTGCTTCCGACGATGGAAATGTCAGTCATTAAATTCCATTTCGAAGCATTGCATTTCGAACACGATCGATGCGTTAAGGCCGAAAATACCACGTTCCATTACCCTCTAGTAAATCTAGAATCACGTTTTCTGATAGGTTAGGATGTGCAGGATGCTAATAGTATGATAAATGCGAAAGTTTGTGAGTTTGTATGTTTGTGCCTCAATCAGGCCTAAACGATAAAACGAATTAATATGAAATTTTGTGTAAATGTAGATATAATACCCGAATAAAATAAAGACTAACTTTAAAATACGAAAAACATCCCCAAAATAAAAAGGAATGATTTTGGAATAGATGGCACTGGTGTGCAAAAAATCTGACACCTGCAAATATGTGTTGACATAGCAACGTTACTCTATGCGATTATTTAAATTAATTACCTCTTTACACACCTTCAATGATCTGAGCGCCTAGAGATCAGAGAGGATGTCAACTGTATTTGGGGATTACAGTCGTGAACCTATTTTTTATTTTTATATTATGCGTTAAGAGATCTCGGAGAATATTTACCACTATATGTACACTTAATAGTCATGCGCCTAGATTTAATATTAGATTTGTAAGATGAAAGCTTGAAATATAGCGGAATGTTTTAGATTATCGAAATAGACTTATATGGTTTTTTTTACGTAGGTAGTCGACAAAGGCTATGTAAGAGGGTTTGTGGAATTCGGAATATTTTTCTATGAGTTGATATTGGGTATGAAGATTGTTGTTTAGTAGAGAAATAAGGTTGGAAGCCGGCTTGTTCGGTTGGTTGGTGCTGGTCGCTCGATTTTATTCGGTATTGAATATCCTTCTTAAAAGCAATGCACACAAGTGAGACATCTCACTCAAAATAGTTTCCTCTTCTTTTGCATAAGAACACTGTTGAAATCCTAATAATATTATAAATGAGAAAGTTTGTGATAAGGCTGCTATGTTTGTTCCCTAATCAAAAATAAACGACAAAACGGATTAAGATGAAATAGCTGCTATAGAAATGTGTATGAAATGTGTATGAAATAGCTGTTGTATGTAGATAAAAAAAAAGAATAAATAAAGGGGGAACTTATAATCCGAAAAACAACTATATTATAAAAAAAACGCAAAAAGGATGAATTTGGTATGCGCTGATGTGCAAAAAATTAAACATCTTAGACCGATAACATTGAGTTGTCATAGCAATGCATTCTACCAAAATGGTTGAACCCTACCAAGGTCGGCATTGGAAATTTATTTTGTCAAAAAAAACTGAAATCATTTTGACTACCGAATAATTACCGCATTCGACCAAATTCGTAAGTTTTAAAAACATTAGTTTTGTCTACTGAATGATACACATTCTACCAAAATTCGTAATTTATTTTATCAGGACAAGGTTTATAAGGAAAACATTTGAACTGAAAGTGTTTTTTTCAATGCGACTATTAAAATTCGGGCAGGACAAAGTCTGTCACTGGTCGGCTAGTATGTTATAAATTTATACAACAAAATATGCACGTTACTAGTTTTTAAATAATAAAAATACCCTGGAGATCCCCCAAAATACCCAAGGCGAAGAATACTTAAACAAAATAATTATCCTGTCCGCAAGCCCGAGATATTAATGTTTGCTATAAATAAGGAGCTTTTGTCCAAGCCGCGTTGTTTCACTTAAAGTTCCACAACAATAATAAATACTATAGGCACTTAGTAGCAAGCTGCACCCGACCTCATCACTTTGCACTAGCAATTATTATTATAAAATTGCACTGTATCCCAATTTCTATAGTCTGGTTTTTATTTGTTTCCATAAAGTTGAATGCCATCAAAAACATAACTTGTAAAAAAAAGCCACGTCTCGCAACGCAACTCAGTTCTTCTACCGTAAAAAGTTGTGAGATCCATGTCTTTATATACTTTTACAAGTTTCTCCTACAGCGAAATAAGTAATGTATTATTTTGGCGAAACATAGTTACCCACCTACAAAGAAGGTATTTTCTACTCTGGTACTTATCACTTTTATCAGCCTTTTTGGAACCGAATTAAAAACCAAACTATAGCTAGAAATTTTTGATTTTTCTTGAACTAAATTAATCATTTTAGTATGCTCTTTACGATGTAGTAAAAACATTAATTTTGTTGATGGCAATAAAAACAACTGAGATTTAGTTATCAGTGGAAACTTGTAATTAGTCTTTAGGTATACATGTTTCTACCTTGTTGGTACATATATTATTTTTTATATGTTATATTCTTGTGTGAGCTGTACATTTTCCAAAATTATGATAATAAAAATAAATAAAATCAGCGATGGCAATTATGTTACCTGTTAAATATTAGGTACATCGAACCGACTAAAACTGAGTAAAATACGATCGATCTTATTTTCTTCATGTTAAAGTTTAAATTAGAGTAGCCTTTTGAGGCTACTGTAGCAGTTCTAAAACATGGGTTGTCCCGATATATGACTGAAATATAGTGAATATTAACGTTTTTTATCAATTTCACTTATAGTGAATATTAACGTTTTTTATCAATTAGAGTTACAAGATTCCACCTTAACAAACATACCCTCGTATTCAAGAACGACACTATGAGAACACGCACTAAAAGTGATTTTTATGAAAAATGATTTCGTCCAATACGAGGGTTAGATAACTAACCCTCGTATTCAAGAACGACACTATGAGAACACGCACCCACAGTGGACGAACAATGTATGTCAATGTATGTATTAAATACATACATACATTGCAAGTTAAATAAAAGCTTGAAAAAAACAACTAGCTTTAGCCTACTTACTCATAGTTCAAAATATACCTATTGCCTGATATATGTACCACTTCATAGTCCCTTTAGGCCCTTAGGGCTCGCGTGTCATCAAACTATGCGGGTTTATTAGCTTCATCATACTAACTCACATCTTATCTGTGGCTTTACTATCAAGATTAAAGCAGCGCCAGGAAGGGTCAGCCTTTTAATTAAGCGACCTTGAAACTGACCGTAGCCCGGACAGGATTTATCGTGGTATGTCGAAACGCTGCTGAAATTTAAACAGGGATGTTTTCAACTTTACAACAACAATTACCTACATAATGAAAAGAGAGGGTTGAGATTGCTAAACGAGATAAATCCACTTGAAATGGGATAGTTTACGTGTGATAACAAGCAAGTTGGTAATTAGGTACCTAATAATAAAACATCATAAGAAATACTACTAAAAAATTAAGGTTTTGAGACGCTTCGAATATAGAAAGCAACTTTATTGTACACCATAAAAACCAAAAATACATTAAAATAAAAAGCCTGTGCGAGTCGGTTTCACGCACGAAGTGTTCCGAACCATTATTTATAAAAAAGCCCCACTTCAATATTTATTTATTCTGTTTTTAGTATAATGGCAACAGAAATACATCATCTGTGAACATTTTGAACTGTCTAGCTATCACGGTTCATGAGATACAGCCTGGTGACAGATAGACGGACAGACAGACAGACAGTCTTAGCAATAGAGTCTCGTTTTTACCCTTTTTACCAGGGTACCTTTTTAACAGGTCAAAAAACGTGACAACAGACGGCCTTATCGCTTAGAATGATTTCACAGATGTAAATTGTGAGCATGTAAAATTTGAAGGCATAGCTATGCCCAATGGTAAAGTTAAACAATATTACACAGCAAGATGTGTTATAAAGCTACTCATATATATATATTTACTTATTAAAATCACAAATTTCTTGGTAGGTATTCGATGGTTCTTATTTATGTAAGTTGGTGGTCGAATCGACAATCTATAATTACGTTTAAAAAACTAAAAACAAAAACGACTTTATTTATGTTGATAAATAAAAATTGGTGTGCTTTAAAATACATAATGAAAAACCCAGGGTTATCTGTGCCTTATAGGTGGTTCAAATGCATGACGTCAACTCGAGGTGTTCATGATTTCTATTTCGAACGTATGGGGGGGTTCCCCCCTCCACGAGATCTTGGAATAAAAGAAGGGCAAGGTCTATAGTTGAAAACCACTATCAATGCCCATACATTTTGAAGGTTTCTCACGATTTCCCTGGGACCCTATCATCAGATGCTGACTTGGTGGTAATGGGATCACCACGGAAGTATAGGCATTCAAATAAAAAAATAATTTTGGAAATCTGTTCACAAACGCCGGAGTAATCGCGTAACATACACACAAAAAAAACCGGCCAAGTGTGAGTCGGACTCGCGCACGAAGGGTTCCGTACCAATTTTCTATAAAAACGGCAAAAAAATCACGTTTGTTGTATGGGAGCCCCCCTTTAAAATTTATTTTATACTGTTTTTAGTATTTGTTGTTATAGCAGCAACCGAAAGACATAATCTGTGAAAATTTCAACTATCACGGTTTATGAGATACAGCCCTGTGACAGACAGACGGACAGCGAAGTCTTAGTAATAGATTCCCGTTTTTACCCTTTGGGTACGGAACCCTAAAAACATTATACAGGCGAATTGAGAACCTCCTTTTTGAAGTCGGTTAAAAATGCGTTTAACTACGAGAAGGCAAAGGCAACAAAAGGCCACTGTGATTTTAAACCTATCAATATACAACCACTTATCCTGTTAAGTCCAACAATCTGCCGGCGAATGTTCCAGCCAGTTTCAGTAAAACAATTAACAAGGGACTTTGTCGAAACAAGTTAGGGTTTTGATTAATCCGAGACCGCAGCTCGCACCTCGTCAGTAGTTTGTAACGGGTTAGCGCGCACTCTGTTTATTTTTACAACGACGTGTGAAATGCTGTGATGGGAAAACTGTGTGTTTTAAATTCGATGAAGCGTGTTTTGTTTTTGTTGTAAAACGTGTAAACAGAACAATGCAAAACACAGCGACTTTTTATTAAGGTGAGTAATTAAATGGGTTGATGAATGCTGAATCGTTTTATCCTAATAACCGCAAAACTTACAGTTTTGTTTTTTATGACAACGATAAGTTAAGGGTATATTCTAGATGAATTATAGACAAAAATACGATTGGTGAAACTTTTCTCGATAGGACACTAGTTTCGATTTTAATCAAAACTATGAATAGCTAAACAGTTCATTTTTATATAATTCGTTAGATAATCATACTAGCAAAGTGAATTAAAGACAGTTTCTTTTTAAGTTTGATGGTTTTCAAGATAATGCGTTTTTATCACTTTTTCCGTCTTATCCGGGTAGACTCAGCCCATACAAATAACCAAATATTTCACATATCACCTTAAATATCGAAATTCAGACGATTTAGAGAAAAAAAGAAAAATAAATAAATATGTGTGGGCGAAATATATTGTATCAAAATATCATTTTGTAAAGGTATTTGAATATTTCAGACGAGTGCTTGATATTTTTTCCTCGAATAAGTTAATAATATTTATATTCTTGTGCATCGAATGTTGTCAGTAACGTCGATCATGAGTGAATATTATAATATGAAAACTCAAGATCGTTTCAAAATTTCGCTTAAGAGGCTGCCAGTCGCTGATTGCTCTTTTTCGAAACGAAAAAAGAAATACTTCTGAACAAGCCACATCTCCTATTTTTATAAGTATATTACTTCAGGTTCCTACCTAGATTTCTATTAAGCTGAAAACATAATAGCAGAAACTTTTCACGATAAAAATATTATTTCAAAATGATACGTTTTAGAATTTATGATCGAAATATTTTATATACCTACTATTAAAATCAACTTGTGATTTATTGTTAAAGATAGGTAATATGTAGATCTAGATTTCTATTAGGATAGATTTTTGATAAGTAATTATACATAATTTATATCATTCATTTATTCGAAAAGCTAAGGCGGACCACGCGAGGACGTGTGTTTGTCATCATTGCAGCGGTCGGTAGGATTATTTATCGAAGTAATTAAAGATGGGTACATCTTTATTCACATATACTATCATCACTACATAGTATAAAGCAAAGTCGCTTTCCGCTTCCCGCGTCTGTATGTCTGTATGTATGTTTGCTTATATCTTTAAAACTACACAACGGTTTTTGATGCCGTTTTTTTTAATAGATAGAGTGATTCAGGAGGAAGGTTTATATGTATAATAACATGCTACCCGTGTGAAGCCGGGGCGGGTCGCTAGTACATTATAAAATAGGAGATGTGGCTTGTTCACAAGTATTTCTTTTTTCGTTTCGAACAAAAATAATCGTCGACTGGCAGCGTCTTAAAGAAGGGCGCATCAAATGAAAACTTTCCACAACAGCTTATGAGTAAAAATCCCAAAACTAATTTCGATTACATTGTCCAGCAAAACGTTAACCCTTTCGGTACAAAAAAGCTTTCCAATTTTGGGAAACCATTTATTTGGGGTTATTCATAGTTATGTTGGTCAAATTTTAGTTGGACGGTCAAAGTAATACCCTTAAAAAGTTTAATTTAGACCCGAACAGACTCCTTGAGCTAATACAAAACAATGGATAGTAGGTACACTTGAAAGTGTAAAGCCGCATTTTCACTAGGGGACATATCACAGGACATGTCGCCCGACATGTCTCGCGCGATGTTGCCCGACACGTAGAATTCGTTAACGGGACAATTGTCCTTCCCCCCCCTATTGAAATTATGGCATAAGAGGTAACTAGGAACTTTAAAAAAACGTTTAAAAAAGAATTTAATAATGGTTTATTTTGGAACAAAGTTATAAAGTACAATATTAATAGAAAGAACAATGATAACTACAGTAGTTATTAAAACTGTGTCGCAGCTACCAACGCCCACCACCTGAAAAATTATTTGCATAATTAAGAAAAAATATAATATAAAAAAAATGACAAAAAAACCGGCCAAGTGCGAGTCGTACTCGCGCATGAAGGGTTCCGTACTATTTTCTATACAAAACGGAAAAAAAATCACGTTTGTTGTACAGGAGCCCCACTTAAATATTTATTTTATGCTGTTTTTAGTATTTTTTGTTATAGCGGCAACAGAAATACATAATCTGTGAAAATTTCAACTGTCTAGCTATCACGGTTCATGAGATACAGCCCTGTGACAGACAGACGGACAGACGGACAGCGAAGTCTTAGTAATAGGGTCCCGTTTTTACCCTTTGGGTACGGAACCCTAAAAATGGGCATTTGATTTAACGTGTACGAAATGAAATTTTATTCTAAACGGGTAAAACGCTCCAAGCGTAAAACATCGGCTACATAATTCACTAAAAAAATATACAATCGGAGCCTCGGAGTATGTAACAATGGAGGCAACAGCGTGTCATTCGAGCAAACGTTTCTTTTGACCCTTTATACGTAGTTTCAATAATCCGGATGGCTTTCTTTATACTCGTAGGTATAAAAGAGCGTCGTGTTAGTTACACCATTTATAACTCAAGAACGGCATAGACTGATTTTTATGAAAAAAAATAAATAGTATCACGACTGTGATTCCCAAGTACGGTAGACATCCTCTCAGATCTCCAGACGCTTAGATCCTTTGAAGATGTCTAGTGGGGGTAGTCAGAGGCACGTCCAATCATTATATTTGGCACATGCCCACATTTTGCAGTAGTTAGCATTCCATACGTGACAGGTTGCAAGCCCATCGCCGCTTATAAGAATACTAACTGGTTTCCTCACGATGTTTTCCTTCACCGTTTTGAGCACGTGTTTTTGATATAAATATAAATTTTTCGAACAGAAAAATCCATTGATGCACGCCGGTATTCGAACCCACGATCTTCTGATTGAAAGTCGAGGTACCTCCCACTCGGCCAACACGGCTATTGATTTTTATGATTTTTTATTCGTTGGATTTGTCTCTGTGCGCATAAAAGAATAACAACAAACGAACACTAAAAACATAATAAAATAAATATAACGGCTCCCATACAACAAACGTGTTTTTTTTTTGTCGTTCTTATATAGAAAATGATACGGAACCCTTCGTGCGCGAGTTCGACTCGCACTTGGCCGTTTCTTTTATATAATCTGCTGGCGGCTACCGTCATCGAATCGTCATTACGTAGATATCCACGTGTAGAAAGATGATGTTCTTTAAGGGTCAGTTTCCATACGTAGAGCTGTGCGGAACAGCGCTTCGGAGCTGACCAAACAGCCCTCGACATTTTCCAACTCGAATATTTGAGCGCTGTGATTGGTCCACTCTGTCACTGGACTTAGCGTAGCTTAGCACAGCTCTGTTTAGGTGGAAACTCACCCAATACCTTTACCTGTGGACTGCTCCCACTTACTATCCAATACGCCGAACCATGAACCCAACTTTTTCAATTTAACGTTTAGCACATTGATAAATGTTTATTATGTTATACTTTGATTGCGTTCCTCTTGCGAATAAAAATCGGAGCATCTCATACGAGTAACAAAATCAACCGGAAGTCATCCGGCGTTGCAGAGTTCTTTGTCCTCGACGATGTGATTCAAATTCAATAAACGGTCGTGCCGGGATCGCTTTCCATGGAAATGAAGTCACTTTTTTATCGCAGAAAGAATAATTCCATTGGCAGATAATCGCTCCGAAGATTGGAGGTAGATATTAAAAATCCCCGCTGCCATATAGCCAGAGAGCTGGATATAGGAAATTGGGTATACTGCCGATTGCCCGAACTATTTTAGTATGAATATCATTTCTACAAATTCGCCGATTTTAGCTACTTGGTAATTTTTGCAACGAAAGCTTTAAAAAAGTGGTAGTTACTATTTATACAACGCACCTACTAATGGAACCAAATGTTAGAAAGAGTCACTTTCAGCTCAGACCGAAATTTGTTGGTTAGGTTAGGCCGCGGCCACACTACAAGCGTTTAACTTAACATCTAACTAGCGTGATGCTTAGAAGAAACAAACGTATAAAAATATACGACACCGTCCACACTGACTAATCGCTTAGAGCAACATTACCGAGGCCCGTAAAAGTAGGAGCCATAATAGAACCCAAACATTTTTTTGTAATCTAGAGTCTAGAATTAGATGTTAAAAGTTGGTTAAAGATGTAACAGGATATTTACATCTTTAACCAACTTTAAACATCTATTATAAATTAAATGGGTTTCAGTGAAAAGTAATTCGGCGAAAAATTTTGTTTTAGTGTATAATGATTATTAGAAGAAACGTTATGTTTTTCGGGGTATTGTACATTACGAAAAATGTATTTCGGTAATTTGTTATTCCGTTATATGATTATTCGACGAAATGTAAATCAGTTATTAGTTGTTCGGCTCAGTGTATATATTTAGCGAAACGCGGTACTATTATTGGTGAAATGAAATAGGTTGCTTGTCGCAGTTGATTTTCAGTTATGCTTTTCTATTCATCTACTACAAAAACTTATATTGATCTAATAAAATTTCGCAAAATATTGCAGATTGCAAATTAATAAAAATCTGACGTAGGAACCACCGAGAACCGATCTGACACATCGTTTAGGTTTCAAACTAACCGGCCACTCAAAGTGCGGTTGCGCTAGAGTTGTCGGTTTTAAATTGAACCTATTTAGCTCCTCGTCTATGAAGTAATTTGGCAACATTAACGTTTTCATTTTCCGGGGATGGTCGCGCGATTTCAATTTTATTAATAAGTTCGATTCTCCATTTATTGGAGTTTTACTAAAATGATTTTATGTCCTTGAAGTAAGGACATAAAATCGGAAATACTCTAAAATTGTCAACTAAAATAAATAATTAAAGCCATCAAAATTAAACTAATAAAAGAGATCATGTCGATAAGAAATGTAATCCTTATAATAATAATAAAATGTGAAAATGCGTTTGTTGGTTTGTCAGTATGTTCTTTTTTCACGCTACAACGGAACACGTTGCGACTTTATTACATTCATTATCACTACATAGTATAAAACAAAGTCGCTTCCCGCTGTCTGTCTGTCCTTATGTATGCTTAGATCTTAAAACTACGCAACGGATTTTGATGCGGTTTTAATGAATATTAATTTAATAGATAGAATATATATTTAATTTTAATATATAGAATAATTCAAGAGGAAAGTTTATATGTATAATACATGCATAATATAGTACAGAAACATTGATAATTTTAGAGGTTTCTAATTTTTTTGCGCTTACATTGCAAACGCTCGCATAACCCTACGAGATACATCTAAATAATGTACTACAGTATTATACACCCTAAAAATGTCTACAAAAAATTCCGCGATGGTATTAGAAATTTCTTACGCACAGCGAAGTGGGCACGTGTCAGCTTGCATTATTTACACAGGCAAAGCCGCGGTCAGAAGCTTACCATATTATTATTATATGTATTTAAGGTGATAAGTGAAGTTTTTGACTTTTTGTATGAGCTAAGTCCACACACACGGGTAAGACGGAAAAAGTGATAAAACTGCATTATCTTGAAAACCATCAAATTTAAAAAGAAACTGTCTGTAATTTACTTAGCTAGTATGATTATCTAGCGAATAATATAAAAATAAACTGTTTAGCTATTCATAGTTTTGATTAAAAACGAAACTAGTGTTTTTGAACAGCCAATTTGAAAAATAAATCTATAGAGAAAAGTTTCACCACTCGTGTTTTTGTCTGTAATTTATCTAGATTAAATCCTTAAGTTATCTTTGTCATGAAAAACAAAACTGTATGTTTTGCGGTTATTGAGAATAAACTATTCTGCATTCATCAAAACCATTTATTAGTCGTCTTAACTGTAATCTTAAACATTATCAAAAATCTTGCGCCTGGTTTTGAGAGGATGTTAATTATGTTTGGCTATTACAATCGTCTCTTATATTTAGATGATTTGCCTTATTTCCAAAGGTCTGAAATCTTGGGAAGTGCTTCTTAGTTAATGTTATTATTTTAATAGGTTTCGTGCCGTTCATTATGCCGGGGTCCCACGGCCCGTGTTTTCACGCGCCAGACCGCGCCAAGGCGGACGGACGCGCCGTGGGAACGATGCATCCGTGGTGGCCCGTGCTCGGAACGCTCTGTACGCGCCGCGCCGGATGCACACAGGCGGAGCGTCATCCGGCGCGGCCCGTCGTTTTACGCGCCGTGGGACCCCGGCTTTACTCACGAAAATAAACAAACTGACAGTAATAACGTCAATTATGTCAATTATGAAACGTATAATTTTCCTGAAGAGTCCTGTGTAAATTAGAAGTTGAATTTCAATTTATTGAGAACTAGCAGTACGCTCCGGCTTCGCACGGGTGCAAAGCTGATATCTATAAACCTTCCTCCTGAATCACTCTATCTACTAAAAAACCGCATCAAAATCCGTTGTGTAGCTTTAAAGATATAAGCATACATACAGACGCGGGAAGCGGGAAGCGACTTTGTAAAGCAAAGTAACTATGTAGTGACTAGCAGTACGCCCCGGCGTCGCACGGGAGTAATGATGATTTTATGGCATTTATTGTTACCTTATCGAAGTTTTAGCAGGGATCCCTACTTTTTTCTAGAAATTAAAATAGCCTATGTTCAAAAGTTTTAATGTAGAATTCTAATGGTAAACGAATTTTTCAAATCGGTGAAGTAGTTCCGGAGCCTATTTAATGCAAACAAACACACATTTAAATCTTTCATCTTTATAATATTACTAGCAGTCCGCGCCGGCGTCGCACGGGTGTAATAATTATTTTATGGGTATTTTTTTACATGTTGGGTTACATTATTGAAGTTTTAGTAGGGATCCCTACTTTTTTCTAGTAATAAAAATAGCCTATGTTCATCAGGGATAATGTAGAATTCCAATGGTAAAAGAATTTTTCAAATCGGTGAAGTAGTTTCGGAGCCTATTAAATGCAAACAAACAAACATTTAAACCTTTCCTCTTTATAATATTAGATATATTATTAGATTATTAGAATATTAGATAGAATATAATTTAACAAGTTAAATATACTTAACTGCGATAGATTGTGAGGATTTTTGGGTGTTTGTAGTTCAACCAAGTCATAACAGCTGGCTTATTTCGTAAAAATCTATAGTTTCCATAGCATAGGAATATCAGTTGAATTTAGAAAATACCAATTTCAAAGTAACTATTATATAATCGATGTACCTAATCTGTTCTCATATCTATAAAATGTTCGATTTATGAGAATACCAATTTTATAGTACCTACCTAACTATTATATAATCTACTAGCCGCTCGCCCCGGCTTCACACGGGTGGTACCTAGATAAAATGTAGCCTATGTGTTATTCTGATGTATAAGCTATATTACTGTAAAGTTTTATTTTAATCCGTTCAGTAGTTTTTGCGTGAAAGAGTAACAAACACACACACACCCACTCACTCACTCACAAACTTTCGCATTTATAATATTAGTTGGAAGTACCTAATATATACTCATAGCTGACTATGAAATTCATAGATTTTAGAGAACACCAATTTCATAGTTACTATTACAGAATCTATTCTCACCATTATGGATATGAAAATCATACATTTTTACGAAATAAACGAGGGGGTCAACTGATTTAGATAAAACTTGGAATATAAAGTTCGTTGGTCTGAAACAACATATAGGTAGCATAGATATAAGTGTTACTTACAAGAGGTCACAGCGTAATAGCATTGGGGTAATAAAGATAGGTAGGTAAAGATTACCAGACGCCAATTTAGTTACACGCTAGCTGCGTCACTAGAAACTTTGATGTCATACTGTTAAAAATATATACTATCTGTTCTCATATCTATAAAATGTTCGATTTATGAGAATACCAATTTTATAGTACCTACCTAACTATTATATAATCTACTAGCCGCTCGCCCCGGCTTCACACGGGTGGTACCTAGATAAAATGTAGCCTATGTGTTATTCTGATGTATAAGCTATATTACTGTAAAGTTTTATTTTAATCCGTTCAGTAGTTTTTGCGTGAAAGAGTAACAAACACACACACACCCACTCACTCACTCACAAACTTTCGCATTTATAATATTAGTTGGAAGTACCTAATATATACTCATAGCTGACTATGAAATTCATAGATTTTAGAGAACACCAATTTCATAGTTACTATTACAGAATCTATTCTCACCATTATGGATATGAAAATCATACATTTTTACGAAATAAACGAGGGGGTCAACTGATTTAGATAAAACTTGGAATATAAAGTTCGTTGGTCTGAAACAACATATAGGTAGCATAGATATAAGTGTTACTTACAAGAGGTCACAGCGTAATAGCATTGGGGTAATAAAGATAGGTAGGTAAAGATTACCAGACGCCAATTTAGTTACACGCTAGCTGCGTCACTAGAAACTTTGATGTCATACTGTTAAAAATATATACTATCCTACTTTCTACTAATATTATAAATGCGAAAGTAGGTATGTGAGTGAGGGAGTGGGTGTGCGTGTGTTTCTCTTTCGCGCAAAAACTACTTAACGGATTTAGATGAAACTTTACAGTAATATAGCTTATACATCAGAATAACACATAGGATACTTTTTATCCAAATATCACGCGGACGAAGCATATCTATTACTCGTATTTTACGTATAACTACGTTATGGAAGATAATGTATTTTTTTAATTTACGGATTTTTACTTAAAATTTTGACATAAAAAATAAAATAAATAAATAAAATAAAAATTATTTATTTCAGACAACAAGTAAGAGTCCATATTGTACGAGTAGGCTTTTAACACACATTAACACTACACAAAAAATAAAATAAAATAGTCACTGTGATGCGAGGAGCCTAGAATAATCAGGCTAGGAAATAGCTTCCTTCACTGATCCCCCTCTGCACAAGACACTTCCAGATTGGAGACGTCAAGCAATCATCTACAGTCCTCAGGATGCTGTTTCGACTGTCCCGCACTCTGCGCAGGATAAAAACTACCAGTCATCTAATATAAAATTAAATTAAATAAATTAATTGTTAAATATAACCAAACAAGTACCTAGATAGGAAACCTGCTATACAATGTATGCCTTATACTAAATACTGACGATTACTGACAGATATTGTAAGGACAAAAGGGTCGAATCGTATAAAGGAGTTGGGGGAGGGGGAAGTTTAGAAGAGTATGTGCAACCTGATAATATCAGTCTCCTTCGAACCATGATTATCATGGTATGATATTCATACCAATATTTATTGGTACTGAATGACATAGTACCTACGCTTTTTATGCAGTTTTGGCACCTATACCTACGCTTCCCATAAATACCTAGGTACGCAGAAGGGTACTTACAGTAGAAGCGCAAAATAGTTACTATAAAAAGTGAAGTGGTATTCTCTAACATTAGGTATTGCATTCAACATCATAACATGATAACCATGTTTTTTTACCCATTAAGAGACTGTGATGCTATTCAGTATTCACTTGAAAGGAATTATAATTATTTGTTTTATTATAATTTCCATGCATTAACATAATTAATCAAATACATGTGAAAATTTAATTATAACAACGATGAATGTAGTGGCTGAGCCCAAAATATTTAAAATTAAACTGGCGTGAACGTAGAAGATCCCCCAGACACAAAAATGGGATGGACACGCTCTGAAGTACGTCAAAGCATCTTCCAATAGATCTTGGAGACCAGCATCTGTAAACAAAAATATAGGTAGTAAAATTTATTATTATATTGTCATCTACCCAGTTATGACGAAAATGTAATAAAAAAACCAGCCAAGTGCGAGTCAGACTCGCGCACGAAAGGTTCCGTACCATTCTTCCATACCAATCTATAAAAAAGTTACTATTATTGTATGTATGTATTCTACTTAAATATTGATTTCATTCTATTTTTAGTACTTGTTGTTATAGCGGCAACAGAAATACATCATCTGTGAAAATTTCAACTATCTAGCTATCACGGTTCATGAGACGGACAGCGGAGTCTTAGTAATAGGGTCCCGTATTTACCCTTTGGACACGGAACCCTAAAAACCATGAAATAAGAAACTGTCTATATATCTACAGGTGTCCCGTAATTCGACGTCAAACCGACACTGTAGCCGAAGCCATAATAATAATAGGCCAAAAATAAGTCATAATATTATGACTTATTTATGTATTTGAAGCTAGTGATGAACAACATGAGAAGCGAATAAGGCCAGCGTGGTTTAGGAAAGTCATGGAGGCAAATGCGAAAAGTACCTACCAAGTGGCAAATTTTCCTGGATCAAATTGGTGATGTTTTGAAAAAAGGCCTGGTCAAGAGTACTCTAAACCGACGAGCATGCATGAGGAATGTGATGAGAGTGAGAGAAAAGAAGTATGTCAGGATCGTAGCAAGTGAAAAGCCGTGATCTCTGCCTACCAGGCGTGATTGTATGTATGTATGTATGTATGTATGTAAGTGGCATTGAGTGTTCGATAAAACAATGTCTCTAATCTAAAAATATATTAAAGGTCAAAGAAAAGATCGATGGATTATGCAATGTGTGAGAATGGAATGAGTGAGTAATGTATTCAGTATTTTTATTCGCATCTAGTTATGAAAGAAACAATCAATATGCTGTGCCGTTCTCATATTATATGGGATAAATAAATATTGATGGACATTTCATTCATCGCTATCTAGCCCCAAACTAAGCTAAGCTTGTACCTACTATGGAAACCAGATTACTGATAGAATAACTTATATAGCGTGCAACCTGTCACGTGTGGAATGCTAACTACTGCAGAATGTGGGTATTGTGCCAAACATTATTTTTAGACATGCCTCTGACTACCCCCATTTAGACATCTTCAAAGGATCTAAGCGCCTTGAGATCTGAGAGTATGTCTACCGCACTTGGGGGATTACAGTCGTTTTATTTAACTTATATACTTTTTTTGTAAATATATACTTGTTACACCTAGACACAGAACAAACATCCATGTTATTCACACAATTATTTGTCCCGGGTGGGAATCGAACCCACAACCTACAGCTCAGACAGAGTTACCACCAACTAAGCTGTGAGGCCAGTCAAAGTAGAAGATACTACGTGCTGTGAAACAGATTTTGAACACAAACTTTATCAAATTCTACAAAATACTTTTGAAAACTTAACATATTGGCTATGCCTCACAAGTGCAATAAATTAATTTCTTAAGTATTATCAGCTGTACTTTATCATTCTCATAGCCTGTTCTTGCCATCATGCTGATCCATATACTCATACTGAGGATTTCATATGCTATTCCGTTGTCCACAAGAATAATCTGAAACTAGTCTCTATTAAATAATCATCAAGCAATATTTGTCAATAAATACTGATGTGAGAGGAGTACCAGGCGCGGATCCAGCCCTCAAAAAAGGTTATAGTCACAGTCAAGAAAGAACCCCACACATAATCTGTGAAAATTTCAACGGACGGGCAGACGGATGAACAGCGGAGTCTTAGTTATTACTAACAGTTTTCCGTATTTACCCTTTGGTTACGGAACCCTAAAAAAGACACTTTTTATAAATCTATTATTTATAATAATAAAAAAAAAACATGCGCGTCGACTTAAAAACCTCCTCCGTTTTCGTCGGTTAAAAAATTATACAAAACCGTGAAGCCTTCGACAGATTAAAAGGTGTAACTTTATAAGTTGACGCATGAGCATTTTCACCGAAGGTCGACACTTAACCTAAACCTAAGATGACAAAGCTCAATTAAACTCAACGATACAGAGCATCTCCAGAAATATTTAAGTCTAAGAAATATTTGAGAGTCGGACTCGCGCACGAAAAATTCCGTACCTTTTTCTATAAAAAAACGGGCCAAGTGCGAGTCGGACTCGCGCACTACACTCCGTACCATTATCTGTAAAAAACGGCAAAAAAAACGCCCCACTTAAATGTTATTTTTTATTCTGTTTTTTGTTGTTATAGCGGCAACAAAAATACATCATCTGTGAAAATGTCAACTTTCCAGCTATCACGGTTCATAAGATACAGCACTGTGACAGACAGATAGACGAACAGACGGACGGACAGACGGACAGCAAAGTCTTAGTAATAAGGTCCCGTTTTTACCCTTTGGGTACTCAACCCTAAAAACAATTAGTTTATTTCAATATTGTTGCATAAACACTATTTTACTGTAGGTATATTAGTTAATTACGTGTGTTCGCCCGTTTTTATTTACGATAGTTTCGTAAAACAATAATAATATAAAAAACAAGCAAACGTTGGCAAGCAACACCTGAAATTATTCAATTAATCTGTATTTAGTAGACGTATTTTTTCATTGCTTTTATCATCATTAAATATAATATGATACTCGTATAAATATTGGTAGAAATTATTACACAGCGCTATGTATCCCCGAACTAAGCAAAGCTTTTACTATGGGAATTAGATAACTGATAGAATACTTATATACTTTTTTTTTGTAAATACATACATGATACACATAGAACCAACATCCATGTTTACAAACTACAGCGTAGAAGGCAGAGTTACTACCAACTGCGCTATAAGAGCAGTCTATATATATTATATTTATGTATACAGTTCTAATATAAATTGTACATAGGTAGTTCCAATAAATAAAGTCAACCAAAAAATAATAGCACTTCAAGCCCATACATAAATATTTGTAGATTTATCCCCATATCCTTAGTTATCTCGAAATATCTTCACCACGACTCGACCTCGAAACCGTGATTTTATTGCTTTGAAGATCTCCACGGACATATGTCGTAATGACTTAATTGAGGAACCTCCAAAATATCGATTTAAGATACCAAACAAAAGGTACTTTTCGAGGGGCCTCGAAAGAGTTTGAGTCGAGATAGAGTCGAGGTTACAACTAAGAATGTAGGGATTAGTTTTAATGATATTTTTCCTAAATCTTGACAAATTCATGCAAAAAATGAGTAAAAGTCACAGTGAATAATGAATGCTGGTATAAGTAAATGCTTATTTTTTTCCCAAATTAACTGAATAATAGACGATGTAAAATTTGATATTTTTGCTACCAAAAATACGACCATTACGCGAAAAAAATGTTTATTCAAAAGGTTTGATATCCTTCGTTTCGAATTTGAGGGCGTTTTATTAAGAAAAATCCAAATTTTTATTTTGCACGACTTAATAAAGATAATAATATAAAACTTATTGGTAATGTTTTCATGAAATAGGTAAGCATTTATGTAGGCGAAATGGAACAAAGAATATTTTATAAAAAAAAATAACGTGAAATTTAGACAATAAAAAATAAAAGAAATAGGTAAAAATATTTTTTTTCCCAAGTACCGTAGTCATCCTCTTAGATTTTCAGACGCTTAGATTCTTTAAAGATGTCTAGTAGAGGTAGTCAGAGGCAAGTCCAAACATTATATTTGGCACATGCCTACATTTTGTAGTAGTTAGCATTCCATACGTGACAGATTGCAAGCCCATCGCCGCTTTATAATATAAATATTTTTTAAACTAAGCATAATTATGCAAAGTCAAATAAAATAACAAGTGTTTATATCAATTATTTACATTATTATAGCCAAAAACGTCATGAGAGTTGGAGTTACACAACACTTGACACTGTTTATTGGAACACCTTGTACCTATACTCATTTAAATTACCAGAAATTTGATACTATAAACTTGTTTCATTCAGTAAAGATTTGTAAATAAGCAAACTATGCTTTACATCTCTCCTTAAAGCATCATGCCCACCAGAGCGGTAGATCTTCATTTAAATCTTTTCTACGTTTTTCCTGAACGCCAGCGTTTGATTAAACACCAACTCAAACACCAAACATATTAATAATGCATTAATAGAATTGCAGAAAGATATCATTTTCGATAAGCAATTCTTAATAGGCAAGTGATGTATTACGCAGTATCCAAACACATTCACCGGTTTACTAATCAAAATTAAAATAAAAAATGACTGGCATTTTTTTTTGTAGATCTGTACATAAAGGAATACTTCTCAAACTGGTATAGAACTCAAAGAAATTCCCTCCGTCCGTAACCAAACAAATATAATACTGATACTGATAATAATAAAGGCGCTTATCTCAAGACAATACAGCTTTATCAATAGCGATTTTCCTCTACTGAAATTGTTGTTACAATAAAAACCGCAGAGAATACGAAAGGTCATGATAATTGAAATACAGTATTTCATGATGTGCGGCAAGGTACTGGTACTGCTCATAGATATATCGAACCTAATAATAAAATTTAATAATGTAAATGTACTCGATACTCGTATCACCACAACGACTGATACAAACAAATAAAAATTACTTTTATAGGTTGGCTAGCTGACCAGCCCACAACTTTGTCTGCATGTACTGAGACTTCTAAAACTTCTTCCGGAAAACTCGTACCTTGGTAATTATTAGCTTAGGGCTATGCTTGATATTTGTTTTTTTGGTTGAGTCTACCCGGTTAAGACGGAAAAAGTGAAAAAACCGCATTATCTTGAAAACCATCAAACTTAAAAAAACTGTCTATAATTTATTTAGCTAGTATGATTATCTAACGAATTATATAAAAATGAACTGTTTAGCTATTCATAGTTTTGAGTAAAAACTAAATTAGTGTTTTGGAAGAGCCAACTTTGGAAAATAAATATAATAAGAAAAGATTCACCAATCGTGTTTCTATGTGTGTCTATAATGTGTCTAATGAATGTCTATAATTTATCTAGAGTTATCTTTGTCATAAAAAATCAAAACTATGTTTTGCGGAAACATAAAAACCATTGCTGTCGCTGAAACATTCAACTTTTTTTTGGTAAAGCTAATAAAGGCCAATATTTTTGTTTTACATACTCACTGGAGGCCTCAATTTATTGAGGTGCCTCAATAAAGCAACCAGCTGGTTTATTTTTGATAATTTGAATTAATGATACTGTTCATTTAACTCAAAGCTCATCTTTATCAATAAAAAATTACATATACTTCTCAGGGAATAATGTAGCTTCATATTAGAGAAAGCACTTTGAAAATCGAATCAATGGTTCCGGAGATTACCTCCTACATCCAAACTCGTAGTCACAAACAAACTTTACCTCATTATACTCATATAATATTAGTACCTATAGATACGAGTATTAACATTGATAAAGGTCTTTTGTTTTAAACGCGGAAAACCCTTTATGATGAGACTTTGTTAAGTATTTTGAGCTTATATTAAATAGGGTAGGTATTTTATGAATAACTGCTCAGACTGATAGGGTCTACTTTGAAATTCTATCTCTTAAATTATTTAAAAAAACTGTACGTTTGGCGGTTATTGGATGGATAAGATAAGGAATGAGTATATCAGAGGAAGTTTGAAAGCAATAGGTTAGCGTAGTATGGGCATGTTATGAGGAGGGAAGAAAGTCATGTAACGAGAAGAATCTTAGGAATGAATGTGGATGGATGTACACGTAGATGTAGGCCAAAGAAAAGATGGATGGCCTGTGTGAAAGATGATATGGGTAAGAAAGGAGTGAGTGATAAGATGACGGCTGATAGAGGGAAATGGAAGAAGTACACATGTTGTGCCGACCTCACTTAAGTGGGATAAGGGCAGGAAGATGATGATGATGATGTACGTTTTGCGGTTATTGCGAAAAAAACGATTAAAATCATAAAAAAAATTATTACTCGTCTTAATTTGCCGTCCCTATCGCAAAAGTAAGATTTTTTGCGAGCGCTTGTTTATTAATTATTCTCAGAATTTCTTTAATAAATCGATAAAAATGGTTAGTTGCTTTTATTTTCCGTATTTTAAATAATATAATTAGTTAATAATGTAATATTATTTATGGTTATTGTTGCGTAAACAGTCGCTGTAGATTTTACATAATTACTAGCTGTCCCGACAGACGTTGTCCTGTCAAATGTCAATAATCCCACAGAAAAAAGCACTTTCCGTTTTTCCCGATCTTTATCACTTAGGGGTATGAAAAATAGATGTTGGTCGATTCTCAGACCTACTCAATATGCTCACAAAATTTCATGAGAATCGGTGAAGCCGTTTCGGAGGAGTACGGTAACTAACATTGTGACATGGAAATTTTATATATTAGATGTACATGAAAGTGTATGTATGTATGTAGGTATGTGTAAATATACCTACTAAATATGTATGTACTATAGAACTACATATAATTTCTCGAAGTAGTTTATTCACAAAATAGATGGGTAGCTAATAAAATCAAGTGCCCGTGCACACCGCGTTTTTTAAACCCGCCGTAGACGCGAGTTTGTCGCGATACAGACGCAATACGCACGCGAGTCAAACGCAGCCTATATGGCAGGCACTAACAAGTGACGTCCTGCTTTATTTAAGGCCTTCGGGCGATCTAAAAACTACGCGTTCGTATTCAAAGTTGTGTACGAGATCATTTACAAACTTACTTACTATTTGCCTTACTGTCTGTATGACAAATAGTTTGTACTTCTTTGCAACTGTCAATGTTACCGACCTATTTGGTTTTGTTATGAGCTCGTTGGTTCATCACAATATTAAACTTGTTTTCATATTTGCATATTTGATAGTCGACCCTAAACTAATAAGTTTTGCGTAAGGGTGAGTTTCCATCTACGCGGAGCTGTGCGGAGCGAACCAATGAGAGCGCTCAAATATTCGAGTTACAAAATGTCGAGAGCTGTGTTTTGTCCGCTTCATCCAGCAGGGCTATTTTGTAAAAACATGAGTATCATGTTATGATACTGAATGCCATAATACCTACGCTTTTTATGCTGTTTATGCACCCATACCTACGCTTCCAATACAATACCTACGCTGAAGCGTAGGAATAGGTGCATAAATAGTGAATAGTTACTATGAAAAGTGTGCAGATTAGGTATTCTCTAACATTAGGTATTGCATTCAACATCATAACATGATATTCATGTTTTTTACAAAATAGCCCTGCATCTTAGCGCATCTCCGCAGAGCTCCGCGTAGGTGAAAACTCACCTATAGAATAGGCAGATTAAATCTCTTATTCCGATTTGTCAAAAAATGATAAATCTTAGTAGAAAAAAAGTCAACTTGGATTTTTTATTCAAAATATAGAAAACCCAAATAAGATTTACAGTACTAACTAGGTAAATATTTAGTTTTCATGTAAAAGCTTATACGTTATATTATGGATACAAAAAGGATTTTTTAGTAATACAAAATTCGTTGACCGCACTCGGTCAAAAGTCGAGGTACCACCCACTGGTGGTACCTCGACTTTCACTTCGAAGGTCGTGGGTTCGAGTCTAAGCGAACATCAATGGATTTTTCTGTTCGAAAATTTTTATGTGCACCAAAACACGTGCTCAAAACGGTAATAGAAAATACCGTGAGGAACCATTTAGTATTCTTATAGGCGGAGATGGGCTTGCAACCTGACAGGTTGGAATGCTTACTACTGTAAAATGTGGGCATGTGCCACATATAATGTTTAGACGTGCCTCTGGCTACCCCACTAGCCCCATCTTCAAAAGATCTAAGCGCCTTGAGATCTGAGGCTTATCCGTACTTGGATATTACAGTCGTGACCCTATTTTTTTTTTTTTTTTTTTAAATATCATCACATACGTTTAGATGACAAACATGTACACATACATTCTTATTGAGAAGTGAGTTGAATTTCATATATTGTAAAATAAATAAGTGCGTTGTATTTATTTCAAAGGTTACACAGATATTTACTCTCACACTACTATGAAAAATATATATATATTTTTTTCTTTATTAAAAAATATGACCGAGAAAGTAATCTATACATATAATAAAACTGTAGAAGAGTTCAATTCTGTACATAGAATAAAAACTAAAAAAAATACTCTTAGAGGCCCTTAAACAAGTATCATAAGCCAAAAAAAAAAACATTTTGAAATTTTTGTCGGTCTGTCTGTCTGTCTGTTGTCCGGCTTTCACACAAAAACTACTAGACGGATTTTGATGAAACTTTTTTTTTATCTAATAGTCCTCGGCAACATATAGGCTATAATTTATTTTGAAGATTAGAATACCAGATGTGAAACTATCTGTCGCCCAGCGAAGCGGACACGGGTCAGCTAGTCCCCAATAAACTCATATCCACTCATATCTCCAAGAGGTAAAATCCTTAAAGATTAGTATGAAGCATGTCCAAACGTTCTTTTGACACATACTACTGCGGCAGTAAGCACGAGATAGGTCACAAACTCATAGCCGCTTATAAAAATACTAGCTGGGTTCCTGACGATGCTTTCCTGAGCTCGTGTTGAGCATATACATTTTTCGAACAAAAAAACCACTGATGCACGCACGACTCAAATACGTGCCCCCGATCTTTGGATTATCGAGGTACCACCCACACGGCCAACATTCTTTATTTATTTAGTCTTTATTTGTCTTTGTAGCCGTAAAATTTAATAAGGATCGTTGCTTGTTCCGTAAACTCCGGTTCAATTTGCGAGAGTCGGATGCCTCGATTCTGCAAAGAAACAAAATATTACAGGTACCTAACTTTTTCAATTAAACTAAAATCGACGACTAATGAAACAAAGAGCAGACAAAGAAGTTCGTTGGAAACCTGATGTTAGTGTTTTTTGTTGCGTTTCTTTTAGCCTTTGGCTTTTTAGGGTACCGCATTTAGAAAACCGGTTAATGCGAGTAAACCTCGTGTGAAGAGGTTTCTATATACCTATTGATTTTCTATTAGCGACTATGTTCCGTAATTCATGGGAATTGAATAATTTAGGATTTCTCTCTCCCCAAGAGATATACTCAACTATATTCGATACCAGCCGTATAGGACATGCGTTGTGCGTTTTTTGAATAGTTACTTAGTTAGCATTTCATACGTAACAGGTAGCAATCCGTTTATAAGAATACTAACTGGTTGCTTAAAACGGTGAAGCAAAAACATCGTCAGGAAACCATTTAGTATTCTTATAATCTGCGATGGGCTTGCAACCTGTCACGTACGGAATACTAACTCTGCAAAATGTGGGCATGTGCCAAATATAATGTTTGGACGTACCTCTGACTACCCCTTCTAGATATCTTCAAAGGATCTAAGCGCCTGCAGATCTGAGAGGATCCTATTTCTATTTATAACTGGTTTTCACACGATGTTTTCCTTCATCACGTTTACGATAAAAATCCATTTATACACAACTGGTATTGAAAATCGAGGTACTTCGCACTGCTGAGCTCAACCATCAAAAAACACAAAAAATATATAATTTCGTACTTATATAATTTCGAGTTCATAAACTTTACTTACTCTTGTTTTCATTAAAGTCAGCGAGAGACCGCCACAAAAAGTGAAATCGTGGAACGATTGCTGAATACCAAAACGTAAAACAATTTGCAATCAGAGTTGCCGTCAGCGAATAAATTAAAAGTTGCCAGTACTAAATTAGAGGTTTTCGAATAATTGAGATTGTTACTTACAAGGTGCCTGTAAATCGTACTCGGGAAACGTTTCGTTTGTTGCTTCTATATTTTTATATTAAAAAAGAAGAAACTTTTTGTAACAAATGGGAGTTTTTTTAGAAATTACCGAGTTTTAACGCCAGTGGCATTAATTATTTCAATGAGAAAAAATAGTCACTGACGTAAAAATGGAGATGAAAATGTTAAAATGTTTTTATTGATAACTTTGAGAGTATAAACTTCAAAATGAGAAGTTGGTCATTGTTGGTGGCATCGGTCCTAGTTTCTGCCCGCAACTTCGCACGCGAATTAGAACATCAATAGTCTATATCGTAGTATCTAATTATATCACTCTCCGACACCATAAACCCTATGCAAAAAATCGACAATCCAACCAAGGCGTTTCAAATAAAAGAAAGACCAAACACGTAAATAAGATCCTAATAATATTATTGTTTGTACCCTAATCAAACCTAGACGAGCAAACTGATTAAGATGAAATTTGCTGTAATATGTAGATAAAAATCAGATAAATAGGAGGGGGAACTTATAATCCGAAAAATAACCCTTAAATGATAAAAAAAAATGCAAAAAGGATGATTTTGATATAGATGGCGCTGATGTGCAAAAAATTAAACAACAGACCGAAAACATTGAGTTGTCATAGCAACGCATTCTACCAAAAAGGTTGAATTCTACAAAGGTTGAAACATATTTTGTAAAAAAAATCTGACATCATTTTGACAGTTAGAATCGGACAGGACAAAGTATGTTACGGATCGGCTAGTGTTATCTATTTTAATAAGAATCAAAGTCCTGACTGACTGACACACACATACACAACCTTAACCGAAGGTCGTGAAGACTTGAAATTTTAGTGGGTATATTTGCATTGGTAACACACTAAGAAGTCCAACATTGGGGTTAAATGTAAAACAGAAGTGATCTATATTTCAGAAACCTTTGAAAGTACCTACAACTTAAAATGTTACATTTAGACATTCAATCAAAATAATAAAATACGCAACGCGTTTTTTTTAATTTTCTTGTAAAATGTTGAGGTCCCTTAGATTGCCAATATATTAGAGTATGTAATTTTGCGTATCGGCCTGATTTTAAGCAGTTTTAACTGTTAAACTCCCATTCTATTACTGTCACACGAACCACATCGTATCGACAACCTATCGTCCAAATGTCAAAACTGACACTTTTTGTATAGTAAAAGTGTCAGTTTTGGCATATGGACGATACGTTTTCGATGCGATTGTGGTTCAAGGTAACCCCCTCAAATATCGATCTTGATCGTTGCAAACAGTCTATAATTTAACTTAACTGATTCAGATTACTAGTTAATGAATAATCAGTAAAAAAGTGAGAAAAAATGTTCAGACAAAAAACATTACAGAATTAAAACTATCGTGGTTGTTAATCATTTTAAATAGAAATACGGCTAATTACCACGTTTTTACTTGTATTGCTGACGTTTCGAGACAATTCAGATGCTCTTCATCATGAGCAACGCCCGCGACCGCGATCAACGGCAGATCGGCGAATACTCAACTATTGAGTATTCGCCGATCTGCCGTTGATCGCGGTCGCGGGCGTTGCTCATGATGAAGAGCATCTGAATTGTCTCGAAACGTCAGCAATACAAGTAAAAACGTGGTAATTAGCCGTATTTCTATTTAAAAAAAAAAAACATTACTATAAAAGTTTCTGCTGAAATTCAGGAAGTATAGGCACTTGTGAAGTTGATATTTTTGTTCAATTCGCAGTTCTGTTACGCTTTTCGTTGTCGTTTTTCATTTGGCCTAGTCCCAAAAATCCGTGCATGCTGTTTGTATCTATTGACCTATGGCCACGACTGTCATGTGGAAAACTACGCCTTTCCAGTTTGCTTCGCAAGATTATTTTATTTTCATCTGGCGTACAAGGCAGATTACTTTATTTGAGACTGTGAGTCTACAAACACAGTTTTATACCTGATACGTAAATTACGAAATATTTTTTAGCTTCCTCTCCGAGTGTTGTACAATTATTTCTTACTAGCTGACCCGAAAAAACTTCCTGTGCAAATTTTAAAATATCATAAAAAAGCACTTTTAGTTATTCCCAATTTTTTAATTGTCCGGGCACCCGTTCCTATATTTTTGCACCTACAAATTAGCAGCATATTTTAGGTAGATCTTAAATCGATTATTATTTTATTAGATTATTTCGATTATTTTATTTAGGTAGATCGTAAGTCGATCGATGACAAATCAATATTTTGATAGGATGACTGATTTTTATTATGTCACGTAGTATATTTTATGGCTAAACAAATTTTTAGTAAGTACTTACACAGTTGTCTAAAAAATAGAGCGTCAAATTCTTCTTACTCTTTTAAATGCGCCTTCTAACCTTATTAGTTACCAATTTCATACTCAGGCTCACAAACAAAACGTGCTTAGCAATAGTTTCCACCGAAATTGCATACTATCCATATTTTGGCAACCCTGAGCTACCTACCTCAGTGAAAGTCCATTAACTGAGATCCAAGTCTTATAAAAGGTATCAGTAACAAAGGAGCTTCATTGTGACGGCTCCTCGTGAAGCTGTAGATATGCATCAGCTATTAACACTACGGCGAAACCGTTTCGTCTTTGAAAGTCTAAAGTCACTTGTACTCGTATGTCTGATGTTGTGATGAATGAACGCTATTTTGGAGGTAATGGTGGTGATTCTGTTGTGTCCAAGCTAAAGCTAAGATTTCATAAAAACGATCACTCGTATTCCTTGTAAGTTAAAGTCTTAATTAGCATAACCTCAGAATGGAAGTTCAAATTAAGAATATTTTAGGCAAATCGTTTTTTGTATATTTCACATGTACAAAAAAAGTGTAAATATCATTTTAGTCATCACCTTTTTACATGCTGACTAAATTTACTTAAAGTTACGTAAAAAATATTTTATTTCGAGGTAACACTAATAAACACTTTATTTTAAAAGGAATAAGAGCGATCGTTTTTTTCTAAATTTTACCTTTAGTTTAGCCACAACAGAATCGCCACCAGTGAGTGTGTCTCGAAATAGTTGAGACTATTGTGATTATTTTTTGAGCATAAGTCGATAACGTGCTTGCTTATCATCACTACATAGTATAAAGCAAAGTCGCTTTCCGCTTCCCGCGTCTGTATGTAATATGTATGTATGTATGTATGTTTGCTTATATCTTTAAAACTACACAATGCGGTTTTTTTAATAGATAGAGTAATTCAGGAGGAAGATTTATTTGTATAATACATGCATAATATAGTAGAAAAACATTGATCATTTTAGAGGTTTCTAATGTGATGTCGTAAATAAACACATTTTTTTGCGCTTACATTGCAAACGCTGGCTGAACTCTAACGAGATAGATCAAAATAATGTACTAAATATTGTATACCTTAAAAAGGTCTATCTAATTAAGTACCTTAAATACATTTTGCATTTAATATGGAATAATATTGCCCTTTACAGCATGTAATTTAAATGATTTTTTGTTGTTGAGTTTTAACAATTAGAGTAGAGGTAAGTATTTTAGTACCAATTAAATATTTTGACTGCAACGCATATACTAAATAATAATACTGTGGGATCCACATTTATTAAAAACTTTTTCAAACAAAATAAAAACTCTTTAGGCTTAGGAAAGTAGAAAAGAATATAATGTCAGTGTAGAAAAACAATTGAAGAGAATTGGAAGAAGTTGATTTTGATACAGAGAAATCCCCACAAATACCTATGGAAAATATAGATTGGAGTTTAAATAAGAACTACAATAACTACTATACATAATATACTATATATAATACAATAACACTAACATCTAATAAGTACTAATATTATTACAGAATATTTACAAAATTAAATATTTTAATGATTTTAGTTCTGTTGAATTTGTTTCCGTCCCGAATAACAGAATAAATTAACCTTAATTTGAAAGTCAACAAGCTCTTTAAATAGGTGTCCCTATATCCTAAGGTACTTGTACCCTTAGTACCTAGGTATGAGGTAATCAAATTGGAACACTACCTCTCACACTAATACGTCCATATAGTTTCAAAGGTCTTGGCTCGCTTCATTTCGTTTGATCAATAATACCATCGATCCATAGCCTATGTATTTTGTTGCTATCAAATCTAATGAATAAAATAGATATTAAATGCATTGATCTCGGCCCACCGCGAATACATTACAAAGTTTCTGCGTACAACATTTTTATCTTACAAACTTTCAAAGAGCCGTTTAAAACACCCGTTTGAACAGTTAATGAACAAAAGATTGAACACGTTGTAACTTCGCCTGATAAAAGAGTTTTGTCGAACAGGGGCGAGCTCTGAACTTTTCAATATCGCTGCGCTACATATTTTAGTGGGAACTGTTACTTGTCGAACTTTCTCTGGGGAAGGACAGTGTTGGGAATGACTCGATAGGCGTTATCGATGAAAGTGCTGGTAGGTATAAAATTATACCTAGTATCGAATAATTAATTAAAATATGTATTTGGACCTAATTGTAATGACATGATAATAAATATATGCTTCATGAGTACGTAATATTTACTATGCCACTTAATTTAACGCATTGCACCCAAAAAAAGCTTGCTGTGTACTGTTTCTGTAATCATCAACTAGTTAACTAATTTAGACATACTCGTATTCAGAAAAAAAACACAAAACTACATTGTTTAATTAGAATTTAGTTAATATAACCATCGGTACCAAGGTAAACAGATAACTCTGAAAAATTAAATAAATATAGCTATACCCACAGATTTAATAGACACGGAACTTATCGATAAAATCCAACCATCATCTTACTGTCCTTATTGCACTTAAGTGGGGTCGCCACAACATGTATTATATTCTTCTTCTATTTCCCCCTATCGTCCCAGTCGTCATCCCAGCACTTATCGATAATCATCGTCAAAATCGAACCAACCACTGCAATCGATTAGAATCATCGATATTCAAAATGTCTATCACTAAGTAGCTCACCTTGCCGAAGTGCTCAGAATGAATCGAAGTTAAACCGAACTTTACCTAAATCTGCTGAAATAAACTCGCTTATCCGCGATGTTGTACGCGAGCGAAATTTATGAGACAATCTCTACTCCAAACCTTTTTCATCCTAGCCTATTCAAGTCTGGGTTATCTGTCTGAGTCATATCGATTCCTTACAAACAGAATAGTTATATTTCTTAGCCGTAAATGCACTAAAAAGATTATTATTTTCGTTGCGAGTAAGCCAAAGTTCATTTTTGCAACACTAGTTCTGCGGCTTTGCTCTTCCAAATATCCATCGCATTTATAATAATAGTGTGAAAGTTTGATTTGAATTAAGTAGGGACATTTTGATGAAAATGTAAATATATCTATAAATAAAACGAAATAATATGATCATGACTACAATCCCCAAGTCGGTAGACATCCTCTCAGAACCTTGAAGATGTCTAAATGAGGTAGTTAAAAACACGTCCAAACATTACATTTGGCACGTGCTCGCATTTTACGGTAGTTAGTATTCCACAAACCAACGAGTTTTTAACCGACTACAAAAAAAGGAGGTATATTTTTACGTGTTATAAGATTATCAATGTATGAGTGCAGATTTTGTATGCCATCAAAGTTTCAATATAAATTCGGCTCAAATCCGGAAGTTCAACTTTCGTCTACTTTTTGAAACATCTGGGGCCATTATGGGAGCAATAAAGCGGCGAATGTTGGCTATAATGTATTCCATCATCTGTGGTTTATCTACGTAGACCAGCTAATACACATACAGCCCATAAAAAAACACCCAGAAGGGTTCAATTGCATGACGAAGCCAATTTACAGCTTTATTTTACAAAAATAAGCGTTCATCAAACTCTTCTTTCAAATTGATTGCTGCAAACGCTGTTTTGGCGTGATTCATGGTGAAATGGAATAGTAAACCGAGCCAAAATCAGAGTCTCGGTAAATGTTGAGAAACGATTTGTATGAAAAATTATTGTTTTTGAAGTGCAAAGCGCTTTATCGTAATTTTATACAAAATATTGGAGCTCTATCTAGTGTCAGCATTCATTTGGCTGTCGATAAAAAACCGTTTTTTAACACTTTTTAGGAATTCCTAAATAGTGTTTTTTACTTAAGAGGCTGCCAGTCGCTGATTGCTCTTTTTCGAAACGAAAAAAGAAATACTTCTGAACAAGCCACATCTCCTATTTTTATAAGTATATTACTTCAGGTTCCTACCTAGATTTATATTAAGCTGAAAACATAATAGCAGAAACTTTTCACGATAAAAATATTATTTCAAAATGATACGTTTTAGAATTTATGATCGAAATATTTTATATACCTACTATTAAAATCAACTTGTGATTTATTGTTAAAGATAGGTAATTTGTAGGTAGATCTAGATTTCTATTAGGATAGATTTTTGATAAGTAATTATACATAATTTATATCATTAATTTATTCGAAAAGCTAAGGCGGACCACGCGCGGACGTGTGTTTGTCATCATTGCAGCGGTCGGTAGGATTATTTATCGAAGTGATTAAAGATGGGTACATCTTTATTCACTTAAACTATACATTATAAAATAGGAGATGTGGCTTGTTCACAAGTAATTCTTTTTTCGTTTCGAACAAAAATAATCGTCGACTGGCAGCGTCTTAACATAAATTACCACTTTGTTTGGAGCTACATATAGGAAAACATCCATTCAATTCATCATGTAATTATTATGTATGTGGAATGAATCTTTTTTTTTTAAAGTTACATTTTTTACATATATTCTCGAAAGATCTAACCAACACTATACCATGGCATAAGCAAATAAAATAAAAACAGTGGAGTGAACTTACTCGTACTGAAGGTAGAGTAAAAAGTAAGGCACTTTTTAATTCAATTTCAGTAGCAACTTTATTCAAAATCATTATTCAAAAATACTTAGTTCTTTGTAGACGATAGCAGTTATTTGTATTTACTGTTTGTTTAACAATGTTTACTGTGAAGTTAGTTAACATCGAAATATATTTGAATATTACGAAATACGAAGTTGGTTTGACATCTTTATTGGTCAAGTCAAATAGTTCAATTACTTGAGTATCAGATTTATGTGCTATATCTTTGGTTTTTTAATATTACACATTTTTGTTGTCATACGAAACATCAAAAAGTATAATATTTAAAACGTCAAGACGTAAGAATCCTATCCTATCCTAATCCTAATACTATATTATAAATGCAAAAGTTTGTGAAAAGATATATAATGTTTGTAATTAAACCTAACTGAACAAACTGATTACGATAAAATTTGCTGTAGATGAAAAATCAGATAAACAGAAGGAGAACTTATAATACAAAAACAACCCCTAAATAAAAATTCAAAAAGGATGATTTTGGTATAAATGGCGCTGGTGTGCAAAAGATTAGACATCTCAGACCGAAAATATTGAGTTGTCATTGCAACGCATTCTACCAAAAAGGTTGAATCCTTTAAGGTCGGTATTCGAAATTTATTTTGACAAAAAAATCTGACATCAATTTGATTACCGAATGCGAATTGAATGCGTATTCTGCCAAAATTTAAAGTGCTTTTTTCTATGCGATTATTGAAATTTGGGCAGGACAAAGTCTGTCACGGGTCGGCTAGTGTATAATGTATGATTTAGTTTACAAATAATTTGGTGTATTAGGTATACATACTCGCACCTACATAGAATCACGTCTATTTGCCGGACGGAGCGGGCAGAGACCACGGCTTTCCACATGCTACGATCATAGCATACCTTTATTGCTTTATTCACTCTCATCACATTCTTCATGCATACTCGTCGGTTTAGAATGTTCTTGCCTGGCCTTTTTTATGAAACACCACGGTTTTGATTCGAAAAATACACTGAGGATTTCCTCTTTCAACGGTCTCATTCAAACTCTTACATACCTATTTTGTTAAACTTCTTTCGTTCATTCTCTCTATATGACCAAACCATCCAAGCATACCTTAGATGTAATATAAAAAAAATACCTCGATGATCTAGATTTGCTCGGTATTTCATTGCCTGAAAACACGGATAAAACGACGTTTTCTAAAAATGTAACCTAGCTAGATCGATTTGTCGCCCCCGAAACCTGCATACTAAATTTCATGAAAATCGTTGAAGCTATATCTGAGATTGAGATTATATATATACAAGAATAGGTATTAGATTAGATATTAGTTAAAAGATAAATTTAAATAATCTGACATCGTGAGGAAACCAGTTAGTATTCTTCGCGATGCGATGGGCTTGCAACCTGTCACGTATGGAATGCTAACTACTGCAAAATGTGGGCATGTGCCAAATATAATGTATGGACGTGCCTCTGACTACCCCCACTAGACATCTTCAAAAGATCTAAGCGCCTGGAGATCTGAGAGGATGTGTACCGTACTTGGTGATTACAGTCGTGATCCTATTTATTTTTTATTTTTTTAAAACTGTCAAAATCCCATTATCTTTTAACAGTTACACAATGGTAATTTCACCTTTCCTACAATCGTTGAGCCCAAAGTATTAGTTGTTTTGGGAATTGTTAGAGTATAAATTTCGGATATTCGAATCCTAAAAAGATATTAAGGTAGGTAGGTATAGGGCAAACATTATTTCACTAGTGACACTCACGATTGATTCCTAAACAAACGAAAGCAATATGAATCAATAAGCCTAATGTGCTGTGTATATAGAAATCAAAGTCCAGTCTGACTGACAGGCTGTCTAACATAGTAGGCTAAATGTCAGTCAGTCATAACTCAGTCGGTAAACTGGAAGTCGTAGAGACTTGATAGAGTTAGAAAGTATGTTAGTATAGTCTTGGTCTTGATCGAGACAAAAAAAAATTTTTCATACGTGACAGGTTGCAAGCCCATTGCCGCTTATAAGAATACTAACTGGTTTCCTCACGATGTTTTCCTTTACCGTTTTGAGCACGTGTTTTTGATGCGCATATAATTTTTTCGAACAGAAAATCCATTGATTGCACGCCGGGATTCGAACCCACGACCCAGATTGAATGTTGAAGTACCTGCCACTCGGCCAACACTGCTATATGCCAACACTTGATCGAAACATTCGTAAGAAAGATTTTTTTTTTAATTCGTATTCGATGTGTTACTTCTTACATCAACATGCTAAATGTATTTGTTCAAAAATCCATTATTTTGGAGGTAATTTAAAACCAACCAAAATTACCAAGTTAAATATTTAAAATCATGTTCAGTCTTTATAAATCATACTGCATTATCGAATCCATTTTCATAATAATATTACATAATTGACTGGCCTCACAGCTTAGTTGGTAGTAACTCTGCCTTCTACGCTGTAGGTTGTTCATTTTCCAGTACTGTCTCAGGGATATATTTGTAGTAAGGTGTTGGTCTAACCATAGGTGATATATCTATCTGATATGATATGATACTTTTAATTATTATTCTTGTTTGAGCCTTCACCTTGTTCGATTGGCACCACACTGGAGCTCTACATAGCATTAAGGAAATGATCATAAAAAAAAAGGTAGACCCCAAGCCGTGTTTGTTGCCTGATTCTTCTAGGCTTGGTCGCGTGGAATCGGCGTAGCTTCACCTAGTTCCTAAGATGTTTCAAAGTGATCCTTGTGATTTTATTGAAATAAATGATTTTTGAATTTGAATTTGAATTTATCAGTTTGTACTTAGCAGCTAATCTCTGGTGAATAATATTTGCTACTTGATCGTGTCTGTGCTTATAGTCAGTCTGGGCTATAGTTTTGCATGCTCCTGTGGTGTGTTGGATTGTTTCTGAGGAGCTATGGCATCTACGACATAAATCAGTTGTTAAGTTTCGGATCTTCATTATATGTTTTTGATAGTTGCGTGTCTCAATCACCTATTATTAACAACACAATAATTATCTGTACACAGAATCAGACGAAAATGAATTAAATCTTGAAATAAGATTACGACTGTATTCCCTAAGTGCGGCAAAAAAAAACTAACTTCAAGTTTGTTGAGGTCTGTTGGTCGTGAATGCCCTATAGAATTAGAGAGTAGCGTTTTTTGTATTATATTATTTTCTTTACTAATATTATAAATCCGAAAGTTTGTGAGGCCGTTCGAGACTCAATCGCGCCCAAACGACCAAACGGATTCGGATGAAACTTGGAATATACATAGCTTTTGTTCTGGAATAGCATCATATCTACTAGTTTTTATCTAGGTAGGGTGAAAGCGCTGGTTGTGGGTACTTGAACAACATTTGAATTTGTAAATAAACGGTTTATATATTGACACAAATATTAAAACCACGATTTTTAAACAACATATAATAGAGTATTTACCTATCTCTTAGGTTCGGCAATGGTTTTGTCAGGCGATATTTATTAATTAATTACTAGCTTCCGCCAGCGGCTTCGCCCACGTGGTACCTGGATAAAAAGTGGCCTACATGTTATTCTGATGTATAAGCTATATTACTTTAAAGTTTCATCTTAATCCGTTCAGTAGTTTTTGCGTGAAAGAGTAACAAACACACAACCACTCACAAACTTTCGCATTTGTAATATTAGTAGGATTCACATTTAAATGGACAAAACGGGAAAACATTAGTTGTGGTCAATCAAATCTAGAGGTATAACGCATCACAATTGTCACTAATCAAAACGGACCTTAGATAAAGAATAATTGTATTAACTACTAGCTGGGGGACAGATAGTTTCACATCTGCTGGTATTTCAATCTTCAAAATAAATTATAGCCTATATGTTGCCGAGAACTAATAGCTACATAACAAAAAAAGTTTCGTCAAAATACGTCCAGTTGTTTTTGCATGAAAGCCGGATAACAGACAGACAGCCAGACAAAAATTTCAAAATGTTTTTTTTTTGTTTGTGTTACTTTTATAAAGGCCTAAAGTATTTTTTTTAGTTTTTATTCAATGTACAGAATTGAACTCTTCTACAGTTTTATTATATGAATATAGATATAGATAGATTTTAAACAAGTTTGTTTGTTATGCTTCGTTATTGACTGTCAAAATTGAAAATGACCAAAACCGGGGTTGGCACCACAACCGGGTATATGATTATGACCCTACCACGCGCGGAAACTATTAAGTCATAAATCGATGTATAAATTTATATGCACTCGTATTTATCTTTACAGTCGTACACAATTTTGTAATAACAGTCGGTTCATAATGTTTGTAAAACACAAATTAAAAGTGTCAATGATAGACTGATCAATGATGATTGATACTGATGCTACTCGTACCGATCTATCACCCTTAATCGATTGAAACAATACTGGTTTCGGTACATTTTCATCAGAATTACTAATAGCTGCAATGTTTGGGTAGCATTCGTCTGAATTATTATCATTTGATAACTTGCTAAAGGATATCATCGTTTGATACTTCGTTTTAAATACATCAACCGTACTTGGGGATTGCAGTCGTCATCTTATTTCATTTCTTTATTTTTTGTGCATAGAACTGATCACGCAACTTTAATATTAACAATAGCGTTTTTATAACTATAAATTTTGACACGGGTCTTTGTCACGTAATTACCTGTAAAGTAAATAAAAAAAAACGAAAGTAAATTAAAGGTAATTACGTGATAAAGGCCCATGTCAAAATCTATAGATATATCTTCTAATCACGATAGTTTGAAAAATAATAGCGTTTTTATGCAAATAAACTTATTGAATCTGGTCTTTCAAAACTAGATTTATTTTATTAAAAAATACATAGAATCACTATTGTAATCTCCGAACACCTACGGTAGATATCCTCTCAGATCTCCAGGCGCTCAGATCAGCTGAAATCCTTGATGATGTTCAAAGGGGGTATTCAAAAAAAGAAAGAAAGAAAAGAAAGAAAACGTTTTTATTTGTGACATTACAAAGCAGAACAAAGAGACAAAAAAAACGAGAATGGTAACAAAATGGTAACATGACAATAAACAATAAAAAAAAATAGATTCCTTATACAACTAATAAACTAAAGGTGTGTCTCTCAGTACCATACACAATAATACACACGATGACGTCACAAAAATGGAATCCGACTCAGCTTGATGTTGCGCTTGATAACACAACGCTGATCTTCCGCCGGAACCAGACAAGTGCATAAACAAACCGAGAACTATACAAAATAAAAGATAAATCATAATTATAGATAAGTAGGTATATAAAAAATCAAAAACTTTAAAGAACATTAGTAACATAACATTAGTTAAATAACAATGCCCAAAAAAAAAAAAAAAAAAACAGGAAAATCAATAATAAAATGAAAAGAAATAGCATAAATTTGAGAAATACAAGAGCAGTGTGATATAAAGAGCCTAAAAATAAATGGGAACAATAAACTTGGATTAGAGGGGTTAGTATGATAGATACCTAGTTTAAGAAATAAATAATTAGATGGACTTAAAGAAAAGAAACCTCATTTCTGAGGTGTGCGTGCGCTTTTTGGTGGTCGATGAGAAGTTGTTTTAATTTATACCTAAAGCCTACAACACTCTGGAGGTCTCTGATTGGCGGTGGTATGTTGTTCCAGCACTTGGAAGCAGCATACCTGAAGCTTCCTCTAAAAGCTGCTGAGTGATGCTTCTGTGTGGAGAACTGCTTCGAGCACTTACGCAACGACCTAGATTCAGAGATCAATGTCAGTTTGTCGAACAGATAAGCTGGTTTCTGATACTTAACGACACCAAAAAGCAAACACGCAAGATGGAGTTTTTGCCGTGCTTTCATCTTTAAAACTGAGTGTTGACACAGTAACGGAGTGACATGCGTTCTGGGCGGAATTTTGAAGCAAAAACGGGCGCAGGCATTTTGAACTCTTTGTATTAGGCGCTGAGTCCGACTTAGCAAGCGAGGACCAGTTCAGAGGTAGGTAGGTACGTCCGAATTTTATATTTAGCAAATATTCACATTTTACTTAGTGTATTTAATGTGGTGTATTAAAATGTATTTACAGATATAAAAAAACATCTAATAAGTACTAGGAATAGGTAATAAGTTACAGAATATTTACAAAATAAACAAGAACCAGTTGAGCTATCTAAAAACCGTTGATTTACTCGTAAATACCTACTAGCTCGTGTTAATTCTAGCTGTATTTACGGCTCTCACACATAACTGCGAATTTGCATCGCAAATATCTGCGAACTGACATCAAATTATTTTAAAGGTGTGACCAGATATAGCGCGGCAGCCGTGCGTGGCTAACCGCAGCTATGTTTGCACGACAGCCGCGAGTTACCAGCTACGCGCAAACGGTTATATAGTTCGTTCGCACGGCAAACATGTGCCCTACGAATGCCGCGCTCAAATGCCGCGCAATGTCTGGTCACAGTATATAAGAGCTATCCTGCGTGCGGGCATCGTATCGCATCGCATGGCAGTTTTGTGTGGGAGCCCTTACTCTTAAAACTACTAGCTTAGAATTACCGCAGCCTGCGTCGCCACATGCAAGTCCCGCCCATCCCGTGTTCCGTCTCGAACAACAGTGATCTAATCTTGAATCAATTTGTCGATTATCTATCGATATTGTTGTGCCTTGCACGTTAACAGGTTTATTATAATGCAACTTGTCTATTAGGCGGTGATTAGCTTAGTCCTGGGGGATTAGCATGAACAAGTATAGTATGGACAACGTATCGTACAAATGTCAAAACTGACACTTTTGTATAGTAAAAGTAGATAGTGGTTCGTGCTCAGGACACTGGTAGCTTAGGCTAAGTAGTAGTTAGCATTCCACACGTGACAGGTTGCAAGCCCGTCGCCGTCATATAATTATTCTGCACACAATAGGGTCAAAGACCCGGTTGTGGTACCTACACTGGATTTGATCATTTTAAATTTTTGCAGTCAATAACTAAGCATATCAAACAAACTTGTTTACAATCTAGACTTGTTTGGGGAAAGCGTGAAACAGTTTTTAAAAAACACAAAATTAATTTAAGTTGAATTATATTGGATTTAAATGTCTGTTACAATGAGTGACTTAATGCAGAATGACCTGCTCTATCTTACGAATACAGTGGTTAGTTTTTACACATCAGCAAATTCTTAGCCGTCTGGCCCGGCGACCATGCGTGGGCGCATGTATTGGAACAAAGATTAGTTAGCTTAGCTTGCAGTAAATATTGTACAGTTGGTTATGCCAGTATCTGTAACTCCTCCCTCCGTAAGTTCGAAATTATCTGAAGGATGAGGATTATTTCGGGTTTTCCCCCTAATACATGATTTCTTAATTCTATGTTTAAATGCTAACAATAAAAGACAAATTCCTATGATAACACAAAGCAGTAAATTTCCTATGCTAACACTTTTATAATCTAGAGCACTATCATGATTTTCACTGTGGCTAATAACTTCACTTTCACTTTTCCGTAGTACATAGTTCAGGAACTGAACATCGGCAAGGTCGATTCCGTTGAGAGTGACAGGTTTTCTCTGCATATCTGACGGATCGGTCGATATTTTAGGTAAGTTAATTATTGGAAATCTCATGTAGTGTATGTCATTTCCTTGAGTTTGGTGTCTTTTAAACCTTAATTCCTTTATCTTTACTTGACAGTCATCATCCATGGTTAACAGGTAAGTCCCGCTAATAGATTCCTGTGTAATTTCGTTTTCGCAATACTTGGTGAGTAGAGTCTCTGGTTTGACGTAAATGATCCAGCGATTGGGCTGTATAGAGTCAGCCTTTACATCGTCGATGGAAACTGGAATCGAGTGACAGCTCGTGATATTTGTGGAAAATCTCATAAGTTCGGTAATGCAATTATCTTCAATCAGTGGTGAGACATCCTTCTCAAAGCATAGAAAACGGTCCTCGTCGATCTCGCGGCAAGACTGGGAGAGCGGCGTTGTTTTTAAACCTTTCACAAGGACATATGGATATTTGGGTAGGATAAGAGAGGTAAGGTTATTGGCTTTATTGTAGATAGGCAAAGGAATCATTTTAAAGTAGTTAAAAAGCTCATTCCTGATTAAAGGAATATGCATGATAAATTTTATCTGATTTTGTTTTACATACGCTTTTATCTCTATACATTGCTCTAATTTTACAATATTTTCAATACTTACTGGAAAAACTAATCTATTAGTTTTCTCAATTTCCTCTAATAATTCTACTAACTTGTCAGTGTCTATAATTGATTGATGTAACAATTTAATTTTAGCAAAAGCAATAGCCGTTTCAATCTCATTCAGCCGAATGTAGAGTATTTGAAAGTTATGTATAAAAACGTTATAGGTGTGAATGATTTTATTAATTATTTGAGATAGATTTGATTTATTTAAACTACGATTAATATCCTGAATACTGTCTTCAATCTGAATGAAATTGTATTTCGTAGAGTTGGCTATTTTAGTGAACGTACCCACCATTTCGGCAACGATTGTCATTTTGTTATCTACCGCGTTTTGTTTCGTCTTTATTTCATCAATTAACTTTTCGTACATTATAGCATCGTCATTATCAAGATTACCAGTAATCGCTTTAATAAATGAACCGAGAGGGTTTAATATCCCTCGCTTAGATCGTACCGATGGAATCAATTGCTTGTACTTAATTAAAGTTATATTCATAATGAAATCCGTTTGTGACTCTACGTCAGTATAGTCTGTGTCAAAATCTTTAGTCTCAAAACAGCTTTGTACCTGTCTTTTAAGTCTTACATAGCTATCTAAATTTAATTCTAGTTCCTCGTAAATAAGTTTTAAATCTAAGATCTTAATAACAGTCCATGTATCATGGCTGACGACAGCTTGACCTTCCTTTACAGGTAGCAATCCTGGGTTCTTTTCGATCGGGTGAAGTTGAAGGGCCTGGTTTTGGATCACTTGGACCGCCAGAAGAATCAACCTGCGAAGGACGCTTTATGTCTTTAATGGGAACTTTCGTACGTCGGTTATGTGTAGCAACGGGTACAACATTTCTTTTTATAGCTCCGGTAACCTGAGCTTTTTGATATCTTGGTTTATCCTTACTACGTCTAGTGTTTACTCCTTTGATGAATACTGTATCGCCTACATCTATATCGAATTCTTTCTCTCCTCCACGTTTCTCAATTACAGCTTTCTTTTTCTCGGTTATTTTATCTGTTAAGTACTCATACAAATGTTTTGTCCTTCTAACGTGTTCTTTAACTAACTGTTGAGTAAACTGTCTATTGAAATCTACATAAAATGCACTATTGGATTCGGTATGACCGAAAACTACTTCGAATGGAGTGAGACCTGTGGTAGAATGAATAGTGTGGTTATATGACATAACAGCATAACTCATCACAGATGCAGCATCTGTTATTTTCTGTTCGTACTTAGCTATCCGATAAATTTCTATTATAGTAGAATGAAATCGTTCAACTATACCCATAGAGTTGGGATTATGAGGGGTACCAATGTGAAGGTCGATTTTATAAAATGATAGCATTTCCTTCATCAATGTGTTGTTAAATTCGGTGCCTGGGTCCGAACTGATTCTACTAGGTGTTCCATACATAGAAAAATACTTAATCAAGGCTCGTACTGCTTCAGGGGTGGACTTGGTACTAATCTCAAATGCTTGACCTAATTTGCTGAAGGCATCTACTATTGTGAGATAATGTTTTCCGTCGATTGAGAATGTGTCTATAAAAAGTTCTTGAAATAGCCTAATTTGTGTTTGTGATAATTGTAATTCTGGTTTAAATGGTTTTCTATCATATTTCATTTTTTTACAGAGCTCGCATGCATTAATAATGCTAGCCACTGTTTGGTCCATATTATTCCAATAAAAGGTACGTCTTAGATGTACTAACGTTTCTTTTATTCCCCTATGACTATTCTTGCCTTCATGATATTTAAGCACAACGGTTCGCTGATCTTGTTCGTTATCAACATAAATAACTCGCTTGGTACATTCATAGAATTTTACTGTTCCTTTCTGAAAAAGTAATATAGTAGCCTCCGAAAACTGTTTGCGATGTAATGGGTCTTCGAAATAAAAGAAGTATTTTATTTTAGGCCTAATATATCCTTTCAGGAATCTTTTGATCAGATCTGGATGATCTAAAGGTAAGTGAACTTCTAAAACCTTTTGTTTGTCCCTAGATAAGTCTTTAACTGATAATTCGTCTCTATTCCAAGTATACACCAGTATCTGATTTGGCTTGGTATCTATAGCTTCTTGTAATATAAGCATACCATCAGTATCTAAATCGCGGGCTGAATGTACTGTGCCTATACTAGCGTCGTCTTGACGACCTTCCGATGCAGAAGCAGTGGTACTACCTCCAGATGGAATTGAGTAGGGAGATCGTCGACCTGTACCAGCTTTCGATGTATTACTTTTCTCTGAACCGGATGATATAACTATCGGAGATGGCGTTCGGTTCTGCGGTGCACTTAAACGTATAATATCGCCGGTTATATCTATGATATGGCGTTCTAGGTCTTGTTCTCGTTTATCTAAATTTACCTTCATCGAAACGTCATCTTTTTCACCTAAAGCGTTAATCCTAATTCGCGACAAGGCGTCTGCATTACAATTTTGTTTTCCTTCTTTATGTTTAATGTCATAATCAAATTCAGATAAGCGTAATTTCCATCTTGTAAGCTTGCTGTTAGGTTCCGTTATGGATTTAATCCATGTTAAAGGTCTATGATCTGTGTAAATCATAAATTTCTTTCCGTATAAATATGGTCTAAAATGTTTTGTAGCCCAGACTATGGCTAGTAGCTCTTTTTCTATGGTACTATATCGCGTTTCAGCGTCGTTCAAAGTACGACTGGCATAAGCTATCGGCTTATCGCTACCTATAGGACCCTGCGATAGAACAGCTCCTATAGCAAAGTTAGATGCATCCGTCGTAAGGACGAATGGTTTATTGAAGTCGGGAAACTGTAAGAGCGGTGCGTTGGTCAAAAGCTCTTTACACTTTTCAAATGCATTTATGTATTCCTGTTTTGTACAATCTATCTTATTTTTCTTTTTTAAACATGAAGTTAATGGCTGTGTGAGCTTAGCAAAATCCTTTATAAATTTCCGATAGTAGCCTACTAAACCGAGAAAGCTTTTAATTTCGGTTGATGTTCGAGGTAGTGGGAAATTTAGGACTGCCTTTATTTTGTCATTGTTAGGCATAAGGCCATTCTTGGTTATAGTGTGACCAAGATAAAGGACCTCCTTCCTAAGAAATTCGCATTTATCGAGAGTTACCTTTAAGTTAGTCTCCCTAAGTCGATTAAATACTTTACGGAGTTTCTCAATATGTTCCTCTAGGCTAGAAGAAAATACTATGATGTCGTCAAGATATACCAAACAGTGCATACCCTGAAGTCCTCGTAGTACGTTATCCATGGCTCTTTGGAACGTCGCTGGAGCCGTTTTTAGCCCAAATGGGATCCGTTTAAAATGGTAATGGCCTGACTGTGTTGTAAATGCGGTCTTAGCTCTATCCGCCTCATTTACTTCAATTTGATGATACCCGCTAGCAAGATCTATGGTGCTAAAATATTGTGATTTACCTATTTTATCAAAAAGGTCAGTAATATTAGGCAACGGGTACTTATCGTCGACTGTGATATCGTTCAGACGTCGATAATCAATGACCATTCTAAATTTCTTTTCGCCAGATGCGTCAATTTTTTTTGGTACCAGGTGGACTGGTGCACTCCAAGGTGAGTGGGAATCTACTATGACGTTATCTGCCAAAAGTTTGTCTACCTGCTTCTGTATTTCTTGATTAATTACAGGCGGGTGTCGATAAGGTCTTATATAAATTGGATCTTCATTTGTTGTTCTGATGTTATGTTTCACTTGATTAGTGAAGGACAAAGGTAACTTATCGCAATAGAATATATCACGATACTCATGACATAATCTAAAAATCTTATTACGTTCCTCTGTGTTAGTATGGTCTAATCGTAATTTTGATAAATTTTCTTTCAGATATTCATCTATCATACAGTCATCTTTCACAAAATTTACCTGGCATTCTTCATTATTAAATACCGTTACATGAAATGGTTCCTTGAATGTGATAATAGCTTTCACATCGGATGTATTTTGTATGACTGTTTCTGCAAAGTAATTCTCACACCTAACAAGAGCAGTAGGCATACGAACGCCTTCCTGATATTGAAGATAATCTAATATCGCATCACCATGATGTAAATTGGTTGGAATTTTTACTCTTGTTTCAGATCGTGGGGCTATATGTAATTCATATGGTGGAGTGTAAATGATTGGAATTCTCGCATTATGTGTCATAAGGACTTGATTTCTCATGTCAATGTTAGCTCCTAATTTAGATAAGAGGTCAGATCCTATTAGTCCGTTGTATCGTCCATCAACATCATAAATGTAAAATTTATGCGTGAGTGTGCTCTTAAAGGTCTTTAACAATGGTATGTGTATTACCTCATCGTGCATGCTCTGAGCATGTGTGCTGATCACTGTGAATGGTTCGATGTATTTGAACTCACTGAAAAACTCATTAGCTTTAGATGGGCTAATAAAAGATCTGCTACTTCCGGTATCGATGAGAAATTTCGAGTTTATTTCAGGAATCACTACGTGAGGCAATTTTAAGATGCTATCACAACAGTTTAAACTAATCACTTCACTACTTCCTTCGAGGCAGGTTCCTGAAAATTTTCAGTTTCCGAACAGATGTTTTCCGGATTGGTCTCGTCGAAATACTCCATGTAGTTACACTCAGTAGAGGGGTTCTCTACAAAATCATTCGCATTATAATCGTTATCATCGGGACACACGTAATCGTAACAAAGAGGTGGATCCTCCATATAATACAGATCACTCGCAATCATATTCTGTCTTACCGGTGCTGTGCGCATTGTAATGTCGGAATCCTGTAACCTTGGCTCTTGTACCTGTTGGTGTGGTACACCAAATTTATGCTGGTTGCCTAAATGCGGTTGGTTCGAAACACCGAACTTATAACCTTGTGGTTGAGGAATACCAAACCTAAAACCACCTTGTTGGAAAGGTGCGCGATGCGCGGGAGCCTGAGCGAAATAGCGCTGAGGCTGATTTAGAGCTGTCCCAAATCGGTAGCCTTGCGTGGGCGGTGCGAATCGCATTTGCTGTACAAAATTTGGCCTATATCCACCTTGGTTATGCGGTATGCCGAATTTGAAGTTATGTTGTGGATTGTTATATTGAAAATTAGGGTTCCGCATTGAATTAAAATTTGGCTTAAAACCTTGAGAGACAGGCAATGGTCTCGGTGTATTTTGCGATGGTAATTGTGACGATGTTTGTTTCACTAATTTATTTTTGGCTTCATATTGATACTTAAAGTTTACTTCTTCTGTCACAATGCTGAGGGCATTTTCAAGGACAGAGCATCCTTTTAATCGCACAATCCTAATCATGTCCTCGGGTAAGTTGTACAAGAACACGTTCAAAGCTGTGTTGTTATATACGATCATTTTCGCTGCTTTGATTCCTTCATCGGTAAGCCTATTTACTTTCGCGAACAAAGAACTGCGAATATTCTGAATCCTATGACAAAACTGAATGTACGTTTCACCTTGTTTAAGCTTTAGTGTTTCTAGCTCAATTGCAATACACTCTTCTGATCGTGGGTCACCGAAATGTTGCGTAAGAAGTTCTTTTAGGTCTTCATAAGTCTTAATGTTAGGATGGTCACTTAGTAGAGTCGCAGCTCTACCAGTAAGTCTACTAGACACGGCATGAAACAAGTACAAATTTTGTGCCTCGTTTCCAATGATCTTACTACCGCTTACAACATAATCACATTTTGTAATAAATAAATTTAATAGGTTTTCATCCCCATCATATTTAGGGATAAGAGTAAGGGTTTCCTTAGGAATTGCCTTAAAATCCATTTTAAATATACTTAAATAAAAGACTGATTTACCAATGTAAGTGTAATTCAATCTATCCTATTTCTAAAAGAATGAATTACCAATGTAAGTGTAATTCAATCTATCCTATTCTAAAAGAATGATTTACCAATGTTAGTGTATTTCAATCTTAATTAAAATTAACTTATTATAGTACACAAATTTTCAGAAGTTGTGAAAATCTAAATGTCTATTCTATCTTATTAATCTATGACAATTTAACTACGTCCAAGGATCTGCCTATTTATGTGCAAATCTATTTGCCTATGTGAGTGCAAACAAAATCAGATAAACGCAATTAAATTGTTGAGCTTCGATAGCCCGGTTAAAAGTGGAAAAGACACAGGAATATGAAAAACAGGAAGTGAAAAGGTTTACTCACAAGCTGCTCGATCCCATGTCCTCCTTGAAACTGCACTAGTCACTGATATTACACGCTTTACCGTTATGAGTCGTATTTATTTGGTTCGATATTTTCCACGTCCGCTAAGAGTCGGTTTTCGTGCGAAACAATACTTTCTCGCTAGACCGATTTTGGGGTTTTTACGAGTGTAGAGCTTCGTGAAAATCGTGAAAAATCTGCACGGCTGCGCCAGACTTGTTTGGGGAAAGCGTGAAACAGTTTTTAAAAAACACAAAATTAATTTAAGTTGAATTATATTGGATTTAAATGTCTGTTACAATGAGTGACTTAATGCAGAATGACCTGCTCTATCTTACGAATACAGTGGTTAGTTTTTACACATCAGCAAATTCTTAGCCGTCTGGCCCGGCGACCATGCGTGGGCGCATGTATTGGAACAAAGATTAGTTAGCTTAGCTTGCAGTAAATATTGTACAGTTGGTTATGCCAGTATCTGTAACTATCTATAGTTAATAAAATTCTTTGTTTATGGTCCGTTTTTATTAGTGACAGTTGTGATGCGTTATACCTCTAGACTTGATTGACCACAACTAAATATTTCCCGTTTTGTTTATTTAAGTATAAATAATTAATAAATAAATATATAGATAAATATTCTATACTATGTTGTTTAAAAATCGTCGTTTTAATATTTTTTTCAATATAAAACGTTTATTTTAAAATTAAAATGTTGTTAAAATGCCTATAACCAGCGCTCTCACCCTATTAGATCTATTAATTTTTAACTAGGTTCGTAACATAAATATGATAATGAATTGTCAATATTGATAATATAATGTGGAAACTGAGACTGCACGTTGAGTAAATAGTGAGTAAGACAAAGAAAATAAGATTGCTTATTACCGATATTATCTTCATAACTAGATCATAGCAAATAATTAATTATGTTTGATACTAATTGCAAGCCATACACCGGATAGCTTTAAGTGTAGGTAATCTATATTTTACGGTTCGTATAGCCACAATCTTTCAATATTGATATAATAAAATCCTCAAACATGTTCACCCTAGCGTTATTAGAACCGTTATGTAAGGTGACACTAAAGCTCGTCATAATCGGGAAAATCCGCTTGCGGTAGGTACAGACCGGATTATTCTGAATTTGACCGATTCGAACCGGTTCCGACCGGTTGCGGCCATGAAACATAATATGAGAATCAATTCAATTCCACAGTCTGAGCATAATTTAAATGAGATTACTAGTTAATTAAACACAGTTAACTGGGTATTCAATGAAGAGCTGAGAGTGATTATTGAGCGAGAGGTTTCGGCAGACTAAACCTAAATCTGATAGAAACTAAAAACAAAACCTAATGGAAAGAAAAAACCGACAAGTGCGCACGAAGGGTTCCGAACCATTATCTAGAAAAACGGCAAAAAATCACGTTTGTTGTATGGGAGCCCCACTTAAATTTTTATTTTTATTCTCTGTTTTTAGTATTTGTTGTTATAGCAACAACAGAAATGCATCATCTGCGGAAATTTCATCTATCTAGCTATTACGGTTCATGAGATACAGCCCTGGGACAGACAGACGGACAGCGAAGTTTTAGTAATAGAGTCCCGTCTTTACCCTTTGTACGGAACCCTAAAAACAACAAACACCTTGATTTGTGCGCCTAACTGGCACTTGGACGATTTTATTCAAAACTAGCTTCTGCTTTCAATTTTGCAAGCGTGTTAAAAATCCAATTAAAAAAGTCACTATAAATTATATTATGCAAAAAATCATGTCGATCCATTGCTCTATTGCCGCGCGAAAGGGATAAATCAACAAACACAAGCTTTTATGAAGAACTAGCTTTAGCTAGGTTGGCTTTGCAACTGAATTAAAAGTGGCCTATTCTATTTCAAGACACAGACATATTCTGAGTGGGTATCATTCAAATCCGATTGAGCCACAAACATACAAGCATCCTAACAAAATTTCAGATTGATATTGTAGGATGATGATGATTATTCATACCATATCGCCAACGTCGATACCCAATATTATATAAATCTTGTTCAACATTATAAACAGCAATAATTTTCGTGAGTTTACCCAACTCGACCCTTTCACTATTGTCGGGAAAAAGTTATCACAGTATGGGTATGAAGGGTTCGCATCAAATCATGCGTTTTCCTGGAGATTAAGTAGTAAAATCAGGCGACCCAAGCATTGGTGGGTAAAAATTCCGCTCACGTTCATATCAAGGCCCTTATGGGATGTGCCATGTTTCATGTAGGTGACGCTTAAGGTATTTCATAAGATATTTTTGGAAAATACACAAAGGCGAGTCAAACGAGTTTTACACAACAAAAACGCCCTGTGATACGACATAGCCTGACCTCCCCTTAGTGAAACGTGTATTTAAAAGCAATTTTAACGAAAATAAATAGGTCCATCGCCGCTTATATAAATGCTTACTGGTTTACTCGCGATGTTTTCCTTCAAGGATCTGAGAGCGTGAAGATCTACCGGACTTGGTATTACAGTCGTGATCATATGTAAATTATAATTTACATTATAACTATCCTACCTTATTCAAATGGTCGTAGGTACTATCTATCTAATATATAAAATTTCCATGTCACAATGTTAGTTACCGTACTCCACCGAAACGGCTTGACCGATTCTCATGAAATTTTGTGAGCATATTGAGTAGGTTTGAGAATCGACCAACATCTATTTTTCATACCCCTAAGTGATAAGGGTGGCGTAAAGATCGGGAAAAACGGAAAGTGCTTTTTTCTGTGGGATTATTGACATTTGACAGGACAACGTCTGTCGGGACAGCTAGTTTTATTATAATTTCAAGTTTGTAAAGATGTGTGTACTGTGTATGTATGTGTAATGTGTATCTTTGTTACTCGTGCTATTACATCTTTGCTTTGTTAGTTGTGTTTGTTACCTGATTCTCCTAGGTTTAGTCGCAAGGAACAGGCGTAGCTTCACCTAGCTACTAAAACGTTGCAAAGTGATCGTTGCGATTTAAGACGAGGAATAAATGTTTTTGATGAATGCAGAATCATTTTTTCTCAATAACCGCAAAACATACAGTTTTGTTTTTTAAGACAAAGATAACCTAAGGATTTAATCTAGATAAATTACAGACAGAAACACGATTGGTTTGAACTTTTTTCGATAGATTTATTTTCCAAAGTTGGCTCTTCATAAACTAAATAGCTAAATAGTTCATTTTTATATTATTCGTTAGATAATCATAAGCTACCTAAATTAAAGACAATTTTTTTAAAATTTGTTCGTTTTCAAGATAATTCAGTTTTATCACTTTTTCCGTCTTATCCGGGTAGACTATGGGCCGACCATACAAAACGTCAAAAATTTCACATCACCTTAATTGAAATAAATACTTTTTGGCTTGGTCAAAGCAGCGAACAGAAGCTAGTTTTTTATACTTATTCAAATGAGTTTTACGTCCCCAATAAATACACGCGAAAGGTACCACGCATAATTATTTCGAATATAGGTCTGCTCTTTGTAAATTAAGTAATGTCTACAGGTTTATGAGCCGCGTCGAGTAAATGAGAAACAAAAACAAATAGAAAACACCCATGAATATTAAGCTGCAAGGTACACTTTCGTTTGACATGATATTGCATCGCTTCCGTTGAGCACAAGCCTCCTTTCAAACAGTTTTATAAATGTACACGGTTGGTATAAGCATGTAGATTGAGAGCTGAATTCAAAAACATAAATTAATACCGACTAAAAAAACCTAAACAGCCTTCTTGTCTATTTTAATACCAAATTTTGTAAGCGGGCCCAGTTGACCAATTCAAAATATGCATTAGGTCAACTGGGCCCGCGGGACTAGTTCGAGCAGGCCCAGTCGACTAAAGAGCCAAAGATAGCCGTGTTAGCCGAGTGGGAGGTACCACAACTTTCATTTCGAAGGTCGTAGGTTTGAATCAATGAATACATCAATGGATTTTCCTGTTCGAGAAATGTATATGCGCATCAAAAACACGCACTTAAAACGGTGAAGGATAACATCGTCAGAAAACCAGTTAGTATTCTTATAAGCGGCGATGGGCTTGCAACATGTCATGTATGGAATGCTAACTACTGCAATCTGGGCATGTGCCAAATATAATGTTTGGACGTGCCTCTGACTATCCCCACTAGACATCTTCAAAGGATGTAAGCGCCTGGAGATCTGAGAGGATGTCTACCGTATTTGGGAATTAAAGTCGTGATATTGACTACCTAATCGCCTACATTATACTCGCTATTATACCACTCCAAGCCAAATCCTCTAACAATGTATTTCTTTTCCACATGTGCCGACGCCATATTATGAAGTGGGATAAAGGTAAGAAAAGAAAGACTTATATGCACTAAAACGGAAATTTCACAAGCTTTGCAATTGTCATGATAAATACATAGTATCTATCTGAGCAATGTGAACTTTCACAGATTTTGTAGTTATGAGTATAGTGTATACTTAACTTTCCAAGTTTGAGTGACGAGAAGTGACGAGAAATTTGATCATTATCAAAATAATATATTATTATACTCGTACCTACAGAATGTGGGCATGTGCTAAATCTAATGTTTGAAAGTGCCTTTGACCCTTATTAGAATTCTTCAAGGAACTGAGCTTCTGGAGATCTGAGATGATGTCTACCCTCGTAAGTTCTTTTTAAGGTTCTCAACAAATATGCGCATTTTCCAGCTTTGTACTTATTAACGCCCAACGGTCCTTTACAGAGGACCTGAAAAACTACCTGATTATTATTTTTTTACATTTCGCGGGAAGTTAGAATCGTATCAATGCATTTCTGAACGAAATATTAAGGATTGTCAATGGATCTGTCATTGGTCAAATCAAGTGGCACCTGTCAATTTGAAGGAAATTTGTGAAATAATGGGATGACACTGGCATGCGCTGGGCCGGAGGTACTACTTTTGTGTGGTCCTTTAGGAAGGACCACTGAGTCGTAATGACAAGTGGACGATTTGCAGCCCTGGGCCTTACGAGGGCCGTACTCGGGAATAACAGTCGTGTTCCTATTATTAACTATATTTAACTGCATTCGATATGCCTACCTGCTATGTTATACATAATAGGTATAAGTGCCTGTGCACACCGCGTTTTTTAAACGCGCCGTCGACGCGAGTTCTTTGTGATACAGACGCAATACGCACGAGAGTTAGACGCAGCGACTCACTTAAATATTTATTTTATTCTGTTTTTAGTATTTGTTATTACAGCGGCAACAGAAATACATCATCCCACCAAAAACATTCTGTAAAAAACTAGCCAAGTCTCGATGGAGCTGCTTGTTTATCTCTAAAAAGTAATGAAATCTAGACAAAGTCGTGTCAAGTCTGAGGTTCTTTACTGCGATTTCTTTATTATTATAGAATGTGGATCCCTAATATTTTTGAAAATATACTATAGCCTATGTTCATCAGGGATAATGTAGGATTCTAATGGTGAAAGAATTTTTCAAATCGGTCCAGTAGTTGAATATTTTTTGTAAAGGCGGTATGTCGATCTCTAATAGTTTGGTTAGGCTCTTGTGTTTTCTTATCAGGGTCACCAGGTACTCCAGATCTTCGATTATCCTAGTTTTTATGGTTTTCCCTTTATGTGGCCATTAAACCCTAACTCTGTACCAAATTTCAGCTCTCTGAGTTTATGGGAAGTACTAGTTCTATTCTGATGATCATGAGTGAGTGAGTGAGTGAGTGAGTGAGTGAGTGTCTGTCTAAAATGCGAAACTTTGCTTTCGCTTAACTCCGTAACTAAATGACCTACAGACTTGAAATTTTGGATTTTAAGTACGTGATTATGGCTTACTGGATGACGAAAATTTCAGCGTTCTGGTCTTATCCAGAGGTTCTCAAATAGGGGCCTGAAAATGCGGCGAAATGGTTCCAGTAAAGGATGGTACGGCAGTGTTTGCTTCGCGCTCGACTTGGCGGGGGCACTGCCGTGCCCCCAAATCTGTGAAAATTTCAACTGTCTAGCTAGACGGACAAAGAGGTCTTAGTAATTGGGTCCCGTTTTTCTTTGGGTACAGAAACCTAAAAATGCGGTGTGCACAGGCACTAAGCCGTAAGGGTGCAGTGCACATCATTATCGTGATATTGCAAAAATCCAGGACCCATTGCGTGACACGTCAAAGATATCATACATGTGTACTCGCTCTATTTCACTACTGTTTCAAATGGAGTTTTCCAGTCCGAGGGCTAGTTTCCGTATACTTGTTCAGCTAGATAATATAGGTATTGTTTATGCTTCTAGCTCTTGCACCAGTTCGTCTGGCAGCCGGATGGTACGCTTTTACACACAAGTGGAGCATTGTACGTTTGATGCGAGACATGCCTTATGAAGCCGAGCTGCGTTGCTCGTGTTTACATTGCTGCACTTGAATGTACTGAAATAACATGCAATGTACCGAAATAACAAACTGCGTCACAACCTCGCACTGTGAATCACGTGGAAAACTTTATTAAATATGTTTTAAAATAAGGTAGATACCTCAACTTATGACCTATTTTGTTAGGAAAAGTTGAATTCTGAAATTGAATCTTTTAGAATTTGGCTTACAGACCTCAGTACCTATAAATAAATGATAATAAAATATGACTCAGACTGGTAGAAAATGAAAAAACCGGCCAAGTGCGCGGGTTCCGTACCATCTTTAAAAAACGGCAAAAAAAACACGTTTGGTGTATGGGAGCCCCACATAAACATTTATTTTATTTGGTTTTAAGTATTTGTGGTTTTAGCTGCAACAGAAATACATCATCTGTAAAAAAATCAACTGTTTATCTATCACGGTTCATGAAATACAGCCTTGTTACAGAAAGAGAGACAGACAGCGGAGTCTTAGAAGCAGGATCTCTTTTTTACCCTTTAGGTACAGAACCCTAAAAACTGTGTTTTCACGCAGTATTTATAACTCGATTTTGAGCAAATGTCAAATAACTACGGGCATTTTAGTAATCGGACGACAGATACGTGCAGAACGCCAAAACGTGCCGCTGACTTTTTCAATAATTTAAGTACCTAAGGGCCTAAGATGAGAGATGTCATGCTTTGGAATTATTTATTTTGTATTCTTCATTTGTAACAAATTTTCAAAGAGACCTTGTGGTTTTATTGAAATTGATGCTTAGAATTTGACTTTGTTTATCCTAGAAGTTACTTCATCTAATATGAAAGTAAGTTTACAGTACCATTTTCTTACGAAAAGTATCATCGATAGGCGCCAAGCTCTATAGAGCTACGACAGGCGTAGCTTCACCTAGTTTCTGAGACGATTCAAAGTGATTCTCGATTATGTTCCTCATAATTGAATAATAATAGATATTGGTGGACATTACACACAGCGCCATCTAGCCCCAAACTAAGCAAAACTTGTACTATGGGAACCAAATAACTGATAGAATACATCTTTTTTTGTAAATACAAGGTGCCTCAAAAGAAAGTTCACATTTAAATCTTTTTTTAAAAGAAAAGTCTTAGCTATTGAAGTACACTGTTTGGGAATTTATTTGTTAAAAATAACATCGTCCAAATGTAAACCGTTGTGCTCTCGGCATTCATTTAGTCGGGCACTAAAATTGCCTATGACAGCTCGGCAGGTAGTCTCCGTGATGGCTGCCATTTCATGACGGATATTTTCTTTTAATTGTGCCAGGGAAGTCGGTTTATTAGCGTAAACTTTTGATTTGACATAACCCCACAGGAAAAAATCCATAGGTGTTAAATCGGGACTCCGTGGAGGCCAATTTATGTCACCTCGCCTGGAGATTAATTTGTTCGGAAAAATTTCTCGAACTCTGTTGGACGTGTGTGAAGTTGCTCCATCCTGCTGGAACCATGTTCTTTGGTTGTAACCAGGAAAGTTTTGCAGTTGGGGCACGAAAAACTCGTCTAACATCTCCACATAACGCTCTGAATTCACTGTGAGCGTGCGTCCCCTTCCATCTTCAAAAAAGTAAGGGCCGATAATTCCTCGCGCCGACATCGCTGCCCATACGGTGACTTTGGGTGAATGTAGCGGTTTCTGATGTTTTTGTTTTGGATTGGTTGCACTCCAGTAACGACAATTTTGCTTGTTTACATGCCCATTCAGGTGAAAATGGGCTTCATCGGAAAACAAGATGTTGGTGAACGTTGGAAAGCGCTCAATCATCTGATTTACAAAGTCAAGCCTCTGACCAGCATCTTGAGGCTTCAGTTCTTGCTTCAACTGAATTTTGTACGGGTGCAGCTTTAAATCTTTGTGTAAAATGCGGCATAATGAAGATCTGTGCACATTTAAAGCAACAGCACGCTTCCGAATCGAGAGGTTTGGATCATCTCGAATAGACTGAGTAACACTGTCCACGTTTTCGGCTGTTCTTGATGTTCTTGGCCGCCCAGATTTTGGTTTCTCCAGAGTTGACCCAGTCTCTTCAAACTTCTCAACCCATTTTGCAATGAGTCGAGTGCTAGGCGCATCATTTAAGTGACGAATATGTCGAATACTGCAGAATTTTCTACGCGCTACAGTCGCCGAATTACCGTTTTTGTAAAACTCACGTACGCACAACGCACGGTCCGCACCAGAGAAACGCTCCATAGCGACTAAATTCCCAAGAGCCAGACTACCGACTGACATACCCCCCGCGCCCCTCAGAATAGTTGCTTTCGCGTAATAAGATAAGCAAATGTGAACTTACTTTTGAGACACCTTGTGCATACTTATTTAACATACTCAGAACAAACATCCATATTCATCTCACAAATGTTTGTCCCGAGTGGGAATCAAACCCACAACCGCAGACACAGCGCATAAGGCAGAGTCACTACCAACTGAGTTGTAAGGCAAGTAAATGAAAATAAACCTATAAAAATCATTACAAAAAAAAATCTGCTTACGCCATTCTATCCCCCAACACTATGTTCTATATTTATCTGTTATAAAAAGATGCAAAAGTTTGTAAGTTTGTACTCGTATGTTTGTGATTCAATCACTCCGTAACAGCGTATCCGTAGAATATTCCGTATTTGACCTAGACTAGCATATAGACTACTTTTATTCCAGGTACCAATCAATCAAAATCGCGAGTGGAAGCTAGTATACATAAAAATGCACTATAGTTAATAGAGCTCTACGCCAAAAAAATTAAAAAAACAATATACGAATATGACCCAGTCGGTTTACCAACGCTACGCCTGGTGACGTCACATGTTCTCTAGTACAGCTACTATTTTCGTTGCTGGAAAATCAAACGGTTCATAAAGCCTCTTTCCAAATCAGAAAATAATAAATGTCAAACGTTATATCTTAGAGCCTATGCACACTGCGTTTTTAGGGTTCCGTACCCAAAAGGGTAAAAACGGGACCCTATTTCTACGACTTTGCTGTCCGTCCGTCCGTCTGGATTAAATATTTAAGTGGGGCTCTTATACAACAAACGTGTTATCTTTGCCGTTTTTTAAATTATGGCACGGAACCTTTCGTGCGCGAGTCCGACTCGCACTTGACCGGTTTTTATTTAAAAGTGCCGTCGACGCGGAATTTTTGCCGTACAGATGCGATACTCACGCAAGTCAGACGCAGCCTATAGACCTTTACGGTGCTATTAATAAAAATTTACTTATCCAAAGATCATCTGAGGTTACACCAAGACTTGTTAATACCAGCTTAATGTAAGCAACTCCATTTCTAATCCTTGTTTATTAATATTGAATTCGACTAGTCCAAACGTAAGCGTTGGATTAAATTTAATCCTGCGCTAGTCTACGTTTATTAATGAGACGGTTAGTGTGTATCGCGTCTGTATTGCAAATAATGCGCGTTGACAGCGCGGGTAAAAGGATTCCAGTAATCTATAAACATATAATTTAAAAAAATGTTTAGGCCAATCGCAAAGTAAATGACTCCTTTTTTTCTTCGGCTGAAAAATAAAACTTAGCCGTCATGGGTAACCCTCGTATTCAAGAACGACACTATGAGAACACGCACCCACAGTGGACGAAATCTTTTTTCATTAAAATAACTTTATGTGTTGTGCGACACTGCATAGTGTGACTAGAGGCACATTGTCGTGTGCCTCTAGCCAAAGTTGTGCTCTAAAGACACACGGTAGCGTGCGCCATAGTGCCGCTCAACACATAAAGTGATGTTTATGAAAAAAGATTTCGTCCACTGTGGGTGCGTGTTCTCATAGTGTCGTTCTTGAATACGAGGGTAAGTCTCGTAGGTTTGATGTAAATAACCGCCGTTAGCACGTTAAAGCCGCGCAATTTATCGCAGAAGTTTATTGTGACACAAAACGATACAACATGGCCAGAGATCGCGAGTAAAGTAGTTTTTATAGATGTCCGTGGCTCTATGGTTAATTGACGTTGACAGCTTAGATGGGGAAACTTGACTTTAGATAACTTTAGTTTAATTCTCTAAGAATTAATATGATTAATGATCACAAAATATGCGATTAATAAAGCAGTGCCGTGTTGGCCGAGTGGGAGGTACCTCAACTTTTGATATAATCATGCATGACGATGTCTTGGAATAAAATTATAAGGTCTTATAAACCATAAAATTTATTTTTAAAGCCTAAAGATAAAATATGGTTGAGACTCACCCTTTCCACAAAAACGTGTTCCCCTATTTCCACTCTAGATAGTGGATGATATTTTTTTCTAGTTCCCTTACTGCATAAAGCAAGTGTATATTCTGTGGTGTCACCCCAACCTTGTTTATCACGATTACCCGCGATGTTACCCGCTACGTGAAGCACGTAAAAAACAACGACGTGAACATAATAATATATTGTGTTTGAAGTTTATTTTTCAAGAGTTTGTCAGCACTGGGAGAAAATGCCCATAACATGCTAAGCACATTGTTTCATTTTGACTATGTTTTTGTACTTCTGATAAGATTCACATTTAAAGAAAGAAAGAAAGAATAAATTTATTTTGTGTCAACATAATTTTTTATAACTAAACAAAAAACATACATACTGGCAACATTGACAACAAAATTGGTCACCACTCAGCTATATACTGCAACAGCGAGAGTTGATGCAGCGTTGATTTTCAGTCGAGCCATAGTGCGTGTGTTGGGACACACGCACTATGGCATACTGCATATCACACAGTGCATATATTTACATTACTTAAATTCTAAAATACCTACTATTTAACATTCTATGAAAAATATAATAAAATATAAGGCCTAGTATTTACGAGTAAACCATGACAGCAGTTATGATCGATTGTTACCTATTATAAACTTGTCTATTCCTCTCCCCTTTCCTGTTGGGAAGTATGAGTGAATAAACATAATATACACGCGTCAGAAACAAAAATAAAAAAGTCATATCATTCAGAAAAGATTTTTCCGGTTTCGCGACGTTCATCTTGCCACGGTATTAATTTAACGTGGTCGCCATTGACAATCAGATACATCTTCATTCTAATTTTGAAGATTTTCTCTCAAGTTTTTACCAGTTCCAAATTTGTGCTAGATTCATTTCGATCAGTTTGCGATATCAGCACAAAATCGGGTTTACGTCGCCTTCGACTGACCAATAAGTTCGGCATCCGTTCTCGTTGCCAGCGGAAATTTGATTCCTTCGGCTGAAATCGAGAATTCTTTCCTATGATTGATTGAGCTCTCTACTGTGTCACGGATATTGCGAAATTGCAACATAATCATATATGTGCCAGAAATGTTAGAGATATCAAATTATTGAAGTGCATAGCGATTCGTCTTTGTTATAACGTAGTATTGCCAGTCACATGTGTTTTATCGCTCAATTTATAGTAGTACTTACTTTCAATAGTAGACAGAAATTCACGACGATACTTTATTGTATTGTAAAAGTGTCAGTTCTGACGTTATGACGATACGATAACGATACGATAGTCATTCGTGCTAGGCCCACAGTTATTATCGGTATTTTACAAAAATAAGTTACATCTAATACTAAGAACCAGTTGGGCTATCTCAAGACTGTTGCAAACAGTCTATAGGTAGCTTCAACTGATCCAGATCACTACCAGTCGGATTCGTTCTCAAGATACTAGCGGCTTTGAAATTATAATTAAATAAAAATAAAAAATAAATAGGATCACGGCTGTAATCTCCAAGTACGGTAGACATCCTCTCAGATCTCCAGACGCTTAGATCCTTTGAAGATGTCTAGTGGGGGTAGTCAAAGGCACGTCCAAACATTATACTTGGCACATGCGCACATTTTGCAGTAGTTAGCATTCCATACGTGACAGGTTGCAAGCCCATCGCCGCTTATAAGAACTGGTTTCCTCATGATGTTTTCCTTCACCGTTTTGAGCACGTGTTTTTGATGCGCATATTATACATTTATCGAACAGAAAAATCCATTGATGCACGCCGGGATTCGAGCCCACGACCTCCCACTCGGCCAACAACTATTAATTATAAAATGTAGACAACTGCGATATTGTTAATTGTTTTTAATATTTAGATACTTAGATCAAACACCTCGATAACACCTACTTCTATATTAATATCTTCATAAAATATTCAGAGGGTACGTCAAACCTACCAGTTTGCTTAAGCGTGCTTACCGTATTTGCTCTGTCACCTTATTATTAAATGCAAATCTATCAGCGGGAGTAATATTCATCCATTATGCAAACATGTCACCATTATGTAACTATTTATAAATACATGAGTAGGTTTTTACTTTCAATCAAAAGGCTTTTGAGCCATACTTGAGAATACTTGACTATAAAGGAGAAATAGTTTACTGTTAAAAAATATTTGTCAATTACAAGCTTTTGTAAAATCATTCAAACTATCCAGCACCTGTCACATAATATAACATTGTCATTGGAACTTGACAAGAATGCAAAGTTTTTACTCAATCAGAGTGTTTACTGAGGAGTTCCGTTGTGTGTGTATGTTGAACAGCTCCTAACTCCATCATCAGATCAGCTTGCTGTCACCATATTATTGCATTGTCACCAAAGTTACATAAGTATGTAAAATTTCAGTTCAATCGGTTGGGGATAACTGCTTAAAAATTGAGTAGCAAGATTCCACCTTAACAAACATTTTACATAGTTAGTTACATAGTTACGTACATACATACATCGAATACAGTAGAAGTATTGTGTAGAATACACGTAGAAGATTAAATGATTAAATGAATAATTATACATGAATTAGAATCGAATATTACAAAACACAATATGTTTTTCCTCACAATTCAGTAAATTCTCATAACATGAAACTCTTTTAAAACAAATTTTCACTGTATAGAGCAACGCATTTATGTTCTTTGAATATGATGAGTTTGTCAGTAAAACAAAGGCTTCATCAAAAGGCAGTTGCCGAGTTGCGGCCAGTACAATCAAGAGACTATTTTGCGGCTCTCGGTGTCATTGCCTCCGCCGGGGGTTCATTAACAATGTTGTCAGAAGCCAATTTTATAAGCAAACTCGATTACGTAAGCAGATTCTGACAAGTTTGTTGTTTTGCAAAATCTAGTTACAATAACACTGAAAAACTATGATTTTGTTTTTCAAACTATCGTGATTAGTAGACATAACTATAGATTTTGACAAGGGTCTGCCCGCGACCATGGCTATGTAACATAGTCGAAACGTCGGGAAAATAAGTTAAAGGTAATTACGTAATAAAGACCCGAATCAAAATCTATAGTTATATTATTTTGTTCTTAAAATGTTATGGTTTTCGTGCCTTATAAAGTCTAGGTACTCATTTTAGCAATGGCGTAGCATGTCGTAGCATGTCGTAGCAAACACGTAGCGGTATAGTGCTGTTTTGTAGTAATTTTTTAGCCACGTCGTAGGCATGTTGTAGTAATTATCTTGTATGATACCTACGAAAGCAGTCGAGTATAGGCTCAAATCCTCTGAAACGAGCATTTCAAGAGTAGACCCAGAAGACCGTTTACCACTCATATCAACTTTTTGAACTCTACTTGATTCATAGATTATAGGTAAATTGCCTGGTTTTGGATGTTATTGTGTTTCAACTTTGAAATTAAGTAGATTTGTAAAATGCTTATCAGTTGTTGATAGACCTTTTGTAAATCCAAATTGAAGACTGTAGAATCTAGTAGCCTATTATGAAAAGAAGCAAAATAATAACTGAGTTAGAATAACTTTTTGAAAAAGAATTTTTACCAAATAAATACCAAAATGATTCTATTATTAGCGGGATTTTTTCGCTTTCCGACTTATACAAATGAATGAGTTTACTATACTTCATAATATCAGGAACAACTCTCTTATCAACACACCTATTAAAAACGTGGGTTCATTTAATGAGCTAGCAAAAACGATATTTCAACAAAAAATATATGCTATTTATGATTTCCTTAACTTAATTTAGGGACAACATTTTCCGTTTCCTCAAAGTTTAACTCCTCCAATGAACTGCAAGAAGCTTTTATTCTGTTAATTAATAATCACCAATAAGCTGTAAAGTTATACTTTACCTAGATAGGTAGGTACAACTCGTACTTAAGCATTCACGACTGCATTAAAACTTTATGAAACGTAAATTCATTAGGTATTTGCCGAAAGGAGCGCAATAAGGTGTTCCTTCGCACATTTTCTCATGAACCCAAGTACAACGCTCTCGCGCTGTACGCTCAACGCAGTACCGCGTTTTTTGTAAATATCAAGTTACGAACTCGTATGGTCTTTTTCGCACCGCAGCGCAAGTAGAGTAGAGTACTGTTTTAATTTTACTTTAGAGCATGTAGTAAGGCGGCAGGTATGTTTTTATTTTAATATTACAAAACCTTTTTTTCGCTTAACAGATCCAACAAATACTTTAATAACACGTTCCCTGTCTGCTGAACCATATATAGCTCAGGAAACTTGCGCTCGAAAAGCACTAATATGTACGTACCTGAGCCATATGTGTGTCAGAGACACATACAACTTCAATAGATTAAAAAAAAAGCAAAAAGTCTGTTGGATTTGCGGCCTAATTTTGCATTTTTGTTTGGGACAGGGAAAGTGTTAGATTTAGATGGGGATATACATTATTAACAATAAAGTTTATATGGCTACCTTCAAGCTCCATCATGGCCATCTCACTGAAAAACTCAGTAAGTTTGAGCCAAATTGACATCAATAGCGTAGTGAGCAATTGCCTGAGCAGAACGCAAGTGGGTTTGATTTCCGTAGCGGGACAAATATTAGCATAATCTGCAGATATTTTGGGTTTGGGTGTTGTGGTACCATGGAACTCGTAGTTTCTATCTTGTACCTTAAATCAGACTTTTTAACCTCTTGTAACTTGTAACTTAGACTTGTAAAACGAACAACTTTGTTTGTATGAAATAACGGTGTACGGAAAATTCTTAAGACCCGCGTTTATATATTTTTATGAGGTACGATGTTAAAATACCATTATTTTTCCAGTTTTCTTAATAGCAGGGCTTGTGTAAGGTCTGGGAAAGCGCTATCTCACTCGGTGTTACCAGAAAAAATTAAAGTAAAATTTATTATAATAAGGACGCCTTTGAACATACCCTTGTATAAACACAAGGGTGTGTACGATGGAATACAATAATGTCAGCCTTATAATATTTGAAGGTACATTATATCAAGTACTAGCTGACCCGTGCCCGCTTCGCTGGGGGACTGATAGTTTTACGACTTCATATTAGAAATCTTAAAATTATCAGTGGTTCTCTAATATATTAAGCATGTTTTTATATATATATAAACCTTCCTCCTGAAACATTCTATATATTAAAAAACCGCATCAAAATCCGTTGTGTAGTTTTAAAGATATAAGCATACATACAGACGCGGAAGCGGGAAGCGACTTTGCTTTATACTATGTAGTGATGATAACACACTAGTTTCCACCGGCAGGTTTGCTCATATAGTACCAACATAAAAATTATATACTATTCCAGGACATAAACTTTATATTCTATGTTTATTCATATTTACTCTCAAATTTAAAAATTTTAAAATAGGATCACGACTGTAATCCCCAAGTACGGTAGATATCCTCACAGATCTTCAGGCGCATAGATCCTTCGAAGATGTCTAGAGTCACATCGATATTTGGCACATGCCTACATTTTGCAATAGTTAGCATTCCATACGTGACAGGTTGCAATCCCAACGCCGCTATGATAATTTTTAATAGAAAAACGACTAATTAACACGTGCTCATGATTAAGACAATCTGAACTGACTCAAAACGTCATTATTCGTATTTCTAATAAAAATCCTCACAAATTTACATACAAATCGTCATAAATTGTGAGGTGATTTATAATATTAGAAAGATATTCGTACCAGTTACAGGTTGTATATTGAAAATGGCTATAATTATGAAGCTACTTCAAGTCCTTGAACTGCCAGCTACTTTAGAATTCAAAGCAACAACCAGCGCATTCATTGAAAGTCGGTATGAACATACTCGAGCACTTTTACCGATTGAGGCATTTTAAGCTTTGCAACTTACCGAGTATTTCCATTATATTTCGCTCGCAAACCCATCTTACTTAAGATTAATCAGCGTAGTTGTTTATATATCAACAAAATATCTGTATTTATAGTAATTTATGTGAATAATATAGGTATGTGAAGGTAAGGTGAAGGAAAACATCGTGAGGAAACCAGTTATTCTTATAAGCGGCGAAGGGCTTGCAACCTGTCACGTATTGAATTTTAACTACTGCAAAATGTGGGCATGTGCCAAATGTAATGTTTGGACGTGCTAAAAAAAGTAGGTCTAAGTCTAGTGGGGGTAGACTTAGACCTAGAAACTAGAACTTAGAAACTAAACTAATTGAACAAAACTTGACAACATGAGTTTCTGAGCGGTTTCAAAGCACTTCGATGTTTTTACTAGTACTAATGTAATATTCTTAATATTAGAAATGTTTAAGAATATTGCAGACAAGAAAATTATCGCAATTTTATAATTGGAAATCCATTACATTGTCTCGAACACAGAATCGAAGTCAAATCCTTCGAGTTATGGAATCTCGTTCAATTACGTTGATTACAATTCAAATAGCTAGAGACTGTTGAGACAAGTTCATCAGACTTTATAAGTCAGCATCCGTAACTTCTAACTCTTGTACGATTTCTTTAGGGGTTATTTTGATTTAGTAATTTCTTTACTGTTTTTAGGGTTTCGTACTCAAAGGGTAGAAACGGGACCCTATAACTAAGACTTCGCTGTCCGTCTGTCTGTCATGGGGCTGTTTATGAACCGTGGTAGCTAGACAACTTTTTCACAGATGTATTTCTGATGTCGCTATAACAACAAATACTAAAAACAGATAAAAATAAATATTTAAGTGTGGCTCCCATACAACAAACGTGTTTCTTTGCCGTTTTTTATAGATTATGGTACGGAACTCTTCGTATCCGACTCGCACTCTGCCGGTTTTTATTTTTTATTCATTAATATTTATTAGATACCTAGGCTAGATATCACTGTGTGAAATGTGTACCTATATGTATTTGTTTAACTATATTCTTTTAATCTTCGAATACTTATGTTTTATTTTTCCTTTGTGGGGTAGTAATGGCTAGCCCAATAGCGCATAGTATGTAATAGAACAATGTACCTAATAATAGTTAGGTAAATTGTATAATAGGTATAAATTAGGTAAGAAAAATGTCAAAGGTAGGTAGTATTTTTATTTTATTTCATGGGAAGTAAAGACGAGCTGCGAAGTGTCCAGGGAAAACCCGTCACCATTTTGAGATTTACAACCCCTCACTAATATACTTTTGAGCAACATGTAAAAGCACTTAGTTAAAACTAGAAATGTGCTAACTCTTACATTGTACGAGTATGTACGAGTACCTAAATGGAGTTTTCGTAAAATGAACTTAAAATTTTAGAGCAAAAGCTTTTGTAGAATTTAAGCTAATATATCACAGTTTACATCACAAATATAATTAGGTATACCTTGCAAGAGTAATGTGGCAAGTAGGTATGGTCAGAAAATCAGGTATTTATTCAGTAACTAGCTGACCCGTGACAGACTTTGTCCTGCCCAAATTTCAATAATCGCATAGAAAAAAGTGAAAAGAAAATTGTTTATTTGTATTTTTTACGTTTTTTCTCTCCTTCCTCAAACACATCAAAAAAAATCAGCCAAATCGGTTCAGCTGTTCTCGAGTTTCGCGCTTAGCAACACATTTAGCGATTCATTTTTATTTATATAGATAGATATATAATTGGCATTAGCACTTATGACACTAAAAAGTATAGCTTTAGGAAAGATTAATATTAGACGGGCCGGAGCCTTTATTTAGTAGACGGGCCCGGACGGGACACGGATCAGGCACTGTTTCTTACAAAATGTATGTAACGTTTCAAATCCGTGCCCCGTCCGGGCCACGTACACGCAAGCTTCGGGCACGGCCCGATCTAATATAAATCTACCCCAATCCCTCCTGTATACATACTAGTCCAGCTATACCACAGTCAAACTAAAATTTGGTATTTTACCAGGTAAAACCTATCTTGCACCAACTAGATACATCCTATTAAAAAAAACTGTATAATCTATACATATAATAAAACTGTAGAAGAGTTCAATTCTGTACATTGTATAAAAACAAAAAAAAATACTCCTAGGGGCCTTTAAACAAGTAACACAAGCCAAAAAAAAACATTTTGAAATTTTTGTCTGTCTGTCTGTCTGTTGTCCGACTTTCACGCAAAAACTACTGGACGGATTTTGATGAAACTTTTTTTGTTATGTAGCTATTAGTCCTTGGCAACATATAGACTATAATTTATTTTGAAGATTGGAATACCAGATGTGAAACTATCTGTCGACCAGCGAAGTGGGCACGGGTCAGCTAGTAATCTTATATGTACGCTTTCTAAGCTTTGATATAACCCATAGCCCCGGTCGGTGTAGCATTCGTAGCGCTCTTAACGCGCTGAACTTAGACGATCTACGTCTAAGTTCAGCGCGGTCGCAAAATAGATGGGTGACCTCTAACTGAGTGCTTTCGTGCTTCATAGAGTACATTATGATGTCAGTCTCGGCGTTTTGCGTCCGTCAACTTGAGGTGTGCCTCATGTCTCCGAATTTCACCTGCAATCTTACCTTTAAAACCGGAACACAACTTGGCGGCAGTAATAGGTATGGAGGTACTTCTCCGCATGAGCTCCTTCACAAGGAACTCTACTTCTTGATGTCTAGCTGACACGCACGAAGACACGTTGCAGACGGCCCGTGAACCGTCGGAACTTGGCCAAACCACCCTTCAGCCAAAACCCTTCATCCATGAAGGTTAACAAACGATCTGTCGGATAAAAGGGTTGGGTATGCGCGGAGGTATAACAAGACAAATAATAAAGCATATTGGATAAAATATAATAATATATCCTGTTAAAATGTCGCAAAAAACCTAAAGAAACGATACTGGTGTTGATTATTTTTTCGGCGAAATCAACGCGTTCTGATCGGATTTAATATTTATCGGCTTAACTGAGCTTCCCCGACATTTTTCCAGCACTTTTTTTTGATTAATTTTGCTTTTGTGTGAAACATTTTGATATTTTGAAGTAATTTTAGGTTTAACACAATAATAGGTACGCTTATCTACACTACTATATAAAGGGGTAAAATTATTAGGTAGGTTATGTTTTAGTTTGTAATAGATAGTTATAAACTACTGGACCAATTTCAATGATTCTTTCATCTATCAAAAGCTACATTATTAGCGAGTAACATGAAAAATATTAGAGATAGAAAATAGACACGAAAATAGCTATAATAAAACCTAAAATATCGAAAATTGCCTAAAATCTTCAATAGTAACCCATGCGAAACTGAGACGGGCAGCTTATCTTTGTTTGCATCGAATAGGCTCTGAAACTACTGGACCGATTTGAAAAATTCTTTTACCATTAAAATCCTACATTATCCCTGATGAACATAGACTATAGATTATTTTCAAAAACGTTAGGGATCCGTATGAAAACTTCGATAATGTAACCCAAGGTGTAATTTTTTTGCCATAAAATCATTATTACACCCGTACGACGCCGGGGCGGACTGCTAGTAGTTAATAGTGAGCAAAAGATAACTAGTGACGCAATAAACGAACAAAACACTCAGTTTACAAGGTATAATAAAGTTAGAAAGTACCATTTCATATGCAGTAAATCCCCGTGACTCATTGAAGGCTGACGCACTGAGTTTTTGATGGACCATAAACACTGTTTTACTGCATGCACTTATTAAAAACTCCTCGTAAACGCTGCGTGAGCTTTCATAAGGTATGACTGGCTATACTTACCAAGAAGTTTAATTATTAGTAAAAAGTTAATTATAACCAGAGTTATAACCTAGAAATCTAACGGTCAGTATTTTTCCTTCTTGAAAACTTGTTATCGAACTCGGTATTCTACTGGTAATAAATAAATTAAAAAAATAAAATCTCCAAGTGCTCAGATCTTTGATGTCTAAAGGGGTTAGATAGAGGCACGTTCTAACATAACATTTTACACTATTATACATTTTGCAGTATTATAACTAACTAGCAGTCCGCCCCGGCGTCGCACGGTTGTAATAATGATTTTATGGCAATTTTTTTACATCTTGGGTTACATTATCGAAGTTTTAATAGAGATCCCTAATAGTTAGACATATGATATCATAAACTTTTTTGTAGATATTGATGTCTTCTATAAAACTGTATTACATCACTTTGCTCTATTGTCAATAATTTCTGCAGCAAACGCAATATAAGGATTTTTTTGGTTTTTTTTTCACACGTTGGGTTACATTATCGAAGTTTTCATACAAATCCTTAACGTTTTTGAAAATAATCTATAGCCTATGTTCATCGTGGATAATGTAGGATTCTAATAGTGAAAGATTTTTTCAAATCGGTCCAGTAGTTTCGGAGCCTATTCGATGCAAACAAACAAACAAACAATCAAATCTTTCCTCTTTATAATATTAGTATAGATTGTTAAAATATCATTTGATTTCACTTATAACTGAAAATCCAAAGTACTTACTGTGTTGTGACATGTACCTATTTAAAAAAAAACTCCCAGTCATTACTGTTGCGTCGCTGTTCTCATCAATAATTCAGCGGCGAACTCTATCTGTGCCACCGTGCCGCCGCTAACGAGATTATGTGGACACCGAATGCGGCAATGAGGCTTTAAGCCATGTTCAGATGGCGTGAGATGTGACATCTAAAATTTATTTCAAAATGATCTCTATGTCCACTGAATAAAGTCAATTTAGAGTCGACATCCTTCTGCTTGCATTTATAGCACAAAGATAAACTCAAAATTAACTTTATTCAGGATCATTTTACATTTATACTGGTCGGCCATTGTTTCGCTCGAGGTTTTAGCTGAATAAAATGTAATGCTAGTCCAGGTTACTATATTTATTCCAACATTATCCATATCTATTCAGCCGTTAATAGTAACCAATATACAATTTCATAAACTTACGCGTTTATAAATAAGATTCTTGTATTGATACAATAAGATCAAAATTGAGTTTTCAGAAACCCTATAATAACGGCAATGTTACATGCAATAGAGGAGCCAAAAATGCCAATTATTTAAATCAAGTTCAAGTTTTTGGAAGTGGTCTTAATACACCCAGTATTTATTAGCCAATTTAGCTTCTGGAAAAATGAACCATGTAATTATAATGTATACTAGCGACCCGCCCCGGCTTCGCACGGGTAGCATGTTATTATACATATAAACCTTCCTCCTGAATCACTCTATCTAGTATCTATCTAGTAAGTTTGAGCCAAATTGACACCAATAGCGTAGTGAGCAATTGCCTGAGCAGAACGCAAGTGGGTTTGATTTCCGTAGCGGGACAAATATTAGCATAATCTGCAGATATTTTGGGTTTGGGTGTTGTGGTACCATGGAACTCGTAGTTTCTATCTTGTTACCTTAAATCGGACTTTTTAACCTCTTGTAACTTGTAACTTCGACTTATAAAACGAACAACTTTGTTTGTATGAAATAACGGTGTACGGAAAATTCTTAAGACCCGCGTTTATATATTTTTATGAGGTACGATGTTAAAATACCATTATTTTTCCAGTTTTCTTAATAGCAGGGCTTGTGTAAGGTCTGGGAAAGCGCTATCTCACTCGGTGTTACCAGAAAAGATTAAAGTAAAATTTATCATAATAAGGACGCCTTTGAACATACCCTTGTATAAACATAAGGGTGTGTACGATGGAATACAATAATGTCAGCCTTATAATATTTGAAGGTACATTATATCAAGTACTAGCTGACCCGCGCCCGCTTCGCTGGGGGACTGATAGTTTTACGACTTCATATTAGAAATCTTAAAATTATCAGTGGTTCTCTAATATATTAAGCATGTTTTTATATATATATAAACCTTCCTCCTGAAAAATTCTATATATTAAAAAACCGCATCAAAATCCGTTGTGTTGTTTTAAAGATATAAGCATACATACAGACGCGGGAAGCGGGAAGCGACTTTGATTTATACTATGTAGTGATGATAACATACTAGTTTCCACCGGCAGGTTTGCTCATATAGTACCAACATAAAAACTATATACTATTCCAGGACATAAACTTTATATTCTATGTTTTATTCATATTTAATCTCAAATTTAAAAAAATATTAAAATAGGATCACTACTGTAATCCCCAAGTACGGTAGATATCCTCACAGATCTTCAGGCGCATAGATCCTTCGAAGATGTCTAGAGTCACATCGATATTTGGCACATGCCTACATTTTGCAGTAGTTAGCATTCCATACGTGACAGGTTGCAATCCCAACGCCGCTATGATCATTTTGAATAGAAAAACGACAAATTAACACGTGCTCATGATTAAGACAATCTGAACTGACTCAAAACGTCATTATTCGTATTTCTAATAAAAATCCTCACAAATTTACATACAAATCGTCATAAATTGTGAGGTGATTTATAATATTAGAAAGATATTCGTACCAGTTACGGGTTGTATATTGAAAATGGCTATAATTATGAAGCTACTTCAAGTCCTTGAACTGCCAGCTACTTTAGAATTCAAAGCAACAACCAGCGCATTCATTGAAAGTCGGTATGAACATACTCGAGCACTTTTACCGATTGAGGCATTTTAAGCTTTGCAACTTACCGAGTATTATATTTCGCTCGCAAACCCATCTTACTTAAGATTAATCAGCGTAGTTGTTTATATATCAACAAAATATCTGTATTTATAGTAATTTATGTGAATAATATAGGTATGTGAAGGTAAGGTGAAGGAAAACATCGTGAGGAAACCAGTTATTATTCTTATAAGCGGCGAAGGGCTTGCAACCTGTCACGTATTGAATTTTAACTACTGCAAAATGTGGGCATGTGCCAAATGTAATGTTTGGACGTGCTAAAAAAAGTAGGTCTAAGTCTAGTGGGGGTAGACTTAGACCTAGAAACTAGAACTTAGAAACTAAACTAATTGAACAAAACTTGACAACATGAGTTTCTGAGCGGTTTCAAAGCACTTCGATGTTTTTACTAGTACTAATGTAATATTCTTAATATTAGAAATGTTTAAGAATATTGCAGACAAGAAAATTATCGCAATTTTATAATTGGAAATCCATTACATTGTCTCGAACACAGAACCGAAGTCAAATCCTTCGAGTTATGGAATCTCGTTCAATTACGTTGATTACAATTCAAATAGCTAGAGACTGTTGAGACAAGTTCATCAGACTTTATAAGTCAGCATCCGTAACTTCTAACTCTTGTACGATTTCTTTAGGGGTTATTTTGATTTAGTAATATCTTTACTGTTTTTAGGGTTTCGTACTCAAAGGGTAGAAACGGGACCCTATAACTAAGACTTCGCTGTCCGTCTGTCTGTCATAGGGCTGTATCTCATGAACCGTGGTAGCTAGACAGCTTTTTCACAGATGATGTATTTCTGATGTCGCTATAACAACAAATACTAAAAACAGATAAAAATAAATATTTAAGTGTGGCTCCCATACAACAAACGTGTTTCTTTGCCGTTTTTTATAGATTATGGTACGGAACTCTTCGTATCCGACTCGCACTCTGCCGGTTTTTATTTTTTATTCATTAATATTTATTAGATACCTAGGCTAGATATCACTGTGTGAAATGTGTACCTATATGTATTTGTTTAACTATATTCTTTTAATCTTCGAATACTTATGTTTTTTTTTTCCTTTGTGGGGTAGTAATGGCTAGCCCAATAGCGCATAGTATGTAATAGAACAATGTACCTAATAATAGTTAGGTAAATTGTATAATAGGTATAATATTAGGTAAGAAAAATGTCAAAGGTAGGTAGTATTTTTATTTTATTTCATGGGAAGTAAAGACGAGCTGCGAAGTGTCCAGGGAAAACCCGTCACCATTTTGAGATTTACAACCCCTCACTAATATACTTTTGAGCAACATGTAAAAGCACTTAGTTTAAAACTAGAAATGTGCTAACTCTTACATTGTACGAGTATGTACGAGTACCTACATGGAGTTTTCGTAAAATGAACTTAAAATTTTAGAGCAAAAGCTTTTGTAGAATTTAAGCTAATATATCACAGTTTACATCACAAATATAATTAGGTATACCTTGCAAGAGTAATGTGGCAAGTAGGTATGGTCAGAAAATCAGGTATTTATTCAGTAACTAGCTGACCCGTGACAGACTTTGTCCTGCCCAAATTTCAATAATCGCATAGAAAAAAGTGAAAAGAAAATTGTTTATTTGTATTTTTTACGTTTTTTCTCTCCTTCCTCAAACACATCAAAAAAAATCAGCCAAATCGGTTCAGCTGTTCTCGAGTTTCGCGCTTAGCAACACATTTAGCGATTCATTTTTATTTATATAGATAGATATATAATTGGCATTAGCACTTATGACACTAAAAAGTATAGCTTTAGGAAAGATTAATATTAGACGGGCCGGAGCCTTTATTTAGTAGACGGGCCCGGACGGGACACGGATCAGGCACTGTTAATATAAAATGCTTCTTACAAAATGTATGTAACGTTTCAAATCCGTGCCCCGTCCGGGCCACGTACACGCAAGCTTCGGGCACGGCCCGATCTAATATAAATCTACCCCAATTCCTCCTGTATACATACTAGTCCAGCTATACCACAGTCAAACTAAATTTTGGTATTTTACCAGGTAAAATCTATCTTGCACCAACTAGATACATCCTATTAAAAAAAACTGTATAATCTATACATATAATAAAACTGTAGAAGAGTTCAATTCTGTACATTGTATAAAAACAAAAAAAAATACTCCTAGGGGCCTTTAAACAAGTAACACAAGCCAAAAAAAACATTTTGAAATTTTTGTCTGTCTGTCTGTCTGTTGTCCGACTTTCACGCAAAAACTACTGGACGGATTTTGATGAAACTTTTTTTGTTATGTAGCTATTAGTCCTTGGCAACATATAGACTATAATTTATTTTGAAGATTGGAATACCAGATGTGAAACTATCTGTCGACCAGCGAAGTGGGCACGGGTCAGCTAGTAATCTTATATGTACGCTTTCTAAGCTTTGATATAACCCATAGCCCCGGTGTAGCATTCGTAGCGCTCTTAACGCGCTGAACTTAGACGATCTACGTCTAAGTTCAGCGCGGTCGCAAAATAGATGGGTGACCTCTAACTGAGTGCTTTCGTGCTTCATAGAGTACATTATGATGTCAGTCTCGGCGTTTTGCGTCCGTCAACTTGAGGTGTGCATCATGTCTCCGAATTTCACCTGCAATCTTACCTTTAAAACCGGAACACAACTTGGCGGCAGTAATAGGTATGGAGGTACTTCTCCGCATGAGCTCCTTCACAAGGAACTCTACTTCTTGATGTCTAGCTGACACGCACGAAGACACGTTGCAGACGGCCCGTGAACCGTCGGAACTTGGCCAAACCACCCTTCAGCCAAAACCCTTCATCCATGAAGGTTAACAAACGATCTGTCGGATAAAAGGGTTGGGTATGCGCGGAGGTATAACAAGACAAATAATAAAGCATATTGGATAAAATATAATAATATATCCTGTTAAAATGTCGCAAAAAGCCTAAAGAAACGATACTGGTGTTGATTATTTTTTCGGCGAAATCAACGCGTTCTGATCGGATTTAATATTTATCGGCTTAACTGAGCTTCCCCGACATTTTTCCAGCACTTTTTTTTGATTAATTTTGCTTTTGTGTGAAACATTTTGATATTTTGAAGTAATTTTAGGTTTAACACAATAATAGGTACGCTTATCTACACTACTATATAAAGGGGTAAAATTATTAGGTAGGTTATGTTTTAGTTTGTAATAGATAGTTATAAACTACTGGACCAATTTCAATGATTCTTTCATCTATCAAAAGCTACATTATTAGCGAGTAACATGAAAAATATTAGAGATAGAAAATAGACACGAAAATAGCTATAATAAAACCTAAAATATCGAAAATTGCCTAAAATCTTCAATAGTAACCCATGCGAAACTGAGACGGGCAGCTTATCTTTGTTTGCATCGAATAGGCTCTGAAACTACTGGACCGATTTGAAAAATTCTTTTACCATTAAAATCCTACATTATCCCTGATGAACATAGACTATAGATTATTTTCAAAAACGTTAGGGATCCGTATGAAAACTTCGATAATGTAACCCAAGGTGTAATTTTTTTGCCATAAAATCATTATTACACCCGTACGACGCCGGGGCGGACTGCTAGTAGTTAATAGTGAGCAAAAGATAACTAGTGACGCAATAAACGAACAAAACACTCAGTTTACAAGGTATAATAAAGTTAGAAAGTACCATTTCATATGCAGTAAATCCCCGTGACTCATTGAAGGCTGACGCACTGAGTTTTTGATGGACCATAAACACTGTTTTACTGCATGCACTTATTAAAAACTCCTCGTAAACGCTGCGTGAGCTTTCATAAGGTATGACTGGCTATACTTACCAAGAAGTTTAATTATTAGTAAAAAGTTAATTATAACCAGAGTTATAACCTAGAAATCTAACAGTCAGTATTTTTCCTTCTTGAAAACTTGTTATCGAACTCGGTATTCTACTGGTAATAAATAAATTAAAAAAATAAAATCTCCAAGTGCTCAGATCTTTGATGTCTAAAGGGGTAAGATCGAGGCACGTTCTAACATTACATTTTACACTATTATACATTTTGCAGTATTATAACTAACTAGCAGTCCGCCCCGGCGTCGCACGGGTGTAATAATGATTTTATGGCAATTTTTTTACATCTTGGGTTACATTATCGAAGTTTTAATAGAGATCCCTAATAGTTAGACATATGATATCATAAACTTTTTTGTAGATATTGATGTCTTCTATAATAGTAGTTTATGTAACTGTCATATAAGGAAGGGTATTAAAACACGAGTGTGAGTTTATGAAACGAGCGCAGCGAGTTTCATAATAGTAACGAGTGTTTTAATACCCGTGTTATATGCAGTTACATACACTACTTTATCTTCACTAACGTCGCTATCCATTTTTAACTTTTATTTGTATTTTAAAAACAAAACACATTGCGAAACATTAAATTCACGCGTACGTGTATTGTCACAGTGAACTTGCCGCCAATAAAATCTAACCAATAAGAAGAGCGCAGCTGCGCGCGCAGGGCCAATCAGGAGCGAGCGCGCGCTGTTTTTTTTTTTATTTAATTGGCACAAGATCTTACCAAAGAGTTTTGTGTATGTAAGTTTAGTAGTTTCACGTATAACCCAACTGTTTTCAAAAGCCAGCCTAATATCAACATTTTATACAACTTGTATGAGGATTTTGACATAAGGCTCGCCAGGTTAATTGGTCGCGTTTTATTGATGTTATAATGAGATTTTACGATATCGATGTGGATATTATACCATCATGTGAAATTGCTTAAATTGAGTGTTTTGTTGTCTGCGCTATAACAGTAGTAATTATAAGTCAAGTATTGGAAACATAAGTAGAATGTTACAACATTAGTGTAGATAAAACTGTATTACATCACTTTGCTCTATTGACAATAATTTCTGCAGCAAACGCAATATAAGGATTTTTTTGGTTTTTTTTTTTTCACACGTTGGGTTACATTATCGAAGTTTTCATACAAATCCTTAACGTTTTTGAAAATAATCTATAGCCTATGTTCATCGTGGATAATGTAGGATTCTAATGGTGAAAGATTTTTTCAAATCGGTCCAGTAGTTTCGGAGCCTATTTGATGCAAACAAACAAACAAACAAACAAACAATCAAATCTTTCCTCTTTATAATATTAGTATAGATTGTTAAAATATCATTTGATTTCACTTATAACTGAAAATCCAAAGTACTTACTGTGTTGTGACATGTACCTATTTAAAAAAAAACTCCCAGTCATTACTATTGCGTCGCTGTTCTCATCAATAATTCAGCGGCGAACTCTATCTGTGCCACCGTGCCGCCGCTAACGAGATTATGTGGACACCGAATGCGGCAATGAGGCTTTAAGCCATGTTCAGATGGCGTGAGATGTGACATCTAAAATTTATTTCAAAATGATCTCTATGTCCACTGAATAAAGTCAATTTAGAGTCGACATCCTTCTGCTTGCATCTATAGCACAAAGATAAACTCAAAATTAACTTTATTCAGGATCATTTTACATTTATACTGGTCGGCCATTGTTTCGCTCGAGGTTTTAGCTGAATAAAATGTAATGCTAGTCCAGGTTACTATATTTATTCCAACATTATCCATATCTGTTTAGCCGTTAATAGTAACCAATATACAATTTCATAAACTTACGCGTTTATAAATAAGATTCTTGTATTGATACAATAAGATCAAAATTGAGTTTTCAGAAACCCTATAATAACGGCAATGTTACATGCAATAGAGGAGCCAAAAATGCCAATTATTTAAATCAAGTTCAAGTTTTTGGAAGTGGTCTTAATACACCCAGTATTTATTAGCCAATTTAGCTTCTGGAAAAATGAACCATGTAATTATAATGTATACTAGCGACCCGCCCCGGCTTCGCACGGGTAGCATGTTATTATACATATAAACCTTCCTCCTGAATCACTCTAAAAAAAACCGCATCAAAATCCGTTGTGTCGTTTTAAAGATATAAGCAAACATACATACATACGCGGGAAGCGGAAAGCGACTTTGCTTTATACTATGTAGTGATATACAAATCAGTAGAGTAGTCTCATATGAATAAATTCATTGAAAAAAAAAGGTAGACCCCAAGCCGTGTTTGTTGCCAGATTCTTCTAGGCTTAGTCGCGAGGAATCGGCGTAGCTTCACCTAGTTCCTAAGACGTTTCTAATTAAATTAAATTTGAATTTGAATTTAAAGAATTGAATATTATTTGTAATATTCACATGCCACAGTGTCTGTTATGCCCATGCCACTATGCTAACAGAGAATGAAATAAGAAATAGTATATTACTCGTACATAGCGACTTAAGGTTTAGTAATGGCAGCAATCTCCAAATGGAAAGTTCAGAGCTAAGCATTGGGGTGCATGTGTCACCGTAAGTACAAAGTTTTGCGCCGTTCCGGGATCCGTTCCACCTTAGTGGATAAAGGGATGATCATATTGATTAAACTAGAGGAAATATATTTGTAACGCAAGAGAAAGTCAAAAAGTTTATTTCTGTGAAATCACAAGAATCACTTTGAAACGTCTTAGGAGATAAGTATACACGCCTGTTACTCTGCTCAGGTATTGTAATGTTTTTAAGAAAACTTTATTGATAATAGTAATATTAACTTACATACCTTAAACGAAGCTGAATAAGAGAAAGAAACAGAAGAAACGTATGAAATTGAAATAAAAAAACCAATTGAATGGCCTCAGTATGTGTTAATTCAGTATGTCCATAAAATACCAACAAAATGGTACTTTACTTCAATGATATTAAAACTAAAGTTAAGATTCACGAAAATAGATACGTATTCTTTTTGAAGGCCTATTTCACGTGAAATAGGCCTCATTTAGTGTATTATGTTAGAATAATGATAACTATAGATTTTGTCTTTTTTTTGATTGGGTCTTTATCACATAATTACCTATAATTTACTTTCCTGACGTTTAAAAAATCACAATAGTTTGAAAAATAATAGAATAATGATAAATATACTTTTTGTCTGTTTTGGTACATCCAGGTGTTGGCTAGCGCAATACAACAATTATTCAAAAATGGTAATTAACTAAATGATGCGACGCGATAACAAAAGCAACCAAATTTGGCATCTGGCCTAATACGATCAAGATTCGTTTATCTGGCTTCCATATTTTCTTCTTCTCAAGTCATTTCAGTCGGCAAACTTTTTAAATAAACGTCAGAAATCGATAAATCTTCAGTGTGACCGCGGTCTTACCCCAGCTGTGCCCGTTTTCGCCTTTATTGCACCGTATTGAGCCTCCGCGTAATGTGTAAAATTGCCAACAGTGGCGTTCAAGAAAAACTTTCCGATGCGGGAAGTGCCTCTACCATGAGTTTTATTAGGTACTACTGAACGAACTGACGCCTACGCCACGACTATGACGCAAATGACAAAAAAAAACATTACCTATTACATTATAGGTTGGTACAACGTTCGTGCAATAACGAATAACCTCAACAGATTTTCAACAGAACGTTACCGTGGTACCACAACAAAGACCAATAGTATTTCTTTATCGCCCTAATTATTATTCTATTTCTAACGAATACCAAATTATAAATATTGAAATGAAGTACAAATTCTATTCCCAACGAATACCAAAACATAACTTTTGGTACAGTGACAAAAACCATTTATTCTGCTATCTAATAATTAATATTAAGATCGGTACATAATACAAACCTTTATTCCGTCATTTTTAACACCTCTTGGGTGACAGCCAAGTATTCTATGCCACCGAGGTCGTATAGGCACCTTACAAAACACTATACTTTTCTACATTATACTTTTGCTTTTCTTCAGATTACCCCAACAATACTTTTTCCCATTTACACTCTTTTACACTCTTGGTAGGGGCTGCAAATCAAACAGTGAAGGAATTCTTCGCTTTCGTAGTTCTTAGCGAAACTTTCAGCGGAATTCGAGTCCTATTGTACAGTTTGTGCTTAAGAGCGCTAAATACCTAGGTTTGTACTGTAGTGGTTTTGTTTTACTGAACACGAAAGTTTTGGTTCCTTTGAGCGCTAAGATAACTATGAAGAGTGCTGTAGTAGACAGATTTCTTGGAATCAAAATAAAGGATTTATAATGAGTGTTGCCCACCTCGAAGATAGTATTCTGCATATTAAAAGATAAATCATGTACGTATGATTGGCTTTAGTCAAAAGTCAGTAGGAAGTTATAACAGCAATTATAATTCAATCAGCGTAAATAAAATACCCCGCAAAAGTTTCAGGGATAGAGTATGATAAAGAGCTTATAATTTATTAGTTACAAAAATGGTAAATCTACATTTACTAAACTTTTACGTAAAACATTACTAACTGGCTAACTGATATAATCAACGCACAGCCCAAACCATAGGTAAATACTAGAAACATTAAAATTAGAGGGTAATTTTCTTATTACCTGTGATGCACTTAGAAAAGAATCCCCGAAATTAAATCTCTATGAAGATGCACCAAGGGTTAAATTCTAATTGAAGAAATTCGCGAGAGTTTCTTACTAATCCTAATAATATTATAATGCGAAAGTTTGTGAGTTCGTATGTATGTTTGTTCCTCAATCAGGCCTAAACGACAAAACGGATTTTCGTTAAACGACGTCCTAAACGACGGAAAAAAGTTGAAGTTTGCTGTAGATGTAGATATAATGCCCAAATATAATAGACTACTGTAAAATATGAAAAATATTCCAAAAACTATAAAAAAGCAAAAGGGATGATTTCTGTATATATGACGCTGCTCTTCAACAAATCTGACATCACAGACTAAAAACATTCAGTATTTTCTATTCGATTATTGAAATTTGACAGGACAACGTCTGTCACGGGTCAGCTAGTCTACTATATAAAAGAAAGTCGGGTTTGTTACAACAACATTTGGCTGAAAATTGGTGGGGAGGTAGCTTAGAACCAGGAGACAAACATAGGACACTTTTTAACGGGAACGGGAACGGGAACGAGAGTTAATTCTAGAGCGATACGAAGTTCGCCGGGTTAGCTAGTTAATTATAAGCAACAACATCACATTTATCGGTCGATCAAAGAGGCACCTGTTAAATACATCAATAAGGTATAATTTATCTGTTTCAACAGCGGTAAACCACTCGAGATCAGAACAATAAATTTTGCGCAAACGTTTCCGATACCTATCTATTAATTAAAATAAATAAAGCAAACTGACACGAGTTACGGTTTCAGTCTGACACGAATAACGGTATGAATCGAATCACGTGAATTCGGGTCAGATAAGAATCCATGAGCCGATGAATTGGCGCAACACTGATTTAATCCCTGGATAATGAAACCATTCTTTGTGTTGTTGTCGAACGCTATCAATTTGATTTAAATTAATCTATGCACCAAATTCAACGCATTCAAAAAATTGAATTGAACTATACACAGGTATGTTACTCAGTAGGTATACAGCTCAGTATTTTGTAAAAACATGATTATCATGTTATGGTACTGAATGCCATAATACCTACGCTTTTTTTGCTGTTTAGGCACCCATACCTACGCTTCCAATACAATATCTACGCTGAAGCGTGGTTATAGGTGCATAAACTGTGAATAGTTACTATGAAAAGTGTACAGATTAGGTATTCTCTAACATTAGGTATTGCGTTCAACATCATAACATGATATTCATGTTTTTTACAAAATAGCCCTGCTGCTCTGGTAACATGGAGTATGCACATGTACACATGTACACATGTGCACGTATACACCACACAACAAATTTCTCATAAAATTTCACCACGAAATGTGTGTTTCAATCACATAATGTGTGTTATTGTCGAAACCAAACATAAATTCAAAAGTTATGTGCACCTACATCAGCTGATAGTTCACTTTATCCACATTATCTAGCGATACCTACATTAGTTACATAGGTATCTACTTTACATAAGTCAATAACCTTACATATATACTTAGCTAGTTTCTGTGAACAGATATTTTTTTCATCTTTAGGTTTTATTTCTAAATCATGTGTAGCGTGTGATGCTTTTAGAATTTGTGCTGAAGCTCTTTATTTTTTTTTATTGTTGTACGTATTTTTTTAGTACTTTTAATTATTATTCTTGTTTAAACCTTCACCTTGTTCGATCGGTACCACACTAGAGCTCTACATAGCATTAAGAAAAGGATCATTGAAAAATATTATAGCCGTGTTTGTTGACTGATTCTTCTAGGCTTGGTCGCGAGGAACAGGCGTAGCTTCAACTAGTTCCTAAGACGTGATTAGTAGACATAACTATAGATTTTGACACGGGTCTTTATCACGTAATTACCTTTAATGTACTTTCCCGACGTTTCGGCTATGTTACAATAGCCATGGTCGCGGCAGTCTGCCCGCGAAACGTAAAGTAAATTAATAGTAGTTTATGTAACTGTCATATAAGGAAGGGTATTAAAACACGAGTGTGAGTTTATGAAACGAGCGAAGCGAGTTTCATAATAGTAACGAGTGTTTTAATACCCGTGTTATATGCAGTTACATACACTACTTTATCTTCACTAACGTCGCTATCCATTTTTAACTTTTAATTTGTATTTTAAAAACAAAACACATTGCGAAACATTAAATTCACGCGTACGTGTATTGTACTGTCACAGTGAACTTGCCGCCATTAAAATCTAACCAATAAGCAGCTGCGCGCGCAGGGCCAATCAGGAGCGAGCGCGCGCTGTTTTTTTTTTATTTAATTGGCACAAGATCTTACCAAAGAGTTTTGTGTATGTAAGTTTAGTAGTTTCACGTATAACCCAACTGTTTTCAAAAGCCAGCCTAATATCAACATTTTATACAACTTGTATGAGGATTCTGACATAAGGCTCGCCAGGTTAATTGGTCGCGTTTTATTGATGTTATAATGAGATTTTACGATATCGATGTGGATATTATACCATCATGTGAAATTGCTTAAATTGAGTGTTTTGTTGTCTGCGCTATAACAGTAGTAATTATAAGTCAAGTATTGGAAACATAAGTAGAATGTTACAACATTAGTGTAGATAAAGGTAATTACGTGATAAAGACCAGTGTCAAAATCTATAGTTATTCCTAAGACGTTTCAAAATGAATATTTGTGATTTTATTGAAACATTTGATTTTTTAATTTGAATTTTGCACAATTTCAATTTAGTGAATTCCAAAGTCTAAGCAAACGCGATATTTGTTCTGTTTGCGACCGCGGCGTTGGGCTTACAACCTGTCACGTATGGAATGTTAACTACTGCAAAATGTAGGCATGTGCCAAATATAATGTTTGGATGTGCCTCTGACTACCCCCACTAGATATCTTCAAAGGATCTAAGTGTCTGGAGATATAAGATGATATCTACCGTACTAGGAGATTACAGTCGTGATCCTATTTATTTTTATTTAGCGACTGCATTTGGCGATTTCCGTTTCAATAAAATAGATAGGTAGGAGTGAGTATCTTCACTCAGAGGTAAAAAAACAAACGAGGGACGTTTTAAATTCTAGCAGATAAATAAATCGTGGTGAGCGAACGTCCAGATTCCAGTGTCAAAACAAATAGCGAGCGATTCAATCAGCATTGCAACCACTCCTGCCCGAAAGCTTGGACTGAATTACGCAGAACGTTTAAACGCAGACCTATTCACTGGCAGTCCTATACTAGGAAGGTATATAGATAGTTATTCGTACAGAGACTATCGAATCCGTTTTAGTTAGAGATAAAAGATAATTACTAGCTATATGTTTGAACATTGCATCAAAGACCTAATGATTAATGTATTAAGCTCGCTAGTCCACTGCGTCAGGTCAAGAGGTAGATAGGTATCATCTACCAGATAGGTACATCCGCGGGATGTACCTATCTACCTCTTTCCGATTTCAATTAAAAGCATTCAAGAATTCTGTACATACTGTGTATAGAATAGAATAGAAAAGAAAAAACAAAAAAAAAATATTTTCACTACACAATACAGACAACATACATACATTATCGTGTCGTGTATACCTACATATGGCATATATTTTCCTGGCCCTTCTATAAAATTTTTTTTTTTTTTTTTTTTTATTTATTTCAATAAACCAAGCAAAATTACAAAATCATGCATAGGTACATAATATAAAGCGAACTATTACAACATTTGCAATGGCTTGTACGGAATTGAATGTGGCTTACAGTACTTACACTAAGTTCAAGACTTGTATTGTAAGTGCCGCGTTACCTTCCAAAGATATCAATCTGTTGTAAAGCCAAACTGAGGTTCTCAGATGTAAGTACCATCATGCAATTAATTATATTATTAACCATATTACAAATCAATTAAATCATTAATCAATTAATTTTAATTTATTGTTAAACAATATTATTAATTTTATTAATTTATTAATTTACCTACGTTATTACGATTTACATAATGAGTGGTATTTTAAATTATGCAATATAACTCTAAGATTACTAATAAGAGCATGTGATATGTACTTAAATACATAATTAATAATTATTATTTATTGTTACAATGTTTGAAAAAAAAATAAAAACAAAAAATTACCAGAAATATTAAGAAGATTATGAGACGGGCATGTACAATTTTAAGTAATGGTAAGTAATCAGTTCAAGTATAATTTTATTTAAGTCTAGTTTAGTTTATGTGGATGTTTGTGTGCGTGGATGAATGTGAAAGTACCTAAGTGTGTAAGGTATTATTTATCGGGTTACTTTTAGCAATTCTTCTGTATCCTCGTAGTTTAGTGTTGAAAGCCATGTCAGGAGCAATTTTTTACAATCGGAAGAGTTAAAATTTATTAAGTTTGGTATGGCTTTATTGGCTTTATTATATAACAGTGGACCCAAAAATCGTTGATGGCGCTGAGCAAACAGCGTTTTAACTAAGGGTTTGGCCAAGATTCTGTCCTTTCTTCTTTTGCCTGTTGATAAGTTATTATATATATCTACTTTTTTGTGCTGTGACATTATAGCGTTACAAATATACAACTTACGAGCAGTAAGCACCCCACAATCATGATACAAATCAGTAGTGGGGAATCTGTAGGGCTTAAAGGTAGCCACTTTTAAAACAGATCTTTGCGCACGTTCTAATTGAAGCATGTAAGTGACGCATGCACCGCCCCAAGCGGTGACACAATATGATAGAATTGATCGGCAAAGGGAATCATATACATTCATAAGTAGTTTACGGTCAGCCACGTCTCTCAAGTTCTTAAATACATATATCAGTTTGCGCACGCGGCTCGTAAGTAGGTCAATATGTTTTTTCCAATTAAGTCTATCATCAATTGTGATGCCTAAATACTTGAGGGAGTGAACCTGTTCCAAATAAGGGCAGTCACACGAGTCGGGTGTGCAACTAACATGTACTTTGATTGCTATGTGAGGGGGCTTACTGCGTGGATTGGTAAATGTCATGTATTTTGTTTTGCTGATATTAAGCGAAAGTAAGTTGTCCTGCAGCCATGTAGTAACAATTCGCATTCCTTTTTCTGCATGGGATCTAGCCTCCTCCCAGCTGTCGCCCACAAATAATAGTGCAGTATCATCGGCGTACGAATATAATTTGCAATGGTCTAGTTTTAAGTTACACAAATCGTTTACATAAACTAGGAAGAGGCTAGGGCCCAGGACACTACCCTGTGGAACGCCGTGGGTTACAGGTAGCTCCTGACTAATGGTATTGCCAATTTTAGTTTTTTGTTTCCTGTCCTTTAAATAGTCAGATAGCAGATTGAGAGAGCTATCGCGAACTCCGATCAACTCCAGTTTTTTCACAAGTATTGGAATGGAGACAGTGTCAAATGCTTTTGCCAAGTCCAAGAAAATGCCAATTACTTTTTTCTTTTTATCAATAGAATCAACAATAAAGTCGACGAGGTCAGTGACTGCACTCTCTGTGGATCGAGTTGCTCTAAATCCGAATTGGGAAGGTGATAATATATTAAATGACTCAAGGTATGACGTTAATCTTTTATTGATGACTTTTTCTAGGACTTTTGACAGTGCGGTCAGGACTGATATTGGTCGGTAGTTTACAACACTGTCTCCATTTCCACCCTTAAATACAGGGGTGATGATAGAGGTCTTGAAAACTTTTGGAAATACTCCAGTGGACATACAAATATTAGAAATATGAGTTATTATAGGTACTAGAACAGGATAGCAGTATTTAATAATTGATGTAGAGACACCATCGTACCCCACAGCACAGTCATTCCTGAGTCCATTTATAATGTATGAGATCTCAGCCTCATCGGTTTTCAACAAACCTATTGAATTTACTTGGGAGGGAAGGTTATTTAGTTTATTTCTAATGTTTATGTTTGTATGTTGGCTGTCATCGGGTTGAATTTTAGTTGCTAAATTTTTACCCACATTTGCAAAGTAATCATTCACAAATTCAGCTGACGACTGAGCATTTGATTTTAAATTAAGTAAAGGGTCACAGCTTTGTTTAGGTTTTGCTGTATAAGTTAATTGCCGTATTGTCTGCCAAGTCTTTTTAATATTTTTCCTATGTTTAGAATACGATTGAGTAATAAAATACTCAATCGTGACGTCATATCCGTGGTTATATGTACCTAGTACTTACCTATAGCCTAGAAATTCAGTACCAACGTAGCTATCATTATATGCTTGAAGAGAATAAGTAACTTAGATGATTAAAAAGATAATCCCAACTCCCACAATAGGCTTGCGTGTAGCTTAGCTCTGATTGTGTTATCTTGTTTCATTTAGAAATTGTTGTATTCATGGAATATGTTACTGGAATATGGTAACAAACTCAATTATGGTAGGTAGTTTAGGTATATTCGTGAGAGCGATCGAGACGTAGGTATTAGGTTCTTGTTATGATCTCTAAAGGTCCCACGGCGCGCAAAACGACGGGCCGCGCCGGATGTCGCTCCGCCTGTGTGCGTCTGTCGCTCCGCGTACAAAGCGTTCCGAGCACGGCCCACCACGGATGCATCGTTCCCACGGCGCGTCCGTCCGCTTTGGCGCGGTCTGGCGCGTGAAAACGCGGGCCGTGGGACCCCGGCATAACACTATCCACAGAATCGGAATTTGTTCGGTTGTCCGTTGTCTGTGTTTTTGTTGCTTTTCCGACTACCTATGTCCCATTTGTTCTATAATACATGTCCGGACTAATGAGACTATTTTTTCCGTTTCGATCCTTAAGACTATACTAGCATTTTATCCGACCTCAAATACCTATCAGTGACGTTATAAAACTAATTGGTTTTTATGTAGATTTTGTTTAGGCGTGTCTACAAAAATACAAGTAAATGTTTTAATAAAAACATATATAAATTTATATAACAGGATTTCCTATTGCAAGTAAGTACAATAATAATAATAAATAAGCTTTTGTAAAATGCGCTATCGCCTGTCACGTCATATAAAATTGTCATCGGAACATGACAAGCATGCAAAGTTTTTACTTAATCAAAGTATTTACTAAGGAGTTCCGTTATGAGTGTCTGTTGAACAGTTCCTGACTCCATCATCAGATCAGCTCACTGTCATCATATTATTGCAATGTCACCGAAGTTACTTAAGTATGCGAAATTTCAGCTCAATCGGTTGGGGATAACACCTTAACAAACATAGTTACATACATACATGCATTGCAAGTTAAGTAAAAGCTTGTAATAATAAACTCCCAACATTCAAATGCATAAATAACTGACCCTAAACTTCAATTCATGTCATGAGTAGGTATTAGAAACTACGATAGTACTTACAGATAAAACCCAGACCCGGAACAAATACTTACAGCCCATGCAAACATAAATATCTTACTGCAAAAATAGATCCTGCACTTCCTCAGCCGAGGTCGTCAAAAAACATGAAAATCATGTGTTCGAGTTCATGTCTGCGATATACGAGTAACATTTTAGGGAAGTACCTATCGTCTACAGGTCTACAATCAACAAGCCTATTATAAACTCGTATACATATATGTAGATAGAACGTGGTAGAACATAGATTTCAGTATAATTACAAACTGTCGATGCTAACCGCATACCTGACTCATGTGTCACACTCGACCAGACATCAAGTGAGAGCCTCTAGAACTATCGATCGAGACTCTTCGCACAGCGAGCGATATAATTTTCCCTATAAGGTACCTAAATATATCGCACAAATTCTAAAACTGATACATGCCAATAATTCTAAAAAAAAATAGGATCACGACTGTAATCCCCAAGTACGGTAGACATCTTCTCAGATCTCCAGACGCTTAGATCTTTTGAAGGTGTCTAGTGGGGGTAGTCAGAGGCACGTCCAAACATATATTTGGCACATATGCCCACATTTTGCAATACGTGACAGTGACAGGTTGCAAACCCATCGACGCTTGTAAGAATACTAGCTGGTTATAGTTGGTACCAATAATTCTAGGTAAGTATTTACAGAAATACGAGTATAATGCTAGAAAACTTAATTTGGAGAAATATAGAACATTAAATAAATGGCCGAAAACGGGTCATCGCACATTGAAGGGTGCTGAAGTCGGTAGGTAGGTACGACTTGTAATCTCCTAAATTATTATTTTAAATGTTTTCGAACCCGTTTAGGAAGAACAAGAAACAAACAAGAGACCATACGACCGAGAGAGAGACGACAGACAGACATACGACCAATCAATTATTAACCAATTGATTATATGAAGCTTGAATTGAGCTTGGACAAACCAATTCTGGCCTCACAGCTCAGTTGATAGTAACTCTGCCTTCTGCGCTGTGAGTTCGATTATCACCCAGGACAAACATTTGTGTGATGAACATCATTGTTTGTTCTGTGTGTTATCACTACATAGTATAAAGCAAAGTCGCTTCCCGCTTCCCGCGTCTGTATGTATGTTTGTATGTATGCTTATATCTTTAAAACTACACAACGGATTTTGATGCGGTTTTTTTTAATAGATAGAATGATTCAGGAGGAAGGTTTATATGTATAATAACATGCTTAATATATTAAAGAAACCACTGATAATTTTAAGATTTCTAATATGAAGTCGTAAATAAACACATTTTTTTGCGCTTACATTGCAAACGCTGGCTGAACTCTACGAGATAGATCAAAATAATGTACTAAATATTGTATACCTTAAAAAGGTCTACAAAAAATATTGCCCATTCTGTAATATATTTTGGTATCAGCTTTGCACCCGTGCGAAGCCGGGGCGGGTCGCTAGTGTATTATATAATAGTTATATATTAACAAAAAAGTATTCGCTTAGTTTGGGGTTAGACGGCGCCATTTATTTGTATTTATTGGATTCTAGCTTCAAATTTTTTTATAGGTTGATGCCGTGTATTTTCTTTGGCGCAATTTAAAAGCATCAGACAGATAAACCTTGTGTCGCAGCTTGTAGATATTTGTTCTGCAGAAATGCTTTTTTACATACATGTACATACCAGCGTATCTACTAAGTCTAATTCATGTCACGCCAAAAGTTTATAAATGTGATTGAACCTCCCATCAGGGTGTCTAACGAGATCAGTTCGAGGGTTTCGCACCTAATATTACGTTTTAGATGCTTATTGGATCCAATAAGCTTGTTTGTGAATTCATATTGGGTCAGAATATGTAAGGCCGTCCTGGATAGCCGTCGCGTCGTCGCAATAGTTCAAGAACTTTCTAGAACAACCTCATATCTGACAAACTGTTATTAGCTCGGAAAAGTTGGTCACTAAATTTATTTATTTATTTATTTACAAAACACAGAAAGGTAAAAATAACGGCAGATAGTGTTATTAACCTAAGTAAGGTTTGAATTAAAATACCTATAGGTATACAAGGCGATGTATAAATGTATCGGTGGGTAGGTAAGTAACTTAGATAATGATTATTTTTTATCAAAACAATCTACTTGTAATGCAAAAAAAACATACAGGCGAGTTGAGAACCACCTCCTTTCTGGAGTCGGCTAATAACACAGAGACACAGAACGAAATAAATAGACATAAACGTTTGTCCTGAGTGAGTATCGAAACCGCACCAGAGAAACGCTCCATAGCGACTAAATTCCCAAGAGCCAGACTACCGACTGACATACCCCCCGCGCCCCTCAGAATAGTTGCTTTCGCGTAATAAGATAAGCAAATGTGAACTTACTTTTGAGACACCTTGTATTACAATGCAGAAGGCAGCTACAACTGAACTGAGAGACCAATCATTATTTAAAGGAATATCTTAAGACGAGTAATAAATGTTTTTGATGAATGCAGAATCGTTTTATTCTCAACTAGCTGAGCTGTGCCCGCTTCGCTGTGCGTAAGACATTTCTAATACCATCGTGGACTTTTTTGTTGACGTTTTTAAGGTATACAATACTGTAGTACATTATTTTGATATATCTCGTGGGGTTCAGCCAGCATTTGGAATGTAAGCGCAAAAAAATGTGTTTATTTACGACATCACATTAGAAACCTCTAAAATTATCAGTGTTTCTCTACTATATTATGCATGTATTATACATATAAACCTTCCTCTTGAATCACTCTATTTATAAAAAAAAACCGCATCAAAATCCGTTGTGTAGTTTTAAAGATATAAGCAAACATACATACATACAGACGCGGGAAGCGGAATGCGACTTTGCTTTATACTATGTAGTGATAACCGCAAAACACACAGTTTTGTTTTTTTATGGCATATATAACTTAAGGATATAATCTAGATAAATTATAGACAGAAACACGATTGGTGAAAATTTTCTCGATAGATTTTTTGTCCACAGTTGATTGACTCTTCAAAAACACTAGTTTCGTTTTTAATCAAAACTATGAATAGCTTAACAGTTGATTTTTATATAATTCGTTAGATAATCATACTAGCTATTTAAATTGTAGACAGTTTTTTTTTTAATTGATGGTTTTCAAGATAATTCAGTTTTATCACTTTTTCCGTCTTATCCGGGTAGACTCAGCGCATACAAAAAACCAAACAATTCACATATCACCGTCAGAAGAAATTTAATGTGTAATGACATCTTTAAACTCCGCTACTCAAAACTTTAGTGCCTTAACATGAAAAACTTTGTTTTTGCTCCAGAATTGTTGTTGCTAGTGTAGTTTAGATGTCTCTAATCATTATCAAGTCGTATAGTTTCAACGTATTTGTAGCGTTGTCAACTCGACCGCGTGTGGTAACCCATGTTCTAGAAACGAGAAATCCTGGCTCAAGTAACAAAGGTTTGTAGTTTTCCGAAAATTTATCTGTTTGATGCAGATTTGATTATAGTCTTGGTAACAATTTATGGTCCCCTCTTTCTCATTTTATTTTATAGTATGTCATGAAAAATCCCAATGTTTTATTTTTGGTATCTTTATACTCGAACATAATTTTATACCGGGTGTAAAAATACGCTCGAGCCGAGGTTATAATAAAAACCAATACACTGTCGGTTGAACCAAATAGTTTTTGGGAACTAGGCATTTTGCAAGTTTGACAGCGTAGGAATTGTAAAATTATGGAAACTTTAGTATTACGGGAAATAAAACTGACTAATCAGTAAGCAGAATAAAAAACTTTTTATTCAAGTTTACGATGAGAAGCTGTAAAGCCGGGGTCCCACGGCGCGTAAACCGACGGGCCGCGCCGGATGACGCTCCGCCTGTGTGCGTCCGGGGCGGCGCGTACAGAGCAATCCGAGCACGGGCCACCACGGATGCATCGTTCCCACGGCGCGTCCGTCCGCCTTGGCGCGGACTGGCGCGTGAAAACGCGGGCCGTGGTACCCCGGCATAAAAGACATGAATGAAAACAAAGTATTTGAAATCCATTCATAAGTAGTAAAAGTCCATAGTTTGTACCACACACGGGGATGGCCAATCAGTGCCGGAAGCAATCAAAGGCTTTTCTCGAAAGTTGCTTTTATTTATTGTTTTGCGACAATTTTCTCTGCACAATTTTATTTTTAACTAGCGACCCGCCCCGGCTTCGCACGGGTTTAATACATATAAACCTTCCTCCTGAATCACTCTATCTATTAAAAAAAACCGCATCAAAATCCGTTGTGTAGTTTTAAAGATCTGTTTTTAGTATTTGTTGTTATAACGGCAACAGAAAATCATCTGTGAAAATTTCACTAATCTAGCTATCACGGTTCATGAGATACAGCCTTGTGACAGACAGACGGTCAGACAGACGGACAGCGGAGTCTTAGTAATAGGGTCCCGTTTTCACATGATATTTCACACAGCGTCATCTAGTCCCAAAGTGAGCAAAGCAGTACTATGGGGACTAGATAACTGATAGTATACTTATACCCACCAAAAACATTCTGTAAAAAACTAGCCAAGTCTCGATGGAGCTGTTTGTTTATCTCTAAAAAGTAATGAAATCTAGACAAAGTCGTGTCAAGTCTGAGGTTCTTTACTGCAATTTCTTTATTATTATAGAATTTTGTGTGACTTGGCCGTTGAACATTCTTTATACGTTAGTGGGTACAAGTCAATTTTGTTTACACGTAATGTTATATCTGTTGTAACTACCTATGTTTGTTAAGCGAGATAATAGCCAATACAGGTATTGGTCATTGGACGCTAGTGTCTTATTTTAGGCTGTTGTTGATCGTGCAACACATGCATTCAGCATTGACAATGCTGACTTCTGCTGTCTTCTTTTTGGAGCGTCAAATCGACCACCGATCTAACATAAAATAGACGTATTTTTTATACTGTTTGTTTCAGGCTCGCCTTTGCATAAGTATTATTGAAATACGCAGCTTTATCAAGCCTGCAATTGACTGGTTATTGAATCAACGTTTTCTAAGTGGCAATTTTCCGTCGTTAATGGGTAGCGGTTCTGGCGACAGATTGGTGCAATGATGTCATGGAGCACCTGGTTTTGTACCCTTGTGTACTCTTCAACGGCCAAGTCACATAACATTCTATAATAATAAAGAAATCGCAGTAAAGAACCTCAGACTTGACACGACTTTGTCTAGATTTCATTACTTTTTAGAGATAAACAAACAGCTCCATCGAGACTTGGCTAGTTTTTTACAGAATGTTTTTAGTGGGATTTCACTTCTTTTTGTAGAAACGTGGGCTTATTGATTTATTTTATTAGATTTTCTTATTTGACACAGTTTTTTTTTCTTTTTATGAGTTGTTTTTTTTATTATAAAAACAAATCGTAAGCGCGCTTAAAATACAGTCAGCGCCATCAAGCGGCGTGTATCACCGCCACTCATAATCCAATGCATTATATTTTGATCCAATTTTGAGCGAAATTAATATTTAATTTATTTAATTTGTTAATTTGTTTATTCAATTTGTGTAATGTTCGAGTAGAATAAAGTTAATCGTTCGACTATTTCTTCTTGTAAACTTGTAAGTATAAGTAAGTATAAAAGCCAGTCTAGTCTTATCCAGAGTTTTCCTTTAATTTTATTGCGTACTAGCAGTCCGCCCCGGCGTCGCACGGATGTAATAATGATATTATAGGTAATTTTTTTACACCTTGGGTTACATTATCGAATTTTTCATATGGATCCCTAATAAAACATTTAGTATCGCAAACTTTTTTTGTAGATATTGATGTCCTCTTTAAAACTGTAGTACATCACTTTGCTCTATTGTCAACAATTTCCGCAGAATACGCGATATAAGGATTTTTTTGGATTTTTTCACACGTTGGGTTACATTATCGAAGTTTTCATACGGATCCCTAATAGTGAGACATATGGTACTACATACTTTTTTGTAGATATTGATGTCCTCTTTAAAACTGTAGTACATCACTTTGCTCTATTGTCAACAATTTCAGCAGCGTACGCGATATAAGGATTTTTTTGGTTTTTTTTACACGTTGGGTTACATTATCGATGTTTTCATACGGATCCCTGATAGTTAGACATATGGTATTGCATATTTTTTTGTAGATATTGATGTCCTCTTTAAAACTGTAGTACATTACTTTGCTCTATTGTCAATAATTTCCGCAGCAAACGCAATATAAGGATTTTATTTTAATTTTTTCACTCTTTGGATTACATTATCGATGTTTTCATACGGATCCCTAATATTTTTGAAAATATACTATAGCCTATGTTCATAAGGGATAATGTAGGATTCTAATGGTGAAAGAATTTTTCAAATCGGTCCAGTAGTTGAATATTTTTTGTAAAGGCGGTATGTCGATCTCTAATAGTTTGGTTAGGCTCTTGTGTTTTCTTATCAGGGTCACCAGGTACTCCAGATCTTCGATTATCCTAGTTTTTATGGTTTTCCCTTTATGTGGCCATTAAACCCTAACTCTGTACCAAATTTCAGCTCTCTGAGTTTATGGGAAGTACTAGTTCTATTCTGATGATCATGAGTGAGTGAGTGAGTGAGTGAGTGAGTGAGTGAGTGAGTGAGTGTCTGTCTAAAATGCGAAACTTTGCTTCCGCTTAACTTCGTAACTAAATGACCTACAGACTTGAAATTTTGGATTTTAAGTATGTGATTATGGCTTACTAGATGACGAAAATTTCAGCGTTCTGGTTTTATCCAGAGGTTCTCAAATAGGGGCCTGAAAATGCGGCGAAATGGTTCCAGTAAAGGATGGTACGGCAGTGTTTGCTTCGCGCTCGACTTGGCGGGGGCACTGCCGTGCCCCCAAATAATTTTTGTAAATACTTAAAAAGCATTATAACACCCAGACAAAGAAAAACTTCGATGTTCATCACTAAAATGTTTGACCTGGATGAAAATCAAATCAATAACTTTCAGCGCAGAATGCTGAGCTAACTACTTGTCAGATCTACTTGTATATTGAACGTTTTGGAAGAGAGTTTCAAATTCGGAACCGAGGACTTACCACACGCTCTTAAAGTTATATTAAAACAGACTCGCGGTGCCATGTAAGCGACAACACTATGCTAAGCTTAGTACTAACGTAGTAAGAGTCGAGAGGTACTTGTGCGACTTACTAATGCTGTTCTTTCCTGCATTTAGGATTCGAAATTTTTTCTTTGAAAGGTGAAAAATAATGCATAGCTTCCATGTTTCAATTTGACGGTCTTGGAAGTCAATAATTTAAGGCGAGTTATAAATGTTTTTGATGAATGCAGAATAATTTTTTCTCAATAACCGCAAAACATACAGTTTTGTTTTTCATGACAAAGATAACTTAAGGATATAATCTAGATAAATTACAGACAGAAACACGATTGGTGAAACTTTTCTCGATAGATTTATTTTCCAAAGTTGGCTCTTCAAAAACACGAGTTTCGTTTTTAATCAAAGCTATGAATAGCTAAACAGTTTATTTATATAATTCGTAAGATAATCAATAATCATACTAGCTAAATAAATTACAGACAGTTTCTTTTTAAATTTGATGGTTTTAGAGATAATGCAGTTTTATCACTTTTTCCGTCTTATCCGGGCAGACTCAGCCCATACAAAACGTCAAAAATTTCACTTATCACCTTAAGATGTTCTGTTGTGCACAAATGAGATAGAGATATAAGAGAACCTACCTACTCTTATATTCGAATGTATGCAAACTATACGTGACCACAAAACGACCGACGCGAGAGAAAGTAATTACTAATTACTTTCGTTGTAAAGATTTTTAATATAAATAGAAATGTGTGAAAAATTGCAAACGTCTGCGCAGTCATTTCTTTCTTCACTGACACTGCCTCCACTACACTTCACTTGCGTAGTTTTGGCCGAAGCTAAACTTTACCTCTTCAAATCAATATCCGGGAAAAATATCCTAAATATTATCAGCTATAATTGTTCTATCTCACGAACGGTGGGTTGGGTTTAATTGTATGTGTAGATGCACGTGGCATATTATTTCTGTGTGTGTAAGATTCACACGCACAAAAGCGCGTACCTATACACATCACAACTACAAGTACAGCTCACCCGCCTTCGTGAGATAGAACAACTGTACCTAACTGCCTAGTTCCCGAACGAATAAAAAGGTCTCCATAAAATAAGTAGTAGAATCAAAGTCGAAGCAAGTCATATAAAAACTTAATAAAAAGAATGCTATAATGAAGTATTTAGATGAAATCTCTGTATTCCATTTACGACTTGGCCTCGCAGTGTCAAGCACCCTGAACAAAGGTGTATGATCCTTTCCAGATCTTGAATGAGCATCATGGTCGGCATCTTAACTATTTACTTAACACGGTGTAGTATTCTCAAGGTACTCTTCATTATTTCTTCTAGTTGAAATTTGTACCCCAAGAAATCGTTATAGAGAAAATAAGCAATGCGTGGGCTGCGTAATAACATTTATCATTCCGTGCTTTTGATAGGATCTTGCGTCCACTTTTTCTATAGGTAGTTTTCAGTACGAAGGTACCTATAGCTGTTAAGTGAGATAATACTATGTAGCTTTATGTTAAGTATCAAGACTCGAACAATGATGATGACTTTAATATCACCGATAACTTATCGAGCCATAGTTAGTTGAACTTTAAGAATAGGGTCTCTGTTTACGTCACGCACGTCCTTAAGAGGACCACGTCGAAAATTAAAGAGCCGAAGAGATCGCGGTGTAGCTTTGTGTTGTCTGTTGAAAAAACCCCTAAATGCCGACATTGAAACTCGGACGGTCTCATCCCGCGAGGGACTTGATTTGTACGTGACAGAAATTTTCATTCAGAAAATGTTTGGGTCGCCTAATGTCGTTTCACTACTCAATCTCAAGGGATAGGACAGCGTTTGATACGAAACCTACATAATACACTGTGATAACTTTTTTTGGCAACAAAGGTGAAAGGGTGAACTCCGGCAACCTTATGACAATTTTGTGGGTCAGTTTAAGGCTGTGCCTACAAACATATTATATTTTTGTACTCGTATGTAATATGGAGGTCCGCATACATTTTGCTAACAATTGTCCTGTGCGTTTCACAACCAAAAGTATCTACGTCACCTACATGTTACAACATCGCTCTTAAGGCGAGTAATAAATGTTTTTGATGAATGCAGAATCGTTTTTTCTCAATAACCGCAAAACATACAGTTTTGTTTTTCATGACAAAGATAACTTAAGGATATAATCTAGATAAATTACAGACAGAAACACGATTGGTGAAACTTTTCTCGATAGATTTATTTTCCAAAGTAAAAAAAAAAAACAAAAACTCTTTTCTCTTCAAAAACACGAGTTTCGTTTTTAATCAAAGCTATGAATAGCTAAACAGTTTGTTTTTATATAATTCGTAAGATAATCATACTAGCTAAATAAATTACAGACAGTTTCTTTTTAAATTTGATGGTTTTCGAGATAATGCAGTTTTATCACTTTTTCCGTCTTATCCGGGTAGACTCAGCCCATACAAAACGTCAAAAATTTCACTTATCACCTTAATCCTGAGCTCTGATTTGAGACGAGTTCATAAATATACCGTTCTTGTTACAGTTTGAGTGACATCCACATTATTAAACTTAACTCAATTCCTACCTACTTGAGAGCAGTCTTAAAACACGACTCAAAATCGTATTTGCATACAGTTCTGGATCGAGTTGTAAGGATTTGATACTTTTAAGCAGAAAACTAATTCGAGAATCTGATGTTTAATTACAAAAAGATACAGATTTTACCAGGAATCTATATTTTATATTACTTCTTTATTTATATTTTTTTTAAAGCGTAAACAAAAGAGTTATCGTTCCAGAAAAAAATACTTATGAGATGACATAATTTTTCAAGTTACATTTTTTATAATTAATATTTTAAATAAATAAAGTATGCACTATTTAGGTACGACTTGGTTTTTAAAACTAATACCTACCTTATTTTAAAAATTAATATACTTCTGACATTATTCTGGCTATCATCAAATTGGGCTCTTTCATTATTAATTAACAGTGTCGGATAGTGTACCAACTCATATCTCTCTCCCCCTAAAATTCGAATGACAATGGCTGACGAACTAATTTGAACAGTCAACTGGTTGTATAATGAAGTAGGCGAGCCTGATTTATGAGCTCGCTATGACAAGAATCGGATGGCAGTAGTTAAATTTTAAAATGTTTTTTACGGATACTGAGAACTGCTGAGAAACGTTTTCGATTCCCGCATAGAAATTGCTTGAATTTCCTTTTATCAATAAAGTTTCAAAACTATAATATTCGTTGGTTACCTACTTCTTGCTGAATTCCTAACTTAGTTACCTAACTAAACCGTTGAAAGTTCCTGGGAAGGAATCCTTGAACATATTTAAGTAGCTTGCAATGTGATATGGAGAAAAGTCAGCTGGGTAGAGAGCATTCACGGGTATGAACATTGAACATGAATGCAAAACTTTGCTTAGATTAATTAAAGTTCTAAGCCGGAGTGATTTTATCTCAGAGAAAGATTTTGATGCGCTATCTTAATATTGTATATTCATACCTAATATCGAACCTTTGGTAATTTAAATCTAATAGGTATAAATATATGTTCAAGAACCGTATCGGTCTAGCAGGAGTAACTTTGACTTTCGTTCGAGAGATTGTGGGTTCGAAGTTCAAAGATATAAAATATAAATTATAAATAAATAAAAATAAATAAATATTGGCGGACTTTTACACACAGCGCCATCTAGCCCCAAATTAAGCAAAGCTTGTACTATGGGAACCAGATAACTGATAGAATACTCATATACTTTTTTTTTGTAAATACTTACTTATTATACATATTAACACCCAGACACAGAACAAACATCTATGTTCATCACACAAATATTTGCCCTAGGTGGGGATCGAACCCACAACCTACAGCGCAGAAGGCAGAGTTACTACCAACTGAGCTGTGGCAAATAGAATAGTTTATTTGACACAAAAAAATACCAAAAAAATTATATTAAAATATAAATGTTTCAATTCTATAAAATGTAAAATGAAAACATCGTAAGGAAACTCGCGGCTTAGTCTGCTCTGTAAGTAATGACCATGACTTTTCTGTGAATAAAACCGGCTAATATAAGAGGATGGTATACGAAGACACTAAATTAGCGTCTCTTTTTCGTATAAGCGGATAAAAAGTTTCACCTGACGTTGTATAAATCATTTAACTAATAAAAAGTCGAAGTCTATGTACTCGTAGACAGTACAAAAACGTCTTTGATATTATTATTACAAATTATCCTTCAGAATCACTAGCTCGGTAACTAGAGTAAAATGTTTTGATAGAACTATTCTGATTCTGATTGGTTACCGAGGAACACCCAACTATCGTCGAAATCCAGTCAATTCATCCAACTACCTACCGTAGGCTATTATCGTACAGACAGTAGGTAACTATCTATTCTATTAAGCTGAGACTACACCGTCCTAGATGGCTCGAGCAAACTGAGCTTGTAACACGGAAGGGGCGGTAACGGCTAGGCGGTGTACACGACGCATTACCTTCAGAAGACAGGCTTTGCGTCGGTGTTCGACAATGAAATGCACATTTATAATGACTGGCAAAGTAATGTGACGTTTCAAAAGTCATCGGCAGAGTAAACTGACGAAGGACATGAGAATTGAGAACGTCACAACACCTGTGATTCATATCGAATACTATACATAATTTGTACATAAATTATTACAATAGAAGTTATTTTTATAGAATAGTTACTTTTTGTGTTCTTTTAGAAAGTTTTCTCAGACCAGGTCGGAAATATTAATGCCAGTTATAATAAACTTGAGTTGGTAGATGTTGAAATGAAATAGGATCACGGCTGTAATCCTCAAGTTACGGTAGACACCCACTCAGATATTATGCAATTAGATCCTTGAAGATGTCTAGGGGAGGTAGAGGCACATGCAAATAATTATATTTGGCAGTAAGCATTTCGTACGTAGGTTTGATAAGATAAGATATTTAAGATAGAGAATATATTTTTTTATATACTTTTTTTATCAATGCATAACTATTAATTATAATACGATGTACCGAAAACTCAAACACAAAAGAAACATTGCTCTCAAATGTTAAGTTATATAAAGTGAAATAATAAAAATGTAGGTACAAAACAAGCTGGCAACACAACTTTAATCTCGGCAAGTTACCCTTCCAAATAGTTACTCGTTTATCAAAACGTATAAGCATAAAATATTGTTTCTTGTTTCCGATTTCACAAATTCCTTTAACCGGGCATTTCTGATTCATTATTAGCTACAGCGAGTTTTGTTTTCTAACAACGAGCTTTACAAGGCAGGTATTTATCTGCGGAGTGTGTTCGTGACAGGAGAAACCAGGCAGGCGAGTCTGGCTTTTGTTACACCGAAACATACTAAAGAAAATTAGAATTACAAATTTAAATAGCCGTGTTGCCCGAGTGGGAGGTATTTCGACTTTCAATCTAAAAAAGGTATTGGATTCGAATTCAGGTTGTGCATCATTGGATTACTCTGTTCGAAATATTTAATATGCGCAAAACTTCGTGAGGAGACCAGTTAGTATTCTTATAAGCGGCGATGGGCTTGCGGTTGCACGTACGGAATGCCAGCTACTGCAAAATGCGGGTATTTTTCGAAACGTTATTCTAGACGTGCCTCTGACTACCCCTTTTAGACACCTTCAAGGACCTAAACGTACAGACAGTCAAGTCTGTTTTGAGATGTGAGAGTATTTCTACCTTGCTTGAGGTTTATAGTCGTGCGTGATCCTATTTATTTTGATTTATTATTTTACAAATTCAAAAATTGTTTATTTTTTGCAGTCACTAGAGTAATTAAAAACTACTGCAAAAGTGTGCATGTGACCTGCCTCTCAGAAATCTATAAGAATCTGAGCGCCTGGAGATCTGAGGGAATGTCTACCGTACTTGGGTTTTACAGTCGTGATCCTTTATAATGATAAGAAGTACGTATGAAACTTCGTAGCACTTTCGTAGCCATATATCACATTCGTAGTCTCGTAGCACATACCGTAGCAATACAGTGTGACAGTCGCTTTTTAGCTGTGTGATTACAACGTAAAGAACAAGGAAATTTCCATCTAAACATTTTCATTTGCACATTTTTGTATAATGTGTATGACATTAGGGGGAAACTTTATTAAGCTTGAAGCTTTCACGTCATATCCCAGAATCTTGTAATGCATAAAAATAGGGATATAATAAACTTGGCCGGCTCGTGGCAGCGAGCAGTGTTTCTGTTTTGTTGCTCAACAAGCAGATAGGTACCCATCGTAGCGTTATTTTATGAATGCATGATAATCAATTTTACAAGCGCGTAGTTATAAAATCTAGTTATATAGGTACCTACAAGTTGATTATATGATTCGAGATGCAGAAAGATTTTGTTTGAATTATACATAGATACGTTCGGACCATGTTGGGATAGTGATCTAGAAGGTCGTGGGTTCAAAAAATTGTATGCGCATGATTATCATAATATATAATATTACTGACTCTCTGGCTAACTGATTGATCTATCAACGCACAGCCTAAACCATTGGTCATAGAAACTTGAAATCTAGAGGGTGTATTACTTTTGGTGCGTAGGAGTGCACTAAGAAATGAATTTCCGAAACTCAAGCTAAGCAGGGTTTGAAACTTGTTTGAAATAACTGAATGAAGTCGCGGGAGTTTCAACTAGTTATGTTATAAAATGCACAGCTGTTAGGTAAAAATTCTGTGTCATTTATTTCTGACCGACTGAATCATCACTACATAGTATAAAGCAAAGTCGCTTTCCGCTTCCCGCGTCTGTATGTATGTATGTTTGCTTATATCTTTAAAACTACACAACGAATTTTGATGCGTTTTTTTTTAATAGATAGAGTGATTCAGGAGGAAGGTTTATATGTTTAATAACATGCTACCCGTGCGAAGCCGGGGCGGGTCGCTAGTTCACTATAAAAGCAGACGGACTTAAAATAAAGAACTCTGGCGGTCATCCAAAAATCGATTTATTCATTGGCCTGCTCACCGTTCAGTCATGTGAGAAGATATCTTTTAGGTTTATCAAAACAGTTTTTATAGTGTTTCATTTTTGCATATCACTAGAGGAAAATTAAACAAAATAACGAATGAAAAGAAAGGCTTCGAGTATGCTTAAATAATATTTTTGGTTGCGTTACAAATGAGTTGGTCATTTTGCTTGTTGTTTTAGGCTAATGGTGGTTGGTCGGTCAGTTTGTAAAAATATAATATATCCCGCTACGTGTAGGTACAAGTTGGCTTTGGAATCAAAACAAGAATTGCGAATTCCTTTGCCGCTGCACCGTTCCAAAACGTAAAAGTTCGAAATCCTAAATCAATTCCTTCAAAGCGATTCAGTCCGCCAGCAAAAAGCGGTTGCTCGGATGCCAGACATTTTGTTTTATATCGGGCCAAACGACCAAATTGCCTTGGGCCCCTGAGGCTATATCCAAAATAACGCTCTTTCATCAGAACACCACGGCGAACTTTATACCTTCAAAGGATGAACGGACTGACGGTGGAGTGTTAATAGCTGATGCATATCTACATTTTCGTGAGGATGCCGGCACCGCAGCCCGCTTTTGTTGCCAAAAGCCTTAGGTTAATGAATTTTCAATCGGATGCAGGGTTACAGCGCTTTTACCGTTTTGCCGGAAGTGTCGATAGAACGTTGACTTAACAATTGATTTTCACATATTCTACACACACTACCTAATTTATGAAGAGGTGAAAGGAATTTGTTAGTTTGGGTGTGGGAGGTAATCTCCGGAATTCTCTCTTCGACTCCGGATTCGGAATTTGCACTACGTAATTGGACGCTATACATATATTTTTTTAAATCTGATAAAACGTTTTTGTGGATAAAAACCCAAAACAAAGCAAGTTGGTGTTCAAAGTGAATAGCAGTTTTAGGGTTAAATAACTCAGCTGAGATAATGAGAGCCGAGTTATTAAAAAATTTCGGTCCTAAATTAGTTTCACAAATCATAATTTTGCGATGACAGAAACCTAGCATTTCAACTCATTTTAGCACTAAAAGGATGGTTATAAATTATATAAACCCCAACTCTGCACTAAAAGGAATAATGTTGTTAAATGCAAATTCTAGAGCGCACCGAGTAATAACATCTGCCACCCAAATTAGGCTGACCTCTTGTCTGTCTTCTGCTATTCTCAGGCGAGACAATGATATACCTAGCTAATTAGGTAAGTAAGCCGACGTGGCATATAACAAGAAATACTTACTTACCTACTAGCCTCACAGCTCGGTTGGTAGTAGCTCTCTCTTGCGCTGCAGGTTGCGGGTATAATTACCACCCGGGAAAAACATTTATGTGATGAATATAGATGATTGATTTGAGTCTGGGTGTATAATAAGTATGTATTTAAAAAGCCGTGTTGGCCGAGTGGGAGGTACCTCGACTTTGATCTGAAGTCGTTGGTTCGAATCCAGGCGTGCATCAATGGATTTTTCTGTTCGAAAAATTTATATGCGCATCAAAAACGCGTGCTTAAAACATTGAAGGAAAACATCGTGAGGAAACCAGTTAGTATTCTTATAAGCGGCGATGGGCTTGCAGTCACGTATGGAATGCTAACTACTGCAAAATGTGGGCATGTGCCAAATATAATGTTTGGACGTGCCTCTGACTACCCCCACCGGACATCTTCATAGGATCTAAGCATCTGGAGATCTGAGAGGATGTCTACCTACCGTACTTGGGGATTACAGTCGTGATCCTATTTATTTTATTTATTTATTTACGAAACAAAAGTACCTATTTAAGTATTCTATCAGCAATCTGGTTTCCATAGTACAAGCTTTGCTTAGTTTGTTTAGTTAGGTAGTTTGTTTATTTATTACCTACGAAAGTGCATGACTTCATAAGTATGATACCTACCTACCAAATGGCAGAGATTCATTGTTTTAAGACACGCAAGAACCCGGATTGAGTTCCCTTCTACCTACCCTTCTTGATAAATTAGAACAAGTGTTTAGTTACTAACGAACTCGTTATCTGCTGTGATAAGACTAACTGCTAATATATCCACAATCTTTTTACTTGATAGTAGATACGTAGGGTTGTTCTATCTCACAAAGACGAGTTAGTCTTAATTGTGAGTGTAAATACACGGTCTCATTGTTTCAGTGTGCTCGGGAGCGTTCATTATTAGTCACGTACACAAAAGCGCGTGTCTATACACATCACATTTACAAATGGTACTGCTCACCCGCCTTCGTGAAATAAAACAACTGTAGGTACTTTAATGTAAACTACCTACTACAGCAGGACTTAGTTTTATTTTGAGTGAAGTTTATGTTTGTTTAATAAAACAATTTCGTGACACAAAGCTATTGTTTCAATTTGATGCGGCCCTCGTGCATCGGTCATTTTTCGAGTGAAAATAGAGAAAGCAAACGAAAGCGGACGATAGCACTATAGCGATGCAACAAAAAAATACTCTTTTTGCCATACGTATCGCGGATGCAGTTCCTTTTTAATAAAACTGCTACGGACTTGATTTATACGAATTTTGTCTGGTCTGAACAAGATGGCGGTCGTAATATCTGCATGAAACCAGTTCCGACCGCAATTTTTCGCTTTATTCCACTATCTCGCAGTTTAAAGCTGACAGAAGAAACATTTTATTAAACACGCTGGATCTTATCCTATTTGCAGCGGGTAAGTAAAATGAAATGAGAATTGTTTTTCATTTTGTTTTGTGTCCACTTGAGTGGATTTGTTTTATGATCTGCGTCTAATCTGCCAGTTTGTGTTTTCCAGAAAATAATAATCGCGTGATACGATGATCTACACTGTTTTACAGTAATTTTTGTAGGTTTTAACGCTTTTTAGGGTTTCGTAGTCTACAATAAACCCTTATAGTTTCGCCATGTCCGTCCGTCCGTAGCTATGCTCAGAGAGTTTAAGTGCTAAAGCTGTAATTTGGCATGTATATACATATTACTTATTACTAATGTTAACAAAGTCGTTGAATTTTAGTGTACCTACCCTAAAACCTAAACCTTAAGTGGGCATGTTATTTTTTTCTCCCATACCCTATGAAGTGGGGTGTCGTTGGATAGATCTTTAAAAAACATTATGGGTTTGTGAAGACAATTTTTCGATTAAGGGATCCTTTTATGAAATATTAAGTTTTATAAAACTTGGCAGCAGAACGATCAGACGGCCATGCTAGTATTATAAAAACACAACCTTGTGGGCCACAAGTATTGAGAACGCGGTGCCTTGCATACGTCAACTTGAGGCAAACAAAACATAGTACGAGTACATAAAAAGTTACTCGTTCGTTCTACGGCGTAGCAACAGCGTAGCGGTGTAGCTACAACGTAGTGATATTGGTACAATTAAGTACCAAGGCAAAGGTCTCTATTTTCCAACAATATTAGACCACAACCTTCAAGAGACCCATACTTGTACTACAGGTACCTAGGTTCATAAATACGTTTAAAAAAACACGCTTACGACTATAATCTCCAGGCAGATCTCTACTTAGATGATACATAGAGGTCATTTCACGATCCAGCTCTGCGTCAGTGGAAACGTTCTCTTACTACCAACTGAGGTCAAACTATTAAATATTTTTATTCAAGGGCAAGTCCGTTTCCATACGATGTTTTCCTTCACCGTTTTGATAAAGTATACTCAATTAAGCACAAACAAATTAAAGTTGGTGACCGGTAAAAGTTGATGCATTAATAATCGTTATAAACCCTTTGATATTGACAATTTGAAGTCCATAAAGAAACCCTCTAAATCTCGATCTGCATCTCATCGATTGGTTCAACAATATGTTCGTAATAATACCCTCCAAATTTCCTGCAGATCGGATCACCGATTGATGACAGTTATGCTCGGGCAAATAATTACTCGCTCCGCTCGCTCGATCAATTAACACGCTTCGCTCGCTCGATCAAATCAGCGATCAAACTGTCATCAACTCCAGAAATAAATCATTTCTAAATCCCAAACATACTTGTTTGAAATCTGTTAAATAGGTAGGTTGCAACTTCTGCTGTTGAATTCAAATTCAAATTCAAATTCAAATTCAAATTCAAATTCAAATTCAAATTCAAATTCAAATTCAAATTCAAATTCAAATTCAAATTCAAATTCAAATTCAAATTCAAATTCAAATTCAAATTCAAATCTTTATTTGTGAAATACAGGTTATATAAAGTTGTTACAAAATGTTGTGTGCACTGTGATCTGCGGTTAGCGTACAAATGAACACCTAATAAACATCATTTTATACGATCGAGTGCACGTGTCAATATAAAGGAGTTTTCAAATGGTTCCTAAGATAGGACACAGGATCAGTCATTAAAACAAAAAAACACTATTACATACGAATTTATTTACTCATTGTTTGCAGTATTACTTACTAATCTTTGGTAATATTGGGAAAACAATCCAGGAAGACGGCATTAAAATTAAAAATAGGGACTCTGATCTTACAATCGTTTCATATTTATTTTTAAACTGCCAATAGCCTCAATTTTATATTTACCGATACCTTATAGATTATGAGAATTTGCGTTACATTTAAAGCACACAACTACTATGCTACACTGTTGGATATTTACGCACAGTCAGAAACAAAAGTGGTTAGCCACAAGATTGATTTTTACGAACGCCGCGGCGCCGCTACGCTCTGGTTATTGGAAGCGAAGCAATCAATTGTTTTCTCAATGCAGAAAGGTTTTTCGCGCGAAGTTTCGTGTTTCACTTTTGTCGCTGACTGTGGCATTGTACTTTTGACACACTTTACAAAAATATAAATTATTTCATGCAATTCGAAAGATAATAGAGCAACATCGAGTATTTTACTTCTAGCTACCAACAATAAATACCAAAATCCTTGCACCAGAAATTATATCTAACATTATGGTGCAGGTTTAGTTGCCATATTTTATGAATATATTTTATGATTTAATCAATCAACGCGTTAATTGAACCACTATTTATATTACCGTTTATATTTATAAAAACCTGACCAAAAACAAAGTAACTTCTAACAGGTAACATTTAAATAGAATGTCGTAAAAATTATTTTCATTACGGAAAATCAAAAATCACGTAATTCCTGCAAGTATGAGCGGATTTTATCAGCGAGAAAGATAAAACAGATTCTCATTAAAATTATATGGAACTCTGCAATAATATGTTTATTAATAAACAGCTTTTAGACTAAAATAAACCCCAAAAGATATAAAAAAAAATGTGTCAGTTTTTGATCAGAGTGAATGTCCTCATAAATTTAATTTATATGATACCGCAATAGAGTTATTCACTACTATAGTAAAATGTTATTGAAATCGGACCAGCCGAAGTAATCGCATGAAAAAAATACATAGCCGCCAAAAACCTTATTTTAAAATCGGTTGACAAAATTACATTCTATTATTATGTTACGTTTAGAAAAAAGTTAACCTGTCAAAAATTACATAGCATATAATGTAAATATCGAATAGTGTAATAGAAATGAGTATCAAGCAAAAAAAGAAGCTATTTTGTGTATAAACATATTATTAAGAGAGTCAGAACTATTTTGGAGTAAGAAAGTAGGTACCTAAACTTAATACCTACATTTTTTTTAAGTATGAATAATTTTCCATATTGTTATTCTTTATGTACATTGTAGGAATCGGATTGTGTACCCTTAGGGTGTGACCGCGATTTAATTGTTTAATATTTCGTGTGTGTAAAACGATTACAAAATTCAACACAATATCTTAAAAAGTTATTTGTCTATCATATTACTGCTTATAAACGGAAAAGTTCAGCAGTCAAAAGAGTACATAATCAGTTTCATCTGTACCTAATGGAATATATAAACAATCTCTACAAATATGTGGCAGTGTTGCAAATGTAACATGTAAATTATTCACAAATTGTCATGGCTTACTCAAATCTTGTTATAAAAGTTCATGGAAATATTGTTTCTTAATAACAGTGCGTTTTATTGGTAAGATAATATACATATTTGGCACAATTTTTCGTATAAAGTGCCGATAGTTCTATTTTTTTTGTTACGATCACATATCTTTTAATGTAACTAATGTGCACTTATCATACATTCAAGTGTTAATAAAGCTGGGAACAAACTATAAATTGCAGATTACATAGTGGTCGTAATATAACCGTGAATTACCGATAGTTTATACATTCGACGTTTTAGATATTTGTCTTCAGGCAATCCCGATGGCGTCGGTCGCATCCTAAAATTTGTTTCCAGCTTTATGGGTGGGTTTCCACTGACACGGAACTGTGCGGGGTGGCGCGGAGCGGATCGTGAAATGACCAATCACAGTGCTAGAAATAGTTGACCCAACAATTTCGGGCGCTGTGATTGGTCAATTCACGGTCCGCTTTGCTATACTCCGTGTGAGTGGAAACGCGCCCTGAGAGTAATTCAGCCATTAGGTAGACTCCTTTAGCTTCATCTAGGATAAGATTAATATGCAGGACGGCAAAATCTACAAACAACCATAATAGAGAGCAAGATATTAATTTAAAAATACACTCGTGACATTTTCAATGCGTGATCATGGGTTTTTGTGCATACCATAATAGTTCTCTTAAATTTAGATGGACATAAAGATATTTTCCTGATGCCCACATCTCAGATAATCCTAGTAAAAAGTCAAGACTGTGAGTTTAACTATCAGATATACCTAGTTACGTTCATTGGTGTCGATTCTATCGGCAACAAATTAAAAAAAATAAAAATTGACTGTCTCTAAAATGATTGCTGTTTCTTCCACACTTTACGAAACAGAATGAGATGCCGTGAAGTTTATTATTAATCTAGTCTGGCATCAACAAAATCGGCACCATTATTAGTTCCAAAATTAGATGTAGCAGGACTTTTGTAACCCTATTAGGCAAGCATAGGTTACCTAATAATTTTACAAACTACCTAAAAAAATAGCTTTCTTTACCTTTAACTAAATAAAGGTTGTATGTAGCTTTAGAAATATTACAAAAGGTACTAAAGAAAGGACGAGCTGCCATGTTTCTGAAACTCAAAATTATGTTAACAAGTTCGAGTTGATTTGCAGACATTTCTTTAATTATTATCTTTTTAAAAACATAATTGTCATGAATAAACATAATTTTTTTGACATACAAAAGTAACTTTCAAAACTTATACAACTAACAGACCTACGAATAGATATACTCGTTCAAAGAGCTAAATGAATATGCTTAGATCTATTAAATCACAATATATTATAATATCTAACATATGTACTCAAAATTACTAATTTATGCGGTGGATGATCAAGTCACAACATTTATATTACTAAAAAAGAGAATATTAAAAACATTAATTACAAATGTCATGATATTTTTAGAGAAACTAGAAGATATTTTAGGTATAAATCCAAATATTTAAAATATAACTGTAAACGCCTCATAAGTAACAATCATTTCATAATAACTAAGGTAAATAAAATCATAATAATATCCATTGAAACATAAAAATTAATATTCTTTGGGTTTCACTGGCAAGTAAAATAAAAATCACAATAAAAACTTAACATGACATGAAATCTTAGAGCAACACTGGCTTTCTACGGGAGGGAGTAGCCATTCGCCGCGGTCCCCTCTGTCAAAGTACAAGCCCAAGTGGGCATACACATTTTATAAAACTCTCAATGTGTGAGTCATCTGTACACGAATTATTAGTGTATTGTTGGATTGATTATGTGTTAACGTCATCATTACAGTCAGTTGGCAGTTTTGTTTTTGCATGTAAGTGTGCGGAACTGCACTTGTGTGCACATTTCCCGCCGCAACAAACGCCAGAACTATTTTCATAGTAATCTACCTATAAGACTACTCCCTTCCGTAGGAAGCCCGTGTTGCTCTAAGCATGAAATCACCCTGTTGATCTCGTAATATCAAAATTCATTATGCAATAAAACATTTTTGCATTGAGTATTCGTTTTGAAAAACATTATTTAGTATACATACACCCCAAACCATGTCAAATGGTTTTTATGGAATAGATTTGGCAAGAAAAGTTCTATTCGCAGTTCAATAAGCAGCGATGAACATAGAATGCCAGCGAATTCCATATCGCAATGTGATCCATTATCGGACTATGGAAAACTATTCGCGTGTAGCAGGTGTAGGTGTATGACTCGTCACAGGATAGACTAAGACGCAAAAAACAATTGCCGAATCGCGATAATCACTACATAGTATAAAGCAAAGTCGCTTTCCGCTTCCCGCGTATGTATGTATGTATGTATGTATGTTTGCTTATATCTTTAAAACTACACAACGGATTTTGATGCGGTTTTTTTTAATAGATAGAGTGATTCAGGAGGAAGGTTTATATGTATAATACATGCATAATATAGTAGAGAAACACTGATAATTTTAGAGGTTTCTAATGTGATGTCGTAAATAAACACATTTTTTTGCGCTTACATTGCAAATGCTGGCTGAACCCCACGAGATATATCAAAATAATGTACTACAGTATTGTACACCTTAAAAACGTCTACAAAAAAGTCCACGATGGTATTAGAAATGTCTTACGCACAGCGAAGCGGGCACGGGTCAGCTAGTGTAGTCATAAGAATGCCTAGTCCAACCGATAACTAGTCATATCGCGATAAAAGCCTACTTGTACTGATCTGACATAGACATAGAAAACAAATCTTTGGCAACATCGTCGCTTAAGGTATAAGTGAAATTTTTGACATTTTGTATGGGCTGAGTCTACCCGGATAAGACGGAAAAAGTGATAAAACTGCATTATCTCAAAAACCATCAAATTTAAAAAGAAACTGTCTGTCATTTATTTAGCTAGTATGATTATCTAACGAATTATATAAAAATTAACTGTTTAGCTATTCATAGTTTTGATTAAAAACGAAACTAGTGTTTTTGAAGAGCCCACTTTGGAAAATAAATCTATCGAGAAAAGTTTCACTAATCGTGATTCTGTCTGTAATTTATCTAGATTATATCCTTAAGTTATCTTTGTCATAAAAAACAAAACTGTATGTTTAACGGTTATTGAGAAAAAACGATTCTGCATTCATCAAACACATTAATAACCAGGTTCAATAAAATAGCGGTCAAATCTATAAGTTCAAAAAAAAACAAAGCCATTCGCCAAACAGTATTTCGGCTTTCCATTAACTTCACCGAAAATATCATGTTCTTTTTAGGATCCTTCTTTTTTATAGGATCACAAAGATTTTATTACATCCGACAAGTTACAGATCTAGAGGGATTTGACCTTCCCCTGGATACTGGGATGCAATTGACCGCTACACATATTGGCTTCGACTCACACACGGAAAAATAACTCTTATAGATACTAGCCGACTCGTGACAGACGTTGTCCTGTCAAATTTCAATAATCGAAGAGAAAAGACTGAATGTTTTTAGTCTGTGATGTCAGATTTGTTGCACAGCAGCGAAATCTACACAGAAATCCTCCCTTTTGCGTTTTTTTATCGTTTTGGGGATGTTTTTTTATATTTTAAAGTAGTCTATCATTTATTCGGGCATTATATCGATATCTACAGCAAATTTCAACTTAATCCGTTTTGTCGTTTAGGCCTGTAACAAACATACATACAAACTCACAAACTTTCACATTTATAATATTATTAGGATATACTATTTGAATTGTGACTAACTATCGACCCGCCCTGGCTTTAAATTTAATACATATAAACCCCGGCGGTTTAATACATATAAACCTTCCTCCTGAATCACTCTATCTATTAAAAAAAACCGCATCAAAATCCGTTGTGTAGTTTTAAAGATATAAGCATACATACAGACGCGGGAAACGGGAAGCGACTTTGCTTTATACTATGTAGTGATGTTGGAAGCGATTTGTTTTGGCGCACTGTTGTAAAATACGACCTTTTATGTTTCAACTAAAATTCAAATTAGCGCAAACCAAATGTTCAAATTAGAGACATTCGTATTGAATATGTCAAGCTGAAGGTACGCCAATTTAGACTTTAACGAGAACGGAATAAGAACGTGTTTTGATACATTTTAGTCAGTCTGTAGAAAACAGAATAGCCACCACTGTGATGTAAAACTGTGGTGCACGAGTGAAAAATTTAGAACGACACTTAAACCTCTGTTGAGCGGCACTATGGCGCACGCTACCGTGTGCCTTTAGAGCTCAACTTTGGCTATTAGCACACGACAATGTGCCTCTAGTCACACTATGCAGTGTCGCACAACACATAAAGTGATTTTTATGAAAAAAGATTTCGTCCACTGTGGGTGCGTGTTCTCATAGTGTCGTTCTTGAATACGAGGGTAGGTAAATGAAACTAGCCGACCCGTGACAGACGTTGTCCTCTCAAATTTAAATAATTGACAGCAAAATCCCCATTTACAAAATGATCCGCTATTTATTGAATTCATTTGTTACAAAAAATGTGATAAATGAAGAACTGCTCTACCGATTTTGTGCAAACATCACATAAACCATCTACTAAATAGTCCGAACAAAGCCTAAACATTTGGTTTGGATAGGTGAGCCCGTTCTTGAGTTATAAAATTACAACGAAAAGTGGCATTGATTTTTATGTATATAGATGTTACGCTAATTTGTACTTTAGCGTGAATAAAATAAAGATTTTCGTATTTTACATATTTTTTGGCTTCAGGTTGTGCTAAATTATATACGAACAAACTAGGGACTTCCGCCGATCATTAGTTTGTTTTGAAAATGGTGGCGGTTTTCTTCAAAACTCCGAAATATCAGTTGAGTACAATCATAAAATAACTTATTGCACTTCCGTTATATTTGCCTACGCTTATGTTAGTATAGACTTTACTATTTTGCTTGAAGTTTAGTTTACAATATTAAATTGCAAATACTTTAACTTCGTAAACGCTTGTAGGATTTATCATCCGAATAATATTATAATTGCGAAAGTTTGTGATAAGGCTGCTATGTTTGTTCCCTAATCAAAAAACAACAACAAAACGGATTAAGATGAAATTTGCTGTAGTATGTAGATAAAAAAATCAGAATAAATAAAGGGGGAACTTATAATTTTGGTATAGATGGCGGTGGTGAAGTACATGGTTTGTAGGTAAAAAAATTGGCCAGATATTGCTTTTTCCTATGCGATTATTAAAATTTGACAGGACAACGTCTGTCACGGGTCGGCTAGTGGTTTTATAAAATCAAGTAAAGAAACATAAAGCTGATAAACAGTATTCTCTGAAGTCAAGTTATTGGACAGCTTAATTATAGACAAAATATGCTATCTTTTTATAAGCTTTAAATAATTAATCAATCAAGAGATACCATAGCTTAAAATAACCTTCATTGTTCTATTGACATTGTTTTGGTAAAACAGATATTGTTGTCTATTGTCTCTTGAACTCGACCGAAAGTTAATTTAGACTACCCTATCTATATTTTGTATGTTTTCTTTCAAAGAAAACCTATCAATAAATAACCTACGCTCTAGTCTCAATTTAATTAGTCTAACGGGGTTCTGGAATGAAGGAAGCTTTACGGTTTAAAAATACATACAGCTACTGTAAACTACTGTTTAAAACCAACTATACCTACACATACAGAATGTATTAAGACTACTCCAAAAATAAAATAAATATACGATCCCAAAATACGGTAGACATCCTTTCAGATCTTCAGACGCTTAGATCCTTTGAATATGTCTAGTGGGGGTAGTCAGAAGCAGATCCAAACATTATATTTGGCACATGGCCACTTTTTGCAGTAGTTAGCATTCCATACGTGACAGGTTGCAAGCTCATCGCCGCTTATAAGAATACTAACTGGTTTCCACACGACGAAAAATAACGAATAATATGTGAAAAATTCCTTAACTTTATTCGGGCCTTTAACAAAATTCCGATGCCCGAATGTAGATAAATTTTTCACTTTCGATTCAGTTCATAAGCGGCTATTGTTGCGTCCTCTATTGCATTGTTGTTTTCATAGGATTTCAGCAAAACAATTTTCCGACTTTTCACGCCTATACAAAAACAATAGATAAAATAATTTTGTTTTCAATGTATTACATTGGTAGTATTGTTGTCCGTTTTTGGGAGTAGACTAAATACACCCGGTATAATTCTAAATTTATATTTTACTAGCAGACCCGGCCACGCGTGTTTGTAGCTAAGGTTATTTACTATAAATTGAGATGTTAGCTATCCTATCTTCCAAGTTGGATCAAACTGCACACGGTATGCAAAGTTAGATTAAAGTAGTTTAGGAGTCCATCGCGGACAAACAACGTGACGCGTAATTTTTATATGATAAGATATATAGTTAAAAAGGGGAAAAAAGTTTGTAAATTTTATTGTTTTGTGTAATCTAGTTTTATGGTTTTTTGTAGTCTTTTTTTATTTATCTTTACGTTTGCAACTATGAGGCGACGCTCCACCGCCGTTTTGATACGTGACAGGCTATGTTCCGTTGACGAGTCGAATTCAAAAAGTATTTATTTCAATAAAATCGCAAGAATCACTTGGGTGCGTGTTCTCATAGCGTCGTTCTTGAATACGAGGGATAATCACTTGACCACAAGCTCAAAAGTAATCAAAACAATATCAGTCACGGTGAGAAAGTGACAACGCAATACAAACTCATACAGCGTTGTCACTTTCGACGAGTAATATTGTTTTGATATTAATATAGGACTTTGTGGTATGGCCCCAGACCTATTTAATTTTTAACGACCTATGACAATTGCGGAATGCTTGCGTCTATTGGAACCTCTGCAACGGCCATGGTATATTAAAGTACTGTATATTTTAAAATGTACTGTATGGCAAAATGAAGTGATGATAATGCGTCCTGTTAAATGTTGTTACACTCTCATCAATTTCAAAACTCATACCGAAAATTCCGTTACTGCCAACCCACACCGTATATTCAGATCTTCATATGCCCTGAGTGAGCGAGTTCTCGAGAACAATGTCGAATTCGTCGAGCGGCTCCAGAATTTGTTTGAGGAATGTTAGCAGACCGCGTTTGCGAAGGAAACTCTGCTCCTCGTACATCTCAGCTGTGACGCGGGTCATTGACATCGGTACTAGCATACGGTGCAGCCAGTGTTCACTGTTGAACGAAACAAGTCTATTAGTGTTCAATGTTGAACGAAACCAGTCTATTAGTGTTCAATGTTGAACGAAACAAGTATATTAGTGTTCACTGTTTAACTTTTGATAACTTTTTTTCCGAGGCCTCGTGCGCAATCAAAGTATGTAAAATTCTTACATTACTAACTGACTGACAATCAGCATAATAGCCTAAGCTTACTTCAGTGATAAAATTACTGCAAAAATCGAATGAATCTACATCAATTTCAAAGGCAATATTGATCAGTTTTGATTTCAACATTTTCGTACTTATATTAATAAGGTAGCTACCAATACCAAGAAAACAACTGATAATAAAAACGTTGTCTAAAACAACGTCAACATAGTGTTATGTAGTTCTTCGATAATATATTTTTGCATTTAGTGCATTATAATCTCTTTTCGGTTTAACATAGTACTAGTTACAGAACAACAAACGTATGCAGTTTGCTTATGCCTATTGCATTCTATAAAACGAACGAGTTTCACATATGTTTCAAAAACATTATCTATACCAATACTATAAAATGGAATATTTATTGTATTTTGTACGTTTGTAACCAATAACTCAAAAGTTATAGAACGGATTTTAAAAATTCATTCTCTATTGGAATGCTACCTTATCTCTGAGTAACATAGGCATAGAGTAACAATATATTGAACACTAGAAAAATTAGGGATCCCTACTAAAACTTCAATAATGCAAACTAAGGTGTAAAAAAATGACATAAAATCATTAGTATAGTGTGACGCCGGGGCGACTATGCAAAAGTATCGTACTTACCGTAAACTGAGACATATAAACAACTGGAACTTCCCATCCTTGCCCAAGGTACGTCCGACAGAGTTGATTTCGTCCATCAGATGGCAGTAACATCTCCATATAGCTCTATGTTCCTGGTCCTGTCTACAGTTGTAAACCACTCCGCAACTCTTGTTCGCCTGCGAGGACGGCTCGTCGCAAAGACTCATTTTGAATTCGTCTTTAACGCGTTCTGTAAATATACAGTAGATATCACTAAAAATAATAGTGAACATTCGTAGATACATCACAGCGCCATCTACCAACAAACTAAGCAAAGCCTGTACTATAGAAACTAGATTACTGATAGTTTTTTTTTATACTTTCATTATTATACCCAGACACAAAACAATGACTTGTGTTCATCACACAAAATGTTTTTTCTTGGTAAGAATCGAACCCACAACTTACAGCGCAGAAGGCTGAGTTACTACCAACTGAGCTGTGAAGCCCTTACCACAAGCTCAAAAAATATTACAAAACAGTATTTACTCCCGTATAGCGTTCTTTCGCACTGTTTTAATATTACTTTAAGAGCTTGTGGTACGGCCCCAGTAGGGGAATTATATTATTGATAGAAAACTTGTATACTTATTTTTGTAAATACATAGGTACTTATAACACCCATATTACAGTCGTGATCCTGATTCTGTATGTTTTACTTACCAAAATAGTCCCAAATAAAGAGATTCTTTCCAAACAGTCTAGCGGACTTGAAACCGCATAAGAAAGCCTGCTCCAAACACTTGACTAGGCCGTTCTCGCCGCATAGTAGGACGCTAAGCGAGTTTGCATCCTTCTCCCGTTTGGATTGGTAATGCCATTTCACAATAGCGTTTACGCAGTCGCCTGCAAACAACTTATTTACAATATTGAATCTAATATTAGATATTTTACCATGAACTGTGTGAAAGATAACATGGGTATGGAGTGAGTGATGAGATGACGGTTGATGGAGGGAAATGGAAGAAGTACACACGTTGTGCCGACCCCACTTAAGTGGGATAAGGGCAGGAAGATCATGTCTGGAAGTATGTTGTAAAGGTGACTCACCAATCATATGTTGTATAGTAGAAGTGGACAAATGCGTGGTGGTTGGCGTCATAGGGGGTGCGTGAGGTGCGGGGGTGCGGGGGGTAGCTTCGTTGTTTCTAATTCGCGCCGCGACTAAAAGTCGCTCAGTTGAGCCGTCGTCTACTCCGGTGCCGAGCCATCGGTGACAAGGGAATCTGTAACGAGAATTTATTTGGTGGCAATTCTGTTGTTACCACAAACTGACTAAAATAGTACTGTCTGGAGTACAATACGATCGCTCTAAGGAACTAATCTAGAACTAAGGAGAGTTTAGTATTTTTTTTCTATTTTATTTCGTATCCTAGCAATATTATAAATGCGGAAGTTTGTATGTTTGTGCCTCAAATAATACGCATTCTACCAAAAAAATATTGAATCTGCTAAGGTCGGGTATTCGAAATTAATTTTAGTTGCTGGTAAAAAAAAATCATAAATCTATAAGTGCTTTTTTCTATGAGAATATTGAAGCTTGGACAGGATAACGTCTGTCGTGGGTCTGGTAGTATTTTAATTTGATCTGTCATCCAAAAACTATACAACAATAAAAATCATATTCATCGACAGTTTTTTGAAAGCTGATTGCCACATCGCTTATAGTTAAAACTCACGTATAAGTGTGCCCTGTGACTTCGTTCCTCACGTACACGTTGTCGAGCAGCCATCGAGGTGACAGGCCCGAGTTGTCATGCCCGATCCGCAAAGTTGACAGTATTCCCAGATTTTTGTGCTGTAAAAAAATTAAATGAATAGCATCACATCTGTTAACCGGTAGACATCTACTTAGATTCTTGATAATGACTAAAGGGGGGTCAGAGTCATGTCTAAATATTTACATTTGACAGATGCTCAAATTTTTTGCATCCACACGTGACAGATTGCAATCCCATCGCCGCTTACAAGAATACTAACTGGCAGAAACATAGCGGTAACAAATATAAACATTGTCGCCCCACAAGCAAATTAGTGCCGAACTTACGTGGAATACAAATTCATTGGTGTTCCGAGGCATTGGTATTTTCGGTGTGGACTCCCCATTAGCGCCGGATATAGAGATCCAGCAGTTGGCTGTGGTCTGGCTCGCTTTGCGGGACGGAGCGATTAGCACGCGGTATGGTAACTCTGAAAACCAAGATTCGAATTAAGGTGTGACCAGACATAGCGCGGCATTCGCAGAACACAAGTTTGCGGCTAGCAGTGCGCAGACCAGTCACACCTATACGATTATCTTCCTCTCCAGCCTAGTCGCTAGGCTATAAGGGGCCCTAATGCAATATCGTAAGGGCGTGGAAACTGCGTGCAATATCCTAACATACCTATATCGTATCATACATACATCATATCATATACATCATACACACATCATATCCTAACCTACCATATCCACATATCGTGGGCGGAGTGGAGCAGAGCGGACCGTAAATTGCGTCAGTGGAAACGCACCCGAAGGTCCTAGTAGGAAGTCGACCGGATCTCGACATCCGGTCGTGCATCAACATGTCTAGTAGGTATGTATGTTACAATAGCAGTCTTATTGATTTTTTGATTTATTTCAGCAAATTGTCTAATTTGCTAAATCTTAGGCAAAATATGTAACAATAATTTCGAACACAGCGCGGTGTGTAAGTTGGAGTATTAGAGTGTGTGTGTGTGTGTGTGTGTGTGTGTGTGTATGTGTGTGTGTGTGTATGTGTGTGTGTGTGTGCGTATGTTTGATACTTACTGGTAGTCGGATATGTATTAGTAAAGCACTTATAATCCACAGCATTCAACGTGAGTAAATGGTACAAGAACTGCTCTCTCTCCTCTTCGCATCGCAAGAAGGCTGTCCGTTTGTATTGGGATCGAAGCAGCGTGGTATCGGCGAGCAGCTCGCGGAGGTGATGGGAGAGTAGCTTTTTCTCTAAGGACAACCGGACCCAGGCGCGAGCGTAACCTATCTCGGTTTTGATGTCGGTCATTGCTTGGACGTTTCTGTAAATAATGAAGCGAGGTTTTAATCGATCATGATGGCCAAATGGACAATTACCCACTACATCGTCGAGAATACGTTAGAATAATAAAACAGAAACTCAAAAAAATGTGTCAAGAACTATAAAAACGCTAGATACTATTCTTGTTGCTATCACGTATGGAATCCTAGTTACTGCAAAATGTGAGCATGAGCCAAGTGTAATGTTTGGACATGCCTCTGATACACCCTTTAGGCATCTTCAAAGATCTGAGTGAATAGATATCTGAGATGATGTCTACCGTGCTTGGGGATTATTGTCGTGATCATATTTTATTACATTTTTAGAAATATGGATCCAATAGGTCCACACCAAAGTTGTATCTATGATAGTACAACCCAACAATATGTTGGCATTATATCAAACTATCCAGGATATAAAGATAATAGCCGTTATAATTAAAGATGGAATAAACAATATTCTCACCTCATATCAAACGTAAGGCTTTCAGGGAGAGGTCGCAGCGGGTTGACCGGCTTGCGTTCCAAAGTCCCGGAGTTGCTGAGCCTATCCCGGGAACTGTCCCGGGACCCGCCGCGGGAACTATCCCGGGATCTACTGCTAGATCCTGAGCTTTGTTGGGCTTCTACTTCAGCTCCTACTGATGATAAATCTGGAAATCAAAAAATATATTAGCCGTCGATCTCTCTATTGCAAAGAGATTTTTTTTTAGTACTTTTTTGATGTTTTTAGATAAACTAAAAAACTTAAGACCAATTTTAAACACTATTTCACCTTTTAAAAGCTACATTATCAGCAAGTGCCTAACATAATAATATGCCATATTTTATTATCAAAAAAATTAGAGATCACCATGAAAACTGCAATAATGGTACTGCTATGGTCAAATATGACTGTAAACTCTATTAGTACGCTCGTGCAAATCCCGAAGACTAAAATACTATAGAATTCGAGTGTGTTTTGTGTGTTTTTGTGTACTTACAGTCCAGACGCTTACGTAAAACACACCAAGCCAAAGCTGCATGTAAGGCAATACAAAAATGTGTAAGAAATGTTTAAAAAGTGATACTGAACAGGCTATACTGAGAAAAAAAGTGCATCAAAAAATTAATCGATATAATGTCGTTTGATCTTTAAAATCAGTAAAAATAAACACCGAAGTGTACGTATAGACTCATAAGATAGACTTCTTAGAATTATTAATAAAGAAATAGGATCACGACTGTAATCCTCTAAAATCACTAGGAGTTCAGTTTCTTAAAGATGTCTAAAGGGGGTAGTATGAAAATCTAAGAACCTTCAAGGTGTAGGTATAGGGTATTTTATTATTATAATACACACCTTACAAACAAAATCATATGGTGTTTCCATATGATTATACATCCACTAAAAAAGCTTCATAACCCGAATACTACCAAAAATTGCAGAACGTATAGAGTGAATCGAGTTCATCTGAACTTTTTCTGAACACGTTTTTTAGGGATACTATAAATAAAACTAGTAAAATCATACCGGGTGTAAGATAATTAGGATCAATCGGCTTCGTCGAGTTGCTACACTGCTCCAACTCCTGATAATTCGTGAGGTGCATCCACAGGGCCGACTTTCCCATCTTATGCTGTAGTCCGTGTGACCACAGCCTTTCTAACAGGTCGCATAGGGATGCGATCATAGTACTTTCTTCGACGCCCGTTATCGATACTTCGCAGCCCAACCCTAAGTCCGATTCTTCGGTACCCATTTTCTCGACGAGCATCCTTTTTGTCTTGCTTTTGCATTCCTGAAACGTATTTCAAGATGTAGATTTTATTTTCTATTTAAATACATTAGTATCTTCACGATGTTTTCCTTCACCGTTTAGTTAGACCAACTATTCAATCCGGAACGTTATAGTGATGGTTTAGTATCATCTCCACCTTGAATGCGCTAATAAATCCTACTAATATTATAAATTTGATGATTTAGTATCATGTACTTTCTATCTCCACCTTGAATGCTAGCGCATTCAAGGTAAATCTAATAATATTAGTAGGATTTATTAGCATAAATCCTACTAATATTATAAACTAGCTGACCCGTGCCCGCTTCGCTGGGGGACAGATAGTTTTACGACTTCATATTAGAAATCTTAAAATTATCAGTGGTTCTCTAATATATTAAGCATGTTATTATACATATAAACCTTCCTCCTGAATCACTCTATCTATTAAAAAAAACCGCATCAAAATCCGTTGTGTAGTTTTAAAGATATAAGCATACATACATACAGACGCGGGAAGCGGAAAGCGACTTTGCTTTATACTATGTAGTGATTTCGATGTTGATTAAGAATGTTTGGTTGTTTGTGCCTCAATCACAAACAACCAAACATTTGTGTTTGTGCCTCTGCCCTCTGCGCTGTAGGTTGTGGGTTTAATTCCCATCGGGATAAACATTTTGTGTGAGCATGTTTATTCTGCTTCTGGGTGTTGTATGTATTTACAAAAAAAAAAGTCTTCTATCAGTATACTGAACCCCATAGTACAAGCTTTGCTCAGTTTGGGGCTAGATGGCGATGTGTGAAGTGTCCACCAATATTTATTTATTTATTTATTACATAGCCTATGCCCTGCCATAACAAATAGTACTACTACTACTTTTTTCCAGATAATAATAGTCTAATAATAAATTTACCTTCAATAGTTTCTCAACAAACGTCCTGTTGTTTTGCGCTATCGCTGCTGGTGTCACCTCGGTCGACAGTCTCCTACTGATATCTCCCAACAATAGTTCTGGAGGACAATCCTTCACCTGCCACTTGGCATTCTTAATTCGCTTCAAGCTGTTCGTCCTGAAATCAGTGTTGCTTGCCAATTCATTTGTATTATGGCGGGAGTGTCATAAGCGAGCACAGAAAGCAAGCAAGCAATCATCGAAAAGGCGTCTACGCATGCGTGTAGATTTCGTGCAATCGTGTACAGTGCTGCGATTAAAGTTATGCTCCTCGGCAATTATCGTGTTTCCGAATAAGCACGAACATGTAGCCGAAATTTCAGTTCTACGAATCTTCAGTCACTTACGAGCTCAGAGAATGTATTAAATCAGCATTGGTATGGTATGGTCATTGGCGAAAATTGCCGAAGCGCATAACTTTAATTGTAGTACTGTACTTGTATTTACCTAGTTTTACATTGGCGCTACTAGTGTGTTACTGTACCGAAGATTTTCACTCTTAGAATCACAAACAAAATTTGTATATCACGAGTCTGGTATGTATATACTATGTAAGTACCAAATTGTTCAATATTCTTCAAATACGCGCCATATTTACTCCTATTCGTAGATCAGATTTACTAAGAATATAATTCTACAAATTTATATAAAATATTTTCCTATTAACGATTGCACGAATAAAAACCATTCATAACAAAACACAGGACAAGGTACACAAACATTCAAAATACCAAACTATATAAATAAGTTTATTTTGATTATTTTCCATCTACAACTATTTATGTATTAATTCTAGTATTCATAATCATCCTAATTAATTACAACAAGCTACCTATTAAGATACAAGATATTCTATCTATGTTTGCATTAATAATAGTTGCGGTAAATAATTTAACTTAAGAGTATATAAAAATAAAATACTTAATAATAAATACTGCACAGTTCAGCAAATTGCACTATATATTATATTACACATAAGTATTATATACTTCATGCAACAATAGTTATTTAAAGCATGCACTTTTAGTACAAGACAAAGACACTCACAACAAACTGGCATTTGGCAAGCTGAGTTCAAAACACGCGTTATTAATCTAATATTAGAAGATAAAGCTTGATTTCAAAGTCATTTTCACATCTATTAATCAAAACATTTTAAGCAGCGTAGTGTGAACTCGGCCCTATATAAAACAGTGTGTTCCAAAAACGTATGTCAATCCTATGTCCAAAGATAGAGCACCATAAGCTGTGCGAAGCTATGCGGAGCGGCCCAATGATTACGATCGACATTATCAAACTCGAATATTTGAGCGCTGTCATTGGTCGGGACCGCACAGTTCCGCGTAAATGGAAACTCACCCTTAGAGGTACTTGAATCATGTCCATGTGTTCTTCGCGATTCTTCGTAGTTTTCGAGTAATGATGAGATAAATAGATGCGAGTTTTTCTTCTAAATTAGCTGACTAATTAACCTAACGGAAGCAATAAACATTAATTGTTAACGTAGATACATCTACACAATGAACACTAGAACATTGCGTTTCCTATATTTTGGAGGTTGAAAAATAAAAGTCGCTTAACTTTATTTACACACGGTGGTGATTCATGTACTTTTTAATAGTTTACCTCTAGACTTCTGCTTGACATATTTTTTTGGAACAAGCTGTATTATTAACATGGTGTATCATAAGTCATGCCTTATTAAATTCGATGAAATCAAATATCAATTTAAAGATAATCTCATATTTTACTTAAATTAAAAACATAGGTCTACCGATTGTAGATAAAATAAATTGTTAAAATTCGTTTCAGATCTATGTAACATGAGCCAAATTAATTTGGTTTCTTATATTCGAGTAATGTAGCGTAAAATAAGCGGCGTGCCCGTTTATCTTTTTTGGACATCTTCACGGATCTAAACGCTTAGAGATCTAAAAGGGTTTCTACCGTACTCGAGGACTACATATTTAATTTATAATCACTTGACTGAAATGTATACTACATTTTAGTGGCATTACAACATTTTTTTTATATTAGCACGTTAATTATAGTTTAGTTGCAAGACAAGCCATTATAGATTCTATTTTAGCTACAATAAAAATACGTTTTTACGACCGAAAAGAGAATCGTGGCTAAAGATCATAAAAATCAGATCTTAAATTAATCATCAAAATAAGTTTTTTTTATAATATTGAGTTGCTCTAGAATACTATTAGCATCACAATTTTGCAAATAAGTAAACAAAATATTATGTCAATCACGATATAATCACGCTACACGGAAGCAAGCACTCTTCGAGCATAGTTTGTTACAATATTTTATTCTCAAACATGCACAATCGTGCAAGATAAAGAAATAACACCCAGCAGTCACATACACAAACACAATCCTTGACTCTTGTCCTAACCCACAAAGATGATGGTACATGAGTATCCATGTAACAGGGCCCTTACTCTGCAAAACGACATTATCGACGACAGTGCTAGTGTTCCGATATATTTGACCAAACCGTTCTTTTAGAAATCGTCGTGTGTCGTGTGGAATGTATGATGTAAATTTTTAAAGTACTTATATTTCAGTGTGTCGGAAACGATGTGACTTTTGTCAAGACATATTGTTGATCGGTTTGCAGAGTAGACGCTCTGGTTGTGGCATTCGTTATCGGTAACATGTCCATTAAGAAGCAGTTCGTGCTTGTAGTGATATAAAAATGTGTCGCTTACGCTTCCGAACGACAGAATGGTTCGTCGTTTACAGTCGCGCATTGACGAGGCCCAAAAGAAAAAAAGCTTATACGCGCGGAAAAACGGCCATTCTGTAATGCCGATGGTGAAATATCTTAATCTAAACCATTTGATGGATTTTCTAGAATATTTTCAGATTCTTATCAAGGTGTGCACTAGACCGGCGTGACATGCAAGCGTGGGCACCGATTATCATAAGACAGAATCATGCAACATGCAATGTTTGAATTTTTATACATTTATCATATTTTTAGTTTTATTTTTTGTCCGGAGACGCTATTAGTTGTAGCTAATTAGATTTGCTAAAACTAAAATTATATTTTGTATTTTATTCCTTATTATGTTTACGCTAAAGTTAAAATTTGCGTAAACCATAGATATCTTAAAATTGCGAGGAACAGGTGGAAGTTAATTCAATTAGACTTCCTTGTGATTTCAATGAATAGGTACCGTTTTGAATTTGAGATTGATTGTACCAATCATTTCACTACCATTGTTGGTGAAATAGGTTCTAGTTATTGATTAATGAGGTTAACCGAGAAGGAATGAGCGACACGATGTAGTAATTCATTAAACTAATGGTATACTTTTGTACTACGTTGAAGTACTCAATTTCAACACGGTGCCCAATTCTATATTTCTAAAAAGCTACTCACAGACTCACAACTATCGATCGAGAATTCTTGCAAATGATAACAAACATTGTTTGAATTATATACTTCATGATTGTATCAATAAGGAAGACAAATGTTGTGCTCGGTCGTGAATCGTGACTACAGTACTGATTTTATGCCATTACACTAATGTTGTAAACGTTTTTTGTTGCTCAATCATTGTGTAACGACTGAACCGATTTCGCAGAAATGTGTAATATTATAGATTAGCTATGAGCCAAACAGGGATTTCAACGATTACGAATAGTCGGCCGAATGTTCGGTGAAAAGTTTACCGAAACTTTGTAGTGCTTTGCACTGACCTCTGTGTCGTGAGCATTAGATACTAACGGGTACCATTGTATTGATCCGATTTTTTGCAGATAATGTAACTGTCAAGTGTCAACATTATACTTGAATCACGATTCACGCTCGCTCACAATTTCAGAATACGATTTTTCTGACACAAGTTTTCTCTATCGAAGTCACATAATATACAATCTATGGTCCTACGAGATTACACATTGAATGAACATACACAAGATACAGGTATGCAGCCGAAAGTCAAATACAGGCGTAAAGCTTTAGGCGTTTGTCTCTCTGGTTTTTGGTGTAAACTACAGCTTATACAGTGAAATAGAAAAGTGTACATGTTTGTATGGTCGTTGTGAACTATTTTCACAGGAGACGAAAAAATATAATGCAACTATCTGGAGTTAGTTAACCAGCGTTAACTAGCGGTTTCGGTCACGTCGTACCTGAATAAAAAGCATATAGCTATTCTACGTCAAGAATTATGTACTCAAAGTTTAATTCAAATCGATTCAGCCGTTACGGCGTAATTGAAACACAAACTTTTTCATTTGTAACATACAAGTATGAGGAGTTATAGAGTAGAGTTTGCAAAGAAGATGATACGAAAGAAGGTGATAATCGAATCGAACCAAAGCATGTCTCATTTCAGTTTTCAGGAGTTACACCACTAATTTATAAATTCAATAGGATAAGCTGTAGTTTATTCCACGTTCGTTTGTTCAGTATCAAAGCACCTGCGGTCGCCGCGGTCGGGGCAGGCGAGCGCGCTCGCGTCGAGACGCGCCGGAAACGCGCGGTAATAAGCGGCGCGGTGCGGCAGGCGCTCGGCGGGGGCTCCCACTTCCAGCTCCGCCCCCCCGGGGGGCCCTACCCCGGCCCCCCCGCACCAAACGCTGTAACCGCGCGCCACGCCGCCTTCGCCCAGCCTCCGTCTGCAGAAGGTTGGAAGTTACACACCTACTTCGTATATTTTTAGTTTTTTTTTATTGTGCAATGCCCGAGAGGAGATAAATAAATAATAAAAAAAAAAAAAGATAAGTTGCTTTACAACTAATCCTCAACATCGATTACAAGTTTCAACGGAGGATAATTTTCTGTTTTTGACTTATCTGACTGGCGTAGCAAACTGGCGAAGAACCGAAGTGAATGAATGAGTTTAAACAATACTATTTGGTTTGTATAATTGTTTCGTTCGGCTACTCCTTGTCTAGGTACGAAAGGCTACATATTTATATACTGTATTAATAATTGCACCTAAAGTGTATGATTCTGGCCTCGGGGATGGTGTCAGTAAAATATATGTTAAGTGTTCGAAACTGGCTTGTAGGCTGTGTGAAAAGCGCATCTGTTAATTGCACGCCAAACGGTTAAGTAACCTCTACCCATCATTCTCAATCAAAAAATCCCAAAGTGCGATGATGCTTCAAATAATGCTTATTCAAGATGCTTTTTACGTATGAGTATTCAACCTAGAATGAAAAACTTATACACGATGAAGGGCTATGCTCCCACTAGACAATGTTTGCGTCGGCCGACTTAAAATCAAACTAACTGCTTATTTCGACGCAGTGTTTCGAACGATCATTGGAAATAATATTGAGCACTACAGGCCTACTTAAATAATCACGAAATTGACTGTCTGTGGTTAATTAGTACGGGGCCAGGTAATTGTATGTAATTCTTGGTTTACTGTTACAGTTGCAAAAACCGGCCAAGTGCGAGTCAGACTCACGCACGAAGGGTTCCGTACCATTATCTATAAAAAACGCCAAAAAAAAAAAACACGTTTTTTGTATGCCCCACTTAAATATTTATCTTATTCTGTTTTTAGTATTTGTTGTTAAATAGCGTCAACAGTGAAAATTTCAACTGGCTAGCTATCGCGGTTCATGAGATAAGCCCTGTGACAGACAGACAGACGGACAACGAAGTCTTAGTAATAGAGTCCCGTTTTTACCCTTTGGGTACGAAACCCTAAAAACTTAAAAACATAGTGTCACGGTATATCAGAGTATAGTATGTATATAATACAACTAGCTGACCCGTGCCCGCTACGCTGTGCGTAAGACATTTCTAATACCATCGTTGACTTTTTTGTAGACGTTTTTAAGGTGTACAATACTGTAGTACATTATTTTGATATATCTCGTGGGGTTCAGCCAGCATTTGCAATGTAAGCGCAAAAAAATGTGTTTATTTCCGACATCACATTAGAAACCTCTAAAATTATCAGTGTTTCTCTACTATATTATGCATGTATTATACATATAAACCTTCCTCCTGAATCACTCTATCTATTAAAAAAAAACCGCATCAAAATCCGTTGTGTAGTTTTAAAGATATAAGCAAACATACATACATATTACATACAGACGCGGGAAGCGGAAAGCGACTTTGCTTTATACTATGTAGTGATGTTTGGACGTTTCAATCAATCAAAGGTGATTACCATCTTTAATCTGAACCTGAGCGCCTGGAGATCTGAGAGGATGTCTACAGCACTTAGGAATTACAGTCGTGATCCTAGTGGGAGCATAGCCGATATTTGTATTATTTTTTTCATTAAAACAAAAACAATCAAAACATGCACAAACAAACTCACCTAACGCTCTTAATCCGATGCTCGAACACTTGCAGATTCGCGTCATACTCTCCCCAGTTCCCCATAATCTTGTTGTCGATGAGTGTTGCAAACATCTGCGTTTCTAAGAAACGCGAGAGAAACGGCCTGTGTCGTTGCGGCTGGTCAGATAGGAATGACGCTTTGTCGAAGTTGACCATCGAATCGCGAGAGCTCAGCCACGAATCTCTATCCTGGAAATCAAACTAATATTATAAATCGATGTTTATCTATATAATCTATACTAATATAATAAATGCCAAAGTAACTCTGTCTGTCTTTCGGTCTGTCTGTCTGTCTGTGACGTTATAACGACCAAACGACTGGGTCGATTATCATAAAATTATAAATTGTCATATAGAAGTAGTTTATAGTCTTGGGATGAACAATTGAACATGGCTACTTTTATTTTCATAAAATATGCAAATGCCATCAAAAACATAACTTGTAAAAAAAAGCCAAGTCTCGCAACGCAACTCAGTTCTTCTACTGTAAAAAGTTGTGAGATCCATGTAATACCAAGTACAATGTAATACCAAGTCGGTTAATTTATTCAGTCCCTACTTTAAGGGTCTTTCTGACTTATGTTATTACGTAAAGGTTAGCTAATTACGTAATAACATAAGTCAGAAGGACCCTTAAAGTAGGGACTGAATAAATTAACCGACTTGGTATTACATGGATCTCACAACTTTTTACGGTAGAAGAACTGAGTTGCGTTGCGAGACTTGGCTTTTTTTTACAAGTTATGTTTTTGATGGCATCTCATTTATTTTTGTAGATAGCCCTACTTTTTAGGGTTCCGTACCTAAAGAGTAAAAACGGAACCCTGTTACTAATACTTTACTGTCCGTCTGTCCGTCTGTCCATCTGTACGTCTGTCCGTCTGCCTGTCTGTCGGTCTGTCTGTCCGTCTGTCTATCACAGGGCTGTATCTCATGAACCATGATAGCTAGACAGTTGAAATTTTCACAGATGATGTATTTCTGTTGCCGCTATAACAACAAATACTAAAAACAGAATAAAATAAATATTTAAGTGGGGCTCCCATACAACAAACGTGATTTATAGATAATGGTACGGAACTCGACGTGCGCGAGTCCGACTCGCACTTGGCAGGTTTTTTTTTGGGTTTTTACACTAAACACTAATTATGTTTCAAATTTGAAGCTTCTATGTCTGCTAGAAGTGCCTTATACTTTTGATGATCGGTCAGTCAGTCAGTGAGTGAGTGAGTAAGTGACAAAATAGGAAACTTTGACTAATTATAATTCTTAAACTACTGGTTCAAATTGAATGAAATTTGAAATATACCGTGTTTATATAGTGACTGCTTGGTTACTGAAAATTCAGGTTTCTAGTTTTATCCACAACGAAGTTATAGGGGGTCGAAAATGGCCTAAACTGCTTCGAGAAAAGGATGGTACAGCCGTGCCGCTTTATTGCTTGACTTGGCGGGGGCACTGCCGTGCCCCCAGATTTTTAGGAATTTCAATATTTTACGATAAAGTCACGAAAAATCGATTTCCTGAATCTACACGGACGAAGTCGCGGGTAAAAGCTAATTCTGCAATAATTCCCAAAAAGGGTTGACGTCAGGTAGGCGGCCGGTTTTAAAATACTCCAAGCCAAAACCTTTTTACAACATGTATGTTTTTCTAAAATGTAGGAATTTGTAATGTTTGGATAAGCCTCTTTAGAGATCTTCAAGGATCTAAGCGCCTGGAGATCTGGGAGCATGTCTACTGTTATTGAGACAGTCGTGAACCTATTTCATATTGTAATTTTCTAAATTACTTACTTGATCAGGCATGATAACGAAATTCTCATACATAAGGAAGATATGCACGAATCTATTGAGAAATGTTTCCCTGATGGAGTGATTGAAGCGAATGTCTTCGTTGTATTGCTCCTCGTCATTGAGTATTTTCTTCTTTGTCGTTGGCATAACCGTGTCGGCATCTACGTCATCTATATTGACACCTGTAAAGAAAATTTTAGAGTGTACGAACCTTCCGAATGACTTTCGTACATATTCGCTAAAGAGTACGAACCGCATTCTAATAATAATACAAGCTCGATAGGTGCGCTTTATCCTATATGTAAATAAGGTTGCGGTTGAAAGATTTACGACAGCTAACGTCAAAACAAGGTTATAATCGCTCTCTAAAATTTACTTAGGTACAACCAGTATTTAAGTATATCATACATTACGAATGTCAGGACAAATATTTGTGTAATAAACATAGATGTTTGACCTGTGTCTGATATAATGTAATAAATAAGCATTTACAAAAAAAATGTATCGAAGTATTCTATTAAGCCGGAAACACACTTACGTGTCGTGTCGTGGCGCGACACGCCACTAGCTAATCGCTTTCATACATTTAGTATGGTGTGAGACACATTTGGGTGTCGTGGCGTGTCGCAAACGCTATCTTGCGATTGGCTAGTGGCGTGGCGCGACACGCCACGACACGTGTGTTTCCGGCATTAGTAATTGCTTCCCATAACAGAAACTTTGCTGTGTAAAATATCCACCAATATTAATTTTAATTATTTATAGCTGACCTGACAGACGTTGTCCTGTCCAAATTTCTATAATATAAAAGCACTTTCAGTTTTTACCGAATATTCCAGTGGATTTTCCAATCCAATTTCCCGCTCTCAAGTCATGATATTCCACACATGCGGCAACAACTTTTTATTAATAGATTACTAGTTTTTTCCAGCAGCTTCGTTCGCATGATACGCATCCGTTTGGTCGTTCGGGCGTGACAAATATCCTTACAAGCTTTCGGATTTATAATCTGCCAAGTCAAGCAAAAAAGCGGCACGGCCGTCCACCATCCTTTTCTCGAAACAGTTCAGGCCATTTTCGACCCCCTATAACTTCGTTGTGGATAAAACTAGAAGCCTGAATTTTCAATAACCAAGCAGGCATAGTAATAACTCGGTATATTTCAAGGGTCCTTCTGTCCTAAGTTATTACGTAAAGGTAGCTAATTACGTAATAACATAAGACAGAAGGACCCTTAAAGTAGGGACTGAATAAATTAACCGACTTGGTATTACATGGATCTCTCAACTTTTTACGGTAGAAGAACTGAGTTGCGTTGCGAGACTTGGCTTTTTTTACAAGTTATATTTTTGATAGCATTAATATTATTCAACATACCCGTACGTTTGACGATGTCAACTATCCGTTGTAACGCGTCCATGCGTAGTGGCGCTCGTCTAGTGGGCGAGGCTGGTGGCGACGCGTTCAGCGGACGAGACTCATCCCAGTCTAACACGTCGTTGTACGAATGTTTGCGACGCAGTCCACCTGGAAATATTCAACAAATAAATATTTATGTGGGACACTACACGACACGACACGACACGACGACACCAGACACGACAGCACATAGAGAAAAGCAGATATAGACCAATTGTACGAAATCGTTTTTTTTTTTAATTTAAGGCTGGTTATTAGCCAAACTATCGTGATTAGTAGTCATCAACTATGGATTTTTACACGTGTCTTTTTCACTTTGATTTATCACGTTTCGACTATGTACAAGCCATGATCGCGGGCAGAGTGTTTGGTTAGATGCCTTTTTTCAACTATTTTTATCTATTTAATATCTCAGAAAGGACTACTGCCAAGTCGGTTCTTTGCACGTTGTTTTTCTTGAGCACGTAAGGCATTTTCGAATAAATATTTTATTGTTTTACTGGCATTACACCTGCTACCTATTTTTCGGCGCAAATCTATCGAAATGCATGATCAGAATATCCAGTTTTAGTTTGTTTGTTCGGGAGTGTTCTAACATACGGTAGACTGTGAAAATGCAATTATTTACCTGATGGCAACGTACAACTGCTGCTCATATCGTTCATGTGTTTGTAGGAAGTCCCGTTGATAGGAACGCCCAGTTTCGTGGGCTCCGTTTCCGGTCGTTGGATCTATACATAATAATGAAACAGTTACTCAAAAACAATCTGTAAATATTATGTACTAGCGACCTGCCCCGGCTTCGCACGGGTAGCATGTTATTATACATATAAACCTTCCTCCTGAATCACTCTATCTATTAAAAAAAAACGCATCAAAATCCGTTGTGTAGTTTTAAAGATATAAGCAAACATACATACATACAGACGCGGGAAGCGGAAAGCGACTTTGCTTTATACTATGTAGTGAAAATATACACATTTGCAGGTAATATTATTCACCAAATTGTTTATGTATTCAAAAATTGTTTAATTGATATTGTATTACTAGCAGACCCGGCCACGCGTTGCTGTGTCAACAGAGATCGCCATCTGTTAGAATATTTTGGAGCTAACATAATTGTGACTGTCAGATAATAAACAAATAATTTGCAATAAAATAATATTGCGACTATACATTAAGATGTAAGCTATCCTATCTTTCAAGTTGGATCAAACTGCAGACGGTGTGCAAAGTTTAATTAAAATCGGTTAAGTAATTTAGGAGTCCATCGCGACAAACAAACAACGTGACGCATAATTTATATATATTAAGAAGAAAGATGACCAGCAGTGTGTGTGACTAGACACTAACTCTGATGACTAGTTTCCAAACTGTATGTCAACCGTAGTACATAAACTGCAACACATCATCTCAGTTCATGCAGTTGGAAATACCTCTGCTTTTTGCGCCGTAGGTTGAAGGATTCGATCCCCACCCAGGAAAAATAATTTATATGTGTTTTCTGTGGACCTTTCTGCCTAGAACCATAAAATCCCCGAGCTAAGCACCACGACCAGTTCAACTTTAACTTATAACTTATCCTAGGCTAATTAATAACACACACCTGATGTTTGTCCAAAACGTGGTTCAGTTCCTCAATAAACGGGGTCCGATGTGGGAATATAGGTAACTCCTCGGGTAGCTGTATGTCAGGCTTGTCAATATCGACCAGACACAGAGCCGCCTCGGAGCCGAGTGCGACACCTCTTGGTCCCACACCCATGCTGGTGGAATTACTCTCTGCGTATAGACCTGGCAAGAACAAATTATATACAACGCTTTATGAAACGTTCATGATTCCAAAAAATAATCAAATTATCTCCAGGAGCTAAGGGTTACCCCCTTAGCTAAGCACGATCAAAAAAAATATTTGTATTTTAAACAATTAGGATTTCCACTTTTTAACAGTTAAATTGCTTTTTCAACGCAATGTTTACATCTATGGTAACAAATGTTTATGCATTTAAGAAATTAATAAAAAACATAGCACGAGAACTGAAAAATCGTGGAACATAACCTACTTGGGGGTGAGTCAGTTTCTTCTAAGAGTTAAAAATAAATTTGGACATTTGGATACATTAAGCAGTAATAAGCGTTCCATGCGTGATGGCTTGCAAGCTCATCGGCGCTTATAAGAATTTAACTTACAAAAATTTTTACTTACCCATGACGAAAGGTACGGGTGCATCAAGAAAATGGTACAATGGCGCTGGTAGAATAGGGACGTACACGTGCGCCCAGGTAAACGGTAATAGCAGTGAGACTATGCACTCTGCTACCAACATCAGTTTATTATAATCTGAAAACAAGTTAAAACATTAATATAATCTAAACGTATAATAAAATAAAAACCGGCCAAGTGCGAGTCAGACTCACGCACGTAGGATTCCGTACCATTATCTACATATGTTGTATAGAAGCCACACTTAAATATTTATTTTAACCAGTTTTTAGTATTTGTTGTTATAACGGCAACAAAAATATATCATCTGTGAAAATTTCAACTGTCAAGTTATCACGGTTCATGAGATACAGCCTTGTGACAGACAGACGGACAACGGAATAGTAAAAGGGTCCCGTTTTTACCTTTTGGGTACGGAACCCTAAAAAAGTAACTCAAAAAATCTGTACAGCTATTATTTTATTTCAAAACGTGTTCAGAGGACCGCAATAAAAATACCCTATTTTTCATCAAAGACCTTGTCTGCCTGTTTGTATGACAGCGATTTACTTTATGTGTCATACACTCATACAAGGATTTCAGAAATGAATTTACTGAAACAGGCAAACAGTAGAAAACATGATGTGTCATCATAATGCACTAAAACGTGACCAAACTTAGCGTAGTTGCCGTGCACTGTAATATTTGTTTAATCATTCATGTATAATGTACGAGTAATATATAGTTAGTGTAACGTTATGAAAATTACAAGTCTTAGTATGAAGAACTGTAAAGCCTTTATAAATAGAATATCAGTAGGTGAAAACATCGGCCATGATTTTGGAACGAAGTTCCTTATCGCGCGTTGTGAAAGGGGGCTTTACGAAAAGTTGTCACGAAAAGTTGTCACGAAAAGTTGTCACGAAAAGTTGTCACGACACTTTTTTGCTATAGTATATCTATTAATATATATGTATATCTATTAATTGTGTCGAGGTCGAGGTCGAGGTCGAGGTGGAAGTGGAGGTCGAGATGGAGGTGGAGGTCGAGGTGGAAGTGGAGGTCGAGATGGAGGTGGAGGTCGAGGTCGAGGTCGAGGTCGAGGTCGAGGTCGAGGTCGAGGTCGAGGTCGAGGTCGAGGTCGAGATCGAGGTCGAGGTCGAGGTCGAGGTCGAGGTCGAGGTCGAGGTCGAGGTCGAGGTCGAGGTCGAGGTCGAGGTCGAGGTCGAGGTCGAGGTCGAGGTCGAGGTCGAGGTCGAGGTCGAGGTCTAGGTCGAGGTCGAGGTCGAGGTCGAGGTCGAGGTCGAGGTCGAGGTCGAAGTCAAAGTTGATTCCCCTGCCCTTGTCCCACGTTATTTTGTGAGAACTTCGTTCCATCCGGGTGTCCCTTGACACCTCTCAAGTTTTTTTTTTCTATAGCGTAAAGAATAGTCCTAACTTGGTCCCATTTAAATTGTAAAAATATATACTCGTAATGAAATGACAAATTCATAAAACTTTAAAAAATCATTATTGTCGACATACTTGACTTTTCGATTGGTCGAAATATTTTCGTCGAGTTTCTTTTTAACCGACTTAAAAAATGAGGAGGTTTTCAATTCGCCTGAATTTCGTTTTTTTGTGTATGTTACGCGATTACTCCGGCGTTTGTGAACGGATTTACAAAATGATTTCTTTATTTGAAAGCCTATACTTCCGAGGTGGTCCGATTACCACCAAGTCAGCATCTGATGATGGGATGGGATCCCGAGAAATCGAGAGAAACCTTCAAAATTTATTGGCATTAATAGTGGTTTTCAACTATAGACCTTGCCCTTTTTTCATTGGCATACACCGAGTGGAGGACTAGCCGGGGTAGGGGCCCCCAACCCCCAGCGAGATACGTTCAAAATCGAAATCATGAACACTTCGAGTTGACGTCACGAATTTGAACCACCTATAAGGTACAGATAACAGGGCCCCTGGGTTTTTCATTATGTATTTTAAAGCACTACAAATTTTATTTATAAACATGAGGTCGGTTTTGTTTTTAGTTTCAAAAAACGTAATTTATATACAGAGCTGCATTACTTTACTTTGTTTACTATGCTTTGTTTGATCATACCACGCCACTGCAGTTTTTTGTTGTTTCACGATGTAAAGCAAGGTCGTTACAACTATTAATCAACTTTTTAGTGAATCATAAAAACGCGAGACATCAAACTTAATTAGACGATGCGCTGTTTTTATCTTTATTAGCGCGTAGGAAAATCATAATTATTAATGAATCATGGAGCGACTTGGATCAAATGAGTAATTAAAAGTAATAAATAAACAACAGCAGCGGTGATGGGCTTGCAACTACTGCAAAATGTGGGCATGGTGCCAAATATAATGTCTGGAGATCTGAGAGGATGTCTACCGTACTTGGGGATTACAGTCGTGATCCTATTTATTTATTTTATTTTTTAAATAAACAACATTGGGGAAACCAATGGTGTACAATTTTGAGTACTAACTGACAATCAACGAACAGCTAAAACCACTTGGAGGGTATCTATATTTTATGGAGTTGTATATGGTGCGTGTACTATGAAAGAAAGCCCTGAAACTCAACCCTCAACTATATACCGATTGAGCACCGGATTGAAGTGTTTTGAATATAAATACAAGTAGTTTTACGTAACCTAAACGGTCCACTAGTTTTAATATCATAGCAGTAATACGACTGATTTAAGAATTCGTTTCATAAGCGCTACATATTACACAACTTAATTGCGGAGATATCTAAACCGGTACGCAATCAAAATCATTCAATTCATAGGTACTTAGACTTACCACTAGATCGCAGCAAGACTTGATGTTCGAGCAGAACACAGGTAAATAATTGCACAACAAATTCAACTCCTAAGTTGGAAAACATAACTCGTAATGAGTAGTCGAGCAGGGGTAACTCTTCTGGGGGATTTGGCATTCTTATCACCTGAAATAAAAATTGTTTATCTCTGTTTATGTTGTAAGTGTCTATTTTTATGTGTCCAATTGAGAATTTTGGCAAAACAACTCAGTGCAGTGCAACCAAGCTCCTGATTTGGTAGCAGGCGATTATGCGCCTTATTTCAAAATGGCAAGGCATATTCTTTCTTGCAATCCATATAGAACGGTTTTATAATAACAAGCTTATATTAGTGGTGGAATGCTATGTTCGTAACGGTAAATATATGTGACAATCAGGTGCATTATGAATAACCTATTCTCGAGGTAAATGTATAAATTATAGTACAAAGCTAGGACATGGATGGCCATGAAACAAATATGATGACCACAAATATGGATTTGTGGTAAGAAAGAACCTAAACATTTTATAGATGTTTAAGGCGCTCCCAGTCGACGATTGTTTTTGTTCGAAACGAAAAAAGAAATACTTGTGAACAAGCCACATCTCCTATTTTATAATGTATAGTATATGTGAATAAAGATGTACCCATCTTTAATCACTTCGATAAATAATCCTACCGACCGCTGCAATGACGACAAACACACGTCGGCGCGTGGTCCGCCTTAGCTTTTCGAATAAATTAATGATATAAATTATGTATAATTACTTATCAAAAACGTATGCTAATAGAAATCTAGATCTACATATTACCTATCTTTAACAATAAATCACAATTTGATTTTAATAGTAGGTATATAAAATATTTCGATCATAAATTCTAAAACGTATCATTTTGAAATAATATCTTTATCGTGAAAAGTTTCTGCTATTATGTTTTCAGCTTAATAGAAATCTAGGTAGGAACCTGAAGTAATATACTTATAAAAATAGGAGATGTGGCTTGTTCAGAAGTATTTCTTTTTTCGTTTCGAAAATGAGCAATCGTCGACTGGGAGCCCCTTAAGGGAAAATAGCTCTTTTTGACATTAGTTTTTTAAGCAAAACACGACTTTATAGTAATAAAAATAAGGGTGAATGTACTTACAACTGGCACAGCATTCAGATGGGGTTCGGACGGCGGAACATATAAACGTAGCGCCTGACCGGGCAATGGGACCGGCACTTCATACAACAGATTGTAGACGTACGACTCGGGGCTAAGCCCCGGGCCTGGTTGTCTCGGAAGAGATCTGGAAATTAATCATAATTTTTAATCATTATGGCTTTACAACTCCATTCATTTGTTGTGTCAATTCATTTTCAAACTGATTAAATATATTGCTTCCAGTAAGATGCCACTTCTATGGCTCTGTCTTATGCCTCAAGTAAATTCTCTCGGGTGCAGGTGCAATGTACATAGATTTTTGTTGACACATAGATAGTATAATTATACAAAATAAAAGTATCTATTCTATCAATAATCTAGTACCCATAGCTTTGCTTAGTTTGGGAAAATGTCTACCAATATTTATTTATTTACTTACTAGTTACCTTCCGCCCGTGTATAAGTACTCACCTAAACAAATTTTCTAGAAACAGCTGCGCTACCCTCACATAAGGGTATTGGCATATAAGAGCTATACTTTTGGCTACATATAGTTTATCTTTGGCAATGTCATAGTAGGTCAGAGCAGCACCAGTATGGGGTGAGAGCTTGAACGAGCGAGGAAGTGACCTGGAGCTTTCTTTGCCCGAGTTCTTTCTATGGTTTGGTGGAGTCTGACCGCTTGAAAGCTCCGTGATGTACATAGCCTGAAAAATATAATAATTATATTTAAAAACCTAAAAAGAAAACCGAACAAAAATGTGTCGACCAACCAAAGAAAGGCAAGAGACAATATTAGTTTTTTCAGTTTTATGAAGTAACTATTAGTCCTACATGAATATAATTTAAATGGGACCGATTTGAAAAATTCTTTTACCATTAGAATCCTACGTTATCCCTGATAAACATAGGCTATAGAATATTTTCAAAAACGTTAGGGATCCGTATGAAAACTTCGGTAATGTAACCCAAGGTGTGAAAAATAATCCAAAAAAAATCCTTATATCGCGTACGCTGCGGAAATTGTTGACAATAGAGCAAAGTGATGTACTACAGTTTTAAAGAGGACATCAATATCTACAAATAAGTCAACAATACCATATGTCTAACTATTAGGGATCCGTATGAAAACTTCGATAAGGTAACCCAACGTGTGAATCAAAAGCAAAAAAAATCCTTATATTGCGTACGCTGCAAAAATTATAGACAATAGAGCAAAGTAATGTACTACAGTTTTAAAGAGGACATCAATATCTACAAATAAGTCAGCAATATCATATGTCTAACTATTAGGGATCCATATGAAAACTTCCATAATGTAACCCAACATGTGAATAAAAAGCAAAATAATATGAGTGTAATAATCTATAGATACTAATGTTATTATGAGGAAAGATGTTTTGTATATTTGTATGGAATAAATCCAAAAACAACTGGATTGATTTCAAAAATCATTTACCATTAGAATGCTACATTATCTCTGAGTAACATAGGCTATATTTATTGTTTGAAAAAAATAGGGATCCCTATTAAAACTTCGATAATGTAACCACCTTGGTTAAAAAAATACCCATAAAATCGTTATAATACGTTACTCCCGTGCGGAGCCGGGGCGGACTGCTAGTGTATACATAAAAAAGGAGGAACCACAAACAAACTTTACCTCTAAAGATACAGAAGTATAGTGAATAGATATTTTTATTTTCTTTGTGAGAATTTAAGAATAGATTCTGTCAGTACCTGCAATGTGTGCATAGCGCTGCATATATTTCTGTTTCTAACTTCCTCGTAGAAAA